>RCIC01000016.1:1850000-2495000 GCA_018883505.1 Ceratosolen fusciceps
AAAAAAACTTTGTATGAAGTAATTGAAAAATTTTCTTCTATTTTTGTCTAACGTCATTTGCAGAAAATCAATATAGTTTCGGATATTTTTAGTCAAATGTATCCTGACAGCCAGAAAATTCAGAATAAACGTTATATCCGCCTTCTTGCCCTCTAAGTAATTATTTCTCTCCTCGTCCACGTATTCCGCTTAGACAAACTAAACAAAATAAAACTAATACTTTACCATCGTACTCTCATAATTTTCCGCTAATTCGCTTACGTCGATACTTTATCTTCGTAAGGCCCTTTCTGGCTGCGTTTTAATTCACAATTTCACTTAATCGTTGTTGCGACGCGTCTCGTAACGATTAATAAATTCCCCTGCTTATCGCGGATTATCTATTTTTCGACTCCGTAAATTCATTAGAGAGTATTTGTCGGGGGAAATATTGGAGAATTTCGAGAATCCCATTGAATTGAAAAAATTATTATCTTCCCTGTCCGATTGAAAAGGATTTAAATTAAAATAGTAATGTGATTTGAGCGCATTAATTCGGTTATTTGAATTTCTAATGAAAATTATATTTACGTTACGAAAAGTTTTTCAAAGCTGAAATTCAAAGTCTACGGTATTTTGCCAGACGCCGTTTACTACTTACTTACTTTTCTGCAAAATTTTATTTAACTCTTCTCGTTAGACGCACTCGCGGATTTCTTATGTACGGCGGAACTCTCTGAAATTATACAAAAATTTATAATATAATTTTTTATATAAAGAAAATAAGAATTACGTTAACACGTACAGTTAACGTTATCAATTTTTACTTTTATAAATAATAATAATTATTATTATTATTTGTTTTTTAATATTTGCAGAATTTTCATAATGAAATGCAGAAGTTGCTGTTTACAAATTAAAATTTAAGTACACAGAGTATGGAAACACTCGGTATTCTAATTAATTCATGAATTTTAAATTTAATCCGAGTGCCTACCTTAAAAATAGTACGATTTGTTTTTCTTTAAAAAATGTTAAATCGCCGACAACATCATACTTCGGAACTAAGCACTTACTTTACAATAAGGATTTTAATTATAAATACGCAAAATTGTATAAAGAGCTTGTTTTTCAACAACAATTGAACAATTGTTATTCGTGCCATTTATTTCATTTAAAAAGTGCAAATGAAAAAAAAAACGAACAAACATTTACCGGAGCTTGTGCGCGTAGCCGAGGATAAATAATATCTTCCTTTTTTTTTTTCTTTCCCCCTTTTTCTTGTTCGTTTTTCCTTCGAAAAGTATAGACGTAAGAATTTTTATTAACTTTTAAAATTAAAAGCTAATGTTATTCCGTAAAGCGTGCGCTTTATTCGTCGAGGAAAAGATAATGAATTCCCGCGCGTAGCTTATGTATTTAAATAAATGTCGAGAATAGAACTCGGTGCATTAAGTAAAGGATTGGCCATTTTTTCACTTTTAATGCATTTTATGATTGAAAGAAGAAAATTACTCTTATTATTTTTGGATCAGCCTACTTTTCTTTGCCTGAAACTGCATTTCAGTACGTAATAAACAAATTTAATAGGGTAGATGACCCAATTGCCGACAGCAAACCCAACTACAGTCTACATTTTGATTTATTTGAAAATTCTATATTTTTTTTTTTATGGAAACTATAACCGCTACATTACGCAATAAAAATAAAATATAATAATTATCACGCCCATTGTTATAAATAATCGGGGTCATATAAGTAAATAATTACGAAATGCTTTGGCCTCTTATCGGCGCCAATAGCAGCGGGGCAAGCATAGCAGATATAAAGCAATACATCGAATGCCCGATATTTATAAGCTTGTATTGACGGGGAAAGCTCCGAAAATTCGTCGACCAATAACTTTCCCTATGCATTCGTTGTATCTAAGGTTTCCTGGAATTACAAAGGGACGGCATCCACACGTAATTTAGCACGTTTATTTAGTATAAATTTTCGAATTTTCGTATCGTATTATAATTTCAACCAAAAAAAAAAAAAGTCACGAATTCAAAAAGAAAGAAAGAACAGGGTTGATGTAAATAAATTTACCAACTTATTTAAAGAGCCGGTAATTGGGTCAGTTGTATTAATTAATCCGTAGCATTTGTCGCGTAGGGCTTATATTCTAAATAAACCACTGCTGCACGCTTTCACCGACGATTTGTACATGTAAGTTAACAAGAAAAAAAAAAAAAAGAAGAAGAAAACTTGTCCGAGAAATCTATTCGATTGAAGAATAAAAGAAACGAATGTCCGCGTTATCCGAGTTCGTATTTTATTTTAAATAAGAGAAAATTATTGGAATTATATTTAGATCGTCCCATATTTACTTAAACTTTTCGATGCATCGTAAAGACTTTTCGTATACTTGGATTTCGAAAGAAACATTTATTTTTCAAATAAATTGTCCCTCATTCCCATTAGTTTTGAATTAATAATTTATTGCCACGGCGCTAAAAGATTCAAAATATCATACTTTATTAAGCAGTTTGAGCGCCCGGGATTACGGATCGGCTGCGGTAAGTTATTATTGTTGGCAAACGTCAAAGGCAGGGGTGACAAAAATTGATCCAAAAATAAGCGCGCCATTGAAAAACTCCGATTAGAAATTCACGTGTTGTGCCATTCGTTCGCAAATAATAACCCCCCCATACCCCACGCCAGCCTACCCCCAGCCTTAACCCAGCCTTAACCCAGCCTAACGCACCGGGCTTCACTTGTTCACCTAATACGCGCGCCCGTCTACGTATGAGATTCTCTTAAATCAGCCAAGACCGTGAGTGAGCAGGGCGATAAAAAAAGATGTAAAATGATGTGAAAAGTGCGAACGGCAGCGCGATAATTGATAAAAGTAATTTTGGCCACCGAACCGAATTTATTTATACGTCTCGGTTTCGAATTAAGAAATTCTATATTATTCAATGCCCAAGCGAATGAATTGGTCGACTCGTTTTTTTTTCTCTCTACCCCCCCACCCCCTCCCCAACCCCGCAATTACACGGACAATAAGAATACGAAGAGTCCGGCGGCTTTATTGGTATTCGTGGAAAGAACTGTCGTTATTATAAATGTCGGGCGAAGGTGGAGTAGAGAAAATATGGAAAAAGTTAAAAGGCCAGGGAGAATTAAAGGGGTTTACGGCTGTGTGTGTGTGTGTCGGTGAGAATCGCTGGCCAGCAGCTGATTATGGAATAGGTTAAAAAAAAAAAAAAAAAAAAAAACTGTTAGATAAAGAGAGAAGGGGTAGGAGAATGGAGCGAGAGGGCGCGTGAGATGATATAAAATAAAAATAACCATTCCAACTGAAATCGATTGAGTGGAAAGAAAGGAAGACGTAAGAAAGGAGGGAGGGGACGAAGCAAGTCTACGTGGCATTACACAGGCTCTTCTTCTCTCTTTTTCTTTTATGCCCGGACATCTAAGCTTTTTTTTCTACATATATTCGTGCATATATATGTATATATATAACGGAATCGAAGTTCGCTCGCTAGACGATAGTGAAACAAATAAATACGATTCGAATTAGGGCTTGTCGTTGCAAAATTTCCCTAATTCTCGTTCATGCAGATTACAAATTCGTTAAGCTAATCTTGACTGTTGTTTCGAGTATGCAAATTACATTTGATTCGCATAAATTATAGGATATATTCGATGTAATTTTTTTATCTTTAAGTCAAATATCATTCAATTGCATAATTCAGTCATATATATATATATATGTACATATATCAATACATATATACATATATATATATACTATATGATTAGTTTTATAAATACATGGAAGGGTCTTTGTAGTGGGAGCGTTGTTGTTAGTTCAATCCAATGAAATACCGTCGATAGGTGGTGGTACGCTGGTATTTTTAATACCGTCAGATAGCACTTGGGTTGTAAAAATATTTTTATCTCGCCTTGGTGCCAGCTATTTATTAATTATTTAGGATTCCTGGCTACGATAACATGGGAGGGGAGGGGGGGGGGTGAGAATAAGGATTTAATGAAAAAAAAAAAAAAAAACTGGCTTTTAAATCCCGACAATGTAAGAGATTGTCGTCGTAGCTTGATATTTTAAAAAATTTCGAAGGCGCAATAAGTGTCGTGGGGTGAAAAAATAAAAAAAAAAAAAAAAAAAAAAAAACTCATCCGCGCAAAGCCATAAAGAGGCTCGACTCGAGCATCTCGCATTCAATATTCATTAAATACAAATAAAACGAGGATCAACGGCAGCGAGGGCCCCGGCACTCGGAGGAACGTGAAAAAAAAAAAGAGGCGTGAGGCGAAGAAGAGATCGTGACGTATCTCGTTTATGGGTACGCACGAGGAGACGATGGATGGGTGAAATGATTTGTCATTCACACTCGTTTCCCTTATCGTCGCAGATAAAAAAAAAAAAAAAGAAAGAAAGAAAGCGAATCGAATGGCGGCGGCGACGACGACGACGACGACGACGACGACAGCGACACCGTATCGACATCAACGACACCGTATCGACATTTACGCGGGGATGGCAACCCAACCCGAAGCTAAAGCTATTCCTATACACACACCCACCCCCTCCCACTTCCCGTCGCAAGAATTCTCAGGTACACGGTGGTATACAGAAGTTCGGAATACATTTACTTCTTGCGTTACTAGATGTAAAAAAAAAAAAAAAAAAAAATACCAAAGTCCTTTATACGAGATGACGTTTTTACCTGTAAATTAATGCCAGTCGTGTCGATCGACGAGCGAATAATAGAGAAAATAGATGATTTATTAAAAGCAAAAAATTTATGCATTCCTTGCGCGTAAATAACTTACTTGCAGCGACAGATAATAAATAATACGATCGATGAAATTGTTTAGCCTACGCTTTGCCATGTTCTGCTGCAATAATTAACGCATAATGAAAAAATAGGAAGGGGGCGAGCTACGAGTAATTTGTCCTTGAAGTTTAAGGATTCGGTGTAAGAGCAGTGGTGGGGGGGGCGGGGGGATGATTGCAGTCTTTCGGATCCGTATTAGTATATAAGTCGAATGATATCTTGGCATCGCGAACGGATTTTTGTTAAAATTTATCGTCTGCTCTGGCACATATATTATTTCCGTTAGTGTTCCTCTAATCGACTCGTTTCCTCTCCCGCTGAGTGCTTACTCATGGCTTATTTATGCGTTATTATTCATTCGGAGCAGAAGCAAAATTAAAAGAGCATCGTCGCGAAAATCAGCGTCTACTCCATAAAGTGCTTATTTCGGCCACGTATTTATATAATACGCACTTGCGCGAACTCACTCACTTACTTTTACTCGCCCGACCTATTATTCGTAGAATTTTGTATTTACGAAAATCAACGATTCCCTAAGATTTTTTTTTTTTCATAAAACCGAATGACTCGCTTACGGTAAATTCACCCGGAATCATTACCATAATTTATTACTTCAGTTGGTTGAATTTCCCTCGAAACGGAAGAGCAAAGAAAGAAAGAAAGAAAGAAATTATTTTCAATTACAAAGTGGCATTGAAAATTTTTTAATTAAATACAAAGGCTATTGTTCGGGAATGAATTAAAAAAATGTTTTCGTACAAAAGACTTGGTTTTTCTATGGCGTACGACGCTAGACATCAAAGGTGATGTACCATAGGAGCCGAAGAAAATTAAATTAAAAAAAAAAACGAAAGAAAGATTTTCTCCCGAAATAATCCCTTGGATTTCATTATTACGGCATAGTTTTCTCGAAAATTGTCGCCCCTACGCGCACACGGGTAAATTAACTATTAATATCAACAATACGAGCTGCAAATGCATTATTTTTAAAACGTAATTCAACGATTGCTCGTAACGAAGTTGTTCATTTGGGCTTATTTGAAATTAAAGAAAAATTACGTTCGTCGATGATGAAATGGAATTCCGTGCTCGGCGGCATCTCCGTCTCGAAGTTACTCATTTGCATCAAAGATAACGTCATTTACGGGACGGGAAAATTAAATAATCTCACCCTTGGATCACCGTTGTTGTATAATATTCTTCACGCGCAACGTAAAGCGCTGACATCGCTTAACAATTTTCAAAAGGGCTGAAGAAAATGAAAAAAAAATCAAATGCCGTCCACGCGTTCGATATGTTATAAAACTAATCCTTTCAACGACCCCCCCTTTATCGGCAAAAAGGCAAAGAAAAAGAAAAAACGCGAAAGTTTTATAGACCACCGAATTATACATCGGTAACATATGTAATTTTCACTTCACCGAGCAAAAATATGGTTCTTTTTTACCTTTATTCCCCCGTTTCGTCTTATCTAAGCGTCCCACCACCGCAATAGGAGGAGGAGGAGGAGGAGGGGGAGACGAGCCGAGCCGATCGGGAGCAGGGTAGTTTTAACACGGGACGTGTTTTAATCTGATTTTATATGCATTGGAGAAAAGGAGGGAAGGGGGTATAGGGTGGCTGGGCAGGCTTTTGAAATAATAGAAAATGCTCAGTGGACGTACGTGTACGCCTCATGGGCGGCATAAATGTACATAAATATAAATGATGTCGTTTGACATTTCGTACACGGGGGGTGCGTTAGGATGTTAAAGAATCTTGGTTTTCCAATTCGTGATTCGTGGGCAGGCGCGTATTTGAAATGAAAAAGAAAAAAAAGAAAAGAAAAACCAGCTACTGAAGTTAGCGTAAGCTCTTTAATTATTATTATTACGACGCAGAAGCAGGGAAGGAGCTTTTAAAGGCCCGAAAGCGGTATTACCCGGGGATAAAATATATATTCTAGAATAAAGGAGCGATGTAAAGGTCGGTTTTATTTATTCGCTTTAATATCCGCACTGACCCCGTGCCTTTTTTTTTGCGATCGCAATAATGCAATTGGCGCACGGCCGGCCCCGTCACTAAACTTAATTAACCCGAGCTGATCTCTAAAATATTTCTAAAAGATTGCGCATTGCAAGAAAGCCCGAAACTGCAACGATAGCCATTCTTCTTATTCATCTGCATTGACGTTATCAACTGACATTTTTTTCGGGCCTCTTTAATATTACGGCCCTTAGCAGCAGCAGCAGCAGCAGCATAATTCATTCATCACAAAGCCTAAAAATGTTTTTTTTTAACGAAACCGAATTATTAAACGCCATTCGTGCAACGAAAGAACGAAAGAACGAAAGAAACGACGTTTACAAAAACGTGTTTGAATTACTATTGCGATTATGAGTGAGCCGACCACCTCGCCGACCACCTCGCCGACCACCTCGCCGACCTCGATTCATTAATGTTTTTATATAAGATTATAAGTTTTCTCACGACGTTCAGTTGAATCTTCACGCCGGTGGGCCACGTAAACCGTGATTTATAATGATTAGATAATTCCATTTTGACAAGAGGTAATTTAACACAATTTCCGTCCAAGGACTTTTACCTCAAGAGCTTTATAATCTACCGCGGCGAAGGCGAAGGCGTCGCCCCCCTGTAAGATGATTACTAAGATTACGTGGACGTAATAGAGGAAATATGTCAAGTTGTTGGAGGGGTTTTTTTTTTGTTTTTTTTTTTATTCTCTCGAGTCCGCGCGGGGGAACTTTCCGTATAAAAGCTGACATTACAGATGCGGAACAATGTGCCGAGGAGCGACGGCCACTTCCTGCGCATGAAACAAAAAAAAAAAAACAAAAAACAAAATATTAATTAGAGGACATACGCGCGTGGGTGTAGCGAAGGTAGTTAACCCCTTAGTAATAAATAGCTAACCCAAAGTAAATGCATAATAACGCGTACAATGCCGACCGAGAGAGACTAGAAATTACTTTTACCCTTAATTACTACCCCCCCCCCGGGCCAACTACTCCTGCCCACTCACTGCTCCCCGTACTCCCACCACTCGATAATCCTCGTAATGAAGCACTTTTATTAGCCAGCTCTGAGGCAGCTCTGACGCTACCTTCTCTCTCTCTCTCTCTCTCTCCTCCTCCTCCTCTTCTTTCAAATATAAATACTTTATAGATCTTACGTGTATTATCTTTTTCACTTTATCTTTTATTTGAGCGTCCTGGTTTCGACGCGGCCTGTCCAAAGTTATTCGGGCATAAGTAATGCATAAGTGACGCTCCGCTGGACTGAGAATTCAAAGACTCATCGTCTCCTCTTGCCTTGTCCCTCTTTGACCCTCCGGCCTCATCGCTACTCTATCTGTTGATACTTTTCTTTTCCCGCGCGTACCTCCCGCCACCGGTTCACGTACTTTTTCCCCGTTTCTTTTTATTTTCTTTCCTTCTTTCCTTTCTTTCTTTATTTCTTTATTTCTTTCTTTCTTTAATATAGATTTGCCTGTTTTCCTCCTCCCCTACCCCCCCCAATAACCCCCCACCCCTCTTTAGCCTTTTATAATTCCCTTATCATTCTTCTTTTATTCTGGCCTTATTTTTATACATTATGCTTATTCGTGGTTCGAATGTATTGGCTCTCGGCGTTAAGACTTATTTTGTGGTTTTGTTCTATGAATTCAGGTCACGTGAAATTGTCATTTTAAAGATCCGTGCTCCGTACGGCGTCGACTTAAAAATAACAAGCCGATTGTATTTTCTTGCTTATTTAGCCCTTAATAAACGCTTAAAGCCACATCTGTTTGTTAAAAAGCCACGGCAAATATCGATGATTAATTCATTTCATTTCATTTCATTCGTTTCGCTTATGTTCACAAGCATTTTTCCTACCTACTCGTTATAAATAATAATTCATAAATTCTCTGCGTTTTTTTTTTTTTTTTTTTTATATCCTGGCATACTTGTACTCCGAGTTTTATATAAATCCTACTTAGCCGCGTTGCTTTAACGACACTTTAGATTTTTCGCTATTTTCTTGAATGTGTGCATAGGTGTTGTCACGTATACGTTTACATGATTCTCCGTGGTCGTTTGGTACGTGCATTATTTTTACATCCTATTCGCTTTTTTTTTTTATAAAAAAAATTTATCAACCTTATTTCGACGATTCGTATTGACCCGAGACTAGGTATTTGCCTCTTGCTCTCTCTCTCTCTCTCCCTCTCTCTCTCTGTACACGTACGTATAAAGCTCGCCAATCATAATTGCGGATTTCTTTTCATAAAAGGCGTAGGCGTATTTTCGGATGGTCGCTTAAGCACAATTCGATTTGTCCTTCCTCCTTTTATTATTACATTGACTTTTTTGCCGAGTAAGTATCTACGTCGATATATATATATATATATATCTATATATATTGGCCGTGTAGGTGTAGCCAACAGCATATAACTAACGAACGTTCCAATCATTGACTTCCCTCGCCTCTTTTTACAAGCTTTTTTTATTTTTACCAGATCACTCGTAGCCAACGTATTTTTTTTTTTTTTTTTTTTTGCAATACAGATGTATTTTATTGTCATTTAGAACTCGGTCCCTTTTAATCATCGACCGATCTTTCACTTACACTCGCGAGCTCCTGACAACAGAGGCACATAAAGCTCACTCGAACAATAGCATTATATTAATAATTCGAAGAAGAACTGTTATGTCAGCGCTGAATAAAGGTGCAGAGAAGGAGACGGATAGATAAAGAGATAGAGATAGAGAGAGAGAGAGAGAGAGAGAGAGAGAAAGTAGAGTACAAAAGTTGGTATAAAGTTTGCAAAGAGGAAAGCTGCTTTTAAAATTAGTAATGAGATGGCGCCTGCGATACTTCGCCGCGTCAATAGTTAATTCAAGTGTTCCGAATCCATCCAGTTGATCTTGCAATTCGACAGCGTAATTATCGGAATTGATTGTGGCATAATTGATCGCCTCTATAGAGAAGTGCCAAACGCGACAGAGCAGGGGAGGGGAGGGGGGTAATTGCAAAATCACGAAGGGGTCTTAAATTTAGAATACTGGCTGATGCTGCTGCTGCTGCTGATGCTGATGCTGATGCTGATGCTGCTGAGCGACATAAAACTCGAGTATAAAGCTTGTATCAATTGGTCCGTTGAAACGTTAATAAAACACGACGAGCCTTTATTTGCCGAGATATTTTAATACTCGCCCAGAGGAATTGCAATTGAAGCCCTTTGAGCCATTGTTTTTAGTTGTAGTTTTTCGATAATTAGTAATTATCGATGTGTCGCATCGTCGGCCATTTTATTGGCACTGTTCTCGCAATAGCGCTAATGAGTATGCATTCGTCATGGATTACCTGGAGCAATCGCATTAAACTCGTTAAGAAAATTATCGTGTTGCTGCTGCTAAGATTATATATAGCGAGCGAGGCGGGTGAGGATAACAACGACAAGCAATGGCTGTAGATGGAGAGAGAGAGAGAGAGAGAGAGAGAGAGATTGAAACGGGCGCCTTCGTTTAAAATGGGCAAATCGATGGAATAACAATTTCGAGGCTCGGGTGGCTCGTAGTCAGTGCGCCTGCCGAACCGGACACGTGCCGATTCTACTCACGAGTTCGGCCCAACAGCCCTGGCGATAAAGTGGTAGAGGGGAGAGGCGAAAGAGGGAGAGAGAGAGAGAGAGAGAACCCTGAGTATCTCCGTTACCACTTGCTTATCATACGGGCGCATATAGCCGCGCGCGATCACAATGGTGGACCAAACTGGAATCCAATATTTCCTGCAATAAACTCAGCCCTCTCTCTCTCTCTCTCTCTCTCTCTCGAAGCCCGATCGACTTATCGAGAGCTCGACTGTCGACTCTGGCGTCGGCAAGAGCTGCCGTCGTTATGGCACTTTATGGGCTCATCTCTTCTACGGGTGTTCCTTACATTGGAAAAGCAGTTCTCCGCTTCATTACGACCAGATGTCTTTTCCAATACTGACCCTTTTCCTCTCTCTCTCTCTCTCCGTCTCTCTCCGTCTCTCCCGTCTCTCCCCGTCTCTCCCCGATCCAAAATTACAACTTTTAATATCTTTCAATTAAGGGCTTCTCAATCCGTTTAAAACTATTCTTACTACCCACTTCAACTCATCCACTCCCCCCCCCCCCCTCTCTCTATCACTCTCGTTTATAATTACTATCGGTGCTTCGTAATTATTATTGATCCGCGTAAGTAAATTAAAAAACAGATGTCAACGATTCCAGTTGAGACGCTTGTGCGCTCGGGGTCCGAAAGCGCCCGATTTCGTGTGTCACATTGAACGAATAGCGAGTACCGGGTTGAAATAAAATTTAACAATGACAATCGATATCGTAAATAATCCGCCGCCCGAATGTATAAAAGTACGTAGGTAGTGAGGTTTAGAGTTTTAAACGGCTATGAATAAGTTAACTACAAATAAATCCCTTTAAGGCCTTGGCGGTAAATTTATTCTACGAGCGATAAATAGCTTGGCTTCCCATGCCGCGCTCGTGTCCATCTCGTAAACTTGATTATCAAAGCTTTGCAACATTCCTGACGAAGCTGTCCGAGCTTTTCATTTTCCTTATAAGCCTCGGACCTCATTGAATGCCTTACACGGAAAATCAAATTGCCCGCAACACTTGTCACGGCGCCGATGTTATTTCGTAATAAGTTCCCTCGCGCCGTAATTGGATTTTAATACTATATTTCAATCTCGAATTACAACGTTAAGTAATCCACGAGGAATAATTAACGAGCAGATGCTAATCAATGAAGCGAGTGGATAATAAAAGCTTTGCAAAAGTCCAAACTTCTGCTTAAAATCATTGGCAGCCGTTGTCGTGCCACGTTACACGTACCGCGATTTGTAACATAACAACGCAGTATTTATCTATTCATTCATTTATTTATTTGTTTATTTATATTTTGTAATAATTCGTGGCTCAATGATAAATGTAGGAAAAAATCCCTTTAGAAGGAAAAATGACGATTAATTTATTTTAAAGCGAAAGCGTAAACGTTATTACGCGAACGGTTTAAATAATCGTAGGACTATTTAAGAAATATCTGACGGAGGGAGACATGTTGGAAGAGACTAATGAGTCTTGAAGTCTGCTTCGGCATTTACACCGTTCTTCTTGTTCGGAGCTTCTCTAGCCTTACGGATCTCTGATATTCGGGTAGAAGGTCCTTTGGGCGGGGGAGGGGTAGGGGGTGTGGGGTGGGAGAGTCCTTAAAACCTCGGACTCCTCCCTTCGGATTAATTTAGATCAATCACCCTCCGTGTATTTTCGCTCTTTATTCCCCCCCCCTCCCCCCCCGAGCATAATGACATACATACATTATTCAATTGTAGCTGCGCCAAAAGAAAAGTCATTGTCTATCCGGAAAGCTTCGCAACGTCATTTTACTTGTTTGTAGTAACAAAACGAAACAAAGGGCCTGTCGAGTAGAGTTTATGTATGTTTATAATGATTGTCGGTGAAAGTCAGGCCCCAAGCCAGGTTACGTTGCACCCGATTGCACGTTAATGATTCGGGGCCTTATAGATTTGCGATTTAATAAGCTCCAGCCAATGAATACGAATGTTACGGGACCTTCGCCACGGAATTGTTTTAAATCTCCGGGCAAATTTCAAGACTTTATGAAATTCGGAATCATCGAATACTTTATTGCACAACGTCCCTTCTCAGATATTAAATTCAAATATCGATTTTTCGGTCGAGAGTTTAATCTACTGGAAGGGAGCGTATTTATAGTCAGGGGGGATGGGGGTGGGGTGGGGAGACACATTCGTTTATTTATTTAAAAAGTCAAAATAAATTATCTTCGAATATATATATATATATATATGTATATTCTCGGAAATTAAGTAAAGTATTTATAAAAACTGCGCTTCGTGCATCTTGTATCGGCTACTCGCTCCAATTAATATATTAAATTACATTAAAAGCGCGTATTTGACGGCGTTTTGTGATTTCCTTTGGCGCGGAAGGTGCGAGCTCGATAGAAATCAAAGGGAACGTACGCCGAAAGACGAATCGTTAAGCCAAATGTATCCCTTAGATTGGTCAGAGAGGCACAAAGAGAATATATATATATATATATATATATCGATTTCGCCCTCACCCCCTGCCCCCCAAGGCTCTTAAATCTCCGGAATGACCGGCCGACTGCCGTATTCTGACAGTAATATTTTATACTAATGAGCGATCGTCCCGTTTGTGTCGCAGACGGGCGTCACGGAGATGACGTGGGTGGTGGCTGATCACATGGCGGCCCCGGGTTCCCGGGAGATCAGCGTCACCAAGGGCCAGCAAGTCGAGGTCCTGGAGAACGGGGGCGTCGGCGTCGGGAGCAACGGCGAGTGGACTCTGGTGAGGCTACCGTCAACTCCGGGGCAGTCGGAGCCCCCGCCCGAGGGCCTCGTGCCCACCAGTGCCCTCAAGCAGCCGCCCCCCACCGCCTGCAAGACCTCGCCCTCGAGGAAGCCGCCGAGCTCCCAGACGCAGAGCAGCATAAGCCAACAAGGATCCATCAATGCCGACGACGGTAAGTGACAGCGACTCCCTCACATAAAACGTTACATCCCTCCGAGATTCCCATCGTCTTCCCGCTCGAAGACGGTCTTCTAATGCTGAAAAGTAATAATTAAGAGGCGCGGATTTAAAACAAAAGCTTAACACGGAGCCTGCAGGACATAACTTGAACTTATCCAGCATTCATTCATTACCGACGTGAATCCGTACTTAACTCCCAACTCGTTAACTCGGTTCTTCGGACTCCCTAATTTAACGTCGTCCTTCAAGCTTTATTCAAAGAAATAATCGTCTTAATACATTTATATATATATATATTATTTATTTATTTATTTATTTAAAAAGTTAAGTTTATGTAAAAGTGAGTAATGATGATTCGACCCACGACTTCGCTGGACTTGAAACTTTTTTGAGTTTACGTAAAAAGTCTTTTGAATTACGCAACCGATACTCTTAAGATCTCCCCCCTCCCCCTCCTCCTCCCCCGACGCCGCCGTCATCCAGCTACCTACCCACTTACCTACCCGCCTACCTACCTATCTATCCATACATGCCTGTCCCTTACCTATGGTTTTTACGCGCTCGTTCTCTCCCTTCCCTTCCCTTCCCTTCCCTTCCCTCCCTCATTCCGTCCCACTGTGATCAATTGAAAACTCGAATCACGTAGTCGTACGTCAGAGAAGAAATTTCTTTCCATCTCCCTCGTGAGTCGAGCTCCACTTCCCCACACTCTTTTCTCGCTTTCGGCATTCCCTCCTAAGCCGTAAGGGTGGCGTTTTTTTCTCCCTGCCCCTCCCCCACCACCACCACCACTGCGCCCTTCCCCCCCTTCTACACCCAGCCACCCTCCCTTTCGCTTCTTCTCGCATTCCAAAAAAATCTCTCTTCGATCGTCTATCGTCCTCCTTTCTCTCATCTTTTATTCTTTTACACGCATACGTATGTACGTGTATGTGTACACATCTACGTGAATTTCAAATCGACCTCTCGCTTCTCATCCACATTGAGATCCCAAAACGTAAACTTTAATTGTCGTAAAGAAAAATGTAACGCCGACAGTTTACAAACTCAATTAATCAATAAAATCCACAGTTCCTGTAAACCATATACGTTATGTCTAATTCTACTGCTTCTCGAACAACTTCGTTTGTCAAGTGACAATTACCTGTACTTGATATAGGCACTTGCACTCTTAGCGGCAAAGTATTCAATTGTATTATGCCTTTTGGGAAATAGAGAAGTTTCTTCTTGTTTATAATATTATTACGTAGATTAACGAGTAGTAGGGTTTTTTTTTTTTTTTTTTTTTTTTATATAAACTTACTCGTTGCGATATTACTTTTCCACCAAGAATATTAAGGTTATGTTTAGAAATATATGTAACCGAGCGAGGAAAGTAATACGTTACAATCAGTTGCAAAAACTTATTAAATTCGGTGAAACTTAATTTGCCCTTCGTCATTTACCGGTGCTTCGTTTTTTTTTTTTTTTTTTCTAAATATCCAACTGGATTATTAACTAATTTAGAATTATATTTGTTTGACGAAGCGAATCAATATTATCCATTGATTGGCCGATTTTTTTTTTTTTTTTTTTTTTGTATTTTTAACATTCGCTGAAAATAAACTCAGGGAAAATCTTTCCGAGCCAATATCCTTTGAAATTATCAGAATGGTTGGAAATTTCTGATGATAATAAAGAAAAAGAAAAAGGAAAAAGAAAAAGAAAACGAGCTTAGAGTGGAAAGCTTTAATTTCAGATACGATCGTAACGTTTCTCTGAATATAAATTTAAAAACGACATGGAGCGACGATTGAATTGAATTTAACGTCATTAATATACATTCAATTAATTGCCTACCTTATTAATATATATATATATATAAATGTACGCATACAGAGAGAGAGAGAGAGAGAGAGAGAGACTTTTTCGTTTTAAATATAAAACGAATAAGCTCGGGAAAGGAGGAAGGGGCGCCGACAATCGAATATGAATAAAGAGGGATTCCGATCTCCGTGTAGCGCATCCAACCCTCCTTTACGACTTAAATAGAAAATTCAAACGAAAATCAAACGACTCGCAACAACTTGGGATTCGCGTGCGGCCGTAGGCGGTGCGCGCACGCGCGCGCGCATTTATCCATCAATTCGCTTAGTACTCCGCCCCTGCACATTCCGGAAACTCGATCAATACGCACCAGCGGAACGACAGCAGAGGCTCTGCTGCTCTCTTGACCAGTTTTCAACTTCCGACTACAACTCCACCGAGAGCGCCGAGATCATCTTCGCCTCGCCCCATCCTCTATATCCCCTCACTCCCCTCCCCCCTCCGGCCCAACCAACCCTGGCAACCACAGGACCGCGACTGCCGAAAATTTTTATTCCCTAGAAGATTCCGCTCCACTCCCCCCCACCCACCGGCTTCTCTCGCCATTACTTTTCATCTCTTTTTACCGCAGCAAAATTATACCGGAAAATTATACCGCATTACCTACCCAGTCAACTCCCGACCACCCGAGCCTGCGATCTTATCTACCTATATATTGACTCGAGTCACGAATGCATATCTACCTATATATTGACTCGAGTCACGAATGCATTTCTTCGTCATTGCGTAAGAGCCGTTGGGATTCCGTAGTGAAAAAAAGGTAAAGCCCCGGCCGAGAGTTGCCCGTAATTCCTTTGATTTCATTCGATCGTCGTTAAAATAACGGCAGCTGTCGCTCGCTATGCCGAATCGAATGTCAGGGGATTGGGAGGGATGCCGCGGGTCCGTCGCGGGTCCGTCGCGGGTCCGTCGCGGGTCCGTCGCGCTCCACCGACTACTCGATCATTGTCTAACGCTCATTTCTAAAAAAACGCTTTAAACGAAATCCATCCCGCCCAATGGGCAATTACTATTTACATTGGCTTTGGCCGCCGAACGTAGCCGCGCGTCCTCCAATATTGGAAATTATCCGTAAGCGCATTCCGTACACCCTCGGCAACGACGCGCCCGCCCGAATTTACAATAGCTTATCTTCGCCAAGGCTTACCTTGGTCGCTAGAGATATTTTTTTCAAACGACGTTCCATATATATATACATATATATTATGATAGATGGATGGATGAGTCCGAGAGAGATGAAAATTTCACGTACTTCTTGGCATTCGCGACTGCAGATTCTTTTGACAAAAAAAAAGACAAAACAAAAAGAAAAAGAAAGGAAAAGAATTCTTTAATTCGTTTAATTATTAACCAAGATTATAACAACGGGTACGCGTGTGTTTTTTAAATAAATAAATAAATATCACCAATTTGTAATGCTTAACTTATGTAAGTGGAAGGCTATTATTGCGAATATTGATTGCGATAAATAAAATAAATAAGCGTACAAAACATGTTTGGCTATATAATAAATGGCGCTCGTATTTTAACATTTATTTTGGTATTCATAGAAACGAGGGACGTGTCTCTCTCTCTCTCTCTCTCTCTCTTTGCGCGTTCGAAAGAATAAAGCGTCAGTGTGTTTAATATAAAAAGCGAATGCGCCCTCGATTCGTCAAACTTTATTACACAATTGATAATTCATTCTACTCGTGTGAAGTATCACTCAAGGCGAACTTGTATATGTTAAACTATAGGATCGCCCGCTATCGACTATATTCGTTCCCGTACGGAAATAAACCACTTGAAAGAGAGCGGGGGTGGGGGTGGGGAGAGAGAAACGAAATCATAACTATTAATTTACGCTGAAAGTCATTTATGGACATTGGAAAGACTTATCGTCCAGTGATGTAATTGCACATTTTTTTAATTCTCTCCCCTCCCCCCCTCTCTTTAAAGAAAATAAACGTCCTCGTGGCTCGGCTTAAATTTTATATTACACGTGTATAGATGTAAAAAAATGTCGTCGCGAGTTATTATTTGGAAGCGGCCCCGCCAGAGAAGAAAGGAAAATGATAAAAACCATAAGGTTATAAAAGAGAGGGACGTACGGATTTAGTGGCACGTAGAATAGTATATAACGATCCCGAGCACCAACCACCGGCTGCCGCGACTGAACTAGCGTACGAGTAATTTTTTTTTTTTTTTTTTTTTCCTTTAAAGAGCTACGGCGGCTCTCGAAGACTTGTAACTTTAATAGATAAGAATATAATTCGTAGCTGATGTCGGCCAGACTTTGGCCTTAAGATATCAGGTCAGACTGCTGCTGCTGCTGCTGCTGCTGCTTAACTTTAACAAATATAATAACCTATTAATTGGATAAGACAATGGCCGCGGAGGAGGTTATTGGGGTTATTGGGGAGTTACGAGTCGCTCAATAACAAGCGTAATAATGATGACGGTCATAATGAGCGTAATAAATGGACGAATGAGCAGGTCGTATAATGCGTCGTAAGGTACTCGTGTCCATCCAACCCCTTTGTCCATCACTTTCTCTTTGCGGCACGACGAAATTAAAATTTAGCACGCCGCTAGCGACCTGGCGAGTAACCTTTATGTGCTTTGCTTCGGAATCGCCTTATTGCCCCTGACGATCGGCCAGGTCAAACGCACAACGGCTCCAGATACAGAGAGAGAGAGAGAGAGAGAGAGAGACCTGTCGAGTCGCCCCCCCTCCTCCTATCGGGCTCCCAAGACTACCAAGATAAATGTTAATAAACGTTAAAAGCCACGACGATATTGATATTCTTGTGGTTAACGGGTCCTCCAAGTGCTTCCTTAGCCGCAATTAATTACGTCAATCGCCGTCTTCTTACCTACCCCGCCCGGTCGCTCGGCTGCCAAAATAAAAAAAATAAAAAAATAAAATAAAGAAGTAAATAAGTAATTAATAACAAGAATAATAATTGAACGGAGTACTCGAGTGCCGCGCGCTTCGCCTTGTCTGTCCTTCCTCCTTTCTCGCATTGACGTATTATTAATTACCCTCCCGGATTTATTATCCAAATCAATGCGACCAGTTCATTATCAACGCGAAGCCGTGAAAGC
Source organism: Ceratosolen fusciceps (assembly GCA_018883505.1). Taxonomy (NCBI): domain Eukaryota; kingdom Metazoa; phylum Arthropoda; class Insecta; order Hymenoptera; family Agaonidae; genus Ceratosolen; species Ceratosolen fusciceps. The sequence goes on from RCIC01000016.1 coordinate 1,868,337, forward strand.
TAAGACTTCTACGTGACTGTGCGTACACCTTGTAATTGTAAAGAGCATCCACATATATAATTAACAATTGTACGGACGGACTTCTTTGGGGTAAAGCACCGCGCGTGGGAGGATAACCGGTAAGCACCTGTAAGCACCGGTGCCGCTCCTTTCTTGCCTCCCGTATCCTCCCGTTTTTCCTCGTATTATATCGTATTACGTGGCTACAGCCGACGATACCTTTCTATCCATGCTTTTTCAGCCCGTCAACTTGCTTTCACCACCAGCGCCTTAAAGCATCCGTATTTACGTATTTGCTGAATCATACGCATCCATGGGAAATAGTTCACGGTTCATCCGTATTCTATTAAATATTAACAAGTACCTCGGTTAATAAGAAGACTCTATGGATTAGCTAAGGCGGTCTTTGCCAATTTCGAGCTGCTTACATTACATTGGAAAGACTAATCATCGTATTTGCTCAGCTGATTGGTTGAAATTTAATCTCAGCATCTTACAACTGATTTAACAGACGTACTCCTCCATATACATTATGTTAATCAACACTTGTCTCATCAGCTTCGCGGATACTACAGATACGGATAATTTTACTTGTCTAACTAGTGTAACTAATTATCTTGAAGAAGAAAATAACAAAGGCTCGATACAATAAATATTACACGTACTTACCATTATATACGTTTCATTTACCTCATATACGTCTTTGAGATAAGAGTTTTTTTTACTTTTTTATTATTTTATTTTAATTTAATTTCAAAACATAGTTTATCCATAATAATCGTAAAATTTACGAATATACGTATTTTGTTCGCGTCATTAATGTCTGGCCGTACTCGATTAGTTTCCACTTCTGACCATAATATTTACGACTCGAAAGAAAGTTCATAATATTCCTTTGAAATGTCAAGTATACAAAGTGGATAAGTGGCTCTAATGCAGTAGAGCGACGGGCTTTTATTGCATAGGTACACTCAAATTCATATGAATTATTGACCTTACGCACACACGCACCACGCACCATGCAAATAAGCGCGCGTGCGAGAGTGCGCATACCTCGGCAGAAAAATACGTAAACAATGCATTATTTACCGACTTTCGAAAACCTTTTAATTTTTATATGACTTTTTAAGATGAATATTTTTTTGGAAAACGGAATGTTTTCTGAATTTAAATATTTGTTGAATATTGGCTGGTATTGTTTTTTTTATAAATTTTATAAGAAGACTAGATCATAAGAATAAGAATTAATATAAAAATTGTAGAATAATTTTATAAATATCTACTTCTCGTTATATATCTATGAATTGACTGCTAATAACTTCTTTTAAAAATAAATAAATAAATAAATAAATGAATGAACAAGAAGCACACAAACTTGGGGAGAATAAATATTTGGAAAGATTAAAAATGAATATCTCGTTGATAAAGAACCACTTGAGATTTAATGAAAAGGCATTTACAAAGAGATCGACCAAGTCCTTCTCAACGTCTGCTCTTAACGATGATAAATAAAGTTAGATAAATAGATATATAGATAGATTAGGTAGGTAGGTAGGTAGATAGGTAGGTAGGTGGGTAGGTGGGTAGGTAGTTACTTAGATATATAGAGTAAGAGTAAGAGATCTGGCGGGGTGGGGTCGGGATTACTGGTTGCAGAGTAAACTAAGAAGAATTCATTTGCGCTGCAAGGTAAGTGTACTCTTGACCGTCAAAAGCTTTCTCCCTCTCGCTCGGAGGCGTTCGCTGTCTCTGTTCTATATCAAGTCGTAAATGTCAAGCCCTTGTATACAAGCCAAACGGCGGCCTAGACGCGTGCATAAATCGAAAAGCTCGGCTCCGCTCTCTATGAAGAGGTGGCGGCCTCTTCCGACAATAGCCAATTCCTCCTCCTCCCCCTCCTCCACCTCCTCCTGCCTCCGTCACCTCTTCCTCATCCTCCTTCGGTCTCCTCTTGCCGCCAGCCCGGCCACGATAGCCGTGACTCCCCCGCGGGTCTCCCCCGCCCCTCTCACTCCCTCACTCCCTCTCTCTCTCACTCTCTCTCTCTCGCGCGCGCGTCCCTACCACATCCCACCACCGCGCCGAGTGCCTCTTAATCTAGCTTCCTCTCTCCAAGCAGCCAAAGGCGTTATTTAACAATATTTATAAACCACGGCGCGTACTCGGCCGACCCCGTCCCCTCCCCCCCGAGCCCAAGAGAGAAGCGGAGCCGCCGCCGCCACCGCCGCTCGCACCGCCACTCGCATCGCCGATCGCTTGGGCACGTCGTCGTTTTCACCGTTCGAAGGCCAACAGCAGCAACAGCGGCAACAGCAGCGGCAACAGCAGCAGCAGCAGCAACAGCAGCGGAGCGGAGCGGAGCAACGACGATACGATGCGCGCTTATGTTAAATACGCTTGTGGGGAGGTGCGTGAGCCTGCCGGCGGCCGCGGATCGTCGACTCGCCCGTGAGCGAGCGAGAGACGCCGCAGTTTGACTATTGTCGCGGCGCCGTGGACAACGACGACGACGACGACGACGACGACGACGACTCCTCTCCGACGTGTGACTTTTCGTTTATTCCCTCCCTCCTCGTCCTCGCCCCCTCTCCCCCCACCTCGTTCTCTCCCCGCGCTCTCTCTCTCTCTCTCTCTCTCTCTCTCTCTCTCTCCCTCAACCCTCGAGGGTATCGCGCGCGCCCATCGTTTGTGGCCCCGCGGCCCCCCTCCTCACTCAGGATTCCGTCCTTAGTGCAACTGATACAAAGTAAGAGGCTCTTTGCTCACTCTCTGTTTTTCTCATTATCTCTTTATCTCTCATACGATACGCTTTATTACCTACCTGTCTCTCGCTCGCTATACCCTCTGACACCTTTCCCACCGTCCACTCAAAAACCCAACCGGCTGCCCTCTCTTCCTCCTGGGCAGCTGGAACATCCCGAGATTCCCCGACGCCCGAACTTTATCAGTCTCCCCGCTCCCCGGCTCCTTGCCTACGGGACCTCGATCCATCCCCCCATCCCCATCCCCACCTCGTACGTGAAACCGATACCATAATCCTAATCTGCTTCACCATTTACATCGTATTCACGTGCTTCGATGTGTTTGTGCCAAGTACGCCCTTAACGATAACCCATCGCATCATCCCTGAGCACGGCTGCGGATCTTGAGCTCGGCTTCTGCTAAGCCGCCGCTAACGCCTTCGTGCGCTCTTACGATATAAATAGATAATCTTTTCGCCCGATACCCGATGGATTCTTAGTCTCGAAATGGAAGCTCTTTTATCGCTCCAAGGCGACACTCGACATACAGATATATCGAGCTAAATTTACTCCACTCCTCGGCCCACGAAATTTTTCTGCCTCCTACGCCGCCGTCTCTGCTGCTGCTGCTGCTACCGCTGCTGCTACTGCTACCGCTGCTGCTGCTGCTGCTACTCCAGAAGAAGTGATACCCCAATAAACCCAATAACCCCTGGTTATTGGAGGAGGAAGGCCCGGAAGCTCGTTGGAAATAAGTGAAAAAGTGTTGCTCTAGGACAGTGTGTGGAGGGGGGGAGGTAGTGTGGAAGGGCCCGTCGGCGATGCCGCGACGAGACTACCCTAGACGCGTTGCATCGGCCGAGTCGACCGGTCAGGCTCCACGATCTTGAGGAATATTTTTACACGCGGGAGCAGACTCGTCATCGTCCGACGAATGTGGCCAAAGGCAAAGTGACGCGTGAGACAAGTCCGGGGGGGAGAATCATAATAATCGTAAAAGGACGATACGAGCCGACGCTCCGAGGCCCGTACTCGCACTAATTATATATGTCGCCGATCCCCCCCGCCGCCGCCACCGCCACCGCCACCACTCCCCGACCCCTCAGTCACTCCCACGCTCGCCCGCACGGCCGCGCGGCCGCACGGCCGCTCGTCCTCCTCAGCGGAATATACAGCGAACCGGAAACGTATCGCTCGCTCACACACGCCTGGCGACATGTCAAATGCATGTAAAAAGCAAGCCAATGCGTCGAGAAGAACTCGCTCCCTGCCCCGAAACGTATCAGGTAAAACATGTTGAAACATCTATTTTTTACTCGGGCGATCTGTTTTAACTTGCCGATTCCGTGCCGAGCGGGGGAAGGGATAGGGGGACGGGCGGGCGGGCCCCCCTTGGGCTTACGCAAACTCGGGATTCCGATCTCGGACTCGGGCTTTCATCTGTTCGCGCGCACGCGCACGCGCACGACACCCAAAAGCCCTACGGAGATTAAAAGTAGATACGACAAATACCCCCTCCCCCCCCTTTTAGCCCCGAGCCGCTACTCCGACAATATATCCACTCCTACATTCGATACTCTTCCCTCATAAATACAGAACGGCGCGCTCTCTCTCTCTCTCTCTCTCTCTCTCTCTCTCTCTCTACATTTACATATATATATATATATATGCTTAGCGCATTGGTTACGTGCATTAGTTTTATGCAAATACGCCTTCCCTCCGCGTAAAAATGACCTAAATTACTTTTTCGTTTGCTTTCTCTCCCTCCCTGCCCCCCCACCCCCACCCCTTTCGACAATTTCGTCGTAATATGCTCAAGAAATATTTAAAGATCACGGCGTACATTTACGACAAAAGTAAATACACCGTAGGACGAAAGTTTTAACTTCGCCCGGGAAGTCCGAGTTCGGGTTCCTTAAGATTGCCGATAACGCGACTCCTCACGAGATACCAAAGAATTATTATTTAGATAAAACTTAGGTTCTCGTCCGCATTAAAATATTAAAACAATAAATAATAAAGAAAATCCAATTTACTGGGCAATCGACGTACTATTTATTCGATAACAGGCTAAAAAGTAAAGTTTCTTTACTTGCCCAAGCCTTTCCCATTCATCCCCCATCCCCCCATCCCCCATCTTCCATGATCTCGAGATAAATATTATTAATAATAACCATGGATAAGTAATTTAAAGATTTATAGAACTCGAGCACGCGTTGCGCATTATAATTATACAACATAATGAATTACCCGAATGCTTTTGACGTTTGAGAAAAATGATTTTCTTTCGTTACGCTTTATTAAAATAACTTTAAAACGCTTAACTTTCCTTTAAACATTTAGATTTTTGTATTAGCTTTCCTAAAGAAAGAAAGAAAGAAAGAAAGAAAGAAAAAAAGAACCACTCGTCCCTCGAATCGTTTTTCCATTTATTTTACGTACGTACGTACGTGTACTTGTGTGAAGGTGTGAGCCTCATCATAGACAAGATTGATTGATCACGAGTAGATGTGTTTGTGCCAAAACTATATAATTCTCCCGAGCTTAACATATTCATTATAAAAGTTTTCCCTCAGACTTACGATTCCCTTTACCCCTTTCTCCTACATCCAATCAACTCTCGCACTTTCCCGATGATCCTTTCCTGCCGCAATTTAATAATGTTTGACTTTTGTATTAACGGCAAAACGTTGCTTCCATCGAGAGGAATCGAAAAATCATTTAAACCCTTAACTATTTATTTATTTTCTCCTAATATCTAACGTATTTTTTTTTTTAACGTTTAATCAATTTGAAAGCAGAGCGAGTCATTTGATTGCAATAACTTATTAGGAAATGTAATTAGTGATCGGTGCCACTCCCACAGATTTCAGTTGTACTTGTAAAGTTTTACGAACCGTATAACTTTATAGGGCCGTGTGTAATTGTATGTATGTGCAATTACATTTAACGGGCATTTTATCCGTGGCGCTAACAATACGAAATAACGGCATTTGTTAAATAAAAGTTAATTAACGCGTAGCGCAATAAGGATAATCGAAATAACCATTGAGAAATCCAAGGATCAATAATCAATGTCGGGGGTAAGGTTTGCATGGCCGAATGTCGTAAGCTGGAAACTCTTGGAAACGACCACCACGATCATCATAACACTAACTCGCGAGCGTTTCGTTACTCGAGGTGATAAATATCGGACTTTGAAGGCACGGAGCTCCCGTAAATCACGTAAAATGCAATAGTTAACCTAAGGGTACGTCGTTGATAGGTGCTTCTTAAAGAGCGGCATCTGCATTGGTATGGGTGTTTCAGTGACCGGGGAGATTATTGGGGCCCTTTATCATTCAACGGGAGCGAACATTTTAATGGTCGGGTAGAATGGAAGGGGTGGGATGGGACGGGGCGGGTAGCTGGGGGGTACAGGCAACGCAGGGGATGAATGAACACACGCGCTTAGCCGGGGTAATTTAAAGGTCCATTGCATTCAAAGTGGAGTCGATGATTTCAGTTCACGAGAGTGCTTAGTATCATTTAACGCCCACTATTAAGTTGTTACAATGAGCATTTAAGTCTACAAGCCTTTAAATAAGATTTATACCTCGGGAAAAAGTTATTAAAAAGACATTTAGCCGGTTATGCTAGATTAACTTGGTTTTATTAAGAGCAGCCGGCCGATATGATATATATATATATATAAATATCGCGTGCAAAAAAAAAAAGAAAAAAAAAGAAGAAGCGGAACGACTATAAATTCAATGAAAATTCATGAGAAAACGATTTGTCACGGCTCGTAATTTATTTATTAATATTAATCTCTTTAAAGACTTTTGTACTGAAAATGTTATTGCCTCAATAACGCCCCGTCATCGGGCCACATTTATTCAAACGCGGTGTATATACGCCCGTACGCCCGAGCCCGTCTCTCAAATCTTATAACAATAGTAATAGTAATAGTAATAGTAATAGTAATAGTAATAACAACAACAAGAGCGTCGATAAATAAGTATAATACATTTAGATACAGTGCAAGCGAATGTTCAAACGAGCGTGCACATTAATTATAAAGACGCGATCGCTCCCGATTTATTTCAATTCGCGATCACGTATGCGCAATTAATCTGGCAAACTGCGTATCGAGGCTCTTATGAATACGCTTATTCAGTGCTCGCTGGCCCCTCACCTCACCCACACACGGGCCGCACGCAATCCCAATAGATTCCTTTTTGCTTTGCGAGCAGCTCGTGCTGCTTTTCGTACCGGGGTGGCGGGCGAGGGCGGGGACGGGCGGAAAGTCTCCGACAAAGGAAGCGAATTTAAGGAACGAGGTAACGAGCTGTCGCGAACTCTCATTTTTTTAATTTTTTGAATGATCGATACGGATCGATCCCTTACAGCGATTACCATTAGCCATCTTCGTCGAGTCGAGGCGAGGAGGCCGTCGTGGTAGTTGTTGAGCGAGCTCTGGTGCTCTCTCTCTCTCTCTGTCTCTCTGTCAAGGCTTCTTATAAAAAGTTTTCAGTAAAAAGATGATTGTATGCACGTGCGAGCGACTGAGACGCTCGCTCGGCCTCTATGTATATACGAGCGTCGTATATACGAAGAGATTCGCGCGTCGAGCGATCAGCTTATCCCTGGCACGATAGTTTCGAGTTGGACGCGGTCCCCGGCGCTTTTGCAACGGCACCGAGATAGATAGATAGATAGATACGCTCTAGCCTCGCTTTAGCCGGCGAGCGGCAGCTTTATTAATGGACAATTGAGCTCGTTGGAAAAATTTTTCGTAATATAATCGACTTACTCGACGTTGACTATTGGCCAACTTTGAGGGGCATTCGTTTAAGTCAGGGTCGACGGGAAGGAATTATTTAAACATTAAAAAAAAAAAATAAATAAATAAATAATAATAATAATAATAACAACAACAGAGAACCGAACAAAAAAGTGTCCACGCGACTTTATTCAATTTTGCGCAACAAATAGTGCGATCGCAAGCGATTCGCCTTTCGCGAGCTTATCTCGTAGCTGCGCGAGCGGGACTTTTTTTCTCCACCCCCCACCGAACGTCGCTAATCCTTATCTGGAGTTCCCACGCGAAAAAGAACTCACCGTATCATTTCCTTAATACTTGCAAAAACAAATCCGCGCTACTAAGTAATCGACTAATTCCGCATTCATTCGATAATAAATAAAATATTGGGATAAATCGCCAATTGAGTCGGAGGAAGCCTGTCCGTGACCCCCAGAACGCATAAGTAAGTAAATAAGTAAATAAATAAATGAATAAATGAATAAATGAACGAATGAATAAATAAATAAATAGTCGGTGCTCGTATTGTTATACTCGTTTCGTGCCGACATGTTAAACCCAAACTATTTATCAAATTCGTTGGAGTTCGTTGGAGTAGGAAGGGGGCGGGGGGAATATCAAGATTAACGACCGAACATGCGTAAGAAGGAGATTGTAATCGGAGCTTTAACTAAATCTTCTATAACTCCGTCAAAAAAAGTAAGAAAGTCCGTCTACGCGTTACTCTCGGTACGTCTTAGGCCGAACCCTTGACTCGCGTGCCGCGCCACACACTCCCCCCCCCTTACGTAATACTCATACGCGTTACACGTAAAGCGCCGAGCGAGCGCTTTAAGCAAGAGTTATAAACAATCTCGTAAACAAAATGGCCTTAAACGGCTGATACGCGCCCTTACGGTGCCTTATTAAACGGCTCTTTACGACACGAGATCCGCGACGCTCGCGTTGTTTGCAGGCCAGGTAAGGTAGGACGGCCCGAGCCACAATGACCTTTTTCGCGCAATCGAGCGCGGGTGTTCGTTATTGCGGCCTACGTCGAGCGCGTCATCCCGTCGGCTTAGCTCCATGCCTAGCTTACGAGAGCCCCATAGGCGGACACGTAGGCGGAATAGGACGATCACCTCATCTATTGCGCCGCCCATCCTATTACCTTTGGCCTTTACACGCTCCCGTGTACGGAACAGGCCGACGGCTCGTCCTCGAGGCCCCCCCTTCCCCTTCCCCCCTCGATCGATCAGTGATCAATTGCAATAGGACGTAGCGTGCCTTAGCCGAGATCATGCATCCTTTCTTTGCCTGGTTATTCCCGGTGTGACAGGCGCTTATCGAGTGTCTGACGGCATCGACGAATCCACCGCTCGTCGAAACTCATACTGCCGAATAATCCGTCGATTATTTTCCCGAGACTGTAAACTACCCCGGCGCGCGTTTTCCACCCCACCCTCCCCCAGTCCGTGTCAACCGTGTCAACCGTGTCGACCGTGTCGACCGTGTCAACTGCGCTTTATCGAGCGCTAATAAAGAAAAAACTCTAATACCAGCAGTAGTAGTAGTAGTATCAATAATAATAATAATAATGAATAATAAATAATCAATAATTACCTTGAGAGAGAGAGAGAGAGAGAGAGAGAGAGCGTTTGCAGAAAATTCGCTTGCATTATGCAATTACTCTCTGGCAATTTGCATCTTTTCTTCGGAATCAATTTATAATTAGCTAATGTGAAAACTGTCCCGGTGCGCGGCGAGTCCGTGACGTAGGCGCTATGCATATAATTTTCGAATGAAGTTGAAAATAAGTACGTTAATATTTAAGTTAAGTCCCGACGTTCGATATCCGTACATAGGAAATGTATGCAGCTTGCTTTGCCTATAGATGCCTGAAAAGCAGTGCCGCCCTATACCACTGTACCCAACTTACATAACTTTTATAATAATTATGACTAAATAAGACATCGCTATATATATGTATATATATATATATGTATATATATATACAAGAATGATGTAATGATGTTGTGCAGCGATTGTAAATGCTTGGCTCGGATGAAGTTTCCTCGTAGAGATAGATCTTATTAGACGTATTGACGATCGGCGAGACGATTTTACTTACCCACTCGACACGCACGCAGCGTTTAACGGACAATAAACTCCGTGGCCCCGTGGAGATCGCGGTCCCCCGTCCCTGCCTCCCGCGTAAAGCCGAAAAGGGTCGATAGCGGTGGTGGCGGCTCTCGCTTGTCGGTTCGATGGCGCCAAAGTGCCGCGTGTGACACTCACCACCGAGCGAAGACAGTTGCCGAGCGAGCCGGAAATAGGTTACCGGCGCCAAAAACAGCTGAATAATAACGGTGACTAATAATAGGGTTTAATGATAAATTCGTACGCGCGCGGTTCCGCTTCGTTAATTCTAATATTCCGGATACTTTTCGCGCCTTTGCGCCACGGATCCGCTGATCGCGTCCCCCCACGCCAATTACTCGCCTACTTAATAACCGACTACTGCTCATCGTCAAGCATCGACAGTAGTATCAATTAGGGATTCGAGCCCAGCCGAATCCTTGCCAAGCGAGAAGAAGGGAGGGAAAAATACCCGGTACTCACTACTACTGTTCGTATCAATTACGTATTCGCGTGCAGGGATTTTCTAACGAGTCCGCGGAATCCGGCGATCCCGGTCGGCTGGCTGTTTCATTTCGGTGGAAGGCGAACCACCGACCACGTGACCAATAATTCATCGACGGTTATCGGGGTTATTGGGGTTATTGGGTTGTGGCCGGAGGGGGAGCAGAAAAATTTTGGCGCTACGACCTTGACCGCGTACGTGGTCCTTTTTTTTTTCTTTCTTTCCCCCTCCCCCGATTAATTCCAACTTCCCATTAAAGATTCTACGGTTTTTTGCTTCTTCTTCGTTTCTTTCTCTTTTTTTCTTCTTTTATTTTGTTTCAGCGTCGGACGGCACGAAGCTCCGTAAAAAATACGGTGCATCAAAGCGAACTTTCGATTTTTTTTTTTTTTTTTTCCCTCCCCCCGTCCCCTCGTAGTTCGGTATACAAGCGCGTAATATAAATACACCGCGTTAGCCATTTATTTTAAAACTCGGTATTATTTACAAGCAATTTTGGCCGTATATTTACGCCTCCGGTCACCAATACCGTATTTATAGACTCATTAATTGGAGATTAAAGAATTGCCGAGAGAAATTACATTGGAAATTACCATGACATGTTAGTTTTCGCACTCGGAAACGGTTATAAGCTCCGAAAGGAAATCCTACGTGTATTTTCTTAAAAGGCTAACACGTTTATGTAAAACTACGGTTTTCTCGCTTGTCCGGCGTTATTTTTACTTCAATTGGCTCTTCGAAAGACATTCGACGAAAAATCTTCGGCTCACAATATTTGCTTTACATAATAGCGAAATATTTTCTTTAAATAAGTCTTCCTTAAAGTTCACTTGGATACGAAGCTCCCCCGAACGCTCGCAATATTCATTCGTACAAGGCCAGCCAACGTTTACCAATAAATTAATATCCGAGTAGGTAGTTTTATCCGAGCGAACCCCGAGTCCATTGCAATCACATCGAGTCAATCGTCTTGTTCTTTTACGTAAATAAATAATAATGCCTTACAAATATCTCGCTGCTGGCGATCAGCGCGCTTTATTTATTTTGCCCCGATTTGAACGCAGACGAGAAACGAGACTGTGGACTGTGTGTTCAACTGTGTTTTCTCGAGTCTTTTGTCAAAGAAATTCGTTGAAATTTATGTAACTCGGACAATTATTCGGGATATTTAAATATTGTATAATCGAGCATAGATAGACAAGTGATCGACTGTACGGTGGGGGAGGGGGGGACAAAAAGAAGCGAATGGATATTTAAAGTCCAAACACGCATGCCACAAATAAAAGTTGCCGGCTGTCTGTGTTGACGAGAGTGGGTTATTTGGCGGCGGAGGGGGGGGGGGGCGAAAGAAAAGAGGGGTGTCCCCGTGAAAAGCCCCGTATCTTCCCGAGCACCGGATACGCGAGCAGTAACTTCAGTTCAGTAACTTGCCTTTACCAATCGTTCGTTTTAGCTTTTCCCTTCCCCCTTCCCCATTTTAACGCCGCCACCGCCGCTCTCTCGCTCTGCTCCCTTTCCCTATTTTCCAATTCTATCCTCCTTTTATTTTGTTTGTCTTCCAAGACAAGAAGCTTAGTATCGGTGAGTGGCAAGGAAATAAGATTTTCTTCTTCTTTTTTTTTTTTTTTTTTTTTCTTTTTCTTTATATATATATATATACGACAGTTAAATGATCTATAAAAATATTTAATATTATAAAAACACGTTTAGCGCCCTTACGCCTGCTCTATTCATCCCGACTAAATATTAACGATAATATAATTTTCAACGCCCACGTCATTCGCTCACGTTCATGCACTTTAGCGCAAAATTACATTTTCAATAATTAATCTACATGGTTTTTTTGTTTTTTGTTTTCCTTTTTTTTCCCCCTTTTTTTCCCCCTTTTTTTTGTATGCTACGCGCGTAGTCTTAAAATAAATATCGGTATGAAAATATTTATTTCCAATCTGCGGATTCCGGTATTGGAATCGATATTATTAGTTTCATTGTGCGAATTAAGAGTCCCGTGTAATAATATACGTGTGCGTTTGACCGTAAATGTTTTCTTATTGACGTAATATATATATATAGAAGTTCCACTACAAGCAAATAAAAGAAGATAAGAAAAAAAAAAAGATTACAATTCTACATATTGTCCTTTAAATAGGCTGAGCTTAACCTTTAACAAGCCTCCATCGCTTCTACTCCTTCGTTAACGCATTCGTAGCGGCAACAATAATAAACAATAGTGGAATACTTAATAACCCATTTGAAACAGTCGTTCATTTGAATTCGCATTTGAATTCCATTGTTTATTATGACTTCACAATATTTCCTAACGTTTGAACGTACGCTCGAGAAGTCGTACGATGCGCCTCCGCCGTCGTCTATTAATATTAATCTACAAAAATCTGTTTCTGAAGGCTTCGAGAAGGAAAAAAAAGCATCGATTAGCCGTTGTACCCCCACAGACAGACGTAAAAAAGCGTTTGGTTATTATAAGGGCGTTATTTTTTTTACGGGGGCACCGAGAACATTGAGGTTCGCCGGTATTCGGAAACTGATTTTTCCCGTTCAACGTCCGGCTCCTCTTACATAACACTTCAGCCGCCGACGTTTGTCTCGATTTCTGGATTGGAGCCCGCCCCCCCCTCCTCCTTCATACCCTCGATCAACTAGCTCGGCTTTTATTTCTTTCCGCGCCGTGTGCCGGCGTTGCTCGGCCGACGTTGCTTTTAAAAATACATTCATTATTAATGAGATTGGGAAAAACGAAGTCGCGGTCGCGGTGGTCGCCCCCGTTGATTTATTTGATAAATATTAGAGCGCGGCGAAGTACTTCGCTTCGTACTGTTTCGTGCCGCGCTGCGACGCCGTAGACGAGGAATAAAGAGAGGACGGGGACGGGATAGGCGGGATCGGCGGGATCCGTTACCAATAACGCGTGGATCATCTAACTCATCTTCGTAGGCTAAACGAGCACTCGCGAGCGCAATTAATCCAAATGCATAGTAAATCCAAATTTACCGTTCCGCTTGAGGTCCATTTAAACGGTTCGCGCCAAAACGCTGAAATACTGGAAAGACTCGCGAGGGTCGAGGGTCAAGCTCCGTTATCAATTATTATTTGCAATTCTAATTCTAAGGCAGATTTTTTATCCGTTTTGCTCTTTATCTCGATTCACTTCCTCTTCCTTACTCATTCCGTCTAAATGTTTATTTATTTTATTTTTTTAATCGACGGTCCACAATTAACGTAGCGAGTTTTATTAAAATCGAAACCATGTATAAATGTTGTAAATGTTTCACGCGGAAAGTCAATGCGGCAGTAGTTACGCGCATTGTAAAAATTACAAGGATATCATGGAAGGCTCGATTCATATTCCAATAACCTTCCATTATTAGGATGTGAAGTATTTCCTTTGCTTATCAATAATAATTAACCGATAAGTCGCGTGATTTGACAAAAAAGATTCGTAACGAATGAATCGCCAAGTGAATTAAATCGTTTTTTTCAATCGTTTGTCGAATAACCCCAATAACCCGAATTAATTAACCTTTTCTTCGTGTAACGAGTAGATTATCAATAAATATCTACGCACACGTTGTAAATCGATCGACGGTAATTTTCACGAAGAGCTGCGCCATCGCTTCCTTTAATTCGTTGCTCAAAACGAATTCGTGGCTCAAAGCGTGTACGGCTTTCTTTTCTGTATTCTGAGTTAGTTCGTTTAATAATGCCGGAGCACTTGAAAATCAAGGTGGTTTATTTTCCTGATTATACACGCCCCACGCGTGCCTCGATTCCCCGCGCGCGCGCGCTACCTCTACATCCCTATTATACTCCCTCACGGACGCACATCGGCTCTCTAGGACACAATGGCCCGGCGCTGCCTCGCAATTACTATACCGCTAACATTAAATCGAATTAATTTTGTAATACATATGACGATACGAGCCGGCGCCTAATCCATAGTCCGAGAGAGAGAGTGTGCGCGTGCGCGTGTGCGTTTGAGCGGGTACGTGATCCTCGGGACTATTTGTCAAGCGGAATACGCGCTACGTGGTTAACGAGAGCCGAATTCCGCCCGAGGATCATTGACAAATTCACATTGTTCCGAAATATAAATAAGATTTATTTAAGACTTAATTCAAAGCCGAGCCGAATATAATAATCATTAAAATTTCAACAGTGCCAATGTCCTTTAACGAATTATCGAATACAGTGTACGTATACATATGCGTGTATATATATATATAATAAGACTACGCTCGAGTAATCGTCTACGATTAACAACCGACGGCTTCCTATTTCGTTATTTATAATATTTAATGCAAAAATAGCCGGCTTAGTGATTATTTCGGTGGGCTTTGGGATTGTAGAGAACTAGCGATTACGCGTTATAACGAGGAGATCGAACTCTCGTTACCGATCCCCGGTGGTAGCCTCCGTCCATCTCGCGTTCCATTGCGTTTCTTCTACGTACACATCTTCCCCTTTTATTGCAAACAATACAGAAAATTCCCGTACGACTTATAATAAAGCATTGATGGACAATTAAATTCAGTGCCGACGGAACGAGGGAGAGAATTTATTCAATTTAATGTATGTGACGGGGAGGGTGTAAAGACAACAACGTCTGCGTCGATCGTTAATCACATTCAATGGGTCATTATTTCTTTTTTCCGGCTTCCTTTTTAACGCGAAAGGTTATTTGTTCCTATAAAATAATGCATAAGTCGATATAACGAATACGCGAGCCGAACAATGTTATTTTCTCGGAAAGTTATGATATCGTTATAAAATCACGGGAGAGGGAGGGAACGTATCCTCTAGCTAAGCCGGACCGAAGCGCCGCTATTGCGTGTACCCGGTTACGCGGATCGAGAGAGCGGGGTAGGGGAGGGGAGGGGAGGGAGAGCAGCCGAGTACGAGTAAACATTTTGAGTGAACAATGAATGGGGGCTAATCGAGTTGATTAATCATGCGATCGGACGAGGAAAGGTTTTATGGGACTTTGATATGGGGAATCTGCCAGCGGGAGAGTAACGAATGGCCGGGGGGAGGAGGGGGAAGCCAGCGAGAGCGAGCGCAAGCCCATAACACGATGCCGCGTCTCCGTGTATATTCGTCCACGTATGACGGGGGTGAGCACCGATGGATTTTATGGCGTCGCTCGTCGGCAGGCGACAGCGTCAAAAGCCGCGGATTTTCATCGGAGCGGCAATTATCGTCATTAGCCGGGCGGCTCGTTGGGACGGCTCGAGCTCCTGCAGAGTAGGGACGACGGGTCAGCCGGAACGATTATTAAACGAACGCGGCCGGACGCATCTCGATTCGGAAGTTGGAAAAGTCAGCGAGATTAGCACTTTCCGCCACGTAACGTCAAACCGTCCTCTAATTACTTTTCTCTCTCTCTCTCTCTCTCTCTCACCTCTCCACCTCCACCTCCACCTCCACCTCCACCTCGCCACAGATTCAGCGCACGACACTTTGTCCGTTTCAATAGTTGTCCTCGTCGTTTAGCTCTTATTGCGAGCAGCCAAGTAAAAACTGCCGTCGCGTTTATTTATCCATTAAAAAGTGCGAATGAGGCTGATGATGATAATAATGGTAACGACCTCGCGTTATCGTCACATTAAACAACACGGGTATTACCAATAACCCCGTCCTCGTCCTCCCATTAATTCCATCAAATTTCAAATTTATTATTTATTATTGTTATCGTTATTGGGGTTGTTGTTGTTATTGTTATTATTGTTATTGTTATTGTTATTACAGCGAAGGACGCGCGGAGCCGAATTTATTTATTTAAAGTTTCCGTACCCTAGTGCTTCGTACAACGTGGCCGCGCGTACAAATTCTAATTATCGCGATTAATTCCTCGCCCTTAATTGACAGGGTTTGTACTTACTAATGAGCAATTAAGTACTTTGGCGGCGCATCGCTTTTCAATCAGCAAATCCAAAACAGTATTTGAGGCTCGGGCGCTCGGTGACGGCAAACGATGTTAGGAGCGCAGTAAATACACGCAGTAAACACGCGCAGTAAATACGCGCGTACGTGCACACGAGAGGCAGAGAAGAGTGTCGGGGGGGGGCGGACAGGAAAAAGCGGAATACCTCGATAATTCCCAGTTATTTGTCTTCCCTAAGGAGCTAAGAAAATAGATATCGAACGAGAGGGGAGGGGGTGGGTGGGGCATTCGAGGCAGAAAGAGTCATCGGGGCGAGCGGAAGGGCGGGGGGGTGGTGGTCTAGGGTATTGAAGAAAAGGGCAGCGTACGGGTGCGAGGAGAAAATAAAATTAGAAGATCTAGTTGGTTGGAACGGGGGCGTTGAGATGCGGAACGAGGAAAAAGGGCTCATTGACTCTCCGTCGACTATTTTCTTCTCCCTGCTGAACTTATCACTACGTCTATTACAAGCACTTTTACACGTCGGGCAATTAAGCGGATAAATTAGCCAGGGACTCGAGTCTTATCCGGCTGCACTTCTAACCCCCCCCCCTCCCCCTCTCTCTCTTTACACGAGTCTTCGGATAATTAAACAAGTCGTGTGCTAAAACTGCAAGTACCTAACTCAGGCTCGAACGGGGCTAAGGTGCGCAAGCCTCTCTCCCCACCCCCACCCCACCCCACCGCTGTCTGTCTTCACTGCTACGTTAAAAAAATCTCTCTTATGCAGAAGCTAACGGTCGAAAGAGCAATGAACGAACGAGGATGTTGGCATGAAATTCCTACTCCTTGTCAGAGAGGGTATTAGTTCTGTTATAAAAAAAAAAGAAAAAGAAAAAGAAAAAGAAAAGAAAAAATCCTCCTCCTGCACATAATCTAATGCTAATTGCCAGTACTTGAGCCCGCTGATGATATACCTCCGCTTCCTTCCCTTCTTCCGTACTCGTTACGCCGTATAATTTATATCGACGCCGCGCCTCGCCCCGACTTCCCCTTCCCCCCCCCTACATTTTTATACCTAAAGCGGAATCGCCGTGCGCCACCCACTGGCCTGGCCCCTCACACATACACGCTACGTCATGGCTCAATCGACGACGTAGCGCTGAAAATTCTTGCAGAACTTGAGCCCCGAGCGTTAAATAGACGCGTGTGTGTGTGTCGGTGCTATTTTATCCGAGGAGAGGACCGACTCGTACACCACGTGTGTATAATACGTTATCACGCAAAGAGGGACACGGATCGGATCGAGTCGAGTCGCGAGTCCGCCGTACCTAAGCTACGCTCACGATATTCGCAATATTTAATTCCAACTCGGGGGGAAATTAATTGCTGTACTCGTCAACCGGTTACGAAACTTTCCCCAATATCGCAATACTCGTCGTTGTGCATCTGTTGCAAACACTGCGTTTACATTGGCCCGGACTTCTCTCCCGGGAGAGACTCTTGATTTCATTTATTTTATCTCGGCTAGACATAACGCTTTCATTTACTTTTATTTTCTTTTTTTATTTTGTTTTATTTTACTTTACTTTAATTTTATTTCAATGTTAAAAATATCGCCGGGCGTGGCTTTTTTTTGTATTCCTTAAGCAGGAAAGCCCGTTGCACAGCACTTCGTAACTTTATTATTAATTAAAGATCGATCCGTAACGTCGATCAGGGAAACATTTGCGCGGGAGGGCAGACATGGAAAAATAAAAATATAATCAAAACTCGGTTTCCTTAGTTTATTAGTTAAAGAAGAAGAGGAGAGAGAGAGAGAGAGAGAGAGAAAACAAATTAAAATTGGTCAGATTTTGAGGGACGAGAGGGTGGGTTATTGGGGGGGGGGGGTACGCTTATACGTGTGCATAAGCCCGAAAGGAGGAGGGATCAGGTTATAATATTTCTAAAAAGCACTTTAGGAATATTAAATTTCGCCTGCAACAAAGCCACGGGCCGCCGGCTCTCCGAGTCCGAAGGAAAGAAAAAGAGAGAGAGAGAGAGAGAGAGATGATAACGGGGCTTATAATAATTTTTCAATTAATGAGAAACTGCGAGGAAGGGCGCAGCTCCGTTGAGAACGTTGAGCATTTCCTACATTGTTGGTCGGACGGGGGGGGGGTTGGGGCGGAGGGGGAGGGGCCGACGACCGTATCCGCGACCATAATCATAATGGATACGCGATATAGCAGGAGATAGAGTGAGAGAAGAGGAAGCAGAGGTCACGACTAGTCGGTCGGTCGGGAGTAAAAAAAAGCAGAAGACGAAGAGGAGGAGGAGGAGGTGGAGGTGGAGGAGGAGGAGGAGGACTCGTGCCGGACGGACGGCGACAATCGCATTGCGCATGTATTCGACGATCAATTTATATTGTCACAAAGGAATCGAAGAGACCAGTAGTGGGTCCTTGACTCTTTCGTCTTTTATATTCTTTAGACTTCTTCTTCTTTCTCTTTTTCTTTTTTCTTCTCCTTCTTCTTCTTCTTCTTCTTCTTCGCGTTCACTCTTTCCTTTTAGTCGTTCTCGCCGACACGGCCGGGATTTAAATGAGAAAGCGAGGGGCTCCTTTTCGATTTTCCTTTAGAAAAACATTTCCCTCCTCCGGTACATGCAATTACTTTTACGTGAATTATTTCCCCCCCCCCTCCCCACCGGCCAAATAGTTTCATATTTCTCCCCTCTTTCGTACTCCCTTTTCAACCTCGGCAAATACCTGCCCGCTTTACACCTTTATTATTTATTCTACGTACATGCACCAATACCACGTTTTAGAATATACGCGGAGAGCTACAGTCGGTGTCAACGCGTGCTCAATTACCGCTCCGTGCGATACAACGAATACAAGTCCTACCCCTACGATTCCCTTCAACAACAACAACGACGACGACGACGATAGCAACATTAGCAATAGCAATAGCAATGGCAATAACGATAATCGTTTACGCGAAAATCCGAAATTACTTGAGCTTAACGTGTTACCTACCCTCGCGCACCTCGAACAATCCCCCGGGGAAAATTATTTTCCAGCACGGCCGTACAAAGCGGTTTTTTTATATAATTACAGAAAAAAAAAAAAAAAAAAAAAACCCCCCTTGCAATTATTTCAGGTCTTCCTCGACTTACGTGTTCTACCCTTACTTTAGAGAATCGTTTGCATTACGTTTTTACGTATTTTACGTTTTTTTTTTTTTATTAATAACATTATTCCTATGCCCTTTCGGCTCATCGATTACTTATCGCGTTCCTCGAAACCTTATTCTTACTCGACTTCCCGTAATTCCCGTAACGGCATTAATAAATCACGTTCGACCTCTCGCTCGCTTTACATATAAAGCCATTGAACGAACGTAGTTATTCGGGGTTATTGTTGTTGCTTATCTTCCCCGTAAATATTCATACCATTGGCCGGCCACTTTTTTCCAATTCCAACACCAACAGCACTGAATTATTAAACGCTTTATGCGAAGCAAAAACAAAAACGAAAAACTTGTAGTCTCCCCCGCCCCCCCCCTGTTTAAACAACGAATTTATTGCCAAATCTACATAAAACTACCACGCGAGAAGAAGGTTCGAGAGCCCCGGCCCGTTGGCTTTTATTTTCTAACAATTTCATAAGGACAAACTATATAATATATATATATATATACGTATATACATAGCAACGTGTGAGATTGTCAAGGAGGGAGGGGGAAAAAAGTGATCAACACATTATCGCCGTTATAAAAAATTAATGAATTTATAATGAGGTTATTCGAGCCGGCGAGTCCGAGGAATCGTAATTTCTATCCCCTTAATTAATTGCCCAAAGTTTCTAATGACTTGGATGACTTGTAATATTATTATTATTGGCTCCCATACGATTTCCTTTGTGCTTCGTGTCATTTCATTTCATTCCTCCCCTCCCCCCCAAAGCTGCTGATTATTTGCCTTTCTATGCCATTAATTTGTGATGATGGCGGCATAAAGGACCGAGAGCTGCATTTCTTCTTTTTTTTTTTAAGAGCCGATTTACATTTCTATTGCAAAGGTTCGCTTTTATACGTTTCCTGGGATTCTCTCTCTCCCCCGCCCCCTCATCCTCCCCCCCATTAACGTCTCAAATCATAGAATTTGAAACTTATTAATTATTAGTATTTACGTCTTTCTGTCTCCCCCCTCCCCTTTGTACTTACTCGTAATATCGAATAAGAATTAAGTATTTATAGAAATGGGAATTTTTCGAAAATTCAAATGTTTTTTTTTTTTTTTTTTTTTGTTTTTTTTTTCCCCCGTTCCTCTGGTAATTATATTCAATCATTAAAAGGCTCTTGTAAGTAAACAATCATGTAAACATGTTTGCCGCTTCCTGCTTTATTTTAGCTCACATAATATATATATATATAGTCTGCTGCAAACAAGAAAGTATAATTATACATATTTTATTTGTGAGTGAATTTTTAGAAAAGTAATAATAATGTTTTTCTTAATAAAAGCTGATTCATATATTTATTTAGAAGCCGTAGTATTCACACTCTCTCTCTCTCTCTCTCTCTCACGCCCCGCCCCCCTTTTCTTTTTTCTATCACGTTTTATCGTGAATAAAGTATTGTTGGAAAAAATTAATCCCCGGCAAAATGAGTACAGGAGGATGTGCATGAATTACAAAGGCCAATTGTAACGTATAAGAGTAACGTAACGTAACTCCGGGGTTATTGGGAATAACTAATTTTGGCATAAATTTTTATATATATTTCGAATCGAATATCATCGACCTTTTTACATATTTTTACAAAACATTCGTTTAAAAGAAAAAAATAAAATAAAAATAAAATAAAATATAAAAAAATAATACTTTAATAAACGACGAGTCATTGGGGCTACAAAACGTTTGTTTGGATTTTCAATTAATGCAGACGATATTCGGTTATTTATTTATCCCCATAGGTAATACATTCTTTTCTTGCAGTATGTAGGTAGCAATGCAGTAGTGTAGTGTACGTATACTTTCACGTGTTATATAGTTAACGCAGGCTATATAATGCGGTTTGAAATAATTTAACGCTACGGCGGAGGCAATTTCGCGAGCTACCGCGAGTGACGATTTTTTTCAAGCTATAATAAGCTCATTAATATTAATTGTGGGACGAGGAACGGAAACGCGGCATCGGATGAAGCTTCAAGTAAAAATAAAATTTATATATATATATTTTTTAACATATTTATTTCTTCTTTCTTCTATGTTATTCGTGTATTTGCCTGTGAAAGCATCACAATAACATCATAACTTAATAAAGTACTCGTCCTCCCCCTCCTCCTCCTCCTCCACGACCGTAATTCCCCTCGATTAATTAGCCACCCAATGTATCGTATATCGTAGTAGTAGTAGTAGTAGTAGTCGCCGCCAACCACCCCTTGCTAAGTAATATATTTATTTAGCGCACGATCTGACCGCCGCTCGTTTTTGTCTGTTTCAGAAATCATCGGAGGTGACGGATGCGGATCCGCGAACACAAGCTCACCAGGGAACAAGAGACGCGGTTTTAGCGGGTAAGCGATATTGCCTTTTCCAGACTATGCTCCCGCCGGTTATCGGAATCCCTTCTCTACCGGCCGCTTTTAACGAAAATTGCTATTGAGCTTTACGCGCTCCGCAGATGACGATAATAATAGAGGCGGTGGTGGAGGAGGAGGGAGGAGAAGGAGGGGGGACCGCCTTTCCCTCCCTGGCCAGAGAAAGTCCGAGCTTTATTCTTTCTCGTGCGTTTGTCGCGTAAAGTTTTTATTACTTTGAAATCCCCGTACGTAGCCGGCCGAAGCCGTGTTCTTAATTAACCTGCATTATCGATCGATATTGTAACTTACACTGTCAGGGGCTTGAGTATTTGCGTAAAGATGAAAAGTCGAATGATTGGAAAGGTCGGGAGTTAAACGGTCTCTCTTAGTTATTTCGCATCTTGACGTTTCTTTTAGCGCGAGCCACGGCATTTTTAATGCAAAAGCGGTATGAAAAATATATTTATTTACTTCGAGCCTCCGCCTCTTTTGAAATATAAATAATTCAGCGTGTGCCGTAGAGGGAGCTGCGTAAACAGTTGCGAATATTTAAAGTTTTTATTTTTGTTTTTTTTTATTCGTTAATGCCAGGAATTCTTTGTCGAAATTGTTGCATTTGGAAAGGAAAGGAAGAACTCACTCGGCATTATAAGCCATAAGGGGTGAAAGGGATCTCTCTCTATCTCTTGGCTGTTTCGTTTTCCAAGTCGCCGAAAGTCGCTGAAAGCCTTGCGCGGAGCGAAGAAAATGTGATAGGCCAAGTTGAAAAAGATGCTTATAAAAAAAAGTGGGCTCGATTCATTCAAAAGATCACAATGCACATTTACAATGCTAATCTCCGTATAAGATATATAGACGAGAGGCTTCGTAGACGCGTGGAGTAACGAGAGAGAGAGAGAGAGAGAGAGAGAGAGAGAGTCTCGCTCGTCGTCTACGTCTGAATTTGTTAATTTACTCCTGCGCGGACGACGTGCGCGTGTACTTAACGGAAGGAGTTAATTTAAGTTATAGCGGATAAATCACGCGGTCTCAACGACCGCAAGATTTTATGGTTTTTCATGTTTTCATAACATAGGGTCGTAATGAAAATAGAGAAAGGCTTTGTTTCCCGTGTAAATCACCGAGAGGAAAACAAAAGGAACGGGAAGGGCGAGCATTTTCTTATGCTATAATGATACAAAGGGGCCATTTCAGATAAAAGTCTCGCTTCTCGAATGAATCGGGAGCGGTCCTGGCGCGGTATCGTCTCTTTCTTACTGATTTTGTTACTTGTAGAGGTGGAGGAGGAGGAGGAGGAGGAGGAGGAGGTTGGATAGGAGATGCCGAGGTGGCACGATTGTAAGCAAAGTCCTATGCTTACCAAGCGGTCCCGAATCCTTAATAAACTTAGAGGTTGAGCGTCGCCGGGAGATTCCGCGATTTCTATGGGCGGTGGGAGGGTGGGGGAGGCGGGAGGCGGAGGGAGGCACACGGATGTACCGCTGCTATATTGAAAAGCGGAGGGACGACCGTTTTAGACGAGGGCCAGGGTCGACGAGCGGCTCGCGGCGTCTACGCGGACAGGCACACGCACACGGACACGTAGACGTACGGACACGTACACGTGCACGTACACGTAGCGGGTGACGCAGCTCTAGGCTCTCTGCGCACTTGGCAGTCGCGTCACGCGGAAAGTTGGCCGAGCTCGATTTTCCTAGACGTCGATCGTCGTCGAGTCACGGCCGGTGCGTATTTCCTCGGCTCGCCGGCGGCCCCCTCCAGAAGAAGCTCCGAGCTGGACCGGGACCCCGGGACCCGTCCTCCTCGTGATCGTCAACTCGCGTCACATCCTCATCGCTAGAAAACAAAAAAAAAACAAAAAAACAGAAAAAACAGAAAAAACACAAAAAAATCCTAATAACGATGAATAGTCCGAGTCGGGAAGGAGGTCCGCTCTCGACGATAATCGCGGTGACTTGGCACATCGTATTATTATTTCTGGCTGAGAGATATTAAAACAAAAAGGCCATGGAGATTTAAGGAAACGCCCGGGAAATGTATTACAGGACGTCGGCGGCGTGCTCCGGTTGCCCATTCCCCTCGATTCTCGTTCGGACTCACTCTCGACTCCCAATAACCCGGGCGACGTTCGATTTAACCGCGACGTTAACCGGTGCAATGGACAAGTTCCCTGATACCTCGGCTCGACTACGACTTCCGCCCAGCCCACGTTAATAACTGCGGATCGATATTCGGCTGCTGGACCGTAATAAGCTTTCGTTCCCGGCCTCCCGTACTTGTCCCTGCACCTGAAGGATAATTATTTTTTCCACCGAGTAGACCGAGTAGAAGGTTATTGGGGTTCGTTGTTACCTTTCGCACCAATACTACTCGTCACACGTCACTACTACTACGTCACGGGGCCGTTGGATTCAAACGCGTGAGTGTAAGCAGTCCGATAGCGCCAACTGCTTTCCTTCCTTCCTTCCTTCCTTCCTACCTTCCATCCATCCAAAGCCCGGACACGAGCCCTGAAATATCGCTGGCCTTTAATAGTGCCGATGAATTTTACGACTCACATGCGCGCGCCCCTCCCTCCTCCCTCCCTCCCTCCCTCGTAAGTACACGCGCTTCGGAAACAGTTGTTTATCATGTTTTAAGTTCTCCGACCAGCATTTATCAATGGCTTCCGTTCAACCTCCCCCGCCCCCCGCCCACCACCACCCCACCACTAACAGTTTCATCGGATTCGCCAGCCCGCCCCCACCATCCCCCCCACCGCACTCCTTTCTCTTTAAGCGCATTGTAATTGCGGACAATCGAGGCTCGTCCGGGGCTCTGATTTATTTTTCATTATCGAGAAACATTTTTCCAATTAAATTATTTGCTCTCGTTGCATTTTAATCGAACGCAGTCGTAGGGATTATTGTACCGATTATACCCGCCCGCTATTGCTGCACGAGCATCATCAGCCCATTGATAATTTCAAGCGGTTATTGGGGTTTTTTTTTTTTTTATTTATTTATTTTGTTTTATTTATTTATTTATTTATTTTTCCCTCTTTACATTGCTTTCGCTGTCATTCGTCGATTGCGCCTCTCTTTGTTTTCTTACTCGATCGCTCGCTGTTTTCACTGATTGGCTCGCCCCTCGCCCCCCCCCCCCCACTACGACCAGCCGATCAACGTCCACGAATACGAGCGCGAAAGTCGCTGCCTAATGCTTTAATTAAAACAGCAAAATCGCTCTGAGATTTATTGGGACGGATATTGATTACAACGATGCTTAAACTGCTCGATAAAAGGCTCTCTAAGCCACCTCTCCCCCCTCCCCCCTCACCACACCCACTCGTAGGAAAGTTCTTATCTATTCTTAGCTACCGTTGGTCGGCCTCTCGACGTTCTTCATTTCCTTCGCCTCCGTTTCTCATTATCTCTGCCTTTTAATTCTCAAGCGTTTTAACGAATTAACCCTTTTTCTCTTGGACGATCGAGCCATTAAGAAGCTGCGAACCAAATGTATTATTATCCTCGTTACGGGTCAGTACTCGCACCCTCTCACCCTCTCACCGTCCCCGTATTTTCTCACCGTCTTATTTTCCGACGAAATCTGCGAAAGCCTGCGACCCCCGGAGTCCTATGCCGAGGATGTTTACCTCCTTACGTAGACCGAGGTCGTCAGTTCGAGGTCGACCTCGGGGACGCGCTCGCGTATCATCAAGTATAATACGCATGGGAAGACAGAGCCCGCGGAAACGTGATCGTTTTTGTACTTGCAGGCGAAAGTGGCTGCCACCGCCGCTGCGCAAGCTCAGCCAGAGCAAGGTCGACAAGTCGTCGGAGCGGCCACCCCCGCCACCTCCGCCGCCCCCGCCAACCTCGGCGAAAAAGAGCGGCCTCGACAAGCTGTTCAAGTTGCCGAGCTCCGGCTCGAGCGACAAGTCCCAGGCATCATCGAGCAGCAGCGGGGCCGCGGCCGCCCCGAGGGCCGCACCGGCCGTACCGGCCTCGCGCCAGGGCAGCGCCGAGGAGGAGGTGGCCGGGGCCGGCCACGAGGACGTAGAGGACGCGAGGCCGTTGAGCCAGCAGAATGGTGCCGAGGACGCCGAGGACGAGCAGCTCGAGCTGCCCCCGCCCATGAAACCCATCACCGAGCCGATCCTCGTCGCTGGCACGACCCCGAGCTCGGCCAACGCCGATGACCTTCCCGGCAAGCTGGTGCGTATCCTCGCCGAGACCCGTTTACTTTTCTTTTCTTTTCTTTTCTTTTCTTTATCTTAGCGAAGGCAGAGCTCGCGCGGTAACATTAGCCTGCGAAGAATGCGTGACGGCAAGAGAGAGACTGAGAGAGAGAGAGAGAGAGAGAGAGAGAGAGAGAGAGACTGAGAGAGAGAGAGAGAGAGAGACCGCGGCTCTTTTATGCCGGTAGAGAGGGGGGTGGAGGGAGGGAGGATCGTCGGATTTTTGGCATTAACGCTCGCGTCGAAACGAAATGACAAATTGAATCTAGGCGGCCTCGGCTTATTCTCGGATCCAGTGTCATAAAGAATAATAAGAACCGAATGAGTAATTGCGGGCGTCGATAAGAGTAACGAGTCGCGGGTAAAGAAAAAAAAAAAAAAAAAAAAAAAGAAGAAGAAAAAAAAAATCATGAGCGGTAAGGTAAGGAGTCGGTAAGGTGGCGGCGCATCGGTGGCTATCATCATAATGGCCCGATCGTTGGTCGGGTTATGTTGGTGGGTGGGTCTAGGAGGTCGGGGAGGAGGTGCGGATCGAGGTAAAAGAGTTAGCCGGGCTTCCGGCCTCGCGCGAGGCCTTCCGCTATCGGCGTGGCCAACAACTCCTTCGCGCTTGGCTTGCTGTCCGCAAGCGCACTCGTATTCACACGTTTAACGATGACGAGCGGGCGGGAGGAGGGACGGCCGTTTCAGAGCAATCGTCCCGAAAAGTCGAACGAAGGATGGGAGGACGGGTAAGGGGCGGGTAAGGGGTGGGAGGAAAATCCGAGCGAGCTCGCGGACATGCCGATAAGCCGCGCCTCGATAAGCGGCGGCCGCCAATGAGGCAGCCTCGTTCGGGCTACGGCAGTCGGGCTCCGACCTGGACGACGACAACGAGATTAGCACGGCTCTGACCACCGGCTCTTTTTCTTTTGACGCAGGTGACCGAGGGCTCGATCAAAACGATCGACGGGACCAGCAGCGCCGACCTCGCCGAGATCGAGCAGATCGTCAAGGAACGCATGGTGAGTTTTCTCGCTCAACACCCTCCCCCTCTCCCTCCCTCTCTCTAAGTCTCTCTCTCTCACTCTCTCGCTCTCCTCGATATCCCTCTCCACTATCATCCACTCCATCCTCCCCACCCCCACCCCCGTTTCGAATCACGGCACTTTGGCTTCGTTTGAGCTGATAAGGATGTATGGGGTACTTGGGTCCAATTTAAAAATCATCTTTCATAGTTGGGCGCGTGCAACCAATTAGCGTTTAATCCGGATTATTAGCAGAGCCTACTTAGCCAATCCCCGGGGCTCATTTGTCTGACAAGCAGCTTCTTCTCCATCGTTACCAAAAGCTTATTATTCGCCTCTCTTACAAATAATAATTACAACCACAACGGAATCCTCTCCCCCCGCCCCTCCCCACCACCAATAACCTCTAAGCGTCTTCTATTAACGTCATTCGATAACAACCAATGGCTTCTAATGTTATTACGAACGATAATATTTAATTGCCGTTTGCCGTCCCCGTCACTACAAATATCTCGGGCATTGAAAGATCTTTTTATATTATTTATTTATTATTTATTATTATTATTAATATTACGTTAATACTAACTCGTGCATAGGCTTCTCTTTATGTGCGATTGCTTTGCCTATAATTATTAACTATCGCCTTCTTACTAAGTACACGAAATAAATGAAACTTTACGCTTCCTTGTTAAGCCAGGTCGTAAATACTAATGACTGCAATGTCGATATTCGAGTCACCCTTGTACTAATTACTACACCCAGTCATTATCTGTTGTCTCTCTCTCTCTCTCTCTCTCTCTCTCGCACTCACGGTCACATATCGATGCAGTAGATGCGAAAAAAGCCAACTTCTCAACAAATCCATTAGCGTTTCAAGTTTTCTTATCTCCTGCAGCAGCAGCAGCAGCAGCAGCAGCAGCAGCAGCAACTTTAAAAATTTATAAACTTTCGGTGGCTTAGCCCGAAAGTGCTCTCCTTATTAAACTCTAGCTCCAACATAACGTTCATTTTTTACCAGAGCTTTGTCTTAATTCCTCGTTCCCCCCATTTCTTCCTTAAGTCTTATTATAAAAAATACGCGAGCAAAATACGCGATTAGAAAAACGTCGGGGGTGGGGGGGGGGGGAGCTTCAAGTAATTAAAGTAAATTCCCCAATAACCCGTGTATTGTCCTCTTTATTCTCAATACATCGAGTTTCGAATAATTGACATAATTGCGGTGCTTTTTTTCTTTTATCCTTAAGCTCGGCGTTGAACATTCGGCCAATGGAAATTAAATTAAGGATTTTAAAAGCCGAATGTTCGTGCTTTGCATGCATGTAAATATTATATTCCTACCGATAACGCGTACGATCTTTTGTATCTCGAGTCGGTGAGTGAGTGAGAGAGAGAGAGAGAGAGAGAGAGCGACGTCACAAAGAACAATATTTAAGGGAAAAGAAGGACTGGGAATGACCTGGGAATGACTAAATAATCCTGTAGGAACAACACACGGAAAATAGAGAACGAAACAGCGGAGGCGGCGCGGTCGAAACCCAGGCCCGGACTCCGGTGAAATCAAGCGGCCCCGTAGCGATGGCGGCAACGGGAGCGACGACGACGACGACGACGGCGACGGCGAACGACGACGACAACGACGACAACGACGACGACGACAGCGTCAGCGGCAGTGACGTCCGATGAATCGCCGACGACGGACGTCTCACTCGCCACAAACAACGTGTCAATGGATAGCGAGGAGCCGTCGATCGCGGGCAGCGACGACCCGGAGGCAACGGCCCTCGCCAAGCGGCAGTTCGTCATCCGGGAGCTCGTCGAGACGGAGCGCGACTACGTTAACGACCTCCGGCAAATCGTCGAGGGATACATGGCCCTCATGAGGGACCCCAACACGGACATTCCCTTACCGGACGACCTCAAGGGCGGCAAGGACAAGATGGTCTTTGGGAACATCGAGGCCATGTACGAGTGGCACAGAGAGTGAGTTTACTAGTTTTATAAAAACAAGCGTTATAACAATAACCCCAATAACCCAATCTATTTCCAAATAAGTATAATAAATGCTACCGGGGGTTATTGGGGTTGGGGAGAGGGGGGGGGTATTCACGTATAACGCTAAGAGGTAAAAAATAATTCCTTGCCCAGCTGTTTCCTCAAGTCTCTGGAGCATTGCCTCGAACGACCGGAGGAGCTCGGCCCGCTCTTTAAGCGCTACGAGAGGAAGCTGCACATGTACGTCGTTTACTGCCAGAACAAGCCCGTCTCCGAGTACATTGTCTCCGAGTACATCGACACTTACTTCGAGGTAAGTCCTCGAAGGCCGCACACGTGCTCTACGTCTACGTCTACGTCTACGTCTACGTCTACGTCGTCGTCCCCGCCTGCCCCTCCCTGCGCTGACCAGAGCTTTCCATAACAACAAAATTAACGACGGGTTTTTTTTTGTTTTTTTTAAACAAGTCGACAGCTGTTCCTCCGATATCGGAGGAAAGGATAAAGTTATAACGAAAGTTTGGTGGTCGGCGGCAGGTGAGGGGGCGGCAGGGGAGATGGCGTTAAATTAAATAAAAGTTTCCGAGTCGAACGGCGTGTAAAATGGAGTCTCGCACTCGCTCGTTGTCCAGGAACTCCGTCAGAAATTGGGCCATCGGCTGCAGCTCTGCGACCTCCTCATAAAGCCGGTCCAGAGGATCACCAAGTACCAGCTGCTGCTCCGCGAGGCTCTCAGGCTCACCGAGCGCACCCGTAGACTTTCCGAGATCGAGGGCCTCAGGGCGGCCGCGCACGTCATGCGAGTCATACCCAAGGCGGCCAACGACATGATGGACGTCGGCAGGCTGCAGGGCTTCGACGTACGTCTTTTACACTTCCTTACCTCCTGCCCTTACCTCCCACAGGAAAATCCTCCTCGCCCCCCCCCCCGACCTTAACGTCTTTCTATAAACGAACGGAAATACAAAAGAAGGCGGGCCAAGAGGTTTAATTTAATTAATACATTACCCCCGCTCCTTACTATTGCCCCAAGTATACCAAGTATACGTCCAAAGTATATCCAAAGTGCACGAGTATACGCATAAAATACGCAAAATGTGTACATGCGTGTACGTGCAGTATGTATGTATGTATGTATGTATGTATGCAGCGATGAACTCTCCCTTCGGACTTGAATAACAAAGCACTTGTGGTCCCTTTCACTTTCGGCCAAGCCCTCGTTCGAAACTTGCGAGTGTTTGTTAAGCTCGAGAAATCCCGCGAGGATAACGCAGTCTTGCAAACTTAACGAGGCCGGTTAAGTGTTTTGCGTTACACGTAGTCGCGCTGGGCAACACGATTGCGCTTGTCGTCTCGTTAATTTACAGGCTGTTTGAGCAACGGGGCTCACCAGCCCGTGGTAGAAAAGTAACGTTGGGGGTGGTGATGGGGGTGGGGGAGCACAATGCTTTTGTAAAGCAGGGATTTATCGGGGGTAACACGTGTATGACCGAGCGAATTGTGTGTTTGCAGGGGAAAATAACTGCCCAAGGTAAACTCCTGCTCCACGGACCATTAATGGTTGCCGAGCTGTCCTCTCTGCCAAGTCGTGGCAGGGAATGGCAAGTGTTCCTATTTGAGCAGAATATTATCTTCAGCGAGGCTGTTGGCAAAAAGACGCAGTTCACGAATCCCGCCTACATATACAAGGCCCACATTCAGGTAAATCCATTAGATCCTATCAATTTAAGTTTCATCTCTTAATTTACTTTCAGACTGCCCGGTTAATGGTTAATGGTTAATGGTTAATTCATTTCTTTTTTTTTTTTTTTTTTTTGTTTTTGTTTTCTTCTTCGTCCCCTCCCCCCCCCCGTTTCGAAAGTCCAAATGCAAATGCAAATACTAACTCGTCACAATCGGCCTTTATTATCAGCGACTATCGATGTAAGGGTAGCGTAAGTGAGTGGCGCCAGCCACTTGGGAAAGGGTAGAGACGGACGTAGATATCGATCCGTATGCTCATTGGCAGGCGTGTAGGAAACGGAGAAGGTGTATGTGTGACTCGATGAAAACTAACAGAGGCGAATCGTAACCCGTAGGTGAACAAAATGAGCCTGGAGGATTCGGCGGACGATCCGGAGAAGTTCATTATCCGCTCGACGGATCCACGGAAGCCCGGCCTGGGCTTCGCATGCTGCTGCTGTCCCGCGACTACCGACGAAATGATCACGGGCAGCGTCGGCGGCTCCGGGAGCACCTCCGGCAATCCGCTAAGGCGCGAAGAGTGGGTCGACACCATCACCTCGATACTCCAGACCCAGCGCGACTTCCTCAAGGCGATACAGTCGCCGATCGCCTACCAAAAGGAACTTACCAAAGACCCACTGTAAGCTGGCTCTGAACACCTCAACAAATCTCCCCCCGCCCGCCCGCCCGCCCCCCAATAACCCGCAACGCCCCGATCTCGAAAAATCGACTCGCAAACGGTTGTTCCCCTAATCCCCCCGCCCAGCCCCCACCCCCCCTATTAATGATAATTATTATATTAATATTAATATTAATAATAATTATAACAATCATAGTATTTATAATAGTAATAACAATAGTTGTAAGAGTAATAGTAACAATAATAACAATAACAAGGGCAGCAGGAAAGAAAATCACAACAATAATAATAATATTAATAATATTAATAATAATAATAATGATGATGATGATGATGATGATGATGATGATGATTAATGATTAACGGTAAGCAATTTATATGGCATGCACGGCAGAACCAATCTTACAATTAAGAAGTGTATGTGTAGTAATAGGGATTTTTATTTTATCGACATTCGCATTATTACCGAGCGAAACAAAGCTCTGCTTTAATAAAAAGTGACGCTAAATAAGAAAAAAATTAATAACATCTAGTGACAAAAGATTCTTAAAATTAAAAAAATCCACGCTCGTACACGTGTATATATATATAATTGAATTAATAACAATAAAAGGGGAGAATAATAAATTTAAGAGATCTGAATGTACTTACTAAAGAATACTTTTTAATGATATTGAAAAATAATTGATATTACATAGTATACGTCTATATATATATATATATATATGCATGTATATACGTATATATATATATATATATATATACATTAAAAGTATTTTATGCTGCGAGAATGCGCTGTCTTAATTAAACTTTTCAGAGCAACTAAAGCATTTTCAAATTATTTATCTACGCTCTTTGAATATATTTTTAAAATACATGTTAATCATTGATTAGGTGTCGATGCCATTTACACGAAATACTCGCTCCTCGTGTGGCTTCATAGCAATTGCCTGGAGACTTTTTGACAAGGCTATACACAAGCATATATTTTCTCGCTCATAAACTTTATTGCCAAGAAATACGAATATCGATAAATATGCCCTTAACGGTATTTCACATCGCTTTCGAAGCAAATATTATTATTATTATTATTATTATTATTATTATTATTAATGATTAATGATTAATGATTAATGATTAAGAATTAAGAATTAACATTTACGAGAAGAATAAAAAGAAGAAGAAGCAAGCAAGCAAGCAAGCAACAAGCATTAATAAGATAATTCTCATATTACTCGACTACATTCTAGTCTTTGACGCTCGATTTGTGAATAGTCGTCGTTCCGACATATTTTTGTATATTTTATATAAAAAATAACGATGCGCGTGTACGCACACGTGCGTATACATATGTTGCGCTTACGCGCGCATGTACACGTACGGCCTCTACGTGCTTACGCATACGTATGTACGTACGTACGTATGTATGTATGCGTATGAGCGTGCGTATACGTATGTGTTCACGCGGGCGCGTGTGCGTACGTAATATCGTTGTAAGAGCGACAGCAAGTGTATGTCGTCTGTATGTCGCCCAATTATTCCTTTGCAAAAATCGATAAACACAAAACCTTTTTATGTCCCCCCCCCCACCATAGACAAGCTGATGCTCTTTATAAAAAGAAAAAAAAGAAAGATAGATAGAAAGAAAGATAGAAAGATAGAAAGATAGAAAAAAAAGATAAACGACACACGACTTAATCTTCTAACTTCTTAAAGCATCTTAAGCAATATTATTTATTCATTTCCCCGTTTACGCACTAACGATCTATTATTCTATCAGCTGATCCGGCGCCTCGTTTAGCACAGTTTTTTTAAGATAAAAATAAGATATTCTCTCTGCCCGTTAAGATCGCCTGGCTGAAGAATGCCTCTGAAAAACCTTGAAAGGATTAGCATTTAAATATCTACGTTGGCTATCCCATCACGTTGTATAACAGCGTACTCCCCTCAGCCTTCCAATAAACCTTTACACTTTATCCTTTACACGTTATCCTTCATCCTCTTTGCGCCTTTATTTTATATTCAACGATTTTCAGAACATTCCTTCAACGCCAGGATTGCCTTTTACGCGTAATCTTTGGCTTCCGATTTATTCCGAAAGAGCACCGACCTAATCGATACACGAATTGCCACATTCTAATTTATTACCCTTGAGATTTGAAAGTAAAAAATGATTTTTAAAAAGTAAAAAAGTAAAAAAAAAAAAAAAAGAAAAAAAAAGTGGCGAGAAGAGGACATCTCTTATTATTATAGCTTATCTTAATTCAGTCTACATTCGAAGTTGTCTCTGACTGACTCTCTCTTCAGCAGCAGCAGCAGCAGCAGCAGCAGAGCCTTTGAGCGCGTAATAATCCGTTCCAATGTGCATAACACTATACATACCTGTATGTATGTATATTAACTATATTAAGTACGTATTGATATGGTCGTATAGATAAATAATTAAAATGAATTTAAAGAAAATTAAAAAAAAAAAAAAAATACAAGTAAAAATAAATGCATTGAGAAGAAAAATGAAAAAAAAAATATATATATATAAATTATTAGTACGATGATGTGATGATGATGATGATGATGATGATGATGACGATGACGCTTTTCTCGCCAGCGAGATAAATAAGAAACTGAAATGGATGAAGGTCTATGTCTATTGGAGGAGGTGCAAAAAATACTCACCGTAAGAAAAGTGTAACGATGACAAAATGTATGATAATATATTTATAATAAATTTAATAACGTTTATAAGCCAAGCAAAACAAAACAAAACAAAACAAAAAATTAATAAAATAAAATAAAACAAACAATAAGACAAAACACGTTTTGGCTTTTCGCGTGGCTACGATGCGCTCGGCGATAATAATGTGTTTATGACATTGTAAATATATTATAAACGAGAAATGGAGGAAGATTAAAAATACGTATTGCTCGGCGGAAGATATACGTCAACGGAAAAGGAAGGAAAAGCACAAAAAAAAAAAAAAAAAAAAAACCTTTATCTTATAATAATGGACTCGTAAGCGTAATAACTTTGTTTAGAATAAATCTTAAATTGACCAAGAGTTTCTGTCGCGTAATGTCTCTAATTCCTTCATTTACATCCCGATCCCCCGACTCTTTATATCACTTTATGTTCTTTCTTCTTCTTCTTCTTCTTCTTCTTCTTCTCTTCTTCTCTCTCATCACCAGTGTGTTGTTTTTTTTTTCTTTACTCCCACGTGGAAGAGCGCTAAGAGAATCAAGAGAAAAAGAGAAAAAAGAAAAAAAAACTTTATCCTCCCACGTTTTCTCTATTTTTTTTTTCATTGTTTATCTACTTTTTCAACTATTCGTGCACATGTGTTTCGTGCGTGCACCTATGCATAAATACATGTACGTATGTACGTATGTACGTACGTATGTACGCAAGCGAGCAACCCACAGAATGCACTATCTTTATTTAGAGCACCTTGTTTTATTATTAACTGCTTTTTATATTTTATTTTTATAAAAACGCAGTACCAGACAATGTAATTATTAATGTGTTTATTGAAATTGTACAATGGGAATCCCTTTTTTTCGCTCGGCGAAACGACGAGGCTTCGCCGGCAAAACGCTTTATTACTAACATGGTCTCGCTATTAATTATAAACAACCAGCCACGTGATTCTGTCTTGCTTCCTCCAATCATAACGAATTCGCGGTTGTTGTTGTTGTTGTTTTTTTTTTTTTGTTTTACAGCCCGTGCGTGTATGCGTATATACAGTATCTGTCGACGTGGTCGGTAATCTCTCTACTTGAGTGTGTGTGTGCATTACCACTATTTTTCTTCTAAATTTGTTCGAAAGTACTGTCTAATTATGATATCGCACGGAATTCGAAAGAAATTGTCGCTCCGTTTACTTGTCGCGCCTGTCTGTGATAAATCATTCTCGAATAATGTCCACGAGATAAGCTTGCACGAGCAGCGGCGGCGGCGGCGGCGGCAAACTTAATTTAAACGTTTCCTTGCCAATGATGTTTGTTGCCAGTATGTAAAAAGCATTTGATCTCTTTCATTACTTCGATTGGATTTGAAAATTACGTTATTCCGGCCAAATCACGAGTTATTATTATTATATTATTATCATTATTATCGTTATTATCGTATCGTTATTATCGTTATTATTATTAATGTTATAATTATAATTATAATTATAATTATGTAATGAGTGTAATCGGGCGATCGAACGCAACAACCGGGTCGATGCGAGTTATCGCTTAGTCTCTTCGTCGGGAAGCCTACGAGCTCTAGGATGGTACAAGACAGAATTACAGTACGTGGACACCGCGGTCGGGGGACAGCAAGGACAATAGGAGGCTTAATAATATTAATAAATAGTTAATATTACAATGGGAATGAAAGATAAAGGGAAAGGCATGCGTGACGAAGAAAGAGAGTGTGAGAGTGAGAGAGTGAGAGAGTGAGAGAGTGAGAGAGTGAGAGTGAGAGAGAGAGAGAAGAGGTATAAACGGCGACGGTACTGTGTTTTTATCACCATTCATTTATGATTTGCTGGCATGCAGTCGCGGCTCGACGCCGGAACCGTCCTCGTCGTCCTCCCGCTCGCTTCTGCCCGTGATCAGCAAGGACCGCCAGGACTCGGCGGCGAGCAGCCCCGGGAGCACGCCGACGAGGAAGAGCCAGCCGATACATCGCTCGCGCACCGGTGGACCCCTGGACGGAGGCGGGACCGAGGCCCCGAGGACCCCTAGTCCCACCAAGAGCAAGCTCAATTTCCTCGAGGGATTCCGAAATACGCTGCGCGCTCGGTCCCCAGTGCGCATCGGCTCCGTACCGGTGAGCACACGCCACACGCCACACACCCACCCATCACTCGACACCATCACCCAACCATCACGCATCCGTAACGCATACGCAAAAGTAGCCGGGGGCCGGCGGCCACGGTGCCCGACGCTTTTCTCATACCACCACCATTACACTCTCACGTACTTAGTGGCCTCGGGCGCATACATGGACAAATGCAATTGATCATTACACGTTCACCTGTACACTTTCATAAATTTTATTTATCCATGGCTGCTGAAAATCTACCCGGAGATCTACCCGGAGATCTACCGGGGACTACGTGAGTGACTCCTACTCTACCTGTCGGATATATGGATATATTTCTCCCAAAACACCTTTCTCTGGGCTCTTCCTGTCACGACCTGCTCTCCCTATCACACAAATACACATACGCAATTAACAATTCGTTAAAGAAACGTATACGAGCCTTTCATCTTTTATTTTATTTTATTTTCTCTTTTTTTTTTTTGAAAAGTTCGGATTTTCTTTTGGTTTTTGAATTTTGTATTTTCTGAACCCGTATTTCGAACCCTTTCCCCACCCCAACAACCTATCCCCTACACACACACACACACACACACAACGTAGTGCATTCATTAGCTTAGCAAATTATTTAGTTAACGTAACGAGAAATCGATCCCCTACGAAATCGTCATACTCTTTTGATCTTTAATTTTGTATATTTTTATTTATGTATTTATTTTTTATTTTTTTAAGAAAAAACTATCTATGCATATATATATGTAGATATATATATGTATGTAGATATATTTTTTTGTATAAAGGGATTCGCTTAAAGTTATTATTCCGCTTCGTTGGACGTGAGTCACCCTCGCTCGCAACTCATTTCCCTTTCCTCATTCATTAGACAATATTATGATTAATCTCTCTTTTTTCTCCCTCCCTCCCCCCCATAAAACAGCATCATTGTATCTGTTTATCAATATGACTTTTATATTAAAAGGAAGGAAGAAAAAAGAAAAAAAAACGGATAAAGAAAGAAAACATTTGTAACTGTTTCTTGGTGCTTGTAGATTTGGTGTTCGATATATGATTTAACAACGTGAAAGCGCTGCATTAACATTGAGACGGAAATTGGAAGTCCTCGAAAGCTTGAGGCTTTCTTACACGTGCACACACATATATATATATATATATAAAAGAAAAAAGAAAAAAAAGAACGTTAATTAAAGCTCTAATTATTAGATAATCTGCTGATGTATAAATTCTTAATTACAGCGGGGGGACACGACTTCGACTTCGTTTTTCTCTTGATGTCTGTCTGTTCTAACATCTCTCTATTGCGTTCCCTTCTGCTGCGGCATTGACGAGTCTCTGTACTTTTACTGTGTCAAAAATACCGACACGTCCAAATAACGAGCATAGAGATTCTCGTGGCGATGGTGATGGTAGTGATGGTGTTGGTGATGGTGTTGGTGTTGGTGTTGATGGTGCTGGTGGTAGTGGCGGTGGTGGTGGTTGCGGTGGTGGTGGTGGTGGTGGTGGTGGTGGTGGTGGTAATGTATTTCGCGTATAATATCCCTCGTCATTTACTGCAATGGAAAATGAATTTGGCCCGATATGCATATATGAACAATGGACACGAGGCTAATGAACACGTAAGGACTAGACAATCGACTAGTGCGCGCATAATGAAACGGAGCCAAGACATACGATAGTCGCTAGGAACGTATTTGCCCATTCTGCCGATAAAACTGCTCGTACTTTTGCTTAATATATATATAAAAAAAAAAAAAAAAAAAATAAATAAATAAAAAAATAAATAAAGGGAAGATGGAAGCGAATCTTCTCTTTTCTCGAGTCTTAGTCAATCGATCGATCGATCGATCAATACGTAGATATTCGTATAAAAATGTATATTAATGTCACGGTCGCGGTTTCTCTCTGGTTAGCGAATCGAATCAATTACTTTAGCTGTGATTAAATTAGTCGTAAATATTTATACGGTCATTTAACACGGATCGCACATTCTTACTATTAATTACCCTTTCTCTTGTCGTCCCTGTTGTTGTTGTTGTTGTCGTCGTTGTGGCCGTTGTTATTATTGTAACTATTGACGCTGCTGGTTAATTATAATTACAAGATAATTACAAGACGGCAGCGTCCTTTCGATCTGGCGTATTTTCCAGTCGTGGACCGAGACTTTCGTTGTAATTTATAAAGACAAATACGCTCGCGAAAAGGCATTTTTGAGATGATCGATATAACGGACTCGGCCCAGAGACCGACTAAGTCATCCATAGGGAACGAGTGCATATTGTTATATAATAAATAACTTCAGTCGGTGTCGCTGTTATTATTGTTTACTCTGCACGCGTGATGTGAGCATGCGCGTTATGGGAAAAGGTCGATCGGATCGCCAACAAAGCGATGTCTTTACGTCATTCCGAAGATTTCAATCCGCTGCCATTGTTGGTACTTGTAAAAATTCTGGCTCCGGGTGCTCGGCACTTGACGCATCCGCTCTACATGATGGTATCTTATTAGTTTTCGCCTCGAAATGCGAAATAAAGAAGCCGCCCTGCCCCCGTCCGCTGCATTATGATAATAATATATACGGCGATAGAGTGCCTTGAGGTCCGTGAAATGAGGATCGAGAGCTGCTGGATCGGATCGAGGCGTATGTCCTTGCCTGGCTTGTTGACTACTAAACAGCTCCACTAAGACGAAGATATACCTAGGAGACTAACTTACTGGTGAGGAGAGTGTCATTCAATACATTATCCTTCACGACTAAACCAAATCAAAATTTACCCTCAAATGCCTGTATTGCTAGTCTACTACTACTACCACTACTACTACCACTACTACTACTACTGCTACTGTTATCGACCGATTGGCCAACTTACCTTAGCTTCTTACCCTTATACGTCCGTCGTTACCTCCACTAGACATAGACTTTCAATGCACAAGTAAGTGGGAAACCCCCCCCCCGCCCCACCCCCGAAGGCACCCCGTATCCGTTTATTCGCAAAGGCCTCTCGTCTGATTGTTTTCGTTTTGTTGTGTGACACCTGGCATTTGAGATTTGCTGAACCCCCAATAACCCCTTAACGACTCGCACAACGATTACCATCGCACTCCATCGCACTCCATTCCATTCCATTCGTAATTCCAACAATATTGCATTATCAATGTCTACGCACGCGCTTTAAGATACGGAACAAACAGTCGGTACGAAACACGTTACCGAGGAAGCTCCATTAGCCACGGGCTTGAATCCTCTCGTCTTAGCCACTTGGAAATCCCTAGCCAAGAACTTTTCTAAAAACTTTTACGAGAGAACAAAAAAAAATATATATATATATATATATAAGAATAAGAAGAATAAGAAGAAGAAGAAGAAGAAAGGAAATCATTACTTAGAGTTGGCTTCGCATATTTTTAACCCATTTTCTGAATTTCCGCCTGGGCAGCGAAGGGCTTAGTACTCAAATTTCGAATAAGCTTTCGTGTCTTAAATGAAACACGATATGCTTATTACTCTACTTTTAATGTCTACTTCAAAGACCGTCTTCTTGCGCGAAATGATCCGAAATGATCCGAAAGTAAATAAAAAGTAGTAGTCCCAGGGCAGATTTATTGGAACAGTAATTAATGTGCACGTTGGTTTGTACTAATATGTCCACTGGGGTGTAAAATGCCCTTAATCGTGCCCGAGGCTTCCATTGTAAATCGAATGCATTTATAATATTCATTATAATAAATGGGACAATTGGTTGGTTGCGATAGATTACGCGTGCGAGCATAGCCGTGCGAAGTTGTAAAGCGAATATAATTTCCACGGCCTGTTTGTTATATTCAGCGTATTGCGAGTAAATTTCTTCGGTACCTCGTTCATTCTATTCCTTTCGATTGAATTTCACATCGAGATCGCCAGTACGAAATACCGTTAAAAGGGTTAACGAATCGAGTAATTCTCATTGGAATAACGGCCTTTTTCAATTTTTAACCGGCCCAACGATCGATTATATTTATATGACAGTTTCGTTATATTAACGGCAGAATTCATACGCTCGATTAAACAATTGTATTTATATTATTCGATGCGCGTGTGCATAAATCAAATTGATTAAGGGAGACTAGATATTTTTAAGTGCATATTGTGCGCGATTACCTTCCGAGCGTAAATTACTTTATCTTTATGAATTTAACAACCGATATCTATACATGTTCGCGCTGCATTGGCATTTTATAGGAGCATAACGGCTTTCAAATACTATGATACGACGCTGTGTTGTGATAAATCTAAAAATAAAAGAGATTTTAAAGGTTCGAAAATATTTTCGTACGGGTGCCGATAATAAAGGGATGATCTTAATCGGTAAGTATAATATACGAAGTAGTTCCTGGACGTTTGTATTTTTTTTTTTTTTTTTTTTTTTTTTTTTAAAAGATCATTTCTAAACTTTTGCAACAAACAAGGTAGAGAGTTACACAAATTATCCACAATTCCTCATAAGTAATAATATACGTAGAATATTTACCTAAAGAAACATGTCTAACGCTTAAAAGTAATTTAACAAACAAATTGCCCTATCCTTATGTATGTATGTATATAAGTAAACAAATTTTTACAATTATTACAGTTATTTTTAATCGACGGTGTATTTAGGCATTAGTTGCAACTTTCGAAATTTCCAAGTTAAATAGTTAGTCGGTTACACGTAATAATACAACGCCTGCGTAAGTATAATTATTAACTAATGAAACGAATACATTTTATTTAATCCATCTATTATCCCACAATTAACGTTGTAGCCGTAGAAGTAAATAAATATTGAATAATATAAATACATCCCTCTGTGTAAATAAATTATATTTTGTTTTCCCGCTTATACATATATATATAATATTATTAGATAGTATTATTGGTTTGTTTTATTATTTTGTGGAATGCCGTTCTTTCGATACAATGTGTTTGTATATTTGTAAATATATATCTTCTCTTATACATTAACAACTAGATGACAATAACTATTTTCGCCAGAATTTCATTTGTTTTATTTTACAATTATTGTAGACCCGTAACTGATTCGCCGAAAATCTATCGATTTTCCACGACGAAAGCGCCAAGGGCTTGTATTTTTCCTAATATTAGTAAACGCATATAATAATGGTTGATAATAATAATACTAAAAAATAAATAAAAACAAAAACGACTTTTCGACGCTCCGAAGTTTCCTATGAAATTACATTTGTATCGCGCGAGCGGAATTTTAAACGCCACACGGGACATTCGGACATGATTGCGGCACGTGAGAGTGATAAAAACGTCAAATTTCTCGTTCCGGGCAGTAATAGACCGCGCTGACGCGACTTGGATACAATAGTACGGATACGATACGACGACTTTCGGGGGGAGCTTTCGTGACTCGGAAAGTACTTTTTCAGTACTCGTCGCTCGAAATTTATACTTTTATTATAAAGCTGGCGGTGAAATACGCCAAATATGGATCGGGTCGGGGGAGGGGGGGGGGCGGGCGAATGAAAGGGATGTTATTTACCTTAGGTAAATAGGGGTAGGGGCGGCGGTTAGATTTCGGCAGGGCTCGGTCGGTAATGCAGTAAGCTAGTACGCAGGTATACGTAGCTCACTTTGAATTTTTAAAATCGTTGCGGAAGCGGAAGCGGAAGCCTTGGCCAATAGAATGGAAACGAAAGTTACTCTTGGTAGACGTAGCGCCCTAGTTTTGACGAAGCTTTGCTTACCGCTACGCAGGTCGCGCCTGGGGCCCGGGTCAGACTGGCCGCCGATTGGGGCGCGCTCAGGGTAGGCGACGAGCTCGTGGTCAGGCGCCTCGAGGGCAACGGCCTCGTGGTCACCCACGCGGACAGCGCGAAACAGGAGCATTGGATACCGGCGAGCCTCATACCCAACTCCTCGGTAAGTCGAGCCTGGTCCTTCCGGCCCCGTAAGCTCAA
The DNA here is from genome assembly GCA_018883505.1 of Ceratosolen fusciceps. Taxonomy (NCBI): domain Eukaryota; kingdom Metazoa; phylum Arthropoda; class Insecta; order Hymenoptera; family Agaonidae; genus Ceratosolen; species Ceratosolen fusciceps. The sequence goes on from RCIC01000016.1 coordinate 1,910,308, forward strand.
CGCCGAGAGGATAACGACGGAGGTAGTCGGCAACGGGGCCAGCGGCAAGATCCTCCCGCCCCCCTCGATAAGCAGCGCCCCGACGCCGATAAAGGCCAACTCCGGGGAAGTAGCAAGGCTCGCCGTTCAAGTCTCACAGGTGAGCAGACTCTTAATTATCAAAGAGGCCTCTTACCCTACCCCTCTTACCACCGCCGACGATCTCGATTGCCTTGTATGCGCATCCGACGAGAGTCCGTTTCCATAGATCGCCTCATTGCGTTGAATCAATCAGACCTGGGGGGGGCTAAAAATATATATCCCCCCCCCCCATCGCGCGGTTTTATTGCTCGGCGAAGTGATATTGATCGAGAACCGTTGCTTTGTATGCACGAGAAGGCCGAGTCAGCCGTGGTCGCCTGGAGGAGGGAAGGCCAGGACAGGGACATCCAGGAGAACGAGAGGTACAGGCTGCGTCAGAGCGCGGGATTCTTCTACCTGGAGATAACGAGATGCCGACCCGTGGACTCCGGGGCGTACTGCTGCAGCATCCAGTGCGAGAATGGCTCGTGCTCGGCGAGGATATACCTGTCCGTGAGCGGGGGTACGGGAACTACGTGGGCCCGAGTGCTGGACTCGACGCGCATCGAGGTCGACTGGGAGGGCCAGGAGATCGGCAGGTGCGAGGTCGAGTACCGCTCGATGCCCTCGACCAATTGGACAACGGCCCTCGAAGACATCGAGAGTCCCCCGGTGGTGCTCGACCTCCTCCCGGGTGCGAGCTACAGCTTCCGGGTCGTCGGCAAGAACGGCAGTCTGACCTCGGCCTCGCCCGTCGTCAATCTGCCGCTGGGTGACGGCACCGCCTGGGAGGCCGAGCAGTTCGTCGCCAGGTAGGTGTCCCCGTTTTCACGACTATCCTGCCTGGGAGTGAGTAAGAACGGGACGGGGAACTGTAGGAGGTTATTGGGGTTGGGGTTGGGGGGGCGGCCGAAGCGAAAGTACGTTTTTTTTTTTTTTTTACATCAATACAATATAATGTTACCGACAGGTACCTGGAGCTGGACGAGATCGGCAAGGGTAGGTTCGCGGTGGTGCGACGGGCCAGAGACCGCGGCACCGGCCAGGAAGTCGCCCTCAAGCAAACCCCTCGGCAAAAGCAGTCGAGGTCACTGACCCGGGCCGAGTACGATCTGCTGGCCTCGACGCATCACGGCAACATCGTCAGGGCATTCGCCCTCTTTGAGAACGCGCCCCAGCTCGGCGTCGACACCATCGTCTTGGAACTGTAAGTGCTCTACTGCCTACAAAGCAAGCGATACGTGATACGCGTGGCCGATGATGATGATGGATGATGGACGATGGACGATGGACGATGGTTGTTGAATGGCGTTGTTTGTTGCAAGGGTCCGAGGTCCGACGCTCTTCTGCTACCTGAGCAAGAAGACCGAGTACACGGAGAGCATGGCGAGCAAGTTCGCGAACCAGCTGCTCTCGGGTCTCCAGTGGCTACACCGACGGGACAAGGCCCACCTCGACCTCAAGCCGGAGAACGTCCTCGTCGACCAGGACACGGGCATCGTCAAGCTCATAGACCTGGGCGAGGCGGTCAGGGGCCCCGTGGACGAGGTCGTGCCCCCGGCGGATCTCGAGTTCGCCGCCCCCGAGTCGGTACTCGGCAGGCCTTCTGGGCCTTACACCGACATGTGGGCCGCCGGTGTCTTTATCTACGTACTGCTCAGGTATCGCCTAGGCCCTCGCTACCCCCCAGGCTCTCGATCTCCCTATCGATCGCCCTACGCCCCCTCATCCCCCTCCCCCCCTCCCGCCGCCACCGCCACCGCCACCGCCCAAATACTGATTGCCGATCTGTGTTTTAGCGGGCTCTCGCCCTTCCTCGATGACTCCGTCGAGGAGACCACGACGAATATACTGAAATGTGATTTCTGCTTCCCCGACGAGTACTTCGAGACGATATCCAACGAAGCCAAGGACATTCTGAGCAGGCTGCTCTGTCTGAGGATCGAGGACCGGGCGAGTGCCGAAATAGCCTTGGCTTCATCTTGGTTCAAGGTACGTCGGCTCAGGTCAAGGACCCCACTCGGCTCTAATACATGCCGACTCTCATTGGCTTTCCAGGTATCCAAGGGTGCTACGATCCCGGCGACGAGGATGGCTGCGTTCACGGAGCGACGAGCGCACTGTTCGAAGTCTCATCGGGACCATCGCAACAGCTTCTACACTTAAATCACCTAACTTAGCTAATTAATTCATAAAAATGCGACGATGTGTCGATTGGCTTTTCATCTGTAAATACAAGACAAAGAAAAAGACGTATTTGAATTTTTGTAAAGCAATCCGTTACTTATATAATATTTTATTCCATTCCAAGTCACCGCTCAAGCAATTGTATATCAAAACTGTATTTCAATGAAGAAGATAAAAAAAAGAAAAAAAAAGAAAACAAAAGCAAAAAAGAATGAAACAAAAGCCGTTTCGCCGTTGGTAGTAATTTATTTTTTAGCTCCATTGAGTAATTGTAAATGGGCACCGTTGAATATGTTTTGCCTCCGCCATCGCTAACGCTTGGCTATAAACAAAAGCCACAGATATTTTATATACCTTGTAATATTTATTTTACGAATAATAAAATGTGAGTATTTTTTAAACTAGCAATGGCACGAGTCTCTCTTTTTTTATTCGTAACCGATCGATCGACCGTTGCCCCGATTGGAAGGAAAGACTGGCACACGGTAATGCGCCTCTTCGAGCATAAAAACTCTTTCGACTCGTACAACCGAATCGAATTAAAACTTACGCCATTTCCTTGCCACCGGCACTTTGGCACTTTCGCGTTACGAGCTTTATATATATATTCAATTTAATTATCGAGAGCCACCTCGGCCCATAATTCCGTAATGAGGGAAGATTGACAGAAATAAGTGTACCCCCCGACCCCTCCCCCGAGATAACCTACGTTAATTCCGCGACTTCATTCGGTAGACGTTATTTTTATTTTTAGATATTGTGAGATACGGATGGACACCAGTCGACCCAACAACAACAACAACAACATTACAACAGACAGTAAGTATACTTACTTACTATACTTTGTCTGGACTAAAGGAGACAAAAAAAAACAAAAAACAAAAAAACTGTAAGAGCAGCGTGAGAGAGAGAGAGAGAGAGAGTATAGCAACTACGAACGCGGATACTATAATAAAACTCGTTTTTTGATTGGCCGTCCCCCGTTTATTGCCTCCAATGGTTTTCAAATAACTTGAGGTTTTTATAATAACGGAGCTTAAGCCGCCGTTAACAATAATAACAATAATAATAAGAAGAATTTCGAAGGGTCCCGTTCGAATGACGAGCAGTGAAATTTTCATTTGAATTTCCATTAATTTTCGTTACTGTAAAATGCTGCGTCAAATTGTTTGAGAGTGTGGGTTAAAAAGTGCGGGTGAGATAAGGGAGAGGATGCGGATAATACGGCGTACTTGAATTCCCGGGCTATTTACGGAATTGCGATAACTTTGTAGTGCTTTGTGTAACGAACGGCATTGTCGTATTCGGATTCGCGTGAGACAACGACAACGACAACGACAACGGGTAGCAGCAGCGAGCAGCAGCAGCGACAGCAACGACGACGACGACGACGACGACGACGACGACGACGTGTAGGATCGATTTGATCGCGTAGCGTCAGAGTCGCGGTTGAAAAAAAAAAAAAAGTACAAAGGAGGTTAAGTGTAAAAGTGGCGAGGCAACTGTCAAAAAGGAAGCCGCGGCTGGGGTAAATCTGGCAACAGGGCGAAATTTAGCGGGAACCTTGGAGGTTTCGAGGGAAAATCGACTAGTCGATGCGGTAGGAGCGAGCCTGCGTTGTTTGCCCGTCGCCGTTATAGCAAGTTTTTCCCATTCCTCGGCTCGAGCTCCTACTCCTCCACCTCCACCTCCTCCTTCTCCTCCTCCTCCTCCATCCGGGAACAAGGACAACTCTGACCTTCCTCCCAAGTCCCGGCGACTCACGTCAATCCGATACAAAATTTACAATCGTATCGTCGTCGTTGTAAAAGCATCGGAGAGCGAGGTGCTCCTCGATCCCTCACCCCCTACGTCGTGCTGCTGCTGCTGCTACCGCTACCGCTACCGCTGCTACTACCGCTACCGCTGCCGCTGCTGCTTCCTCAACTGCTTCCTCAACTGCTTCCTCAACCTGCTCGTCAACGTCCTCGTAACGGCCGAGAGAGCCCCGACGACTCCTTTCCGTAAATATTTTCTGCATTTATAAATTTCGATCATGAGCTCGGACAAGCCAGCCCGCGACCAAATGCTCGACGACGAGGAGAACTCCGTTACGATGCTCGACGTACTCCAGGAGGAGAACGAGCTCGAGGAGGACGTCAACGCCGTGCTCGGAGCCTCCGACGATCAAAATTGCACCTACAACAAGGTAAGCGTACACTGACAGCCCCCCTCCCCCTCGACCCCTCACCACCCAACCCAACCCACCCCACATAACCTGCAACGATACGCTCTTCGCTCCCTTGTCACTCTCTCTCTCTCACTCTCTTATGAGTTTACGCTATCGAGACTAAGGCCCGCTCCAGAGACAGACGTTTAACTGGGACTCGGAGCGCCGCCCGTCCCCTCCCTCCTCCGTGTACGTAACGTGCGCTTACAGACCCTGGTCCCCTCGTATTACGCTACGTAGCCCATTGTCCATTGTGAACTGTAGGAAACCGTCCCGTGTCCCGTGTCCCGTGTCCCTACCCTTACCCCTACCCATCCCTCAGCCAATCCCCAATGTTAGTAAACCCCGGACTCAAGGCTCGTGCCGTCCTTTCTACCGTTACCAGGGCTACTTTCGACAAGCTTTGTACGCTTGCAAAACATGCTGTAGCAAAGGAACGAGGGCTGCCATTTGCTTTGCTTGTTCACTTCACTGCCACGAAGGACACGACCTCGTCGAACTCTATACCAAGAGACACGTCAGATGCGACTGCGGCAACTCAAAGTTTGGTGACAAAGCGTGCAGCTTGGAATCCGTAAGTAAACATTGGACTTATATTCTGTATTGGACGTTGTCTGAGCCATTTGTTGTAGCCAATGTAGCCAAGCTAATTCTATTTACCTCCGTTTTACAAATCAGACAAAACTGCCTGTAAATACCGAGAACAAGTACAACCAAAATTTCGATGGCGTCTACTGTATCTGCGCCAGGCCATATCCTGATCCAGAGGAGACAGAGAGCGACGAAATGATTCAATGTATAATTTGCGAAGATTGGTATCACTCAAAGGTAATCTACGCATAACACTTCAAATCAGTGAATAAAATCTTCAACGTCTCAACTCAACTGTTTCCTTATCAATTGTATGTGTTTGTTTTAGCATTTAGGAAATGTTGAAAATCTGCCCAACGACAATGACTACAGTGAAATGATCTGTGCCGGTTGCATGAAATCTTGTGACTTCCTGTGGAGATACGCGGTTAAATACTCTGGTAATCATCCGTCTTCGTCCGAGAATAATTCACGGGATTATGATTGAAACGCCGCGCGACACAATTTTTTTCTTTGGTACAGAAAGCTAATTTTTTTCAGTTTCCAAGTCAAAGAAGAGTTGTTCAGTAAGCAAAGAGGAGAAGCTCGAGGTGGTCGGCAAGGAGGCCGGATGCACTCTACCGGAGACTGACTTTCCTAAGAAAGACGGCGGCAGTTGCTTCTGGACCGAGGGATGGCGATCGTCCCTCTGCACTTGCAAGAAATGTAAAAAAGTACGTGTGAAAGTGATAAAGTTATATTGATTGCTCTCGAGGGGTTATTGGGGGATTTGTCGTTCGTTACTTCGCTTCGTACGTAACAATTGGCTGACGTATCGGCTTTCAGGTTTACGAGGAGAAGGGAATAAGCTTCCTGCTCGATCCCTTAGACAGCGTTCAAGCTTACGAGGAGGCCGGTAAGGTCGGCAAAAAGGAGACCCAGTATGAGAAGGGTATGAGGGCCCTCGCGTCCCTCGGCCACGTGCAGCAATTGAACGCCATCGAGGAGTACAACAACATGAAGGAGAATCTTAAACAATATCTTCAGAAATTCGTCGAGAATAAGAAGGTCGTACGGGAGGAGGACATTAAGGAGTTCTTCTCCGAGATGAAATCGCAAAAGCGCCAGAAGGTCGTCGTTCCGACCTTCTGCCGTTAACGATAATATACGCATTTCAAGAAGCGCGCAAACCAATAATTTAATTCCGTTCTTTTTTTTTTTCTATTATTTTTTCTGCCCCTCCTTTCTAGTAGTAGTAGTAGTAGTATCCCTTTAAATTGAATGTAACGTAAAATTTGTATAATGCGTTTTACAAACTGTCGATGTGGCGGACCGTTTACCACTTTTTCTTTTTCTTTTTTTTTTTTTTTTTCGTTTCCGTTTTCTTCTTCTCCGTTTTTAGTGTGTTTTTCTTTCCTTTCCTTTCCTTTCCTTTTCTTTTCTTCGATTAATTAGACAGAGAGAGAGAGAGAGAGAGAGAGAAATCACTTATTTAGTCATAAGGTCGTCGTTCCGACTTTGTAAAAAAAAAAAAAAAGAAAAAAGAAAGAAAGAAAGAAAAAAGAAGAATATTCCAGAGTATCCTTGTAATCATTAATGACAAGTTTTCATTAATTTTATAGAAATTTATTTAAATTGTACAAAAAATATGTAAGATTATATACTTACGCAATAGAATCGCATAATCGTAAAATTAGCAGCACTCTTTATTATTACTATTATTATTATTTTTATTTTTATTTTTATTATTATTATTATTATTATTTACAATTTTAAGAGCTAGTGCACGATGATCAGCAGCTATGTGATAAATAAAAGCGACAAGTTTTTTTGTAATAAATTTTTATATACAGCTTTTTTTTTTTTTTGATATATATATATACATATATAAATATCTAATACAATTACACTTGTGACATTAAAATTGGTATAATCGTTATTTGTGTTTTCTATCGATGCAAGCAAGGCATATTTATTTCGCAGATTTATGATTATCGATAGAAAGCGGCAAGGATATTATTAGCATTATTATTATTATTATTATTGCACGCGATTTACAATCGTAGAAGAAGAAGAAGAGGAGGAGGAGGAGGAGGATGAGGAAGAAGAAAAGCTTATTTCTCAATAAACAGGCTGTTGTCCTTTAATTGGAGGGGGAGCACCAGTACCGGGCTGTTGGTATTGGGCTTGTCCGTGTAAATCGACCAGGTTTTCGCAACGCAATCGAAAATCCCTGTAAAAGCAAACAAATCAATTATAATTGTCCAAAGAGATGAAGAAGAATAAGATGAAGAAGAATAAGAATAAGAATAAGAAGAAGAAGAAGAGAAATCAATCGAGGCTCTTTCGAGTATGAAGAGAGTCGTCACCGGTGGCTATGGTTTTCACGTGATCCTCCGGGCGAATGTCCTGGTAGACACGGAAGTCGTCGTCCGTCTGGTCGCTCAGGATCTCTATGACCTCCTGTCGGTTCCTCGGTGGCGCGTGTCTATTGATGGCCTGCATCCTGTGATTGCTACTGTCGACGATGAGGCCGCCGGTCTCCACGACCTTCAGCCGCAGGTATCTGAAAGTCGTATGCGTGCCGGCATAAGCATACGCGCGTCTACGTGCACGTACATGGGACGTCGATGGGATCGCAAAGGGATACGGGGCCGGGCTCACGTGTTGCAATGAAAGAGATTCTCCCCGGGGCTGGCCGTGTGTATGCTCAGCTGGGAGCTCGTGTCGCCAGCCACGACCGGGCCGACCTCCGCGTTGTGGAACATCCGGTCGCCCTCCTGCCCGAGGAAGGTCATGTTTACGGAGAAGCCCTCGGCGGCTCCGTAGCCCTCGTTGCGCAGGGTCTCCTGTGCCTGGACGTAGTTCTCGACCCCGAGGAGGGCCCGGGTCATGAAGTACCTTGCTGTGTCGGTTATCGGGGTTATTTAATCATCGGTAATCAGTCTACGTACGATCTTTGATCTAGTTCGGGTATCCTTTTAATAAGATCCCGTTAAGAAATAAAGAAATAAAGAAAGAAAGAAAGAAATAAAGAAAAACTTACGGGTTTTACCGGAGCGGAGAGTTTTCGCGCTGAGTGTATTGATGCTGTAAACGAGGCCATGGTGATTGTAGCCCATGGTGTAGCCTGGAAGGAATCCGGCGTAGCTCAGGGACGTGAACTTCTCCTCCCGGCAATCTGGCTCGATCACGTGCGCGTCCACGAGGTACCAGTGGTTCATGGTCTCGCTGAGCGCATCCTCGTTGTGGCCCAAGATTTCCTTCGGCAGGTCACCGAAAGATCCCGTACATCAATAACCCCAATAACCCGTTCGCCATAATTTTATCTTAATCCCGAATTACGAATTACGTCGTCGCGTCCATTGATCTATTTATACGATTCTTTCCCCCCCCCCCCCGACCCGTTCTTTCGTTTTTTTTTTTTTTTACGGGACTTTGAGCAACGATAACCCCGGCGACGCGAGCGAGAGTTTTTCCATTACCTTCGTGTTACCCTCATTCGCGCCCCAACTACCTCCGTCGGGCCCAATTACTCCGTTAGATCAATTTAAGAGGAGAGATGGAGGAATTCCTTTTTCATTTTTAATTATACGTAATACGTTTTCTCTTTTTCTTTTTTTTTTTACATTAAGAAGGCAAGGTTCGCTAATGAGTCTGAGAAATTGATATCATCGGACACGTGTTACGACGTTACCATTATTATGATTTATCCAATTTTAATCGAAAGTCATTCCAAGAAATTCTACCTCATTGCTACTTTGTTTGTACGTACGTACGTACGTACGTATTGTTTAACAGTCGCGTAACGATAATTTAGAATTTCATTGAGACTGGTTTGTCATTGTTGTTTAATCAACTGGCTTGACGAATGAAGAAGACGAAGACGAAGATGATGATGATGGTGAAGTGCGTTAGTAAAGCCGTAGTAATTGCGCGATAATGATAATGGAGAAGGGGTGATGGGGTTATTGGGGATGGGGATGGGGGGGGGGGGCAAGAATTAACAGAGTACGTATAATATGTACAAGCGTTATTTTGGGCAATAACGTACAGAAGGAAAGAAAGAAATTGAGAGATTCCGTAAGTAATTTAAGTAAATAAATCTCGGGTTGTGCACGTACCTGTCCGGGATGATTGCAGATAATGGACGAGCAGCCGACCGCCTCCGCGTTCCCTTGGAAGCCATTTGCCGCCACATTAGGCATGATATCGTCAATGTGCATCAGAAATAGCTGAGGATCGAATCATCTTACAATCAGTCGCGAGCAATCTCCCATTCTCACTCACTCACTCTCTCACTCTCTCACTCTCTCTCTAACATTTATCGTTATTGCCTGTTCCCCGTGGAATACCTACCTATCGTCATGAGGCCTACTGCTGCTCGCAGTCGGCTGATTCACCGACTCTTTACCTTTTATCCTTAATTTACGCTCTCGTCAATTTAATAAGACTCGAATTACTACAACAACCCCAACAACAACCCCACCCCAACAACCCCACTCTTAAAAATCGATCGACGAATCGATCAACAAAACGGAATGCTAATAATGTTAAATGTTTTAATGACTGACCTTGTAAAAGGGCACTTGGGAGCCATCCGCGGTCCCTTGTATTTCACGCACGTACTCCGGATACTGTTGCCCTCGCGCACTCCAGGGTCTCCTCGTACACCCTCCGGCCGGACTCCGTCTGGAAGACTGGCAGGTAAGTTTCGTTCAGGGGCCTGTACTGGTCCACGAAGTCCCGTATCATCTTCGCGAAGGTCCTCCCCTGGGCAAAATCATTCGGTACTCTCCCGTCAATGCACTCTTTACATTTTCTTCGGACGAATCATTCATTCATTCCTGGCTCGAGGAATTTTTTTTGTTTTTGTTTTTGTTGTTTTGTTATCTCCACCTCGACGGCGATATTATTTATTGGGCGCGCCAATGCGTTAAGCATTAAGCATAATAATCGGGATCGCGTGAATATACATAAGTGAACCATGTCCCGATTTTTTTTATGATCGATTGCTCAATGCCCTTATTTATTACTCGAACGAGCGTTTTTATTTACGCCTGACCTAGGCATTGAAAGTGATTTTTAAACGCCCCCCCGCTTCCCGCGGCGTGTAAGAGTCTACTTTACCAAGTAGCATAAACTCTCGATCTATTCTAACGACGAAGAGGGCGCATTAGAAGTTGGTCCGTTGCTTATGCCCTTACGCTTACCTTTACCTAGGGGCTGACCGAGACGTAGTTGTCGAACAAACAAGCAGACATGCATGAATAATAATCCCCGGCCCTTCGTCTTAACGATTATCGATCCTTACTCTTGAGAATCCGGCGAGCTTCGATCCCACGTGAATTTGCATATAAATAAGCATATAATTAGTCGCCGGTCATAAGGACTTTAACGAACCGCGCGGCCAATAAATTACGCCGTTAAACGTACGATAAGATTTTGTAATGAATTTATTAAATTGTTGTATTAAGCCCGATAGGTTATATATCGGGGTTATTCCCAATCGCAATTGAAACGCCTCGAGATTTCGTTACGCGTCGCGGCTTTGGCTTTCCAAGTAAACAATTTTACAAGGTTCCTAACCCCTCCCCCTCCACCCGGCCCCTCAGATTTTTTGTTTTTTTTTTCTGTCCTACGTAATATTAATATTAGCCTGCGTGCTAATTAATTTGATTTGAGATTGCCTGCCGATCCTTAATAGCCGTGCAATTAAGAAGCCGTGCCAAGGAATATTAAAATTAGTTACGCGCGCGCGCGCGCATACGTCAATGAAATAATGAGTGTTTGTGTATCGAGTGCGTTCCACGTGCGCGCGCGCGCCTGTCCTGTATTTAGATATTGGATATTAGAAAGGTGAGAGAATAAATAACGTTTGAGTGTCGGTGAAGAAACGACCTGGCCGTTCTAAATCTGAGCCATAAGGCATGAAAAAAAAAAAAATTGTCTGTCATACGCGCGAACCCGGCCAAAGGAGATATTTAACGATCTTTCACAATCAAAGTCATGTATCAAGTGTCCTTACGGCTGGCTCACCTACCTTAACTACCTCCGGCTCGTTTTCTTTCATTCCCATTTAACATTAGCATAATACAATCAGTGCCATTTCTTTCCTTTTTTTTGTTCTCCCCCACCCCTTTTTTTTCTATTTTTTATATATATAGAATACACTCCGTTGCACATTAAGATTTTATCGATAACAAACAATTGCATGTCCCGGCTTCATAAATTATAAATCCTTGTGCTTTCGTTTGTTGTATTTCATAATCGGCAGGGAAAAGGATAAAGGAATAAGAATAAGAATAAGAAAAAGAAAAAGAAAACAAAGGAGCAGCTCGCGCTAATCAATACCCCCTTCCCTACCCCCGCAACGACAATCCATCCACCCTTTTCCACAAGAACATGGGCAGCATTTGTTGAAACGTGTTGAAATCTGCTCTGACCATCGGAGCCCATTCATGTGCACAGGCATACACTACGTATACATATCGAAAGCTGCGAGGGATCCGTAAAGGATTCTTTTTTATATTACTTATTACTTAAACAGCAATTGCGGACGATTTTATTCATAAATTAGCCTCGAAATTATACGTCAATGAGCTGATTAACTTCACGTATCAATGTTAAAGAAAGAAAAAAAAAATTGTTAACCGACTACGTAATTTCTGGTTAATTTGTGGATGTCGATGTCGCGAATGACGATGTATTAGGCGAATGGACGTAGCAAAACAGTCGATGTTACGAGCGCAACTATAGACGCGTAACCGCGTTAAATGTGCTCGAAAAATATCGTTTCCAGGTCGGTCGAGTCAACAGAGAGAGACTTTATCAATATTCGGCTTTTTAAGCGACGTCAATAGCTCACGTATCTTTTCCTGGCTCATTTTCATTAAAATCATTAGCTTATTGGCGGTTATTATAGAAAATAAATGAGATATGTTATACATACATACATATATATATATATATATTTATAAAATTAAATCAAAGCTTAGATTCGCTTATGAGCTCCCGTGTGCGTTATTGACAGGCTCGTAACGTCGCCGCGATTACTTTCCCGAGAAATAATGTCCCGCAACGCGCGTTATCAATAAAAAAAAAGAACAAAAAAAGAAAAGAAAAACAAAAAAAAATTTCACCAACATTCAATAACAATAAGTATTTACAAAATTACATTCGAACGCGGCTTATTAATTTTATCCGAAATTTAATACAGTCTTCGCCGTGGCATTAATATTTTCATCGATATTTTCACTCCTCCTTTTTATTTTTTTTTTTATTTTTATTTATTTTATTTTTTTTTCTTACCGACACGTAACTTCGACACTTGGCAAACGTAACGTAATGACATATACTTTCTAATCTAGAAATAACGTTGCCGTCCGAACTTAATTATAATTTTTTTGTTTTTTTTTGTTTTTGTTTCCCCCCCCCCACCCTAATCTGCTTAACACGAAGAAGCTTATAGAGCTATTAGCTATAAGCTATAAAAGTACCGTGAAAATTAATTGAAATTAATCGCTCGGTCTTGTACTTTTTTTTTTATTGTTTGTTTGTTCTTAATAATTTACAATTAATAATCGTTAAGCGTCGAATTATCAAGCGAACGAATGCGTTTTGATAATATTCGATAAGAAATTTTTCATCCACATTACCGGCCTTCTTTCTCAATATAAACTTTTCAATTGCATTAGATTCCCTCGTTTTTCCTTTTTTCCTTTTTCCTTTTTTCGTTTAATCTATGCACTCTGCTCTAATAGCGAGCACGCGCGCGCACACACACGGCCAGACACAGAGACTTAGACTTAGAGAGAGAGAGAGAGAGGGTTCGACTGTTCTCGTACTATTGCGTTTGCGAACACTGGAATAACGATATTCGCGACTGCCGAATAATGCGAACAGGGGAAAAAGAAAAGGCCATTCGAATCCCAACGACATTCCCATAACGATATTCTTCTTCAGGTGACCGCGCATTTGCATGAATATTAATCTAATAAAGGATTAAGGAATTTATTATTATTACGGGAAACGGGAGGAGCTCCGAGTAGGTGAGGAGGTACAAAAAAGGCTCTTTTGTAAGGTGTTTCACTTGGCCCGGGCGTCAGAGCCTAAAAACAATGAGAAACAACAACAGAGCCTTAATGAAACCTATTGCGAATCACGTACGTATGAATTATGATAAAACTCGCGACGCTTTATTTACGTCGAGCTTTATTTAATGGATCATACAGGCCCGATTCCCAAATACTCCCCTTTAATTATTAATACGATCTTAATACGGGTAGTAATCTTGGCCGGTGGATCGAGCGTATTGGCGGCTGCCTATTACAGCCAATAGGCAATAGGTACCGCTAGCAGTGCTAGTCGTAGTCGTCGTGTAGTGGTAGTTAAGGTAGGGCCGAGGGCAGCGGAATCGATGCCTTGGATGAAAAAGGTCGAGGAAAAAAGATCGGCTCGAGGCTCGATCGATTCCATTTGTGCGATATGATTTTTTTTTTTTTGTTTTTTACGTTTTGTTTATTTTTCTTCTTCTACTTACGATGTCAAATCCGATCTCATAATGGGTGCCTCTCGTGTAAATTATCGGGACGACATTCCTCCTGCCCAGGTCTTTGGAAATGAAATGTCCGTTGGGCACTTCGACGATCGCAGTCATGTCGAGTAAGCCTTCGCTCCTCTGATTTATCGGCCATAGAACAAACGTGACCTTCATTTACTTATTTCGTATATAATAAACAAAGAGGGGACAAGGGAAAGGGGCAGAGGGGGGGTTATTGGGGTGGTATGGGGTGGCGGCGAGGGTGGAGGTGGAGGAGGTGGAGGAGGAGGAGGAGGAGGAAAGAAAGCAAAAAAAAAAAAATTGAAAATGTAAAACAAAAACGCGAGAGGAATCGCAAAAAAAAAAAAAAAACTGACGTTAAAGTAAGTGACACGTACTCTTACGCGTTTTTTGTTGTATCGTGCGCTTAAGCTTTTTTAAAAATGTAAAAATATTCGATTCAGCATTGCCGAGAATTCCTACGATTCCGTACTCAAGTTAAGCGTCGATTGATCGTGCCAGGGTTAACGGGGGGCTCGTACATGAGGTTCCTCCTCATTGGCGAGGCTACCCGATGACGTCGATGACGTAATTTAAGGGTTATTGGGGTTATTTGGGGTTATTTGGGGGGAACGAGTCGGAGGAACTTACTGAAAGTGCCAGGACCCCTCGTGGTCCACTGGGCCCTCCCTCCGTCCCTACCTCGCCACGGTAGCTCCCGCGGAGCTTTGGGGTGACCAGTGATCCCCGGGCACGGAGGAGGCTCGAGGAGGCTCGTGGAGGCTCGTGGAGAGTCGATGAGCGTTGCCGGGAGTCGAGGAGTGAGTGAGTGAGTGAGTGAGTGAGTGACTCTAAGCACGACGAGTCTCGAACTGCAACGTGGAAGACCACCGATCGTCGCTCTAAGTCTTATTGACTCACCGCTGGGCTCGGATATATAGCCCCCGGAGGGTATCGTGCACTCTCCTACTCCCTCGTCTCTCTCTCTCTCTCTCTCTCCCCCCCCCCCCTCTCTCTCTCTCGCGTCTCTCTCTCTCTCGCGCGCGCGCGTATCTCTCTCTAACTCTAACTCTCTAACTCTCTAACTCTAACTCTCTATCGCGCGTGTCAAAATGAACAAAAAAAAAAAAGAAAGAAAAAGAAAAAAAAAACAACGACGACGACGACGACGCCGACGACGACGACCCGTGCAGCAGCAGCAGCAGCAGCAGCCGCCTCTTGTGTACTTTATTTATTAGACGTTGTCGTATGGCGGCCGATGTCCGCTCGCCGACGCGAAACTCCGCGACCTAGGGAATGTCGACGAGGGCCACGGGCTGCCTTGGGCTTATCGCTATTATCCCGATTGACGCGCTTTCTTTTTGCCAATACCAACCCCCCTCCCCCTCCCCCCGAGCTTTTTCACCCCCCCGAGGCCGCCGCAACGGAAATTATTATCCGACAGTGTACCGGTCGATCGTTTCTAACGATTCTTTTCTTGCCTCCCGACTGTTTATTACGGACGCGTGTCCAACCACCCCCTCCGACCCCTCCGCCACCTCCACCACCTCCACCACCAACGCCACCTCCACCACCAGCGCCACCAACGCCACCTCCGCCACCTCCCGACTACTCGCTCGGCCGATGATCGTTAATTAAATCGAGCGACTCGTCCCCCCCCCCGTCGATTCAACTGACTTTATTATCTGCTTAATCTCTTAATAGGAGCGAAAATATCGGTCGGCCGCGCGTTTCAGCCAAATACGGATTATTAGCTCGACAATCCCGGCGACTCCGTAACTCCCATTGCCAACGACCATTGCCGATGGTTTATTAAACCGATCACAGTGCTCCCCCCGCGTAATATCATGCATCGCCCGTTCTCGTATCATCGGTCCTTACCCGGACCCGCGTCTTATTCCCCAATAACCCCAATAACCCCAAGTCCAGTCATTTTCCCCCATTAAACGCTGCAAAACAATTAACCAATCCTCCCTCGTGCGAAAGATTTATTTTATTCTTTTAAGCGCTTTCCACTTATCGGATAATATATATATATATATACATATACGTACAAATATGTATATGCGTGAAAATAGGTAAACGATGATCACCCTCCGAAATGATTATTCTTCTGTCAATTTCTATATAAATTGCTAATATAAATAATATAAAACATTTGCCCCGGTATGTGTTTGCTTTACTCAAATAAGGTAAACTTACTGCTTAAATAAGAATATAAATTTTTATTTAAAAAATATTTATTCGCTTGTGCGTGGATTTAAAAACAAAAAAAAAACAAAAAAAAAACAAAGAGAAATCGGTTCGTAATGAATACGCACAATTCCAGTGTTATGATGATTTACGCTATTTCTAACAATAGAGATTAAAATTGACCAATAACGTGGTACAGTTTTGATAAGCTTGCGTACGAACAAATACAGATTGATTTTCTATTGTCGGTGTACTGGGACTCGGCTAAGTTCTTTTGATATAATTAACGTGAAACTCTAATTTATTGGTCATTTAAGATTATAAATTCGTGAAAATCAAATGAAATACAATAGATAAAGCAGAGGAGCAGAAGAGAGCTCGATAGATCTCTTTTATCATTAATAATACCGTTCAATTATCAATTAATTAAATAAAGTTGAAGTTCTTTCTTTTTAAATAAATAATTTACCGACATTAGTTTGTGCAACAATGAACTCGTGTGCGCTACAACAACAATAAATACTACGTCCACGTATTTATCAATTTGAATCCCAAATTATTATTATTATTATTATTATTATGTGCAAGAAATCGTAGTATCGGGCGTTTGAGTTTACAGATTTTCAATCAGACTGACCAATGCAATCGGATCGTATATACATATATATATACACATGATATAACATTCCATAGTACTAAACTACGTCTAAATATATGCCACAATTACGTATGCCGGACTATAGATAACGTTAAAATTATATTAGAAATTTTATATTTCCATTATCGAATAACTTTCCGTATCAATTTTCGCTCACCGCTACGGTTCGTTCATTATTCTTATTGTTGTTGTTGTTGTTGTTGTTTTTTCTTCTTACTACTACTACTACTGCTACTACTACTACTCGATTGGCCTCGTTCGCACGAATAAGTATTTCTCCATTCTGTAAATTTTTAAAATCTCAAAATAATTCATAGCGCCGCCATTATCATCGACGTCTATTCGTTTGTCGACGTTTCCCTCGACTTTTTTCATTTTTGGAACAATTCTTTTTTATGAATACTTTTTTTTCTTAAGTGTAAGCGCACGTGGAGCGTTTGTATAGACGTAAAATGATATTACAATCTCTTGTTATACAGATAACGCGGCTGTGATTTCTTGTACATCCGATCGTCTTGCATTTATTAAATAGCGAGAATGACGGTGCTTTTTTTTTTTTTTCATTTTTCATTTTTCATTTTATTACCCAAACGCTGCTATTTTTCTATCGGCATTCACTCGTCCACTTACGTCCTATATACATACGTGCACGTACATGTATACCTACCTCTTCAATTTGTCTTTGATCTAATAAATCCTTATGCCGACTGAGGTAACGACGATACCTTGTACTTTTAACTTTTAATTCCCGCTCATTACAATTTGTATAATTACTGCTATTATTATTGTTGTTGTTGTTGTTGTTGTTGTTATTACTTAATCGTCGTGCGTGGAATTTCGTTATTAAAATTAAAAGTAACATATACTTATCGTATTCATCATCAATGTCTCAAGTATTTTAAGGCAAAAGATAACTATATTGAATATTAATATCGCGTAAAAGCGAATTATTAACGTTAATGGAGAAATATTTGTAATGCGATAATGAAAAAGAACTTTTTTCGTAATTACATCGATTGCTAAATACTTTAACTTCGTTTAATAATTTCCCAATAGGTTATACATTGTTTATGCATTAATACCGAAACCGTTCGTAATTCCATATCGCGGCGCGCACGAGCAAAATTATATGCCTCTTCAGTTTTACAACGCATTGTGAAATCTGTAATTATTTGTGTATAAGTAAAATTTGAGAAGATGACGAAGTGGGGGGGGAGGCATTAATAAAATCTCGACGTCGAAATATATATATATATATATATATATTTATTTATATTATTCACTACATTATTCGACTCATTTATGTAAACATTCATTATGAAATAAATACAATGTTTCTCTCTCTCTCTCTCTCTCTCTCTTTACGAATAAGTATTTAAATATAAAGTTGCGTGCTTCTTTATGATTTAGATAGGATAGGTCTGTCCGTACATTGAAAATGTTACTAAATTCTCGTCTCAAGAATTTAACGTTATATTTACAAAATCTATGATCTATTTAACATACTGGTAATACAAAAAATAAAACGCTCTATGTATCCCATGTAGATTATCAAGCATAAATTTATCGGCAAGATTTACAAATTTATGTATATTCGTATTCCATATACATAACTTAGCGGGATGGAGAGAGAGAGAGAGAGAGAGAGAGAGAGAAGAGAAAAAAGAAAAAAGAAAAAAAAAAATTCTAATCTCTTGAAGTTTATTTGCTTTAAGCTTGAAGTTCGATAATCTCAATATTGCGGTTATTTTCTAAATAAATTACTTGCCGAGGAATAAAAATTCCTCGGGATTTTATGCAAGATAAATGCGATTTTATTAATTACTTATTCGTCTTAATTTACGGATATCGTGCATGGCTGCATTGCAAATTACATGCTTATTTCTCATTTTCGAATGTGAAATCCAGCGCACACAAAGATTCACGAAGCTTTTTCGAAATGCATGCTTAATCCAACATTATACTTTGTCGTACTTTGTGCAGATATTTATTGTGGGGGGGGGGGTAATAAAAAAAAATCCAAAACCTATTAAAACGCACGTTATCGCCTTTAGCATCTTTTTACCACCGTTCCTTTCCTTTCTTTTTTCTTCTTCTCCTTTCCCCCCTCCCCAACCCCCTCTCCTTTATTATTTCTTCAATTAAGAACCGAGGATAATTGAAATTATCGAACCAATCGCTGACCATTAACTTGTGTATTTATTTAACGTTTTTTTTTTTTACCCCAATAATCTCTCGCGCGATGCATTACCAACAAATTGCTCTCTAACTAATCTACATTAAAGAGATGCATTTACAATTAATTATTACCCATGCATTTTATAAAATCATCCGCTACGCTTGCAATCTACTTTTTAAAGCATTAAAAATAAAATATATATATATATATATATAATTTACATTCTAAATAAAATTATCGTGTTTTATTGCCACGGTTGCCTATTATCATTAGGGCTCCTTTGCTCCTTTGACTGTAACGGAGTCGTCGCGCTATTAAAATTTAATAAGGAAATAAAGAATACAAGAATAAAGAGCAATTGTTAGGACTAGGAATCGACGAAATACGGAATATGTAATTATTACGTAAACGCTACGACCGTACGAAAGCGTGATTGATGTAATACGAGCGTAAAATTTCTTACGCGCGCACACGCACGCACACGCACGCACGCACGCTCTCTTTCTCGTGTCCACCCACTCGTAGGCGCAAGAGCCCGCTCTCATGGACGATAGACGAATTCTGAAATAAAATCCAACAGGTGGAATTTCATACGTGCATACACATAGACACGTGCACATGCACATGCACACGCATGCACGCCCCTTAAGGTAACAGTTCCTTTAGATTATGATAGCTATCGAGGCGTAATTAATCCGTTATTTTTAATAAATACCGGAGTGGATATTTTATTTCTTTTTCTTTTTTTTTCTCCTTTATTTTTTTTCTTTCTTTCTTTCTTTCTTTCTTTTGAATAATATCCGCGTGGCTTTGTGATTCGTTAATGATGTAGAAAAAACGGAGAGCCGGTGCGTTGCGTTTCAATAGGTGAATATTCAAAAGGATAACTTAATTGGACATTACGACTTTGTGTCCAACTCTGTATAAAGATAATGGAGAAACTTTTAAAAACGCGTTAATGCATGGTACGGGAGCGACAATTAACTGGGAATGGAATTTAATTGACAATGAGGGCATATTGTGATTATGGGGAAAAGCGTAAACAGTTGCGCGCGCGCGCGCGCGCGATAATAATAAGCAGCGAGACCGTTTGCGCTTTAATTTAATTCACACGATCTATAATTTAAGAGAGAGAGAGAGAGAGAGAGAGAGAGATGACGCATAAAATACGCTCCCATAAATTACTAAGCTTAAATAATAATTGTCTGTCTGTCTGCGTGTGTGTCTGGGTAAAGCAGCGATTCGCGCGAAGCGCGTACGTTACTAATACGTACCGACGATTTCTTCATTATATCATTTTGCTCCAATGAATCCGTATGTATCGCGAGCCATTAATGGAGCGATAAAAATTTTTATGCGACAAAGGCGCTGTAAAGGGGGGGGGGCCCGACCTAATTAAAAATTCCAGAAGACGCATAATCGCCGACGCAATGATCTATTACGCTCGACAGACAGACAGACAGACAGACAGACAGACAGACATAACCCCAATAACCCCGTCACACAGAAATAAACTATCGCCGATCTATTTTTATTTATTCATCCACTCATTTATTTGTTTATTTATTATTTTTATTATTATTATTTTTTCCGCGCACATAAATCGCATGAAGATACGATCGAATGCCAAAGAGTAGGGGGTGGAGGTGGAGGTGGAGGTGGAGGAGGAGGAGGAGGAGGTGGAGGAGGAGGTGGAGGAGGAGCAAAGTCGATGATGAGATATCCAGCCGCGAATATCAAGAGTAAACGCTAGAGAATTTCGCAAGGTATTCTCCATAGACAGTAAAGAAAAGAAGCGATATTTATTTACGATTGTAATTGAGAAGAAGAAGAAGAAGAAGAAGAGAGAGAGAGAGAGAGAGTAATCAATCGTTAATCAACCCTGAGAGGTTTTCCGTAGATGCGGCTCGGCCGGTTGCCAATCCAAGCCAAGCCAATCCAAGCCAAGCCAAGCCACTGAAGCTCAGAGTATAACGTGGGAAACGTTTGAAGAAAGACGTGCATTATTATTATTATTATTATTATTATTATTACGATGATTTCGTGCCGCGAAGGCCGACTTTTTACTTTGATAAATAAATACTTAACTTCAGCCATTAGCGACACGTAAACTTGACCTTTGCATAATTTCTTTAATTACTATCTCGTGAGAGATAGGCCGAAGGGGGGGAGGGGGCGGGGGGCGTAATAGCCCCGAGGCCGTCGAATAACCCCAATAATCTAAAATAATAACAACAATACAGCCGCAGCCGCGTACCTACCGTATAAGAATTATGCGCTTATTAATGTTTGCACGGATTATTCTTAATTCGTATGTTTTATCTTTTTTTTTTTTTTTTTTTTTTTTGCGTTGCGTAACGGCCATCGTGGTCGTGGTCGCAACTTGTTAACCGAGTCCTTCGGGCTCTCATTTATCTATTTATCTATTTATCTATTTATTCGTTTATTTATTTATCTATTTATTTATTTGTTTATTTGTTTATTTATTAATTGCCAATAACGGATTTGAATAAAAGCATTGAGGATTGAAAAGGATTGAGATTGTCGATCGATAAGATTACGATCCGAACGCCTAATGATTATCGCGATCTTACGACCGAGTACCGGGGGCACTTTATACGAAAAGGTCCGACGGCGGAGAGAGAGAGAGAAGAAGAAAAAGAGAAGAAAAAGAGAAGAAGAGAGATAGATCGGGGAGGGCGACGTTGTTGGCGCTTATTTCAACTGCCACGTGACGGATTAAGATCGAGGTGCGCGTGCACCTTTGCACCTTTGCACCTTTGCACCGGCCGCGGCTCACTCAACACCCCCAATAACCTTTACGAAAGCTTTAATTGGTAATATCGTATTGAATACGCGTATCGAATTCGATAAAAAAACCTTTTGTATCAATAGGCCGCCGATGCTCTTCGCTCAGTATATCACCTGTAGTATCCCTATTGAGGCAGATTCCGTCGCAGCCCCGTCGTCCCTTGTCACACTCCACCCGTAGAAGGCTCCGCTATCACCCCTCGACGGGATAACCCCGTCTGGCGTCGACGAGCCCCCACCCCCCCTTACCCCCGGCGAATCGATTAGTCGTAATGCCGCCGTTTAATGGCTTCGTATCGCCCGACACAATAAACGATTTGGGGCAAAATCCTTATCCCCCCTAATTTATTGATTTTTTTCACAATGAAGTTAAGGGGATTGACTGATGCAGCAGTCTGTGCCAACGCGTACCCCCTCCCCCTTACCCTTACCCTTTACCCTTTCGTAAATTAAATAACGTTTCTTCTTCCTCCTCTTCCTCTTCGTTTGTTTTGACTATGCGCTACGCGACCCTCTACTTCGTAGTAAGTCTTACACTTACCCGCCCCCGCTCTGCCCCATTCTGGTGGAATATAGAAATTTATATACATATAGAGATAGATATACATATAGATATAGATAGATATAGAGATAGATGGATGAAAAGAGAAAAAAGAAAAGAAGAGACAATATTATCCGACCGAAGTCAAAAAAAAGTGCCAAGGCCGGCCCTCAAGGTCAATGGTAATATGAAATCCCCCGTGGAGGGCAAAAGGTACGAAGTAATAACCGCCGGAGCGGTAACGGGGCAGCGGCGACGAGGAAAGTCAGACGAATGATAAGGTAAGGTGAGCCCGGGAGGGCTTCGGCTTCGGGGAAGCCTTGGCTCCGGCTTATACGTCGACGGCCACCGCGGGAAATTAGGGGAATTACGAGCTGCTATTTTAAAAAGGCTTCGCCGCCACTTGCCGCGCATTCCGAGCCCCGAATATCCGTTCGTTCGTTCGTTCGTTCATAGCAACAATAACAACAAGAGCAATGATCAACAACAACTCTTTTATCGCGATTTGTTTATTTATTTATTTTCTTTTTACTTGGGCGTACAAATTAGGGGGAGAGGGGTGGGTCGTGGAAAATCGTCAATTTTACATAAATTGACATAATGCTTTTCTAATGCCCCGATGACGTCGCGGCCTCGGCCTTCCTCCTTCTTTTCTTCCCCTACGGTATGCATCGACGTATTATCGACCGATATTAGCTGGCGCAACCCTTAAATCGCGCTATACCCTGTAATCCTTTGGAGCGAGGCTTCAAGTTAATCAAAGTACCAGGTATTACCTTCACGGGAGGCTTTCAAATTTTCAACCCTTTCAAATAACCCTTTGAGCTCCATTATCTACAATACTGGACGACTTTGCGCTTACTTTACCGTCATTTCCTTCAAATTTTAATTCTACCCCCCGCCCCCCCCAGTAATTTTCCCGCTCGACTTTCCAACAAAGGAATAATAAATATGACATCGCCTATTACATTAGATAATTTATCCCTTAATTTATTAAAACCATTAAGAAGTATTATCGTAGGAAGGCGGTAAATTTATTTACAAAAACTCATTATAATACACATACGCATTTTGTATTAATGTCTTCGCCGCTAAGGTTTTAGTTTCTACGAACGAAGGCTTCCCATAAATTTTCAATTTATTCTCTCTCTCCTTTTTATTAATTACAATTATTGTATTATATTATACTTATTATAATAAAAAGCGCGTACGTTGTTTAAAAATTGTCTAATTGCCGATAATTCGCTCTTCTTTCTTCTGTCAAATCATTATTAAATATTTATGGAACGCAATCGGCCCATAGATATTATTCGCGAAGATCCGAACACTGAATACGTAACACAAATCATTGTTTTAAACATAAACTACGCAGTTCTAATGATGTATCCCCCCAATGAAGTATCGGTAATTATTTCATTACAATTTAATAACATTTGTAAAACCGGGATCGATGATAACTTATTGATTTACATTAACCAAGAATTCCTGTCACTTATTAATTAAAAAACATTGATTATTTCGCAATATACTTTTCGACATTTGCGTAAAAAATTTACAATTCCGAGTTCTATTCCGATTTCGTCGTCAGTATCACGGAATTGTTGCAATGCCGGGAAGCAATGCTGCCGTCCCACTGGAATAGAAATCATTGTAAAAGTTTCATTAAAAATACAGTTTCATTAAAAATACTATAAGAATTCGTAGCTCGTAATTGTAATGACGATTCAATCCTACGTTCACGTAACAAGTACCGTTACGCAACAATTTATTAATCGACAGTGATTTAATATTTTATTTATTGGATTTATTTATTTATTTATTTATTATTTTTTTGTTTTTTCTTTTACAAATGTAACATAAGCTCGTTTCGGCAGATTTGTTATATTTTGATATAATTTCTTGATCGAAGGGCTGCCAACTTATTGCCAACGCGCCAACAAGTTCTTTATGGCCCCTCAGGATTCTTGCTATTTTGCCAGCTAATACATCATTGACTGGAAATATACAATAATTGTACTTATATATATATATATTGAAAGAGAATTAGTGATATTAAGTTAAAATGCATGCTGACAAACAGCATAGCTATAAGTATGCTTACCTCTGTCCAGTCGAATAAGCAGGGGAAAAGTGGCAGCGAATTGGTGTGCCCGATACAACGTGTCCACGATGTGTCATCATACTCTCGCATACTCTTTACAGTGGCCTGCAATTATTTTTATGGAATTTATGAATCTCATTCGCGTATAATTTAAATACATTGATGAAGCCAACATGATATTGGTTCTCGATCACATGAATGCGCAATCTATCAGTGATCCAGCACTTGAAATTAATTTACCCATGTCCCATAGCTTGATACTTTGGTCTTTGCTGTTTGTTAACAAATACTTTCCCCATCGCCTTTGACATCGACATGTGTTATTCCTGACGTATGCCCTACAAAAACACCAACAGCTTGACGATTGTCTTATTTTAATGCTCTTCTATCCCAAACCCGAGTCAAGTGACAATAACAACAATGACAATGACGCTACTCTTATTACACACATGGCTACTGTACTCGACGATAGCAACGATTGTATCAAGACAAGAGCAGTGGCAAAGAAAATTATAAAACTAATATTGATTTAATTAAGTCTCATTTAATAAATCGAAATTTCTTGAATACACTTACATTAAAAATGCTATCGTTAGCGCCGCTTATTAAAATTTGACAAGAATCATCAGCAAATCCAACACTGTTTACATTATAACAATGACCTTGAATCTAATGATAAACAAAATTTTCATATTTTAAAAAATAGTACACGTATTATTTTTTTTAAACAAGCAGCTGAATACATTTACTTTACCAACAAAATTCAGATCCTCGATCGTAAATGCATAAGTATCCACCAATTCCAGCAAAAAACAATTCCCTTCCGTCGTTGGCAAACCATTACAGAAAAGACATAAAATGCACACTCTGTATTAAAAAATACTGTTTCTCGATAATCTGAATTTCCATATATTGACTGGATGTACACTAGTCAATGTGAACTTTCGTTAAATTATTATTAAAAAACAAAAAAAAGAAAGAAAGAAAGAAAGAGATATTCTTTCAAAAGTTCATTGTAATAATTAATATAATTACTCGCAATGATCTGATAAATTTTTTGAATTCTTTGAACTTTCCACTTGCTTTCTTATCCAATGGAACACATTATTTGCCTGTAATATTATTATTGAAAAGCCAGTATTAATTTAAAGATTACATTACAACACGTTGGGTGGTCAATATAGATAAATTAACGTTTACCTTGTTCAGTTGTAAGTAGGAATATTACCATCTCGTGCAAAAGTACCAAAAAACGGTCTATCTATTTTCATATTTTCATATTCATTCCATGATATTTGTTAAAAAGTGATTACTGATCTTACGCCATACTCTTAAAGCCAAGTTTAGTCCATTTTGTCTTTTTTCAATCACGTTGCGACAAATCTGACGAGGAAAGGCCATTTTTATGCACTCGATCCAGGGTCACTGGATTCGATTGTCGAGCTAAAATCACTCTGCTGAAATAAGAAATGTTTTAATTTCTATTACATGAGGTATGGAGAATACGTCGCTTGGACTGGGCTATTCCATAGCAATAACTTAATTGGCATTTGGATAAACAAGAAAACCAACGAGCACTGTATATATACTGCATTAAGATTTAGTGGAAATTGTTATACGCACAAGGTGCAAGGGAAAATGAAAATGAAAAAGTATAAATATAAGCGATATCAAGAGATCATCGCATTTCTTTCGTCAGGTCGATTGGAAGATCCAGTGGTCGCGTTGTCCCTCGTAGAGGTTACGTAAAAGTAGATTTATCCTCTCTTATTTATACGTACTTGTTCGGTATCGTTGTAATATTGTAATATTTTGTTAATACGTAAGCCCGGAAGTAGCACTATTTCTATACTTTGGTCGTACGTTCCAGGTAAACGGACGATCAACGACGACGATCATCATCATTACATCCAATAACCCCAAGCGAATCAAACATGACACTCCCCTCCCCCCACCCCCCCACGTGTCCGGACGTCATTTACAAGGGATGGGAGGGAGTGACATCTCTTTTTTAAAATCTTAAATGAACCCGTAGGAGACGCAACGCAACGCACGCAGCAGGGCTCCTTACGAATTGCGTCATTATTATCATTATTATCATTATTATCATTATAATTATAATTATAAGATCATCCGGAAGACGTTGCCCGTTGTTTCAGGCAGGTAAAACGCAATGCAAGCACGCGCTCATTTACCGCGAACGAATCCTTTTTTTCTTTCAACGGTGTGTGAGTGTATGGTTTCTTCATTCTTTCTTTCATTCTTTCTTTCTTTCTTTCTCTTTCTTTTTTTTTTTTTTTTTTTTATTTTATTTTCTATGTAAAGCGCCTTTACGTATACCGATACTGATAAGCGTGCTACAGTACATATTTAAGTACTAATTCATACGAAGAGCTTCTAGCGTTGAGAGGGGAAAACAAAACAAAACAAAATAAATAAATAAATAACTATAATATCAGAGATTAGAGAGGATGATGAAACGGATGATTCGTCATTCTTAAAGAAATATCCGATCGCAAGTGAAATTCTCGGGATACGAAAAATACGAAGAATCACGCCCTTCGTCCCCTTCATTATACATTGGATCGCCAATGTATTTCTTACCGTTTATACATATATAACAACAACAACAACAACAACAACAGCAGCAGCAGCAACAGCAGCAGCAAAGTTGAGCAGCAGCAACGTCGAGCCGATCGATGGATACGATTTATATTCGAATTATCGGCTACTGATATACTTTCTAGCCGTGATTGCAAAAGCTCAGTTTTGAAAATCCAACGCTCTTTTCATTGTCACGACCGATAATTTATTAATAAATATCTACGTTATATATCTTTGAGAAACAAAATCTTTTGATCGGCGCGCCTCCCCGATAGGCCGCGAGATGGCGCCACGCGCCCGCGCATTGTTTTTCGCCCCCCGAGCGAGCGTCGACAGTCTCTGCGCTTGGAAATCTAAAGAAAAAGAAGAATCAAAGAACAAAAGCGAAACTGTCGACTTGAAAAGAACAAAACAAACAAACAAACGAAAGCAGCATATTATGCCTTTGAAAGTTAATTCAGTGACATGTACGCGTTCTTCCTGCTTTGATCATCTTAATTTATGAAGAAGATGAAGAAGAAATGTTATTTGTTATTTATTGGCCACATAGATAATATTAATAAAAGCGAATTGAAAGAAAGTCGGCGTTAAGATAATAATAATCAGAGCTAATCATTATAAGACGATTCATTGAAATTGCTCGTCTCATTGCAATTACAAAACATACGTATGCGTCGCGTAAGGATCTAAATGAGAAGATTATTATTGCCAGTATTGCTTATAATCTTTAGAATTTGTAGTAAAAGAAAATGAAAATCTTCCCTCTTCCCTGTGAAAATTTTATACCAATATCTAATTACTTCGAATGCTTACACGACCGTTTTATCCAGAGCTTACGATGCATTATTGTACTTGTATGTATTTCATTGGCATACGCGACTGCGTTGTAGGTAGAATTGTCGAGATAAAAGTTTTCTATTAATTTTATAACGAAGAGGCAGGATATATTAATGAAAAAAAAAAATGTCTCTCCAATTACCTTCTCCGTTTAAATATTTTTATTTTCTTCTTACTTAACAAATCCCTTTAAAAACTCGTTTAAGGGATCAAGTTTCGATGTCTGGTCAATTCGTCTGGTATTCAAAATAACAAAAGTGCCCAATCACGATCTCCACTCTTAATTATTCATACAACTGCGAAAGAACTGCATGAAAACGAAGAAGAAGAAGAAGAAGAAGAAAAGAAGTATAGTAATGCGGCTCGGCTTATATATATTTCCGATTTTCACAATTCATCGTCGTACGGTATTTTTATGTAGGAACGAATGCATAAAAAGTAATTAAAGCTGCGCGTCTTGTCGAATCTACGAACTCGCGCACATATAACACGTAAATTTCAAGGAATACGCGTGGGCGTGGGCGTGGGCGGAGGGGGGTGTACACGGAAAATGCACGTCAGCTTATATAAATACGTAATATTAAATACGTAAAAAGGCTTCTTTGGCATTCCTTACCAAAGCCTTCTTGCCTTCGTATGTCCGTGCTGTGCTTTACGCGTCTGCGCCTCGTCAATCGCTCAAATCAATTGGCTCAAAGCGTATAAAAAGGAAACGGTCCGCGCAATTTGAGGAAAAGCTGCGGGGATAGGTAGCGGAGCCCGCGTTACGAAGCAAGTTATTATTTACGGCGCACGTTATCTCGAAATCGGGACAATAGATCAATCGACGCGGGCCTCGTTAATGCATAATAATTTGCCGAATAAATCCCGATGGAGCTGAGAACGTCGGGGCAACGGAGCTAAGTAGTACCAAGAGTAAGTCAGTCAGGCAGGCAGGCTAAATGCAGTAGTCGAGATAAACCGGACAGTGACAAACGGTTTCTATAGGGAGCGGGTAGTAGTAGTAGTAGTAGTAGTAGTCTGATCGCTGATCCCGTAGCTCTTACGGAGAGCGACCGGAGAATTATTGCAACCCGTAAGAGGGACTTTCCTCTTCTTCTTCCTCTTCTTCTTCCTCTTCATTTCCCGTAGTCTCTTCTATTTATCATTTGACTCGTTCGTTCGTTCGATCCAAGTCCTCGAGGACTTAGCCCGATAACCCCCGACTTCGGCTCTATTTATTTATTTATTTATTTATTTATTTATTTATTTGTTATAGAATCGATCAATTATTAACGGGATTAATGCCGAGATATGGATGCCGCGATTCTTACGGCGAGCTTTAGAAATCTTTATTTATTATTTCGTCGTTGTGAACCGGGCGTTAATAGGTGAAACGCAGCAAATTATTCCACCGAGAGGAATGTAATTTTACTCGCAATCTTACTCGCTTTAACGAGTAAGTACGTACCGTCGAATACAAGTCAATATAAGATACGCACCCACGCACCCACCCACGCACCCACGCACGCAATTCACTCGATATTGTTTTATTCGGGATCTATTAGTCGGCGTCGTCTACAATTTCAGATAACAAATACTACACCGTGCAAAATAAAGTATCCGCGGGCTTTCTAAATGGTATATCGATTCATTCAACAAAGTAGAAATATTTATAACCCCAATAACCTCGCTGCGTTCCATCTTAACGCCGTGGCATATTCATTCGCAGCTAAATACACGGCAGAAGCGTTGAAGGGGGGTGGGTGGGGCCTTTTAAATTCCTCCGTCGTAACACGAAATATCCCGTTGCGTAATTACGGAATCTTTTTTAAAATTTCGAGGCTTCCGAATGACTCGCGAGCTCCAATAGTAATAAAAAATAGCGAGCGATAAGAATGTAACGAGAGCAATTCGTGCGCATAATGGAGATATTATTTATAATGACGGCGTCGAGAGCTTTGGAACTCTTGAAATTCCACGCAATGAAGTTTCGAGGGAAAGATATTTCACGAATCCGCCTCGGTTACAAGCACCTTGCGCCCAAGTGTCCCACTTACCCCCTTTCCCATTCACTCGACAGTCTCTCTTTATTTATATTTTTTAACGTTAACATTTATTATTAACTGTTAACCGACGTAATACGCGCGCGCTCCCCGCTACGCCACGGTCTTCCAGCACAAACGGGCGAAAAACAAAGAAGAAGAAGAGGAAGAGGAAGAGGAAGATAAAACAAAAAGCAACAACAACAACAACAACAGCGGGTAGCGGGTGAAAATCAAATCGGCGCCCCCTGCCGTTAGATTATATATACATAAACGAGGAGAATTTTAGATTTAAAAGAATATCGGCTAATTGTCGTTAGAAAAAACAATAAATACGTTATGGAGGTTCGAGTCCGGGGGGACAATGACTCTAATGACTACAATGACCTCTATTGAAGTAAAGCAATTAATTATCGCCAAGGAATCGCGTGACAAATGATACAAGTTTGTTTTGGCAATTCCATCAGAAGATACGAATGTAGAATAAAGAGGCTCGACGTTTACGTACGACGTACGGTGAACAGAAGGGGAGGGGGGGGGGGAGGGAGCAGAAGGCCCGGAATAACGTTGGCATTGTTAAAGGCTCGATCGGCAATCGGCTGGATCAGGTCGAGATGCCGATTACGTCGATCCTTAGACGTAGCGGTGGGAGCGCGCGATCCAGATTCCGACGATCCGAACGATCGAGGACCGACTGGATCGATTCCCCCGGCCACGCGAACCCCAATAACCCCAATAACCCCGAGGAGGATCTCTACGCGAATTAATGACCCGGACGTGATAATGGACGAAGGTCAGTCCCTCGAGGCACGGCCTCTGGAGCTCTCGAGACTCAGCCCCATACTCCCCCCGCAATACCAACTCGGCCATTTCGCCTTCGATTGATCCCCCGACAACGCTATTCCACGTTAATTCCGTCCCTCCAATTCAAAGCCACTCTCTCTCTCTCTCTCTCTCTCTCTCTCTTACGTCTCGTCATTGTTTCACGAGGCTACACCGACGCGTTAGCTTTCACTCACACAGCTTGGCTATCGCTACTTGTAAAATTCAAAAGAAATTCAATGGATTTATTTTGACAACGCGAACGGGTGGGAAAGGTAAATCGAGTAGAGTTCTGCTTTACCATTGGCCTTCGAACCAAAGGATCTCTACGCGGGCTTTCGTTTAATTTTAAGCTCTTTAATCATTGGGCCCGCTGCCACGGACTTATTTATCCCCTCCGTATAATATATCCGCGATTTTACACCGAAGCGACGCAACTATTGCCATTCTACCATTTATTACCTGCCATTCATTCGTACACTTTTCATTGCCCCCGGATTTTTTCTTCTTTTACCTCCCCCCTACTCTTGCCCTCCGTGAACTATTAATTCCCCCTCCCCCAAAGTACTCGGTAAAATCGTATCCCCGAACAAAGTACATCGAATCCCAAAGCTTAAATATATCCATCGCCAGTACTTGGAATCCGAAATCCGAAATCCAGTTTACAGCGAATATTACATGTAAATTAAATTGTACGTGTGTGTATATATATGTATACGTGTGTATGTATTAAAAGCGTCTAAAGCCAGTCGGCAAATTGATTTTTCCCTTGTGAAAACGAGCGCTTCGATGAGCAGGGCAAATATTATTGGACGCGTAAAACACGGACATTGAATGAAATGTTCGTAAAATGATAAAATCCTCAGATTTCGTAACGGAATATTTAGGAAAACGAGCGATCGAACGAACGAACGAACAAACAAACGAACGAACGAACGAACAGAAAAAAGAAAAGGATAACCACACAAGAGAGAGAGAGAGAGATGTATAATATACATTTGTTGAATTTAGTACGTTCTGTGAGGTATTCGAACGCAAGAACTTTGCAACATTCGCGATCACGTATCAATCGGCCATTAGTTATCGATCGATGCGTGCGGTAGTTGTCGGCAAACTATAACGAAAGACGACGAAAGACGACGAAAGAGGAGAGAGGAGCGTGAGCAGCAGCAGCAGCATCAACAGCAACGTCTGATGGTAAATAATTAATTACACAAACAAGACCTTCTAAAGGGGGTAGATTGTATTTATTTTTTTTTCTTCAAAAATCCACACTCGATCGTTCGCTTTTGTGCGTATCGAGCCCATGGATCTCTTCGCTTCGATGGGCAGACAATAAGTAATAATAGAATTTCGGCAGAACGTTCCCGGTCTCTCCGGATAGTTCCCTTATAATAATAGTAATTAGTAAGCGTCCTCTGGTTCATCGATCCTGCTGGACGAAGCCAAGGAATTCCGGGTCAGACAGAGCTGATTGCGTCAAATCAAACCTCCTCTCGTCTCGCTCCTCCACCCCCAATAACCTCCCCCCCAATAACAAGCGGACGCGAGGCATGTCTCGGAGACGTCGCGGCTCGACGACGATCGAGTCCCCCCCCCCCAATAACCCCACGGCAAATAAGACACGTTCTAACACACCGTCAAAGATCTCCAGACCAATTAGTGCACGATCGATCGACCGTTACTCGACAGTTCTAATGAAAGGATTACGATTCCCTTGCACTTGTTAAGTCTCGGTGGACGGAGGGGACTCGAGGAGACGCGGTCCAGGTCCAGGCTTGCCAATCGAATTTCACGAAAGCCCGCGTTCCCGCGCGGAGATCGCGACTAATGATTGAAGCACCCGCGTCGACTGACATTTCATTGTATGGGGAAGATTTCATTGCCGCTTTAGATAAATGAGCGGATAAATAAGGACTGAGCGAGTCCGACGGGCGCTTCTGCCGTCCGAGACTTACCGAGAGTTGATCGACAACGATCGACCGGATCGTCAGTTTTATCAATGCTTTTTAACGTTTTAACGTTGCTACGCTATCGGTAATTAAAAATTCATAAACGCCGCTCTCCAACCAGTACAAAAATACCAACTACATCCTACATACACGTACATATGTTATGTATATATGTATGTGCTAATGCTAATGCTCCATTTGATAAATATTCCCGTGAAATTAATTGGCAAAGTGACGGTGATTGATCGGAGACGTTTGCGGTCCTATTATACGTACGTTATACGTAACTGCACATCCGTTGACGGATATATATATATATATATATATACGTAAGTGGCTCTTGGATATCCGGCATTTCCCTATACATCCATATTAGCCATTAATATACGATACGATACGATACGATACTCCGGACAGGATTACGACACGTAGCTGCGTGCGGATTGCAATTCCAATACTGTATTGGAAGACGTTCGCGATAACCCATCCGATCGCCTTTTCCATACTCTCCAACGATTACTCGGCTACGGCAATGTGCCCTCCGCCCTCCGCCCCTTCCACGGCTTCAGCTCCCTCTGTCGCCCCACGACTTGTATCGGATTTTGTGTTTTTCCCACTACAAGGTCACGTTTTCTTCTTCTTTCTTTTTTTTTCTTTTTTTCTCTTTTATAGCCGGGACTGACTCGGGGCCGACGGGATTAATGATAGGGAATGACCGGGGGTTATTGGGGTTATTGGGGTTCACCTACAAACCCGAGCTCTTCTGACCCCAATAACCCCAAATAACAACAACAAAAACATATATATATATATGTATAGATGTACATATGCGGGTACCTGTGGACGTTAAAATAAGTATAAAATATACGAGCAGGTTATTGGGACGAGACATTGTGATACCTTCCCCAAGTCCGAATCCTATACAATAATGGATCTAGATTACACGGTATGGGTATGGGTCGCGGTACCGGCGACTTGCCCCACCACAGATTAACCAACACCTCGAGCCCCATAAATTTCTCCGTTGTTATTTCCTATTGTCCGGTTAGTTAGCCATTGATAAGTATCGATCATTCGTTTCTGCTTACGTATGACCGGTGCAAGCCCTACCTGACCCGTAGGGGGGGGGGCAGGAGTGGCGAAGTAAAATACCGAATTGGCACGGATGGTTGACTGACGGTAGCGTTAGCCGGAGCCGTGGTGCGTTATGATCTCGAATCGCGGTACGGTCCACGGCAACGAACCCCCCCGTTACCCCTCACCCCAAAGTAACCACGACCTTGACAGCTACGGACCACGTCATTGAGAGCTTTTTAATATAAAACTATGGATCGTAATGTAACCCGGGGCTGTGAACGCTACCATCTCTATCGGTTAACGAGGATTTTATTAATAAATAGATAAACGTACTTGTTTCTTATAAAAGGTGTGCTTTCGGCCCCCACTCCCCACCCCCCACCGTCCTCCTTGACCGAGGATATTATTCGATTGAAAGGCGGCAATAAAAAAAAAAAAAATTAAAAGGTACGTTGTCGGTCGCCGTCGTTGTCCTCGTTATGATTAACGTCAAGCGAACAAGTCGAGGGAATCCGGGAGGGGGAAAGACAGCCTGCCCGGAAGGAAAATAATCCGGGAGGAAATGGTAATGTTATCTATCGTTTTAGCTGAGGGGGAGGAGCTGCAGCAGCAGCAGCAGCAGCCGGTGGTCGATAATTGTTGATAATTGAAAGGGGTATTTGTTTGCGAGGGGGGGGTGGTTAACGGAGGGGGTAATTCCCGAGGCTTAGATAACGGTCGGACCACCCCGGGAGCCGTCGCAGCAGCGGGGGGTCCTTTTTCGCGTTGGGCGCGTGCGCTCGTGGGAAGGTGAACTTGAAAAGGGTCGGGAGGGAGGAAATGCAGGTTTACGCACATCCGTAACCTAGCCTGCCCCACGGGGCTTGCAGGTGCGCGGCAAACTGTGACGAAGGTCGCGGCTCGTGGGCGCGTCCTTAGGAATGAATTGACGGCAGGTAGGGAGGAAGGTAGGGAGGAAGGTAGGGAGGAAGGTAGGGAGGAAGGGAAGACGATGACGGACGCAATACGTGGTCGCGAGGGAAGTAATCGGGAACGCGTGCCTCCTCCTCCTCCTCCTCCTCCGACTGTCGGCAGGCTCTGGCACCCTTGACCCGATTTCTACCAAGGGGGGGAGAGAGGGAGAGAGAGAGAGAGAGAGAGACGGAGAATCGGCCAGTAGGTCGGAAGAGTCTGCGTGCATCCGTGGCCGCGCGACGGCGCGTGCATCAAAACATCTATACTTGCCCGATGTCTCTTCGGACACGCTGCTCTACGTCCTCCCGAGCCTCCCTGCCGAGCAGGTGCTGCGACCTAGTTGACGTCCTGCTCCTCTCCGACACTTCTCACTGTAATCTTCGTTCTGACATCTTCTTCGTCCGCCATGGCGTTTCGTCCGGCAAAAACCGACCGGGACAATCGACGGATCGGCCCGCTTAATTTCGGATTAATAATGATCAACTAAAAATGACAGCGCGTCGCGATCTTCTCCCTGCCTTTTCCGATCCACGAGAGATCAACGGGGTCGGCTAATCGGTCTCTACCGACGACCCGAGATGATCTCTAATAATAATCGGCAACGTCGTGTCAGTCAATTTCATGCGTACGTGGGCCAGACGCGGTCAGGGAGGGTGACGGACGAAGGGCCGCCGCCAGCTAGATCCAATGACTAGAGAAGAATAAAGAAGCTCTCGCAGCCCCGTCGCTTCATGGATCGTCTCATGACGCCTCGCGAGCCCGCACCCCTCAACAT
Organism: Ceratosolen fusciceps; assembly: GCA_018883505.1. Taxonomy (NCBI): domain Eukaryota; kingdom Metazoa; phylum Arthropoda; class Insecta; order Hymenoptera; family Agaonidae; genus Ceratosolen; species Ceratosolen fusciceps. The sequence goes on from RCIC01000016.1 coordinate 1,945,404, forward strand.
CCGTCGTTCCATCAAATAAAGTATACCTATTATACGAACGTATACTATATTATACACGGATTTTCCAATACGAGTATTGGAGGGGTTATTGGCGTTCGTTCGCTTTTTTCATCATCATCATTATCATTATCATCATTATCATTATCGTTATCATTATCGTTATCATTATGGTGATTAAAATGCTCGACGACGAGTGGATTGATTGGCCATTACGATCTCGGTTTTATTATTGAATAACCGGGCGTTGTACCGAGACTTGGGATCTTATCAGGAGCTATGTATGAATGCTCGAGGCAATATGCAGTTTGATAAATAGATCTCTTCCGCATAGCCGGATCTCAACTACATCTAGCCACACCCGTCAGTTGTCCTGGTATGGTATGCGGTCCATACCATTACTTTATTATAACATATACCTTCGGCTAATTTCACGTGCCCCCAATAACCCCAATAACCCCTAAACGAATGAAAAAGAAAGAAAAAGGGGGGGGGGACCTTCCCTCTCCTTCGTTTCGGCCGAATGAATGCCCTCTTTCGAAACAGAGAGGGCACTTTATTATAGTTTTTATAAAGTCTCTGATTGGCCAGGCCCGGCACCTCGTACAAGTCCATACAACATATTTATTTATCCCGTTTCACGCACAAAGTGCTTGCTTTTTATGTAAATAAATGTCACCTCTCGAGAATCGCGTGCTCAAGATCGTCGAGACGAAGATCGTATGATCTTGATGACGTAACGGACAATAGTTGGTTTTTCGCCGAAAAGTAATCCTTCCGCGGCTCCTCGATCTCGCGACCACGAATCCCGATCTCTCTCTCTCTCTCTCTCTCCCCCCCCTTACGCGCCACATTATTAATTTTTACCGGTCATTCCTTGGGAGATCGTACTCGTGCGCATAAACCCCGTATAGTACTGGATTTCATTGGCGCGCGAGCTCGATAGATACGGGGAACGTAAAAAACTTTATCGCTCGATGGCGTCGTTAAGCGTAACTGAGCGCGTAAAAGGAACTAACGTCGCAAGCTGAAGAGATCTTCAGCTTCGCCAAGGAGGGCACGCGACAACCTTCTCTCTCCGTTAACGCCGTCCCCCTCCCCCCCCCCGACGACTTTATTATTATTATCGCTACATAAATTATATCCCATTGCCCTTTTGTTTTTATGCTTTCGTGTAAAATCAGGCCGCGACGACTGCGACGACAATTACAATTACGACAACAACTGCGACGACAATTACAATGCGACAATTACTAATTAATCCCTTTGGATTCTAAAAACCGTTAAAGCCTACGTCACGCGTCCACGTGAATGTATTTAAGACGGCGTTTTGCAGAGGAGCGAGCGTTCGTAGAGGAATCGCGTGCTCCTGCCTCGGCTACTGATCGGGCCTTATTCATTATCCAGCCACGAGTCACGTGCGCGGGGATGCCGCGACGTCGCAAAAACAAACAAAACTTTGTAAGCGTAGCCGTAATTCATTGCCCTTGTAAAATTCTTCGAATTCAGAAGCCCGTGTCGAACGACTTATAACTTATAGCTTATAGCTTATGCCCGCGTTCACGCATGTCCTCGAAACCCAGGGGCTGGATTTTAATTAAAAAAAAAAAAAAAAAAAAAAAAACGCGAGGTAATTGCCAGCCATTAATGGACTTATGAAATTTCAATGCCCGTGAAACGTGAATACTTGAATGCCCCCTCTCGCGCTACTACGTATTTCATTTATAATAATCACATTGAACATCGAATTACTATTACACATTGAATTTGAATGACAAAAACGACGGGAATAAATTGAGGTTAATAAGAATATTATCACTTGATTCTTTTTTTTTTTTTTTTTTTAAAAAATAATTAATTACGTCGAGCTACGGGAGACCTTCTCTTAAGAAATTAAGTAAATTAAGTAAGCGTATGATGTAATTGATTCAGCCGTCGCGCGACTAATTATCCAATTCCCTAATATACGATACTCTCCACTTTTCTTTTTTTTTTATTAATCTCAATGATAATAAGGTCTTCCTCGATTCTCTATCATAATCCCCGTTGCTATGCTCTCTCTCTCTCTCTCACGCACACACACGCACACACATTGTCTCTCTTTGTACAAAGGCTTTAATTATCCAGCGCTGAATTTATCTGGCGATCAATAAGCGGTTAATTGATTAAATGAACTCACGAACCGAGCTAATTACAAAAATCGTATCGTATCCCCGCGACTTCATGGTTACGCGAGGGATTAAAGCTTCAAAAAAAAAAAAGAAAAAAAGGACGTGAAAAATATCGGCGGCAGAGTCTCATACGTTACGATGGGGATTTCGCGTACCACCTCGTAGTACCCGTAATACGAGGCTACTTGAAAAACGGGTACTCTCTCTCTCTCTCTCTCTCTCTCCCTCTCTCCCTCTGTACGGCCGAGGGACTTTTCGGCCATGAGAAATCGTGCAGATAATAAAAGAAAAATTAACGTACGTGTATGCGTTTCCGTTAGTGTATATTCGGATGATAAAACGTACATCGGCATAACAGAGTACACAACGTAAGGAAGAAATTCAATAAATAACACTCGGCACCGATTCCGTGCACCTCCCCCTAGCCACCTCCTAGCCACCCCTAGCCGCCACCCCTAGCCGCCACCGCCGCTTACCTATTTGTTTATACACACATTTGTATTTAAATGAAGCACCGCGAACGTTGTATTATCCAAATAAGCGGCTCGGCTTGTTTATAACTTTTAATGTCTTATCAATGTTGTAAATTTCTTCGGAGTCGCAACGATCCCGTGGGAAAGTTCGTATAAGCTTCCATTATGCGGTGCAGCGGAGCGGTGCGGAGCGGAGCCATCGCCTCGCAAGTATAAATTAAAGCAAAAGCAGTTATAAACTTCTTTAATTAAGCTGTCTATTTTTACAATTATCTTGCCCGTGTTATTAAAACGCGCGAGCTCCTTCGTTACAATCGCAATTTATAACGGCTCACCCGCCCCCCCGCCTCCAACCACCACCAACCACCACCAACCCCTCCCCCGGTAAGGGCAGGTCTTATTAATTGCAGGGTAAGCGTATTGTTTTACCAAATAATTATCGAGCCGCCTGTCTTCCCTAATATTTCTAACATATAACAACAAAATTTTCTATTCTCAATATCACTTCCCACAAAGTCAGTTTATTATTTAAACAAAATGATGAAAGGGTTACCTTTTCTCTCTCTCTCTCTCTCTCTCAAATTATCACACAAGCCTTGCAGCTGCAAAGTTATGTTTTGTCGTACTCGCGCAAAAATATATATATATATATATATATACATATGAAATTAAAACGAGTGCCAACAAAAGCCGAGGCTTTTTTCTTTCTTCTCGGCATTTTGGGATCGATAGCGATGCGTTCGATGATCCAGGGAACAAACGTGGCCCGGCCCGGATAAAAAATACCGAAACGCCGTATTTCCCAATACGTTTGGCCGTCGTTATTGTCGATTTTTATCGTCGATATTTCCTTACTCGAGGAATCACGAGCAATCAGTCGGCGTAACCACGATCTGTAAATATAGATCGTTCACGAACGGCGATGCTCATCGTAGATGATATATGTATGCGTATGTCTCCCTATATATGTATATGTAAATTGTCGGATGATCGATGAGCGCGTCCGATTTTTCAACATCTAATGTTTCATCAACGGCGAGCGCGATTTGTTGGGTTGAAAAATCCTCGGCCCGGGAGCTCCCCCGTACCACCCGGAGCCGCTAAATAATGAATCTCCCCCCGCCCCACCCATTCGAGCTCCGATATTTCCAGTCGCGGTCAAATTGCAATTCAATTATCCCGAAGCCGAACGAGCTTCACCCCCCCCACCCCCCCGAGAGCCTTGAGCATTAGTTGCCCCGAGACTCCTCGTTACTTAGGATTTACCTTAGGACCAAGACGAGCTCTTACGTCTTCTTAAAGGATATCGAGCCTCGAGCTCCGTCGGACACCATCTCGGAGACCATCACTGGCCGACGATCTTCCAGCGACAAATACATTCTAATACAAATGTACCACGAATCGCCCAATAGTCGTCACGGCGCTTTAACGACGACTCAACGAGAAGTCCTTTCGAGAATTATCCAAGAGTCATGTCGACTAACTAACCAACCAACTAACTAAATAAATAAATAAATAGATTTTTTTTAAAAGGGAAACATTTAGCGCGCCTCTTTCGTTCTTTTTTTTTGTTTTTGTTTTTGTTCTATCGAGCAGACCAAAAGCAATTTTGGATTGAGTAAGACACGAACTCGGGATTTTTCCGTATAAAAGTCACGTCCCGCTCGGCTGATGGATTTTTCGACAAGTTGTATTAGATAAAGCCTCTCCCCCCTCCCTCCCCTCCCGCCCCGCGTGCGCGCACTTATTAGATTATCCGGCATTTTCGAGCGTAGGCTACTCGATCGGTAATTATGAAAGCGCTAATTGGAGATCGCGATTGGAAATACGAAATGCCGGCCGCGCAACTGCTCGTCCGCGACTTCTGCGATGATTTACGGACCGACGATTTAGATTTAGAATATCCTACCTCCTCTACCTTTCTTTGTTTGTTTGTTTCTTTTTGTTTTTAGCTCGAGCCCGTGTGAGTAGCGGTTGCGCGTACGTGTTTGTGGCCAGAACGTTTAGAGCGACAGACCGCACAGACGTATCATTCTGGGCTTGCCCTGGGCCCACTGCCACCCTGTACCCTGGTCACGGGTTTCGGACCCGCCCTGGCCCGCTTAGCACGTTACGGCAACCTAGAGCGCGGCCAAGTACGCGCTTCAAATAACTTCGGGTGCGCGTGCATTACGTTCAGGCTCGGGAGCTCCGAGGGGCCGAGGGGCGAGAGGTGGTGGCGGGAGGTGGCGGGAGGTGGTGGCGGGAGGGCAGCTCGGACGGGGCAGCTCGGACGGGGCAGCTCGTTTAACGTGAACGCAGATGCAGAAGCGTACGCTTGCGCGCGCGCGCTCCCCCTCCCCTCCCCGACGCGGTATCGGAGAGTGACGGGGCATCCCCGGTACATGGACGGCGATGGAGGCGGAGAGGAGGCAGCGGGGCGGAGTCGGGACGGAATAGCGCTTCGTTAGCCTGGCGGTTACGGTGTTTACGGGTGTACAACGACGACCTTGACCTGAATTGTTAACAGGGAATTAGTGAGATCGCGGAGATCTGAACCTACGGCCCTCTCTCGCTCGCCGTATATGTCCGACCCTCTATCCCCACCCTCCCCACCACCACCCATATCTCGTTAACTTGTCCGATGGCGGTGCGAGGCATCCGTACCCGCTGCCCAGGTAGCTGTATATCGCGTGGCAGCAGCGGTGGCGGTGGACGCTAACCGGGTTGGGGGCTGCAGCGGCAGCGCAGCGGCAGCAGCGGCTAAATTGAGAGCGAGAAATATAATATAGGGGAGACGCGCGAGGTGGGAAAGGGCAGGCGGCGATCCTGATTTACGCTTCGTGGCGGCCGGGCCACGCATACGGACTACTGGGCGAATAGGGAAGGGCCGAGCCCCGTATAAATAGTTTATTACTCGCCCGGCTTAATTAAATGTACGCGCGGACGCAAAAGCGAGAAAGTCGCGTTGCTTACGCGAAATAAAATATCTCCTGCAACAGACCCTGGCTCTTATTACCCTTAACCCCCCCCTTAACCCCCCTTAACCCCCCATAACCCTTCTTATGATAGGGATCCGCTTGTCCTTATACGTTATTTTGTCCCGGCACCGATGGATCGCGCGGATGGATCATCCAGTAAGGGGAGTAGAGGCGCGGTGGAGCGAATGGACCAATTGAGCGAACGTCGGTATGAAGAGGTAATGCCGACGACGACGACGACGACGACGACGACGATGACTATTCATTTACGGCTATTGCTTGTATAATAAATTGTCCGGCACCGGCTAAGGCCCCGTCAGCTAAGCTTATTCCATTTTACGATCCGTAATCCGATCTATCGACCCGCCGTTACAATTAAAGCAGGGAGCCATCGAAGCCGAATAATCGCATTATTCTTAGATCAAACGGGCCCCTCTCCTCCCTAATATTATTTACCATCATTGCTCAATTCCCCCATAATTATCTTCTTTTCAACATTGCCCCGCCATATCCCTCATCAAAAGCTTGGATAATTATTACTATTATTTATTGCGCGCAACGCAATTAACTTTGCTAGCCAGAAAACGAAGAAAATTACAATCAAAGCCTATCGCTGATCAATTCGTTTTATTTACGAAGCCACGGACGGTCTTGTCCTCTTGCCGTCAAAGATCAAATAAATCCCTCGAGCGAGTCGTTAATCATCGATGACGATTAGCGGCCAATAACCCCAATAAACCATTACGTATTTCTTCATTTCGTTTCAATCAAGAGATCGAGCAGCTCAATCAATTTGGGCGTTAGTCTATGGATAAGTCTATTCCCTCTTAGCCTAAAAACTTTTTATTTCGTTCCACCGGCTCCCTTGTCATTATAACCCCAATGACCCCACCCCAATGAACCCCGATAACCTTCTGATCGAGTCGTGGTTAATCATCATCTGGCTCGACTCGCGAATTTTTAACCCTTTGTGCATTGTCGGCTAACCCAAAGCCATTTGATATGGAAACTAATTCACGACATTAGCCCATAAAGTATTTAAGACTGCCTGCCGATCTATTCCAATATATCCCACGTGACCGACTACCCCAATAACCGACCCCAATAACCCCAATAACCAACCCCAATAACAGTCAGCGCGTCCAGACGTTTGGAGGAGCGAAACTGTCGATTCCGTGGAATGCGACCGACTGGATAAAGCCTCGCTCTTGGCTCACCCCCCCCCCGAACGATTTATCATTAATTATTCTAGCCGTGCATCGTCCAGCCAAGCCGATCGAGTTTCCCTTCATTTCAATCAACAATCAACAATCCCCGCAATTTTATATGCCAAACCAAGTCCGTTGACTTGGGCTTATTGGCCCTTCTTAATCTCACTTTAATCTCACTTAACAACGGCCCAATGGTAATATATATATATATATATAGCTTTAGATCTCTTAGGTCGCTGCATATTATTATCAATTCCTCGTCTCGGATTCGCTCGATCACGGACTTCACGTGTCGGCGTATCGAACGGGCAAATCGTATTACTTGCCCCGACGGGTGGATTTGAAGGTTATTGCGGCAACGGCTGGCCGCGTGACTCCTAGGGAGCGAGTATCCCCCCACCCCCCGTTAAGAATACGGGGCCGTGCGACGAGAACATGTATTCGACCACTGCGCGGATTTATTCGTCCGATTGTCCATTCGCTGAAAGCGTTACGTCCAAGGGACAAGGCGTTGGAGGGGGTGGGAGGGAGGGGGGTGTCCGGTATATAGGCCAGCCCCATCGACCCGTAATGTCTAATTTTCTACTTTTTCTTGTTTTTTTTTTTTTTTTTTTTTTTTTGTTAGCTTTGCTACATCGTCCTGGGACAATGTAGAGGCGTTTTATGGCCGAAGTTTACGATTCCCGTAGGGAGTAATTGGCTTGTTATGCCTTTAGACTTTTAGCCTCCCGTTGCGCGTCGTTATTCTCCCGGTTTTACGCGATCACTTGAAAACTTAGCGAGACGAGGCTTCGAGGCGCTTTCATTACCATCTGTATTACCAAGTCGTTGACGCTAAGCATTTACCCCCAATAACCGTTCTCGGTTACCCGAGCTTTGTTTAAACATACCGACCGACCGAACGAACTTTCAAATCATAACAATAACGAACGAACGAACGAACGAACGAAAGAAGAAGAAGAAGAAAGTACCCCCGAGCCTCGTAATGATAAATTTTCCTATCCCATCGATCAAGATAGCTTGGCCTTAATTTCCCTCGCATTCGCCAGGAGTTATTCGCCTCGGCATCTTACTGGAAAAAAAGTCCCTGGTATGCGTAACCCGATGAATTGTAAGGTCGAGGCCAATTGTAACCCGGTGCTTTTAAAGCAAAGGTTACCTTAAGCCGGGCTAGAATAACTGCGACCCGCGCTTATTAATTACGATTATCCGCATTGATCCTTTCCCTATAAATCTCCACTTTTATTTTTCAATTTAAACGTCACTCCCTTCTGCCTCCGTCCGCCCCCGCCCCCGTCCCTTACAGGAGCGTTATACGAGCGAGTTCAGCTCTGCCTTAAAAGGAAACCCCTTTTTTCTTTTTATTAATCTCCATACATTTTGACTAGATAACGTTTTAACGAACTTGTATTTGAGCGACTGCTGCGGTAGAGTAATTATACTTCCTAAAGGGGCTTTTAAAAGTATAGAATACGCGCAGACGATACGCTCGTCGGTTAATAAGCAATAAAAAAAAAAAAAAAGAATTACGCGGAACCCGTGCGCTTGATGCACCTTTGCCCTAACCCAACCCGTGCCTATAACAACAACAACAACAATAATAATTGTAGTAGTAGTAGTGGTAGTAACAATCAAGCCTTAATAAAGTTCGGTATGAAATTATATACTTATATATATATATATATACTTATAATCTTATTTCGCGGAAGCTTTTACACGGCCAGCCGTGGAACAAGTAAGAGCGGAGGTTATTGGGCGGGGGTTATTGGGGTTTATTGTGGTTATACTTATTTAATGGAGTCATGAATTGTCAGGATATCTCGAGAGGCAAAGAAAACGAGGCTAATTCCCAGCACAAACGAGTACGAGGCGAGTTGTCGTCGGCTATTGTTTCGACACGTTGGCTTAACAACGATCTCATCCGGGGGGGGGGGGAGGGGGTTTTATCGGGACGCTGCCCATAAAGAAAGATACTGGTAACTCCGTATTAAAGAATACATTTCTAATGGAAGACCTTTGATAAGAATATATATATAATAACACTTTGACGGACTCGACTCGACTCGACTCGACTCGACTCGACGGCAAGTTTACTCGAAACCGGTTGATTTTTTAAAGGGTTTAAAGGGTTAAAGGGTTTAAAGGATTTTAAACGAGCAGAAGAGCAGAAGCGGGAGCGCGTGCTTTCGAAAGGGCTAGAAGAGGGCAAAGGACGCCCGCCTACGCTTTCTAATTATTCAGGCAAAGTATTAAGAAGAATCCTCATGGAAATTTTTTAATGATCCAGATTTTTTAAGGTGACTCGCAGCGAAAGATCTCTTCTTACGCCTTAAAAAAAAAAAAAAAAAAGAATCTTCATAAAGCAGGCAATGCAAAATCAATGCAGCTCGATGCGCGCCCGTAATCACGTTACGCGTCGTCCATTATTATTACCCCCACACGTCTCTCACGCACGGACACGGACACGGACAGGGTGGACGATAACGTATGTGCGTTTGCATGGCTCGGCTTTTAGATTTTCTTGAGGGAAAAGAGTGACGGAAGAGTAACGGAGGTTCGTTTCGTTGTTTCGTTTAGTCGTGGGTACTCGGTTTAGACTAAAGAAGTTGGCCATCGATGGCCTTGTCACGTGACCCGCGCGGGGATCTTTATTGTTATTGTTATTATTATTATTATTATTATTCGATTAAGGCCGATAAAGGCGCGATCGGTAGGGGACAAAAACCAAGCGTCGAATAAACATATTAAACGTATTTGGATTTTACGGGAGCCGTGGACGATTATCAATCTGCTCTCTCTCTCTCTCTCTCTCTCGTTAGAAGCTTTAGTAAATAGCGCACGCGCGTGCGCGCGTGCATCAGGAGCAATTGCCGATGCAGCAAGAGACTCGGTGTATAAAATAGCAAAAGTATCGAATTGAATAACCGATGTACGCGTGTACTACGTAAGGCATTAAAGTCTACGAAAGTAGAATATTGTTATTATTCTCGAGGCTCCTCCTCCCATCCTCCCCTCATCTGCTCGTCTCTCGATCTACATTTCAATCTCTCAAACTGCGAATACGGAGTTATTCTTTTATATTAAAATTAACGTAGTCTGGCCTCGCAGCGTATCTCCATACTTCCTACTGATTTTATCAAAGCTATAAAATTCCCGCGGCCACTACTTCCACGAAACCTTCACCTCCGCATACGTCTGTGTATATATAAGCTTCGTGGGTATGAAAATAGATTTAGATTTAGCATTTGATGTAGGAAGATGTTCGCCAAGGGATGGCGAAGCAGCCAAGTTCTTCGAGAAAGGACGGAAACTCCAGATTTACTTTTAAATTTTAAAATAACCCCATCGCCGCGCATAAAGCATTTGAATAAAAAATGTATGCGATGGACTGCGAGGATACGGTAATACGGTACGCGGAGTCTGACGAATCAAGAGGAGCCAATAATTAAATAATTAAACGTAACCATCCACTGGCTATTTGTTGCAAATGCTGTATTGACGGGAGAAAATGTCCGACATTCGCATTAGCTCTTTTAACTCGGCTCTCGCAGTCCATTTTTACCCGCAACTTTCTCTCTTCTTCTTCTTCTTCTTCTTCTTTATTTCCTCTTTTTTTGTCCTCCGTCGGTATATCGTTCGCCTTTATGTTTTGTGTTTCGCTCTTGAGCGCGCGGTAACTCGGTGCCGTCGATTCGGTTCGTCGATCGCTCGGGAGCCCGACACACGTATAGAGATCATCGAGAGCCAGCCGCTAGAGATTTCGGTGATCGAGCCGGGGATCCTGCCGCGGTACGTTGAGCCTCTGACGGATCGCAGTGGCAGCCGCCTCCATTCCTCCATTCCTCGTCTTTTCTCTACCAGAACTACTCTACTACTAGCTACTCTCCCCCCTCACCCTCCACCCTCACCCGCCTACCGCCATCACCGAGCCACCCCCGCCCGATCCGGAGCCGTTTATAAAATTTATTTCCTAGGATACGTACTGGGATACCTTTTGATAGCACGAGGCAACGGGACTGCTCGGCTACGGTTTACTGGTCCTGTACGTACGGCCAAACTGTCGGCGATGTATTCCATTTGCCCCCCCCCTTCCCTCCGCGCTCCAATAATTCCCCACGCGAAATTACCTATTTAACCAATCCAACCGACGGATCCAACGTCATCTCCGCGTCATCGTGATCCATCTCCGAAATTACAATTACTCGCTCGTGAAGAACTTGTTGCTCTCTCGGACCCCGCGCACTCCCCCGCCCCTGTAATAATTCATTACCAGATAAAAGGGCAATTCGGAATACAACGATGATAGGATAAAGATAAATTACGTCGTACCGAGGATCGCTGGCCCTCGTCAATGGATAATCGATAGCATTGCTCACGCATCGATCATCATCGTCCGTCCACTCAATCCGAGATTTACTTACTACTCCTTCATCACGAACCTGATATTTACATTTTTTTTTCTCTTGTTTTCTTTGTTTTTTTCTTGTTTTTTTTTGTTGTCATTCATTCGCCTGACCCAATCCGGATCGAGGCTGCGGGTACCTTAGAGTCTACCGATAGATCGTACGCATCGGGTCGCGTTAAACGTTAAATGACGGCGTTAAAGCCGTCTCGAGAGAACGATTTCCGAAGAGAACGAAAATGCCGGCAACGACGGCGTTGTAATGACGCCGATAAACATCATACTTGTTTGCGTATTAATAAACTGTTCGGATTATCGTGTGAGAGCAAACGCATGCACGTGAATCCTTACTGACGACGACGATGGAAATAGTGGCGAGGGGCGGGGGGGGGGGAGCGATACATTCGCGCGCAAATATTTTCTTCCCGAATAAATCCACGGAAGCGAGCGCAGCTGCTCCGTCTTTCGCCTATAAATTTACCCAGCAGACGCAGTCTATCGCACACCCACACACTCGCGCGCGGAATCACAACTTTCATTCATTTTGTTTTTCTTCTCTCTCTCTCTCTCTCTTTTTTTAAAATCTTCATTACCTGAAGCTGTGCACGTACGGACGACGTCGCTTAAGACCGACACTGCGTTTTTAACCTCTTGGGTGCGATCTATCATCCTCGCGAGGATCATTAAGGATAACCGTCCTTAGCATACGTACGTACAATGGCATGAGCTTCCTTTAAAAAACGGAAAGAAGAGAGACAAAAAAAAAAAAAAAATCCGGTAAACAGAGGACTTTTCTTAAACGTCCATCTCTTTTAAATTTACGTTAAAGCGCAGCGAAGCCTTTGTTCACGGGATTTTAAAAGGTCGTCATCCGCGCGTACTTTAGCCTATTTCTAACCCTCTGCTCTGCCATGTCTACTCGTCCTTTACCCTTAATTATACATACATATATATGTACATATGTACATATGTATGTACGTATGTACGGATACGTAAAACGAGCTGGGCGAGCATGTATCAAGGTATCCATATATATACGACGGTGCGAGCGGAATAAATAATATTCAAGTGAACTCGGCGATACGAAACGAGAATAAGGATTTCCATATAAACACGCCGATCCAAAAATAAATCCGAGCCTTTTTTTTTTTTTTAAGCGTTTAAAATTACATAGGCTCAAAATGAATAATTCCATACATTAAATGCGGATTCGGAAAGGAAATTAAACGTCTACGTACGTTGCGCGCTACGCAATCAAAACAAGTTGATTAAAAATTTATATATTATCGCCAATGAAAACTTCGCGACAATTAATTTAATAAATAACGCACGCGCACACGGACACGGACACGCATAAAAAGTACGAGATTTCGAAATTTCGTAATTGCAACGGTTTATAATTTATTTCTTAACCCGTTCGCTAATAATAATGAATTTTAACGGCAGCGTATAATTAATAACGTTAACGGCAAATTTTTTATCGATTCTATTTTCATTGCGCGTTCGATGCTCGGCGTCGCAATTAAATTTACACGAACGAAAGGCAATATTTACCTTTTAATCGAGGAAATATTATTTTCACTCGAATTACACTGTTAAAGTCAGGAGTCATTATCAATTTGCGCTCGCATAATATTATTTTCAATCCTGAAAAATAAATTAATGAATGATTTTCTGCAAAAGAATTTCTGCCCAAGCTTCCAATAATACGTAGAAGAAGAAGAAGAGGAAGAAGAAGAAGAAGAAAGTATAACGAATGATATGAAGAGCAATTGAAAATACAAAAGGCCGAGAAAATCACAAAGGCCAGGGAGTGGTAAAAGTAAAATTATAATAACAAAAAGTAAAAGCAGTTTAAGGTCTGCACCTGGACAGAAAAACAACTTAATTTAACACGATATTATTATTTAATTAATTTAATAAACAATTTTACAACTCTCTCTCTCCCCGTCTCTCTCCCCGTCTCTCTCCCTTCGAATCTCAATTAGAATTTTCAATATTAATGACGATCAGTATTTCGTTAATTACAAATAACAAATAGTCTATTTATTACGGTGAATAAATAAATAAATAAATGAATGAATAAATAAATAATCCTTAAATAAATGAAGTGGCAGCCGCAGTGCGTGTAAGTATTATTGTTCGTAGAGAGGTATGCGCGCGATAGCCGGTGGTTTTAATATTTAATTGCAGCAGTTACGAATAAATGTGTATATTTGCTTGAAAAATATTCTTCTAATTTAGAAATGTAATTAAAATTTTCTTTGAGTTTAAAAGGAATGAATTTACTTGGAGTAAGTCCTATCCGTTTTCAAAGAAATACAAAATTCAGTTATTGTAATAGAGACAGAGCTAGAGACAGAGATAGAGAGGGGGGGTATTGGGCAGTTATTGGGGGTATCGCATTTGAATAAATGAAATAATTAATAAAAAAAATTCTAACAATAAGGGAGTAATGAAGCTTTTATTTAACGTTGTAATTTTAATGGAAGAAGTTTGGCGGAAAAATCATCCAAACTATGTTATAAATTTCCTTGGATCTTTAGGTGGACATAAAATTTAATAAAAAAAAATCATCATTTATCGAGTATCATCGGCTTCGTAATTTTAAATAAAATAGCATTCGGTGTTATTCGAGTACCCGTAGTATATACCGACTGGACTCGGGCTTTACTCTCGGGCTTCTGCTCTCGTTTGTTCGTTCGTTTGTTCGTTTATTTGTTTGTTTGTTTGTTTCTTTCTTTTCTTTTTCTTCTTCTTCTTTTTTTTTTTTGTAATTAAGTTATTTGTAATTGTTATTGAGCTCGAGGGGATCCGGCAATGATTAACGGCTCATTGTTCCAGCTTAGTATCCATTAGTCGCGTGCTCTTCTTCCTATTCTATTCCTATTCCTATTCCTATGCCTCCGTCGACGTGTTTATTTATACTCGAACGGGTACTAGTAGTGGTAGTTGTAGTAGTAATAATAATAATAAAAAAAAAGAAAAGAAAAGAAAAAGAAAATATGAAATTCCTGACCTTAGCCTGAGTCTCAGTCCCAGTCCCCTCCTTTAAATCACTCGAATTCCAGTTATTCTGTAATAATAAATTCCCCCCCCCTCCCGATGTCTATCTACATTATACCCTCCACGCGTGCACGTATCGGTGATAGAGAGAGAGAGAGGGGTGAGGGGGGAAGCGAGCACAGAGATAAAAGAAAAAAAAAAAAAGAAGAGCGGCGACAAATTGCGAGGAGGAGCAATAAATAAAGGGAATTGAGTAGAAAAATCAGGTCGCGTGCTGCCCCCGTAAAATATTCTCTTCCCTACTTAACCCGTTATATTATTCGGGGCGTGAAAGACCGGGGCGAATTATTTACCGAATGTATAAATCAATGGCGGTACGTGTACCTCCATCCCTCCCCCCCTCCCACCCTCCGAACCCCACCGGTTTAATAGAAAAATTTTTTATTCCCGAAATTTTATTCCCGACACGCTGACACTTTTACTACTCTTTTGGAATAAATACTTGACCGTCAATTCGAAACGGATACCGGGACACGGACATAGCCATAAGATAGCCACTTCATAAAAGTCGGCCATCTTTATTCCCCCTTCTTTTTTTTTTCCTTCAATTAATACTAATACATTGCCGTGGACTGGTCGCCTCGCCTCGCCTCGCGCGTCCCTCTACTTAATAAATGGCTTGGAATCTGCAGGTACTTATTACATTAGACGGGTATCTCGACACACTCCCCCCCGCGGAAATATAAATAATTTGTTAATTTTTTTCCGCTCGAGGCCTCAAAAGTTATTTTATTTTCATAAAACCGCTAAATTTTGCTCGTACGAACGAATGATGTATTCTACGTATATACATATATATATATATATATATCGCGTATACGTAGTATCGAAAACTATCCCCGTTGACACTGCTGTATTGTACATATTGATAGTGGTATTGATTATTCCGTTTCGCGTCACTCCCGATTATATACGCTTTGACATTACATTATACGTATATATATATCTATGGATAATTTTAGATGTTTCATTATAATTATAATAACGGATAGTTTTAACGAGTTAATGGACGTTGGCTGTTGTCATTCGGAATCGTCTCGGGGCCTTGGGCCGACATTTCATATACCATACGAACCATACGAAAGGCACTTTTTACTTTTTGTTTTCTTTCTAAAACCTCTTCTTTTCTACCCTTAAACTCTTGTCAAATTAATATTCTCTTGTTGGACGTTTAGGGTGTGGGTAAGTAAGTCAGTCAGTCACCGCTTCTATTCAATGCGAATTCAAGATATCTCTTATATGCGGAGAATTAATAAAAATTCATCCCTTCCCCGCATTTACTCTAATATCATCTAATATCTTACCCTGGTAATTGGTAAGCCACGTAGTCGTCGCCCGCCACGTAATTCCTTATCAAATTAATAAATTACTAAATTATTACTCTCAGCAGTATTTTGTTGTTGTTGTTGTTGCTAATTTCTCGCAAACACGGTGTAAAAGGTATCCAAATAAATGACATTATCCGTAGAGGTGGTACTACTGTTGGAGTGCGTATAATATATATATATATATATTTTCCGCCACGAATACAACCAAATACAGAATAACTGAAAATTTACCTTAACAGCGCGTATAATGTCATCGTAAAAATCTATCCGCGAGCTCTATCTCTTTTTTATCTTTCTTTTTTCTTATCTCGTTAAATTATTATTTATTCTTTGTTTTGTCAAGCCCTTATTGACGCGTAGATCGAGATCGTTTGAACGCCCGATAGAGAGAGAGAGAGAGAGAGAGACAAAAAAACATTCGCCTAAATAAAAAATGAATTTCCATAGGGCGAATAACGATTCGCGTCCTTACTTATTATTATTATTGTTGTTGTTATTATTGTTATTGATTTCGGATCTAAAAAATCTTCGGGGATTTGTGCTTTCGATTGTATCGGACGCGGTAGTATTTTGTGAAAATATTAACGGATAAATTACGTCCCGTAAAATTCGTGTTATTTTGCAACGGCCACGTTACATGGCAATAATGAACGAAGACAAAATAATAATAATAATAATGACGGACCGCTGAAAGTTTTCTTTTTCGTTGTTATTAATACGGCAACTATAAATATAATTTGGTACAGTTCGAAAGCTTAATTGCTTACCTGCCGCGTAATTTAAATATATTATGGCGTCGAAGGTCTCGAAGCGTCTGTAAACGTAATAAAGTTATTAAGCTCCGTGAAAATGTTATTAAAGGCACGTTAAACACAAAAATTGCACTCTAGAGATGATATAAAGTAAGATTGAATGTAAGATCGAGATTAATTCCTATGTACTTACACATTAAACTGCGCCGGTCGATGCGTTTACTCTTTCGGCACAATCGGCAAAACAACACGTCGATATCGCTATACGTAACGTAATACGTAATTAATTCCCATTGGTTTTCAATGGATCCGCGCACCAAGAGCCTACGTAAAACGTATATATATATATATAAATGCGGCAGGGCGCACATGACAACTCGTCGCATTAATGTTGTACTCGGTACATTAATACACGGCTTCGGCCTCTACCGCTAAATGCACTGAGTACTTACCTACCATCGTAAATACGAAAGCGCCGAAAAATAAAGGTAATTGAGGGATAAAATAATAAATGTCTTATCGACGGCTGCGAATTTGCAAATTAAGTCTCTCAACCAAGTCATACTAATTAACGAATTAACGCGTGACCCCCGACGCGAGTCCCGTACACTCCCTCTGCCTTCCCCCCCCTCCCCCAACCCGCGCGTACTCGTTTATTTCTTTAATTTCTTTATTCAACGAGTGCAGGTCCTTGCTCGCCTCGAGGAAGGACAGGCTCGTGGAATATCCTGGGACTTAATATAACGAGCGGAGGGAAATGAAATGAAATGCAAGAGGAAAGCGAAATACAAGTCCGAGGAGTGGCGATTCATCCCGTATCGACGAGGGCTCTCGATTCCAGTCGCGTACTCAAGGTTCTGAGTAAAAAACAAAAACAAAAAGAGAGAGAGAGAGAGAGAGACGGGCACAAGGTCATGGTTGAGAGTGGTGGGAGAGATAAGGATGGGCAGTGTATCGATGCAGCACGTCGTCACTGCCGCCTGTGCCGACGTCTGACAGGAGCTGCTCCACTGCCCCTGGCCAGGGTCTCTCTATTCCCCTCCGGTGAGAACATCGTCGCCGACTGCCCTCGACAACCTGGCTACCTGCAGCCCAGACCTGCCGGATACAGCCGAATGATGGGCGAGCGAACGGACGGGTCGACGCGGACGTCCAAACTACGCAAAGAGAGATAGAGAGAGAGAGAGACATATGGGGTGGAGGGGGAGGGGAGCGACACGGTTTCCCCACCCGTCGTAGGCTCATTCACTATTTCTGTCTCGTTTTCCCCTGACGCTCCGTCGAATCGCCGCCACCGCCGCCGCCACCGCCACCGCCGCTCTTCTTTACGGTAGGTAGTCTTTCGTAGTAGTATGGTGCAATTTTAGTCAGACGTACGATAAGCCTACACATCCTGGCCGAAACCGACGCATGCGCCGCCCGAGTCCCCGCCGAGCCTCCCCTCCACAGCCCGACCCTCCCGGCCCCGGGGCCGTCGAAGACTATAGGAGAAAAAGGCACGGCGGCATCGGGCAGACGTATGGTAGGGAGGCCGCGATGAATGTAATAATACACGAACGAAAAGTAAAATTGATAGAAGAGCGGCGGAGATGGAACGGCCGCGGGGAGGGGACGGAGGGTCGAGAGAGAGAGAGAGAGAGAGAGAAGAGAGGCAAGCGCGGCTCGGTCGGTTAGCCTTGTGACGGCGCTACCTCGGCGAGAGGAGTCTCCGTAGTGGGAGGGAGCAAATCGCGTCGAGCCGAGTCGCCTTGCCTACCCTCGCCCCCCGCCCCACGACCCCGCGGCTCCCACCACCGCGCGGCGCCCCGAGCCCCGCCAACCGTCAGGATAACGCGCGGCGGTCCTCGCTAGCGCGCTTCAGTCTGTGCTGCGCCTCTCGCCGCCGCCGTCGGGTTCCCGCGCACGCACGCACGCGCCCACGCGCCCACGCACGCACGCACGCACGCACGCACGTACGCAGCCACGCACGCTCGCCACCCCGGCGCCTACCGTCGCTCCCTCGTCCCGCTCCTCCTCCTCCTCCTCCTCCTCCTCCACCACCTACCACCACCTCCACCACCTCCACCATCACCACCTCGGACGTCGTCCGCTCGTCCGTCGTCACCCGGAAGCCCAAAGCTCCTGCAGCGAGCCAACCTCGAGTCTAAGAGAGACTGAGAGAGAGAGAGAGGGAGAGAGGGAGGGAGGGAGGGGCCCTCAGACAGACCCGAAGTGGCCCCTCGAGTGCGTGGCGAGCTCGAGGACCTGGAATCGTCGAGCCGTGGGATGCAGCAGCCGAGCGGCTGACCGACCTCATCCTCGGGAGACGTGGAGAGGACCGACCGGGCAACAGGTGAGCTCGAGGTTAGCAGCCCCCGAAGCGCGCAACTGGTTGCGGAGCGAGGCTCTCAGAGCGAGGCTCTCGAGCCAACGAGGACTCGGACGACCAGGAGGAGCTTATTTTCGCTCCGTCGGTTCGTCCGCATCCTGGTCCGCTCCTCGTCTGCGCTGCGACGTCGCCGGGAAATTGTTAAAGACAACCCGGGACGGAGCCTGGCCTCGAATTCGGCCAATTCCGTTTCCCGACGGCAAGTATATAACGAGAGTCCCGCATCGACCGGAGCTTTTGCTGATTTAACTTTAACCGTTGTACCCCAATAACCACCGTCACCGTCCACCGCCACCGCCACCAGCCATCGTCCCCGTCCCCGTCGCCGTCGCCGTCGCCGTCATCGCCACCGGCCACCCCAATAACCCCAAGCGTATGTAATAATGACAAAACCCAGCCCCGTCTCAGCCCTCCTTGTTGCGAGTATCCTCACCTCGGCTCGGCTGGGCTCCCCTCCCTCCCTCCCTCCCTCCCTCCCACAATCCCCTAGACTCGCGATCGCCTCCACGACTACGACCACCAGCTCCACGACCGTTCGCATAACAAACAAATAGGGACGAATTCCCATTAATGTTCCGCGACACGAGATTCCGCCGACCTTGGCCGCCCAAGGTAGCCAACCTCGTCGTAAAAAAAGGTAAAAAAAAAAAAACCATCACCTGTCATCCCGCCGCGGATAACCCCGCCGAGCAAACGGACGCGGCCCTCCTTGAAAATAACGACGGAATAACCCTTGGCCTGCTATACGATACCCTGCTTGCGATACAACGATACAGAGCTCCTTCGGGGCCCTACGTCGCCCCCAATAACCCCAATAATGCTCCATATCTCAGGTTAATTGGGTAAACCTATTTCATATTAGCCGTGAGCGAGGCCATCGGGGCCATATTGGTATGGGCTGGGTGCGGGGGGTGAGAGAGAATTTTTAACGAGCGGGGCAAATTAAGTATTACGCGAGTTGATGATAAAATAACGTCAGAATTACGATGTTGCGACTGTTTCTCTCTGCGCGTGAATTAGATAGAAAGGAAATTTTTTTTGATTAGCTCAAGGGACGAGGTGAATTTGCCCCCTGAATGTTCGCCACGTTCAGCGCCCTACGCGACTCACGAAACAGCAAGCGAGCAAATTTTGATTCCCAGCACCGTTTGCTTTAATATTTTTAAAGTAAGTCGTCGCCGCCGCCGCTTCCGTGCTCGCTAAAAATAAAACTGGTAAATATATAGCGAGCCCCTGCAGTAAAGGGGTGGTGGTGGTGGTGGGGGGGACGGCGAGGGCATCCCGGACACTCGTAAGTCAATGCAACGGAGGTAGGCATCGTCGGTAGCAGCGGCAGCGGCAGCGGGGGCAGCTGGGGACGGCGGCGGGGGTTTAAAGCAACTCGAATCGGTAAGAGAGAGAGAGAGAGAGAGAGAGAGAGAATGGCAAAACATCGTGACAGAATACGTTTTATTAAAGAGAGCGGCCCCCGTTACGTAGTACTTTGGCTTTGGCCTTAACTTGGATCGACTGAAGCGACTGGCCGTCCTGCCGCCTATAATATAATTACCTCGTCATTGTTTAGACGCGTTTAATAATCGTCGCTCGGGGATTAAATTAAATTTAAAAAAAAAAAAACGTCGTTGGGCGCCGAGTACGGAATCGCTTGGAATTCGATGAAAATGTCTCTGCCCCGTAAATACGTTCAATACGTTCTCGGCACCGACTCGACTACACGAACACACTCACCTGCCCTATAAAGCCTTTTCTTCCTCCCCTCTCCTCTCCTCTCCTCTCCTCTCCTCTCTATCTTTCTTCCCATTCTACCTTTATAATCCTCTCCGCCACATTGTATGCCGCGTTAGAGGAGGATTTTGGGAACGACATCGCAATAATTATTAGAATCGTCAGTCTCTCTCTCTCTCTCTCTCCTCTCCCTCTCCCACTCAGTTTCCATCCGAATTTATGATCGAGAAGCGCGCGATGTAAATATATTATCCATTTCACGTGAAGTTTAGGTTTTAGGAAGAAGAAGAAGAAAACACGGGGATAAAGGAGGCAAAGAGGAAAGAAATTCTAAGCCAAATAACTCTCGCTTTAATAATTTCCTCCATTAAAGAGCGTACAGAATTCTTTTTAACATTACCTTTTGATGAAAATCCACGAGGATTGCACGATGCTATTTATTCCGCTGGGAAAACAAGAAAGAAGGAAGGAAGAGAGAGAGAGAGAGAGAGAGAGAGACATACATTCGAATGGAAGATCAGACGCGTAATACGCGATACGTTTGTTCCAGTGAGCTTTGAGTGAGCGTTTGAATGGCGCGGTTTACTAACCTCGTGCACCCCCCTCCCCCCGCATTATTCACATTACTCCATGGCCCTTCTTTATACCTATCAATTCTGTCAAGCCGCGACGACATCTCCTCACAATTTTTATTTCATTCTTTCTTTCTTCTTCTTCTTCTTCACTTCTTCTTCACCCCTTCTTCTTCTTGTTGTATTAGCCCCCCCGCAGCGAGCTTAATTAGAATCAAGCGCTGGAATGAAGGGACGTGGCCGTAGTTACGTTCTTATTAAATTCGACTTTGATGCGATTGAAGTTGGACGTGAGGAGGAGCGTTGAGCCGGGCTCGGGCCACCCGCACTCCCAAGTCCGGAACTCCCTTAGTTTAATAAATAATAAATTAGTGCATTTTCAAAGTTGACGTCGTCTCTGCCGTCGTCTCTGCCGTCGTCTCTGCCGTCGGGGTTATTGCGCGTTTCAACTGCGATTGAAAATTAGCGATCGCTAAGGGTTATTGGGGTTATTGGGGGGGAATAGCGTTCGGGGAACGCGACAATGGAGGATTATAAATAAGCGTGAGAAATTAAGGGTCGAAGGGGTTATTGCGGGGGAGAGGGTGAGAGGGTGAGAGATTAAGGATGAAATAATCGAATATTCTTTTGAGAAAATTATTGGTGGTAAGGGGGGAGAGGGGTGGAGGGTGCGGAGGAAGGAAGCAGGAATAAAAGCAAAAAATCATGACGAATTCATTTCCATTCGCTAGACAATATCCCCCAATAACCCCTGCCCCGTCCCGTCCCCTCCGTCCCCTCCGTCCCCGTCCGCCCAATGCCATTATTCCTTTTATTCTGATTTTATGAATATTCACCAAAGAATACAATAACTTTTTAATTAACTTTCGTCCCGAGAGTGCAAAATAGTTAGTATTCCCTTCTTTCTCTCTCTCTCTCTCTCTCTCTCTCTCTCTCTCTCTCTCTCCTTTTTTTTAGGTTTTTTTTTCTTTTTTATATATATATATATATATATATATATATCTTCGGCCTCAATCCTCATAATATCTTTCGATAATTTTAATTTACATTTTCATTGGGCGCCCGCCCGTATTTGACCATCGATCCTTGTAATTCCCTTTCACGACTCGGTGCGAATATTTATTTAAGGGACGCCAAAGCGCTCCGAGCGCATTATTAGCAGCAGCATTCGAAGCCACAGGCGCCGTAACGTTACTTCTTAAAGTATTATTTTATACGGGCCACGGTATTTTGCACGATATCGAGTCCTCTCTACCCCCTCTCCCCTCCCCTACGACGCAATTAAACGGAGCTCTGCTATCTAATAGGAAATTATAATAATTTTCACGATAATTAATTAACGCGAGGCGCACGCCATACAAATGCAAAATAAATACATAAATACGTAAATAAATACGTAAATAAATAAGTAAGTAAGTAAGTAAGTAAACGAGTAAAGAAAGAATGAATGAAAGAAAGAAAGAAAGAAAGAAAGAAGAAAAAAAATGAACGAAAAAATTCATCCGCAGGGGAAGTAATCGATTCGTAAGCCCCCGTAAGAGCATTATTATCTAATGAATTGCGTGAGCCTTTAAAATTAAAACTCCCCCCCCCCGTCCACCCGTCCACCCGGCTAATGCACGGTCGAGGTGAAAAAAAAAAAAAAAATTATAATAATAATTTATTTATCGGCAGAAAATGGCACTGCGAATGAAATTTATAAACCGACGGGCCTTTTTCAATGAGCAAGGAATATTAAAATTAACGCTTATATCCGCGTCATTAGTATTAATTCGGAAACGGATTATAATTTATGGTTAGTTAGGCTAATGTTTGCACTGAGCAGCTCCGCGTGGGTGGAGGGAGGGAGGGAGGGAACACTGGTATACCCCAAATAACCTTCCATCTCCCTGAGATGATAACGTATCCGGGAAAGTTTATAATTGCAGTTAGAAGAGAGACAATAAGATGCGAGGGTCGGCGAAGCGTTAGAATTTAACGAGTCGCGAATACGTAAATGTGAAACTGGACGTGTGAGCGAGGCTTTCGGATTTAAAAATCCGTCAGGGACCAAGTGACGTAAGAGAACCGTTGGCCTCCTTACGTAAAAATCCTCCTTTCCTCGGTCTCGATCGGATCAATTAGCCTACGGACCTGCGCGTTTGTTAAATAAGCTGCTGCTCCTCCACGATTGCTGAAATTCATCTAATCCACGTAGTGGTTCTCAGCAGGTCCGCTAAATTAGACAAATACAATTAATACAATCAATCTCAATTATTATTATTAAAAAAATGTTATATTACACGGATGATTCAAAGTGGGCTGCTTGGCTGGACCTCTTTCGTAAATCCATTAATCTCCGGCCGATATTGCCGACATGCGAAACATCCTAATAATTCCATCCGCAACCCCCACCCCACCCCCTCGCCATTGCCTACAACGGCTGTAAATCACGTCTTGGCTTTCGCGATAACGATAATCACATACAAAGTCTCCGTTGCCTTTTTTTTTCGACGATCGATGGGATCGATTTTATTATTTGTCCCATTATTATTATTATTGTTATTATTATTATAGCTTGTGCGACCGCGCGGCCCGCCATCGGTTTTTACACCGCGCGCTCGCTCGAACGCTCAAATACGTCATTACTAATGCATTCGACGATCGTATCTGCACCGCCCCGTCGAGAAATACCCGAGCACTTCAGCAACGTGTGCGCCGTAACGTACTTTATCTATTCTACGAAGAATCTGTCTATGCGTCAGAACTCAATGACGGAATTCAATCGGATGGAAAATAAGAATAATAATTATTATAATGACAATGACAATAATGACAATGACAATAATAACAAGAAAAAATAAACAATAAACAAAAAGCCAGAAAGAAATAAGAGAGAGAGAGAGAGAGAGAGGGGAGGAGGATTATTAGATCGGTCGACAAGTCCCGGTGCCGATATATTAAACTTTTTATCTATGAGCGAGGGACGTCTCCTCGTTTATCAAAAATACACAAAACTTTGGGCTTTCGCGCGGCAACTTTGCATTTATTTGCATAATACTCGTCATAATGCTCGACAGCGATATACAAATTACGTTGTTTGTCTCGTCTCCCTTTCGTTCTGTTCTGTTTTGTTTATCAGCTCTCTCTATCTCTCTCTCTCTCTCTCTCTCTCTCTCTCTATCCATCTTTATTTTTAAAAGGCTTAAGGCTCAAGATAAATTAATAATTTAATAGGATAGATATTTCGCGATGCATTGTGTTCATTCCTACCAAAGTAGCTTAGATATAATAATTATAAAAATCCTAATTATCTAATGATAATAATAATAATAGCAGTAGTAGTAGTAGCGGTAGTAGTAGTAGCGGCGGTAGTGGCGACAGTGATGATAATGATAATAATAGGAACGAGGTGGGGAAGATCGTCGGCTGTACTTAGCATTGGAACGGCATAGAATTAAGCTCCGTAGATAAAAAAAAAGAAAAAAAAAAAAAACGCTTTTAATATTCACCGGTATCGTTAGTACTTTATTTATTATAAAACTTAACTTGACTGGGTAAAGTAGAGATTGGCCATTGGCACACGGAAATGTAAACAATCCGAAAGGGAATAAAAGGGATTAGCCGCCGCTCGATCTCTCCGAAATAATTACAAAGCAGTATCCCCGCTCCGTGATTTTTAATTTGCCATTAGAATTCTATGTGAAAGCGAAAGTCCTGCTGCGGGTATTCGAGAGCTGCATCTCTCCCCCCCCCAACCCCTACAATTATAAAACGAGGACGAAACGTTTGGGTTTTTGCATTAGCTCATAGCTCGTCGGTCGCCAGTTCGGCTAATGTCCGCTAATTGTTACGCGTCCTCGTAAAATTTCACGCGAACGTAGGGTAGGGGGTAGGGGTAGGGGTGGATAGGGTAGGGGTAGGGGCATCGGTTCGCAAAACGTTTGTATTAATTATCAGAGTCGCGGAGACGTTTTCTTTTTTGATGTTCGAACGGCCATCGCATCGACTACGTAGCAATTACCGACCGAGCACTTGTTCACGGATCCATAAATATTCAAATGGGCCAAAGTCTCGCGTTGCTTTTCAGGCTTATTGGGCTTATTGGGGTTATTGGGGAGGTTATCGGGGGGGTCATCGAGAGATCTAATAATGGCTTTGGAAAGTTCGATGAGGCTATTGGCGCGTCTCGGAATGCTCGGAATAATAATATTCTTAACGCCATCATTACCTTACTCGCAGAGCTTTTATGTACCCCCCACCCCCACCCCCACCCCTCGGGGAATCATTGTTGTTCGTGTATTGTTGATTGTGATAGGGGAGCCGTTCGTAAGCTGTGAAGGCAGATTTCGCGAACGGGGCCGGCTAGCCGTATTATATTACGCGTAAACGTTAATAACCCCATATTTTAATTAGCAAGCCGGTAAGGAGAGTGAGAGAGTGAGCGGTGGGGGGGGGGAGGAAGGAAGGAAGGGTTGCGGCTCCTCGGGGCTGATTTGTAACCCGGAAGCCGATATTCCGCAATAATGCTCAGCTGTAATTACGCTGCGAGCGAATGAGCTCGCATCGACCGGTGGTGGTGGGGGTGGGGGGGGGGGCCAGAGTTTTTGGGCAACCACGTAAATTCCTTTAATCCCTCTCCTTGACTCACTCGGCGCGTTGTTCCGTCTATCGGGGTTAATTAATAGGGCCTCGATCAATCGATAATCGAGATGGCCAATCGGATGGATGGAAACTGCCGTTGGTGGCGGTGGTGGTCGGAGGCAGGTGGTCGGTGGTCGGAGGCAGGTGGTGGTGGTGGTGGTGGTCGGAGGGGTCCGAGGGAGAGAATTAAGGTTAGAAGAGAATTATGCGAGAATTATGGCCGAACGGGAGGCGGATCGAGATAAACGAGGTTGCCGAGGGTAGCTTTCGACCTGATGATCACTCGACTCGCATAATCTCTCGGCTAAGGGATAAATCAGTTTGGCGATTTCGGGGAAGGTGCGGACAAGGAGTCAGGCTACCGCACAACAGCCCTTTATCGTTATACCATCGTCTGGCCTGGGACGGGGTGGGCGGAGCAGAGAGTCGAGGGCGTTCCTTTCTCACCAGCGCTAATTGATATATACATATATATATATATATATATACCTCGAGTGATATATATATATATATATATATTATTATTAGCGAGGCATTGGGTACATTGAACGGTCTCTCCCAGCCATAAGATATTTACAAGATATTGTCAGTAAAAGTATGGGGTTATGGTGAGCTCCGCATTCGATTGGAAATGAGAAATGCGTGTTAACGCGCGAAAACGTAATTACGATATAACGAAAGACGAATTTCGTTTTTTTTTTTCCACACACATTTTCAGTACACAATCAATGGCTCTCGTACGAACAGGTATATGCGAAAGTAATAAAAGTATTTACTTCTCGATGAGATGTGACTGTGAACGATACGACTGATCACGGTGGTTAGACCTTACCTACCTGCTTCTCCGTTACGAAATCATTGATAAAAAAAAAAAACGATAAAAGAATAATGGACTCGGAGGAGGCTCCGTTCACGTAACTACGTGACTCGAATGAATAACGGGGGTTATTCGGGTTATTGGGGTTATTTGATCTGCCCCGCCGTCCTCTTACTTACCAATCACGTGGGAATGTGTATTCGCCCATCATCCGAGCCTTTAAATTTTAATCCCATTGGCCCGAGAGCCCCGAGAGACTTTGTATTACAACGTCGTATTATCGAGAGCCAAGACCCGCGGCAAGACCCGCGGCAAGACCTGCACGCAGACGCACGTGTCACGCCGGAAGATTCAAAAGATCGGCCAAGGTCATTGGAGCAACCCATCCGCGTCTATCCCTCTGCATGCGCTCGTTCGTTCGGTTCGTTCGTTGGTTCGTTCGTTCGTTGGTTCGCTCGTTCGTGGGCGTGTGCGTGCTTGTAAGCTTGCGACCGAGAGCAAGAGAGGGGGTGGAAGAGGGCGGGGGTGGAGGGGAGAATAGTCATTTTTTTTAAATTAGGATGAAAGCCGCGTGATTTGATTCTTTTTCCGTTGCTTCAGCTCAGAATTACACTCCGTATCTCGAATCCGTTGCATTTTTTCCCAGGGATACATTGATTTTTTTTTTTGCCTCCCCCTCGCCCCTCGCCCCTACGCTTTAGCTTTGCTTTAATGGAAATAGAATTTTTGTATGAAGCGAAGGTCGTCCTGCGAAGGTCCCGCGGGTTGAAAATTTCTAAACTAATATGGTTATATCATAAACTGTTGGAATTCAATTTGAATCTACGAATTTTATTCTATTTATTTTCCGATGCATTTTTCCTCCACCGCCCCCCTCCACCCCCCGAGTCCTCGCTTACAATTACCCCCTCGTCTTTTTAAGAGCACGTAAAGCCTCCCATTCCACTCCCCCCTTAAACGAATATCTTTTTTTATAACAATATAATAAAATATTATTTATTTATTTATTCGCTTATTTATTTATTCATTCATTCATTCATTCATTCATTCGTTTATTCATTTATGCATTTAGATAAGAGGATTCTAGAATATTCTTGCGCTACGGAACTCGGACGCTAATTCGCGTAACCGATACGCGCTCTCCCCCCCCCCTTGTATACAAACTTATTATAGACGTCGTTATTATGAAAGTAGAGGATACGGCAACGAGTTTCCATAAAAAGTCTAATAATAATAATAAGAAGAAGTAGAAGAGGAAGAAGAGGAAGAGGAAGAAGCGACGATCCGAGCTGTCCGAGTTGTGGAATTTTCTTACTTTTTTTCCTCGAAGTATCAAGTACGTGATCAATGTTCGCGATTGGAAATACGACTTGCCAATTTGTTGAAAAAGATCGGGAAATAACCGCCCCTTTCTAACAATATATTTATTTATAGAATAGGGGTGGGGTGGGGGTGGTGGCAGGGGGAGGAAGCACACGGGGGGATGTAGGGGAGCGGACCTTGGGGATATGAAATTTAATGGGCAATTGATTTTAAAGGCAAATCTCCGGAGGTAATATCCAATTTCTATTTACGTATTTACGATTTAAGAACGTAAGCCTCGGGGCGAGTCGCGCAAACTCTATTGCGAATCGCATTTATTTTCGCATTCAAATGCGTGCACCCATTATTTTCGTGCGTTATTTCCGTGCAAGTACAGAGGGGAAGCGCGTAGAATACCAAAGGACAATGTGTCTCACGCACACGCCCGCCCACTCGTCAATACTCACGCAATTGGACAGAGCGGGAGATGGGTGGGGCTGGGGAGGGGGCTGGTGGGGGGCTGGGTGGAGGAGATACGAAGCCCTTGAAGATGAAAGCGGTCCGGTCGGCCTTATAGGATTTATAGATCAAACGTACGAGGATATATCGGCAAAGTTCCCAAGTCTAATTTAAAATATTCTACATGAGATACGAATCCGAGAATAAGGGAGCGTGAAACGTGTAAGTCCATGACGGTAACCTCCAATGGGCCGACGTTTTTCCTAAAGACGCGGACATACCGTACGGTTATTGGGGTTATTGGGGTTTATATTCCTTAAGAGATCGCGCGCGTCATAAGGAATGTGGCAAAACGTTGCGGCATGTCAAATTCTTGTCAGCGTAGTCCATGTCCGTGGTTCCCGGCACGCAACCAAGCCAAGCCATCGACTCTTCTATAAACAAACATTGCCAATGATTAGTACCGAAAGTCCGTATTTATTTGGGGAAACTTATCGTCCCGTTCGTTCGCATGAAGCTTCGTAATCATTTTACGGAGCAAATAAATATTTACGAGCTTGCGCTCGTGCTTCTCGTCGACTTGTATCGATTAAATATTACTTTCGGCTCTCAATACATATATATATATATACACATACACCGAAATCCTCCAAGTTCCCAAATAATTTCAACGCTTAAGTTGAGAAAAAAAAAGAAAAAAATTTCAAATTTAAATACACTTTGTCGTCGTCGTCGTCGTCGTCGTCTTCGTTCCCAATAACCTTAATAAAATCCGAAGCTCAGAGTCGGGAGCTTCGGGACTATGAATATTATAAAAGGATTGTTTAGCGCTACGATCGAGCAAACGAATTCTAAATCTGACAAATGTTTGCCGTACAATCGGTAAAAGTCTCCTTAAAGCTTAATAATAATAATAAAAAAAAGCTTAAAGCTTAAAGCTTTCACGGTAAATTATGAATGAATTTGAGGGGAAGGAATTTTTCATTAGAGGAAGTAATTTTAATTTAAATTTTATTCCCGCATTTACAAAATATTCTAAATATTATATTATAACTGTCGATCGGATTAGCAGCTTACCTCTCGAGCACGGCATCGTCCTCGTCCTCGTCATCGTCCTCGTCATCGTCGTCGTCGTCGTCGTCATCTTTAGCGATAGCATTAGCTTTATATCGTAGAACTTATTTAATTTAAACTTTATCTACGTACTCACTGGCACGGCACCATACGAAAGCGCTTCAGTCAAAGAAAAACTAGTTGGGCCAGAAATTTGAATTATTCGCTTACTTATCGATCTCCGGATTTATAAACGTCCGTCCAACGGAGATGTATTTCATTCGAAATGTGTCCAAAGACATTCCGACTAATTAATAATAATAATAATAACACCCTTCGCACAAATCTATTCCTACCGAGTTCCCAGTTCATAAAAAAAAAAATCTACCCTCTCCCCCCCCAGCCCCCGTGCATTTTTTATAATATTAGAAAGCAAAGGTGGGGGGGGGGGGTACGAAGCTCCGAATGGGATGGAGGCGTAGCTCCATCGATCTGTATTCGGTGTGCGTGCGACTTGCAACTCGAATGTTTAACAGCCTATCTCGACTTCTTTTCGCAAAAACGCCCGTAAACTCTCCCATCTCTCTCTCTCTCTCTCTCATCCCCGACCCGTCCCATAAGCTTTAATAGAATCGACGGAATTTCGGATGAGCAGCAAGCAGTCCGTAGCAGCGACACCCGCTCATGCCGTTCGACTATATCCCGAGACTCGCTACTTGTTCATTCAAGCACGTGGCTGGCATTCGATCTACAAATCCGGGGAATTAGCATGAAATTTAATCCGAGGCGCATACCGGGGCCAAGTTTATTATACCCATCTCGCGATTACCGAATCCACCCTCGGCACTCGTTAGCATTTTCCCCCTCTCCCTCTCCCTCCCTCTCCCCCTCTCCACCCACTCCGTTTAAGCGTAAAAGTCCTTACAACTTTTACTCGTTATTAGCAATAACGTACACCTCTTACCTTATAAAAAGCCATTTCGTATTGAAAAAAAATACCGTTGCACAAATAAATATACCTTTGCACCCACGCTTTGCCCATCGTTCTTTTTCGCGCGAGTGAGTTTTCTCGTAAAAATTTTAATTTCATAATACTACTTGCCGGATACTCGGAGTAATGCTTTGACTCAATGCTTTGACGCCGTAAAAGCGATAACCCGTACCAATTAAATAAACGATACTCCCGCAACAACCCCCGTCGAAAGCCAATAACCCCAATAATAATAATGGGGGAGGCTGGGAGATTTAGGCAGGCGTATTATACCCGAAGGAGAAAATAAAAATGTTTTTCTTTTTTCTAAAAAAATTAAAACTAAATGGTTAAGCTTCGTTGGAGCACGTGAAAATAGCCCCAATAACCCCAATAACCCCAATAACCCCAATAACCCCAATAATCCTACGTAGAGCATGTTGTTGAATTTCATTGTGCGTCCGTGCCTTTAAACTTTATGAGCTTATATTTTTTACTCATTAGTTATCGCAGTGTAATTGCGTTGGGCAGAGGTGACTTTTTTTTCCAAAAGTTTTAAAAACTAGTAAATTCGACGTAGGCAATGACGCGGTTTAATTGGATCTTTATTAATGAGATCTTTTTTTTTCTCCTCTCCTTTCTTAATTCCGAATATCTGCTGCTGGACTTTGTTTGCTCTTTATGAACTTTCCTCGGCTTATTTAAGAATCCCTGACGTCTCAACATCATATATACATATATATATATATATTATTCAATAACGTATGTCCGAGGGAGGGGGTAATAATGCACGGTTAACGTAGTAAAAAAGATTTCCCGGCTACGGGGGTTCGTTATTCTACAAGTTTCGTTATTAATTACAAAATGGTGCATTGATGAGCTTTTAAATTTTTCCTGGCCCTGATAATATTGCGAAATGGAAAATATAATGGAAACGAGGCAGAAGAAAAAGGCGTTTTTGCACCTAAGACTTTGTAATCCTATGATAAATACGGAAACTTGGTGTTATTGGGGGGGGGGGCTAATTCAGCAAACTCCGATCGACAAATAAGTACATAATTAATTAAGTAAGCGTTTTTTGTTGTTTTTCTTCTTCTTTTTTTATCAATATTCAACAATGTCAGATCGGAAGTCCTACCATTTATTCGATAATTCCGAACGCGATGCTCTCTCTCTCTCTCGGTCTCTCTGTCTGTCCGTCGTTATCTGGGCTTTATAATATAACTTGTATTATCTGAGCCCCGTCGTGTGCTTGCCGCTGCCATTGTACGTGACTCCGTTTAGGGAAGGACACGGCGATACTGGCTCAAAGCCAGTATATAAATATGCGTAATAAAATATGCTGATTATACATGCGAGCGGGTATCCGTAATCCGTGAATCGATGATCTACAAGCCCTCTGCATTAACTAACTGTAACGTCAATTATTAAACGGTATTTCGAGGAAAATTCAGCCTTACTCGCCCTCCTTTTCTTTTACATTGCATCGTTATACGCGGAATTATTGTATTATAATTACATTAAAGCAATTATGCCGCGCTAATCCCCTCCAAGTTTTTTTAAAATACCTTATAGAAAAAAATATTCTACATAATAAATATATTGAAATACACATTCTCGTTTCATAATTAACTTTACTACATAAATTACTTACTTGGGGAATAATATTACGTGTACGCGCGTACATGTAAAATTCTTTCGGTTTAAAAAGCTCCAGACAAAAAGAAAGAAAGAAAGAAAGAAAGAAAGAAAGAAAGAAAAACAGCGTAATTACTTGGTAAATAATTTTATTAAAACGACCTCGTTATTGAAGCGCGTAGATTGAAACGGGCAGTTGGAACAATAGTACCACTGACGAATGAAAATTCTCCTTCGTTCGTCAACGTTCTTTCCGTATTATTGTTGTTATTTGATAAAAATTACCATACGTCGATAATATTGTTTTTAGCGACGTAGCAGCTCGGGGAATTTCCCAAAGCTTTCAAGTCAAGAGTATGAAATTTATTTACTACGATACCTCAGCTTGTCCGTTCGATTTTCCTTATTGTCGTGTACGCGCCGTGGAAGTCTTTTCTAAACGAACTCGGGACGTATTTATAAAATGTGCATACAGGCTCGGCCATGTCCTACCAAGTTTATTTTGAATTACTTTTATTGCAATTCAATGCTATACTCGATGCGAATTCCCAAGGGGAAATGAACAAAACAAAAAAAGAAAACCTATCCCATCTCTATCTCTCTCTCTCTCCCGCTCTCTCTCTCTATATATATATATATACGTACGCATAAACACGTAGATGCGATGATAGTTATTGTAAAACGGAGGTGATTGATTTAATCGTCGTTTTCCTCATTTTCAGAACTCGTAAGTAAGAAATCCGAGTACGCGAAACGTAAGTTGAACTTTTTTTTTTCCTTTTTTTTTGTCCCCCCCCCCCCACTCTCTTCGATACTACGATATAAATATGTATTTTGTATTAGCCGCGAGCAAGAAACTTCGATTTACCTTCTTCGACTTATTATTATTATTATTATTATTATTCGTAACGAATGATTTGAAAAGGAGCCGTGGATGCTTCCATGTCAATTATTACGGAAAAGCGTTAGTTGTGCTCAGGGCTCGTACGGAGCAGGCTTCCCCCCTGCCCCTCTACCCTCTGCCCCTCGGCACCCTTTACTACTTATTCATACGAACGTATCATTTGTCGAATACCGTAATTTTTTTTGGCATTTCCAACCGCAGGTATAGGTTATGTTTCGTCTAAGGGTATCGTATCCCGATACAATTGAAATTTATAAGCTGCGCTTCATTTTTCTTTTCTTCCCTTCAACGCGGAATGATATTCTTTTTAAAATAGCTGCATTCGCGTTCCATGTGAATGGAGGGGAGCTAATTTGTAAGGGGGGCCGGTGCTTCCTTGCCGATGACAAGAGGGTAAAGTACTTTGCCGGAATGGGGATTGCACTAGCAACTCGGTGGAAAAGGTGCGGAATTCCGAGGTAAGACGACGATAAGTCCTTTAATAAAGAAAACTTTGAGTTATCGCGACTTAACCCATAGTCCTCCTTAGGGGGGAGGGGGAGGGGGCTTCATGATCCTCCCCCGTAACTTTCCGATACAAAATGGAAAATCCCATCGGTATTAAATGCCATTGTATAACTTATGGAGTGGCGGCGAGCCCTTTCTGAAAAATTATACAAGTAAATCAAGAAAGATTTCCATTGGATTTTATTGGATGACAACAATGAGGTTTGGCTTAGTTAGTTAACGCGGAAACAAATACTCGAGAGCAGGCGCTGATTCTTCGACGGTTAAACGAATTCAAGTCAAGAAAAACTTTATACCGGACATACAACCCTTTCTTGCCGACGCTTTATTTATACGCCAAACTAACCACGGACACAAAAGACAATTGCAATGCAATTGAAATTCAATGGCTTTGCTCACAAAGCCGTTGTTAATCTTTCAAAAGTTTCGGAATTATTTATTTCAATACAATTATATATTAGAGTGCACGGAATACGTGTAAGGCCGCTGCTCTACCACTACTACTACTGCTTTACCGCTACTACTACTACTACTACTACTACTACTACTACTGCAAGAAGTTTCGGTTTTAAAATCTACCGATGATGTAATGCAATTCTCGCAAACAAAGAACTTTCCGACCTACCCTCCCTTCCCGACCCTTTCCTTCCTCGGTCCTATCATATTTAGATAATATAATTGTTATAAAGCTCGGCCCTTTACCCAACAAAAGCCATACGCGAATCATAGAGCAGTATTCCATCTTTAACAAAGCGTGTAAAATACGGTTAAATATTAAAATTTTACATTCTTCTCCAGGTATTCTGAGTAAATTCTTAGCAATTACGGAACATTAATCGAACGGTTAGTCTTCGGGGTTGGGGGGAGAAAGGGTTTTTTCACGATTCGCTTGAAATTTTCTTTTAAAAAAAAGAAGAAAGAAGAAAAAATTACGAAAATTTGTAAGCGGATGAGATGAAAATGGCTACGGATGACGCTCGGCAGCGTGAAAACGAGGCCTCCCGGAATTGGATAATTTAAATAAAATCAACGATAAGCTCATTCTGCCGGGGGTGGGGGGGGGGGGAAAGTTAATCGGGCTGCGCCTCGTTGTCGGGGATAATTGAGAAAATGAGGGGGAAAATCCGTATTTATTAAATATATAAAAATATAAATATATAAAAATATAAAAATATAATAACGGTCGTGATGGAAAGATGGCCGGATGCTGCTTCCGTTTTCACTTCCGTTTACAGTTCGGAATGGATTGGGAATATGTTATATTACGTTAGTGTAACAAAGTCTCGATGGCCCGCGTTACGTCGCGATCTCGCGCCTAATTGTATAAAATATTGTACAATTTGTGAGAAGAGGGTTATTGGGGTAAGGAGAGGAAGAGAAGTCGGGGAATTAATCGAGGGCCAATGGACCGTTTTGGGCAAGGATGCATTATTAGGTAAATCTTTCCCTCGTGGATCGTATTTTATTGAACAATAAGCGAGTAAGATCGATCGGCCGAGCACGGTTATTGGCATTGGGGAGGGAGAGAAGCCGGCGAATGCTGAGGGGGGGGGAATAAAAATAAAAATGTATGATCTAGAAGAAGTCGTGGCAGTGGCTGGAGTGGAAATCGGGATGAGAACGCGAAGGGAAGGGAAGGGAAGAGAAGGGGAAAAAAAAGAATAAGCTTAATCCGATTGGGGCGGTGGCGGAGGGGGGAAGGGGGAGCGAGAGAGGACCGAGTGAGGATTTCGCGTAAAACCACTAACGAATAAGAAGAGCTTTTTTTTTTTTTTTTTTTTTTTTATTGTCTAGGGGAAAGATTTCGATTTATATTGGACGTCGAAGGTTATTGGGGAGAAGTTACGCGGCTTGCCGACGTTTTACTTTATAATAAACAATATTTTACCTGCCGCGGGCGGTACATTAACGGTCCTCGAGCCGACGATGTCATGATTAATAAATAAAATAACCTCCAACCCCCTCCAACCCCAATTACCCCCGAGGAAATTAATATAATTGCATTTTTTCCGTAAAAGGCTTCGATAAAGCCAATTAATTAATAATCCGTCGAAGGTGTATCGTCAGACAAATAATTCCATGATTGTCACCGATTTCGTTAGCCCATTGGCCGTTCTTCCCTCCCCCGACCCCCGCCCGCCCCGTTTAAAGAAGGACTTCATTACGGGGACTCTGCAACAACTTTGACGTACTTTATCCTCAGCTGCCAAGCCAACCACGACAAACGTGCCTTTATTCTGCTATTATTGTACTATTTATAAGTAAGCGAGCCGTGTAATAGTGTAATAGTGTCGAGGTAGAGAGTGTAATAGGTATAAGAATTCGGTTTGCAGGGTCGCTCGACGTCGATATATTCCATCGGCGGCTGCACCTGAGCAGCTCCCAAGCTCTCGGTTATTAAATTTTTACGTGAACTTGGCTGGAAACGAGTTGAGGTAAAAAAAAAATAAAAAAAACATTAAACGTCCTAGGGTATCCTGTATTTAGGGGGTCCTTAATGGAGTTGCGTGGGTGGCCGAGCGTGGCCGAGCCTGGCCAAGGATCCCGTCCTCTTTGCCCCGGTTAATCGTGTTATCAAAGTATCACGGACATCAAGTGTGGAAGGGAAAATTTACACTCTCGAGTTTTCCAAAGGCTCGACCGTGTACCGTGTACCAAACATGAGCGACAAAGAGCGGCGTAAGAGAGAGAGAGAGAGAGATAAAGGACGGACTCGGGTGGTTAAGCGCCGGCGCTGCCCTACCGTTTTTAACTAGTGGTCGTGGGGTCGAAAGGTCCGTCCGGACGTTAAAGGCTCCGGCTTGCCACTCTCCTCACCGCCCCCACCGCCCCCTCAGTACGTCTAGGCTTTTCATGTAGACGCGAGCTGCTGGCCCCGTGTAAATTATAGCCGGGGGGGGGGGGGGGATTACTGGTAATTGGCGCGGCTGGCTCACGGATAAAAGCTGAAATTGTCGATCCATCCGCCTTGCCCGGCCTTCCCCCCCCCCCTCCAGCCCCTCCATCCATCCGCCTTTCATCCGCCTTTCATCGGCGATCGCCTTTTTTTTTTTTGTCATCCGAGACCCCGGAGGACCCTTCCTTCACCCAATAACCCCAAATCCGAGAACCGTCTAATCAACCGTCGAGCTTAAATCACGTTAGAGCAACTGTTTATACAACGCATACATACGCGCGTTCGTTCGCCCTCATTCCCACCTCTACGATATTAAAAACCTTTTTAATTCGCGGACTCGCTCTCTCTCTCTCTCTCTCTCTCTCTCTCCCCCACCAAATAAGAAAGAGGATATATTATAATTATCATGACGTTTATACGACTCTGCGTAATAACGATGAATAAATTAATTAATTCTGCCAATGAAATACGAGAGTTTCGAGAACTAATATAATCCTCTCTCGCCACTCATCCGAAAGAGCTTACCTTTTTCATTTATTCCAATAGAACTTTTGTCTCCGTAATACCCAATGGATTTCCCATTATTCAAGATAACCGTTACGTTATTTTATTTTATTTTTTTTTTTGCTTATTTTTTGTTTATTCTCCTCGGAACTAATATTACTATTCTGCCTTTATTATAAGGAAATCCATTGCATTCCTCTGCCCGTACCGACGGATATTATATATTACATTATATTACATTATATTACATTATATTATATTATATTATAGTATATTTATCGTGCTCGTTTAGAATTTCGACGAAAGAAGTTCGCGTATATAATTAATATAATTACGTAGAGCGGTGAAAATTTCTTACTTCCGAACGGATTTTATTTAATATTTATCCCGTGGAACATTCTCTCTCCTTGGTCTTTAATCTACCTGAGCATAATTAATATGTCCGTGTATATATATGTTGGAGAGTTGGAGTTGAACAACAAAGAACTATGCATTTTTAAAGAGAATTATTCGTTTGAAACAAAGAAATACCTAATTTATAAGCAAAGAAAAAATTACTGTTTCTGAATATTTAAATGCTAAATATAGGCGTGTGTATGTATATATATATATATATATATATATATTATTCCCGTAGAATTTTAAGGAGAAATAACGGAGCGAAGCACTATAATTTATATCCGTCCGAGTTGAAGAATATTTTTATACACATCAACTGCGATACGAAAATATTCTCTTTATAATAAATTACGACGTTATTATTACGAAAGCTAAAAATAGAAGTAGAGCTCGCGATGTAAAAGAAAATGTAAATAAGCAGATGGAATCGTACACCGTGAATGAATTAATTTTATAAGAAATAAGAAACTGGGGGGAGGGGGACAAAAATAAATAATAAATCCCGCGTACCTTTTTATTATTATAAATATTCACGGAAGCGTTAGCTTTACGATAATGAATAGAATGAAGCGTGTATGTGTATTCGTCGATAAATGGACGGAGTCAAAAGATCCAAGTCGATGATCATGAATGGTTTGAAATTACGAAGGTTACCGCGAGTCATTGCGAGGAAAGGAAATCAGCTGGAGGTTGATAAATGTACATGTGAGGAGCAGCAGCAGCATGTCGGGAGTAGTGATATTTCTCTGTCGTTGTTTAATAAATAAATAAATAAATTATAGCCAAGTAATGGTTGCGTAGCTGAAAACCTTATCGAATCTTATAAAATTAAACGCGAACGCGAACGCTCATTTATCCGACGCGATTATACGTTATACGGGGCCAGAATTATATTATACTTTGGGGCTATTGGGGGTGGGGGGTGGGGGAGCTTAATTTTATCGAGAGTCAGCTCTGAACGGCGATATAATACGGAATCCCTCGGCTTTTATAAGTAAAACCAAGGAGACGAAATCTCCTCGTGTTTCAATTTCATCGTGTGACTTGTTACGTCTTGTACAACTTCCACACGAGGACTTACTTTAAAATAAGTAGGATAATAAAAAAGGGGGTGGGGTGGGGGGCAGGGGGCAGGAGGGACTGAGTTTTAGTGAATCGAATCGAATCGACGCCGTCGTTTCTCAAGCTACGAATACTCATAAATAAGAAAACTTGACGACCTCGTTGTTATTATCCACACAGATACGGTATGCACGGTATGTACGTGAATTATACGAGCCCTATGGGGATTTTGCGTGGAATAAAAATTTTAAAATCCCTCGCGCTACGGAAGAAGAGCAACCTGTACAAATAAATCTCCGCGGGATTGTATTTTTTTTTTTTTGCTTTCTATGGTAGGGATGGGAGAGGGGTATATATATATCCCGTATTTCCCCGTATTTCCCCGTCTTTCCTGTGCCTATTAGCCTAATTTCCAAAGTCCCGTTAATCCCCCCGTACAATCAAATCCAATCGCACCTTCCCGATGCGAGCGGTTTCGTGGAAATTCATTGGGCTCCAAGAGCCCGACTTTTACTACCTTGCTCCCATCTCTCTCTCTCTGTCTGTCTGTCTGTCTCCTATTGACTGTTGTTGAGCCCCTCGTCTTCTTGACGACGGCGTCCCTCCTCCCCCACCCCCGACCCTTCTTTTTTTCGCACGGTTATTGGGGTTACGCCCGCAGATCTAACAATACCTGCCCAAATCCATTGATATTGGCAGGATCGATCGCCTCAGAAATTTCCCTTATCCATAATATATATATTTATTCATTTACTTATTTATTTATTTATTTTCAATCGTCTCGTTGCGCAGGCCTACAACGGAGTCCTTTACACTCGTATAAGATGATCCACCCACGGACGACCATCACCGCCCTAAAGTGAAAAATTGTCTTGTCTCGTCCTATCATTTTTACGCACAAACATCTCCACCCTCTCAACCTCTCGTCCCCCCCTCACCCCCCCTCGCCCATCTATTCATCTCAGAGCTCGGTACTTTATTATTCGGCGAATACTCGCATACCTCCCTTTCGATATTTCAATAACTCTATCCCAAGTGATTGTTAAATACCAAAATAAATCCAATATCAATCACTTCCTTTCTCATTTTTATCATTTATTCGTCGGCGTCAGAGATAACATATTGCGAATATATAATTTCTGAATATCATGAAGAAGACATCATTCGACATTTGCATTATCTTTCAAATTTACCTTCGATTCCCAATATATATATAGATCATTCTCAATTCTGCGACGATTACTCATCTATGCCAAACTTAATTTATTATTTACTATATGTAATTTAAAAGACGTTCCTAGTTAATTGCCCGAGTAAATACGTATATTCCAATACCGAAGACAAGGTTGTTTGTGTTGCGGATGATCTATAATAGCGCTCCGGACAATTTCCAAGAACAAGCGAATCGATCTCAATTCACTGCTAAAAAAAAATTTTATTTACGAATACTTAAGCTTCTGTATAATTAAGAACTTTGTTGTATCCTCGCGGTATTAGAAAAGTAATTCATTTATAAGATATTTTATTTACTTGGAATTTTTTATCGGATTATTTAAGTCCTTATCCGTAATTTAAATATGTTGTACCCTTTCAAATGTCTTTGGTACATTAACGCGTACGATCCATGGCTTCTGAATAATAAAATTCATGATTTATGTTAACGACGCGTTAATAAGCGAACCCGTTTACTTTGCCGTTAAAAAGAAGAATTTAAAACTCTTTGAAAATCGTGTAAATTTGTAGATGATTTTTTTGGAAAATCCGCGTAAAAGTTAATCGAAGCTGCGATCGAAAATCACTTTTAAGGCACGTAAAATTTGCCGATAAGATGATTCATTAACGTTAATTAGTAAATACTACTCGACAAATTAACGACATACGTTTTTAATTTATAATAAAACAATTCGAATCGCTAGTTGACGTGATTGCATTGTAAATGCCTTTTTTTTTCATATAAATATAGAGAAAAGTACGCGACAGGTACACGGGAAGCTTGTAATTTAATGAGATAGAGATAGACAATGGCATTGATTTGTAAGCTTTAGTAGTAATTAAAACCCCGCGACCACAGGTTATCGATGAATATATTTTTCCTGGGCATAAACAACTTAATATTCATATAAGTATTAATGTTATCATATTAGTATTATGTATAATTAAAATAAGACAATTGAACGTACTTGGAGTTTTAATTAAAAAAAAAAAAAAAAAAAAAATTTTCCATTCGCCTGCACGCTACGTTTTTTATATATTTTTTTTTTTTTTTTTTTTTTTTACTTTCTTTTTTATTATTATTCGTTATTTTTACGTTCGTGAAACACGTCTCGTTCCTGGGGGGGGGGAAAGCCGCAACATTTTTAATGGACAAAAGCGACAATGACGGACGAATACTTTTATTATTGCCTACGCGTTGTGATAAAACAATGAAAGGAAGCGCGAATCAATGCGTTAAAGTAACCATTTACAATGGATTTCCATGTGGAATATCGTGATACAAGAGTCGTCGTAAAAAAAAGGAAAGAAAAGAAAAGTAAATTTATAGTATTAAATAAATAAATAAATAAATAAATAAACGCCGTTTCTTCTTCTTTATTTTTTTTTGTCTCTCAATTAAAAATTTCCTCTGCCCGACTATGGTATTTCATACTCACGATAAAAATATTATTATTATTGTTGTTGTTGCTATTACAATGTAAATAGTTGACTAGTTAAAAAAGCAACTGAATTAAAGAAAGAGAGAAAGGAAGGAAGGAAGGAAGGAAGGAAGGAAAAATATAATCCGGCGTAAATGAAAATAACGTCATTGAAATCATAAATGGAACTTTGCTCGCCCGAAAGTTAAATACCCCAATAACGACGAATGCACCAACACAGCGACGTACTGCTGCTGCTGCTGCTACAAAGACCAACTGGGAGTACTGGTACTGGTACTGGTACTGGTACTAGTGGTACCGGGTGATAAAAGGAAACGGGGCGAGATGAATTTTTACGGCAGTTTTATGGCGATCGGCTTTGATTATAGTTTTCGTCACGTAATATTTTACGACTATTTGGCAATTGATTGTCCTCGGTATATTATATAATACAATACGTGGAAGGTTATTGTTTGAAATGCCGCTTCTGTCAAACCGCTGCTGTCCTATCAATTAAATTAGTCAAAACGGATTACAGCTAGATGAGATTAGAGCGAAAACAAAATAAAAATGCGCGCGCGCGCTTTATCGATCCTCGAACGTCCTCCCGAGCACACGCGTATACGTCATGTATGCGCGCGCGTGTATATATATATGTATATGTATATGTATATGTATATATGTAATAGGGCATAAATTTTCAAAAGCGGACAGGTATTGTAAGTTATTTTTGTGCTTTATCAAGGACGAATATAAAATTCTGGATTTATTCGAAAGAATTCCGGCTGAATAGCGAGCACTCGGTATAATACCAAGATCGGCTTTGACACATAGAAGCGCGGAATTATATCTCGATACTCATTGGCTTTTTCTATCTACGGCTTCTATCAGGACTTGACTTCGGATTCGCTACGAATCTTGTGTGCGCGTCGACAATTTTTGTGGGGAAGGTCGGCTGCCACGGTTTGCGACTCCAAACTTGAGATTATTAATTAAAAATCCATCATCTTACCTTGATATTGAGTTTACCCAATAACCCCAATAACCCCAATATACTCCCCTATAATACGTAATAACATCCACTTTATTAACGTGCTTGTAATAAATATTCTATATATATGGAGGGGGTGGGGGGTAAAATGCTACAAAAGCTCCCTGTGTACTAGGGAGAAAGGAAAGTCGAGGGCTTTCGCGACACAGGGGTTGAGTATACGTGACGGGCGAGTCGTTGTTAAGCGGCGCTAATTCTCGATAATCCGCATCCATGGATCCATTTAATAATCGTATTTAATAATAAGCCGGGAGTATTTACATTCCCTCTGCAGGTACTTTCCGAACGATAATGCCACCGTTACGTTCGATTACGTGCACGTACGAGTAAGTCGATTACATTGAGTCGAAAGTAATGCCGAAGTCGAGTGGCTTCTGCATAAATACATACAAATACGTACGCTCGAGTACGGCTGGGGATTTCGATTTCCGATTCGCGCGCATCTTATCCAGCCGAGTGATTCTTCCCAGCTACGCGCCCCCACACTACCACCCTACTCTCGAACAAAGATCCATCCGCTCTTGAGCGTTAAAGCGACACAATGCTTTTACGCAGGGTGGGTTATATTGGGGTTATATCGGGGTTATATCGGGGTTATATCGGGGTTATAGGGGAGAGAGAGAGAGGGGGGAGAGGGGGCGAGAGAATTTCTGGGAGGCGTTCAGACGACGCGAATCCCTTCAATGAATTCGGCGAGCCGACAAATACTTTCCCAGCCTTATCACACTGACCAGAAGGATAACGGCCACCTGCACACATCATCGGCATACAGATAAAAGGAAAAACGACGGGTTTGGTCCCGAGAGATTTAGAATACGAAAGGGATGAGGGATGAGGGATGAGGAGGCTAGAGCTAAATAATCCCTGCCATTCAAACAAATTTCAACTCATTTGTTATTAAAAATGCTTAACGGCCAACCCAATAACCCCAATAACCTGTCAATAATTACCTACCTATTGTTTTTTTTTTTTTTTTTTTTTTTTTAATTTATTTATAATTTGAGACATTGAGCGTCGGGGCAAATCAACGAAACGTCTCGAGTTCCCTTAAATATATATTTGTGTTTAGAAGAATTTGATGCGATTGTACGTGTTGCTTGGGGGAACAATCAAAACTGACTCGGTATTTACTCGAATTTACTTCTTACCGTACATTACTTACTGTACATTTAATTTACGTTACCATCCGAATCCGTGAAAAAATAAAAATTTTTATCGTAGCTAACGAATTACTTTCCATACGTTGTTATTTCCAGTCGAATAGGCGAAGTTAGAAATATTTCGTGCGCGTGCGCGTATGTATACGTTATTCCATTGGGTTTCGCAGAAATTATGAGCTCGTAATCGTAATAAAAAAAAAAAATAATTAAGTAAGTACGCGTATGAATTATTATCGAGGCGGCGAGGTCCGATAATCGCGGCCTGCGTCCTTATTGATTTTCAAATGTCGAAATCAATTATTTAAATTATCGGAGCCAACGTTCAATTCGGGTTATTAATATTAATTTATACCGGCTCGACCGCAAGTTTATTACAAAATAACGCAAATATCGTAATATCGCGATTGAGAAAATAAATAAACTCATTCGGTAATGAATTGACGTTTTATTGTTACAACGGGTTGTGTGCTTTTGTAGTAGTAGTATATAAGAGTTTTCCGGCAGAGAGAGAGTTTGATTTTTTTATTACGTAGCAACGTCATCGAAGCTGCCAACAATGTCTTGCAATAAATTCGCGAAGTAGAAGAAGAAGAAGAGGAAGAAAGAAGAAGAGGAAGAAGAAACTCGTGTACGTAATACGGTTGATTGTAAGAGCTGGATTTATATTGTATTATTGTATGAAATACTCGGAGGAAACATTTTGGATGTCGGTAGGGGAGTATAAAATCTGGATTCAGTGAATAGGAAGACTCTGAGCCCGGCAACAATGGAATCGAAGTTAATTATAGTACTTTCTTGATTTCTGTAGTATGCGTACGGGCGGCAGACATCGATAGCGATCGAACGTAACGGGAGAGCGAATGGGAGCGATGGGACGGGACGTGATGGGCCGTGTACCGGGCGAGGGGCTGCGGCGAGAGGGAAGAACGTGGATCGAGAAGAAGCCGAACGTGAGAGTGGGTGAGAGGGAGAGGGAGAGGGAGGGAGGAAACGTCTCAATCAAGAACCGTATTTCCTCCAGGAAACTACCATGACCTGTCTTTCTCCCCCGTCCCATGCCGTCCTACCCCAGCTCCGCAGCTCTCATCTTACCTACACAGGCCCGTGCCCGTACGTATCCTCGCCCTCCAACGCGCGCTCTCATCCCAATAACCCCTATATATTCTTTATATTTTATTTCACTCTCTACACGTTTTTTCCTATTTCTTCGCCATTCTTTTCCCTTCCTTCGTTCTCTTTACCCCCGTATCCCGAGGCACGTCCCCACCCCCCACAAACTTTTCCTCCTCTACAATCGCTCCCCCACCCCCACATCCCACCACGCACAC
Organism: Ceratosolen fusciceps; assembly: GCA_018883505.1. Classification (NCBI taxonomy): domain Eukaryota; kingdom Metazoa; phylum Arthropoda; class Insecta; order Hymenoptera; family Agaonidae; genus Ceratosolen; species Ceratosolen fusciceps. The sequence continues at coordinate 1,989,735 of RCIC01000016.1, forward strand.
TTACTCTCGGTCCTCTTTCCAATACTCACCAATAACCCCAACGAACTAATGTCGCGTGCGCTTATTTAAAACTAAAGCTGCGATATGCAGTCGTGCGTCCAAGTAAAAATGTCCATTGCATATAGCGACACTTTTCTCGTAATTTCCGTTTTGTAAAAAAAAAAAAATCATCGGATGAAATATCACGGGTAAGAAGGCGGAGTGTGTAATCAACGCATAAGTATGGAATAACGGTTATTATTAATGGCTCGGCGCTTTAATCGTATTGCGGATTAGCTTATAACGTTAGCTTTGATTATTATCATTTGAAGGGAATAATAATACATACGGAGCGGGGGGGGGCGGAGTCTGCCGCGGCTTAATTAGCCATAATTAATTGCCAAGCTTATGATCTAGACAAGACGGGATAACGAGGAGGAGCCAATGATTACGATGATACATTAATCATTTCACTTTTTTATAAAAATTTATTAAAAAAAAAAAAAAAAATTTTAAGCGACGGCCTGGACAATTACGCTGCGCCTTCCCAAGATTTTTCCTATAATTTTCCGAGGGCCGAGTACGTTTGAGCTCCGAAGTTGTTTTATTGATGATAAATGACACGAAGATGGATGGGAGTACTTGTCGCTCGCGTATATTACCCGACGGCTCTGGTATATTACCACGTCAATAATACCCTTCCACTTCCACTCTAAACATTTCCGAGATTACGCAATAAAATGTTCATGGACTTTAAATTTTATATATAATAATAACAACAATGGTGGTAGTAGCGGCGGTGGTGGTGGTGGTGGTGGTGGTAGAGAGCGCCGAATGCACGGGCAGAGAGTTATTACGTAGATAGGCGGGAGGTAAGGTATTAAAAGATATTTGTCCCATATCTGATATCGTATCTTTATTTTATTGCCCGCGTATTAATACTAACATTTACGTACGTAAAACGGTAGTGCGCGACTTAATTCGAAATCGTTTAGGCATCATCGTCGTGTCTTTCATGGCGTAATCACGAATAACTTACTCCCTACGAGGAATATACGGAATATACGGAATATACGGAATATACGGAATATTTTTAAAAATATTCTTATTCCTGCAGCTATTTCCCCCCATCCCCTCCCACCCCTCAATGCCATAGAAAATTATGTAAATATAACAAGGTATTCGGAAAAATGTGAAAATCATTTTTCCTTACGTTTTTGCAATGACAAATCCCTTGGACTTTGTCGTTTAAATTTAATTATTTAAAATATAAACATTTGCATTTTGTCGGGGGATGCGCATTGGCTTTTTGGAAAAATCTCTCTCGACCAACTGCGAATAAACTTGCAAGAAACTGTAGAAAACAATACGTTTGCATTGTTGTATCAAAACCATTAGATTCACGTATTCTCGTACTCTCCTTGTCGCTTTTTTACACGACTAACGTGTTAAAGAATTTTTTTTTTCTTTTTCTTTTTCTTTTTTTTTTCAACACCAATTCCCTGGAGTCGTATACTTAATATATACATGCGCGTGTGCGTGTGCGCGTGTGCGAGTGCGGGGGAGACATTTACATTACATTTAAAATGTAAATTTCAGATTCAATAAGAGCGAATGGAAAGTGTGTGTGCAAGTGTGTGTGCTTGTTTAGAGGGTGGGAGGCAAGAAGTCTATGTGTGGTGCGTGAGCCAACGAAATAATGGACACTTCGATAATGTAAATAAAAAAAAAGAGAGAGAGAATTTACGTGGATGCTGGAGGAGTTTAAATAAATTACATCTCAAGTAAGTGAGTAAGTAAGTAAGTAAGTAAGTAAGTAAGTAGAAGGAAGGGGCGGGGGTAGGAGGGTAGGAGGAGGACAGACGAGTTGGAAAACAAAATGTATTAGCTTTGAGAGCTCCGTACACAGCTTGACGTACGCGATCGGAAAGTTATTTAAAATCTTATTATAAAATTCGGATTGATAGCGATCTTAATGCCGAGTTGTGCTCGGAATAACGCTCGACTCGCGTAGCAGCCGCCGCCCCCCAAGCCGCAAATGAGATTGCCGAGGAGCGTGTACGGGCTGCCGGTATTTAATAACAGTTTCCCAAGCTCATAAATTACCATAATGGGTTTTAAAATATTTTTTTTTTTTTTTTTTTTGTTATCAGCCAAGAGCTCGTGACGTATAATGTACAATAACGATATCGGCGACGGGGGTAATACATACATTGAGCAATAAAGCTAATTGATGCAGAGAGAGAGAGAGAGAGAGAGAGAGAGATGTCATTGTGGACGCGCGCGATTGTTTATTAACCCGAATTATTATTTTACGTTCCAAGCCAATGTCATTTATTCATTAATTTATTTATTTATATACATATATATATGTTCGTTCGTTTATTTGAAATGTCGTCGCTCGAGAGGGATCGATCTATTTGTTTCGCTCGTTGATTGACAATCATTTGTCGATAATTGGATCACGTTAACGATAAGGTAAAGCGAATTAGTTGGTCGGTGCGTACCGGTGCGTAGTAATTTTTCAACGTAAGCGTCGATCGATCGATCGATCGGCCCGCTAAGTACGATTAGACGTATATTTATTTAGACTTAGGCGAGAAAAACCTACTTGGACGGATACTTTATTTCGTTCGAGTTCATTGAGGATTTTGAAAAAGAACAAAAGAAGAAGAAGAAGAAGAAGAAGAAGAAGAAGAAGATGAAGAATCTTCGATATTTGATAAATAAAGTTTATAGCGCAGACGCGTCGGTCGCTGCTAGGACTGGCGGGCCAAGGAGGGTCATTGGGGTAGCGGTAGATAAAATTTAATCGAACGAGTCTAATGGCCGACAAAACTCTATTTAAAAACGGCAAATTGGCTCGCCGGCGAAAGTTAATTTTTAAAAAATGAAAATCCCTCCTAATAAAGAAATATATTCTTGGATCGCAGTCCAAGTTAAGCCCTTCGTTCTTATCAATTCGTAAAATTCCCTCGTAAAGTAATTATTACAATATTACGAACGAGTTACGCTTTCGGATGTGTGAGGGGCGGGGGAGTGGGGGAGGAGTGGCGACGACGTGGTTCGTATTGATGTAAATGAAAATTACAATGCACTCGTCGGTTAAGGGATAAGGGTTAAAACAGCCAAAACAGCCACTCGGACTACCCCTATAATCAACCCCATGTATTTATAAAGCCGGATAATTTTAAAGGTGAATAAAGGTTATTCTAACGTATTTATGGCTCCTCGCCCCCCCCCCAAAAGTAATTCCAAATTATACTCACGACGCTTTCGTTAAATTTAATTTCGCTGGCAATCGGCACTTTTCACCCTAAAATGGCCGGTGGGGCTAAAAAAAAAGGTTAAAAAAGGTACACTCGATAAGGCGCCTCGATAAGGATTTCGAGTGGCCCAAGTGGGTTGTTGGGCGTGGGGTGGGGGGGGAGGGATCACGAGGTAAGAGTCAAAGCGGTTGATTAAACAACGAGGAGGAAGGAAAGCCTTCGCTTCGCCGGAGAAAAAGAATCGTTCGTAAATGAGCGGGTCCCTTGTATGGAAAGGGGGTCGGGGTGGGGTGGGGTGGGGGTGGGGTGGGTATCGATAGGGGTAGTAAAGTAAAAGGGTGAGTCGAAGCCGAGAGGGCAGCTCGTTCCGTAAAGGGTTGGCAGGCACGTACGCTTAACGGAGCGATTATCGCTTTTACCCTCCACCCTCCACCCTCCACCCCCCACGCCCCCCCCCCCATTGAAGACCCGAGACCCTTTGCAGATGCACACGTGGAGCACGTAAGTGGCTGCGCGACTCCGCAGCCGATTAATTAATCCATCCGCCCGTCGACTTCTCGCCCGATATTATTCCTCATTCGAGCACAAGGCCATGGGGTTTTTTTCTTTTCTTTTAGCCTCGCCTCCATTCGTTACGCTTTAGCCATAACATAAGCCATAATGCCAAAGGGCATTGATAGCCCCTGGCCTCGGATGCTTTTGTCGCGCGCGTCGCATCTCCCGGGGATTAAAGTAAAGTACATGAGGACAGTCACCTGTGCATGGGCCAGTCGTTCCCGGCAATTGGACTCTTAATATCAAAAGTTCGAGGCCACCGCGTCGTCCCCTTGCCCACATCTTCATTCGTTTACATAAATCCCACGACGCCCACTGGCCCCCCACGACGAAAATCCACGGTTTTCCTCGCTCACTTTTTCCAACTCCCCTCTCCCTCTCCATCGTCGTGAAAGCGAGGCCTGATTTACATTGTGCTAACGTAGCCGATAGATAGGACATGTCCCATGAAACTCGGAATGGGGAATTAAGTCGCCTCGAGTGCATGCGAAGCGTCGGGAGGCTAAGGCGTCCGGGGCTAAGGCGTCCGGGGCTAAGGCGTCCGGGGCTAAGGCGTCCGGGGCTAAGCGGTACTTGTAATGCGCGCGATTTACCCCCCATTCGCGATATTTACGCTCGGCGGGGGGGCTGGGGGGAGGGGCCTTACACGTACATCCCCGAACGCCTCGACGCTCCTTTCGATGTCGTATCTCCGGGCGTGGTGGATAACGACGCGCGCACGCACACGCACACGCGCACGTAGTCGTTCGGTTTTAACGACGCGACGAGTGCTGCTGGTTTTTTTTTTTTTTTTTTTTATCCGCCACGTACTCACGGGGCAAAGTATCGTCCCCTTTGTTCATTAAGAGCAGCTTGCGAGACAAAACCCTTAGAGAGTCCTTACTTAATTGTTTACAACATTTACATTATAATTTTTCAATGAGCTTTCAGCAATAATTGCTCGTGGGAATTATTTACACCGAGAAACCTACCACCTTTACCTTTGCAAAGTATACTTTTTCATGCAAAATAGCAACAATTTCGTTCATTATTTATTTATTTATTTATTTATTTATCTGTTTTTGTTTTTGTTTTTTGTTTTTGTTTTGTATAAACAAACGATAAACTTCCTTCGAATCATCATCTAACGAAGAGACGTTTTTCTAATACGTTTTTTTTTTCTTCCCATATGTTCGTAAATAATTTTTAATGTCGCGTCGGTTGTCGCTGTTGCTGCTCTTGTCGTTATTATTAATTACTATCGTCATCGTCATCGTCATCGTCATTGTTATTATTTATTAATATTATTATAAGCTATAGTAACAAAGGCGCTGGAACGTTATTTCGGAATTTAATTAAACGTAATCGTTACTACTACTACGACTGTACGCAAATTCTCTAACGCGTATCGTCATAATCTCCAAATTATTTTTGCCTCCCCACCCCCTCCCCCGACGTTATCGTCGAATTTAGCTGAATAAAGCACGCGAGAGGTGTATTAACGCAAAGTAATAATAATAATTAATAATAATAATAATTTAAGGATTTCACAAGCGAATAATTAATTGTCCACGAGGAGTCGTAAATTTTTCTTTCCCGCCCACCCCTTCTCGTCGTACGAGACTCCTGTCGTATTGTTGAAGCTCTTATCGAGCTCACTCAAACCGCCTTGATAATCCTTTGTTATCTAATAACCTTAATTACGATATTACGCGAGCGCGTTGCGTACACGTACAGTGTCGTTTTATCTGTCGAGCGTAAGAGCAGAGTCATGAGTCATGAGCTAATACGATTGTTTATACGCGCGAATGACGAGAATAAGTAATTTCCAAAGTCGCTCATCTAACTTTCGATAAATTCTTCGACTTACCTTTAGCAATTTATTTGAAAAAAAAAAAAAGAAAAACCATACCTTTGTACACGTACGCATTCCTGCAGCAAATTGCCTACGGAACAACGAATTCCTTGAGAAATTCAGGATAATAATAATACTAACAACAATTTTAAGGCATTAAAAATGAAAAAGGCGGGAATTTATTAATTTAACAAGGTGGACGCGGTATTGTTTAACGGGATACAAAAAAGTTAAGGCTAATAAGCTTCGTACCGCTGAAAATGTTAATTAAAATTTAAAGTGCACGTTCGCTCTTAGGCCAGAGTAGAGTATTCTTAAGTAAATTACTATAAAGAGAGATTATTCATGGGCTTTAGCTGAAATTTCAGACCAAGTTGTCGGGCACTTTATTATAAATTAATCTTACTTTTTCGTTCTTTTACTTCGGAACGAATGTCAAATGCATTGAATTGCATTTCGGCTCTTGCAATTAAAAGAAGCAATTGCGAGCGATTCGATTTACCATCTCCATTAGGCAAAATACCCCGAAAAGTATTAATAACGTATTACGGCATTACAATTACTGCTCCTATACGTGTACAACGACAACGACAACAACGACAACGACACAACGACAACGACAACGACGACAAGTAAGCTTGTATAGAAAAGGAAAAAGGAAAAAAGTGATTAGATTAATGGATGGATGGAAAACTAAAGCGGGCGAGGGGGAATAATAATAATAAAATAATTTATATACCTTATGGACAAAGGGTGTATACAACTGATAAAACTCGCGAGCATCGGACGTCCTCTAATATACAGGAACGTCCAATTAGGGAATACGTGTATATACGTACGTATATGGAACGAGCGATAGAAATCAAGTTGAAAGTAAGTAGAGTGACGCTGATGATTATGATTAATAATAACGATAATAATAATAATACAGCAGGGATGGGTGGATGAAATAGGAATCAGTGTACGTCGAGGGTAAATCGATACTAATGAGGAAAAATTAATAATATCACCGAGACGTAGCTCGTATACATATATATATACATACATATATATACACGTACATATTTGAGGGTATCGCAGCGGAATATAACTTCGTCCAGATTAGCTTCGTCGTTAAGTGAATATCAATTGATGGCCAAAGCGTGCACGTAATATTATTCGGCCCATAGAATTTGCATTTTTACAGCCTCGCCAGTGGCGGAGAGTGTTTTTTCTTCTTCTTTTTTTTTTTTTAATAAATAATTCTCCGTACCCGGGCTACGGACGATGGTTTTGTCCGGGAGCTCCGAGGCCTAAAATCACACCTGCTTTAAAATTAATTAAACAAATAAACAAATAAACAAATAAATGAATCTTTAAACGAATGGGCGGAAGGAGGGAGGTGAGGGGGGAGGGTAACGCCGTGGATAAGCTTTGGCTTCCGTCTTCGCGTTCGGTCCCGAAATTCCCGACAATTAAATCGGGCTAATGCGGAATTAATGGGCTGCAGGTGTATTGGTAGGCCATTGAAATGCCTGCCTATATTGATATCTAATGTATTGATTTGAGCGCGAATTTATACAAAGAATTATCATCATAGCGAATGCCCGAATGCGTCGTTCGTCAAATATTCTAATTAGCATATCATTAATATCTCGTGCTAATGAAGCGGAAAATATTCCCGAGAAAACAATGACATTACGTCGACTCGACTCTGCGCCTCCATCTATACTATATACATATTCTATATATACATATTATATATGTATATACGTGCTTCCCGTGACGTTTCGGTTAACCCGTTCTCGTTCGGCGAACAGACGGACGTTAAATATCTGCGACGGATCGAGTAAAAATATTCCTGCTCGAAATTAAAATGCCATCGTAACGGAGATGCGAGAGAGAGAGAGAGAGAGAGAGAGAGAGAGAGAGAAAGGCTATCACTTTTACATTTCGAATCCCCTTAAAAGGCCTCGAAGCCGCTTGAGTAGATTGTGGGTGAGCAGGGGGGTGGGCGGGCCGGTGACCCGGAGCAAGGGGACTCGAGTAGGCCAGTACGATAAGCCAGAGTAGGCCAGGTAGGCCAGGTAGGCCAGAGTTTTTGTGACCGAGTGCGAGGAGGGGGCCGGCCGTCGCTGCTCGTAAGCTCGAGAGCGTAAACGAGTATTTAAAAGGGGCACGGGCACGGGCACGGCGCGTTAGTCGCTCGGTGAGAGCTCGGTGAGAGCTCGTGAGAGGGGGGGAGGGGGTCGGGGTGAGCGGCGAGGGTGCGACGAAGAGGCCGGGGATCGGGGGGAGGATACGGGGGGAGGGAGGGAGAGGCAGGAGCCCGGTAGATGTAGGGCGCGCATCCAGGGGTAGGCGGGTGTCGACGAGGAGGTGAGGCGAAACTCTCGACCCCGTGCACGCGCACAGCTCGAAGGAGGCAGGAGGAGCTTCGGCGACGCGCGCACTTGGTCCCTAGGTCGGCGTCACCTGCCGCATCTCCCGGGAACGTCGCCCACGGCCTTGCCGTCCGGAGCGGCCATGGATTACTCGTAAGCTCCCAGGAGCTCCCGCTCGGCACCTTGACCCTTCCACCACCACCACCACCACCACCACCATCACCACCGCTGCCGCCATCACCACCACCACCACCACCACCACCACCACCACCGTAGCCCCTTCAACCGAAGGAGCAGCCCCGCGCGCCCCTCGACGCCGACGACTTACTCCAGTACCGCGAGTCCAAGGGTCGGCTCGACCGGGGCCAAGCGGCCTTTTTATCGCTACCCGTTGTCTCCCCGCCCTTCATCCTATTGACTCGCGTTGCCTATCTCTCTCTCTCTCACTCACTCTCAAATTACACGCACGCATACGCGTAGATATCTCCACGTCACGAGCGCGGCGAGCTTCCGGGCGGCGAACCGCAGGCGCGTTCCTATCGCGCGGACCACAGACCGAATCAATTTCACCGTCGCTCGCCCGCGCGCCTTCGCCTACCTACCTCCCTTCCCCCCACTCCACCCCCCTACCATCAGGCGTCCCGCACCCGCCACCCTAAAACACCGCTCTAATTAGCTTGGGCTACTTAATACAGATCGCGGCTACCCGCTAAAGCTCTAAAGCTCCCGCGCTTCCCTTATTTACATAGACTTACACGTAGATCGTGTAATTATTCGGCTGCGTCGCTCCTCCCCCCCACCCATCCACCCTCCCTCTTCGTCGGAGGTTATTTGGGGGGGGGGGACGTATCAAAATCATAGGCGCGATGTCCGAAACGTTGGGCTCAAAAACTGACGCCGAAGCATCGAAGGGGCAGACAATTAATTTAAAATTATAGAGGAGCGTAATTATGGGTAATTAAGTAATTTAGTGAATTCTTACGATTGTCGTCTCGTTTATTATGGATTAGGCTAATTTTAATTTCACTTATGGATAAATTGCCACCGCAGGCCACCGCGGGCCACCGCAGGCCACCTCGTTGAATACGAATACAAAATGTCCAGGGTTGGGGGAGGGGGGGGGACTGACCGTGGACCACCGTTGGCACCGCTCGCCAACTCCGGGAGGAGAATCGAGGAAACGACGAGCGGCGGCTTCCCGGGGCTGATGTGTCCCGTAATTCCTTTCGGATCGCGGAGATCAACGTCGAGTCCCAAAGGAATTTATGGTAAAAGATTTTTTAATTTAACTCAAAAGGGTCGTGAATTCGATGGGAACTCGTCCGTCCAATCACGGGGACGAATTACCTGCACTCCGGGGACAATTTACGATTCACGCTCAATGAGTAATTATTCGCGCGATCCGACGCCATTGGCACCGCCGCCCCGCCGCCCCGCCGCCATTGCCACCGATCGACAATGACGTTAGAGAATAATTTTGCGCATAGGTGAGAGCGACTATAAATCTACATATCCGCTTCTTGCCCCCTCGATCAATCACGTTCTCGTGCCGCTCGCGTTACCCACCCACCCCTCTCCACCCCAGCCCCGGCAAATGGGATAGGGGCCGAGAAGCTAATTTCCAGGTCGGCAATAATTCCTTATACGATCGGTAGGTAAAGGCTGAGTCGGCTAAGGCGGCTAAGGCGTGACCCTCGCTAAATACGGGTCATCGTCATCTTTTATCTATTATATCCGGAGCGTCGATCCCGCATCGGGTCGTCACCGGGATTGGCGATTAGCTAGACTCGGGCAGGGTGGGGCCACGAGGTCCACGTAATCTCCGAGCCCTGACGAAACGGCCAAGTTAGGTTAACTTGCCTAAAGCTCCTCACGTCAAACGATCGACGAATGCCTCGACTGACTACCGATCCATTATTAATCTCTATCCCTCGATCGAGGGGTTATTGGGGAAACGAGGATTTTTATTCCTTCCTCCACCCCCCCTCCACACCCCCCCAACCCACGGCTCTCCTACCTCTTCTACCCGTAGGCAAGCGAAACTTACTTGCTCCGAAAAGCATAATCTCTGCGCGATAGTAAAGTCAATGGCTCCCCTTGAGATGATGATACTCGAGGATATTCTCGATTAAATCGTCCAGATTATTATTATTATTATTATTATTAGCGATACGAAAGCGGAAATGGCGGAGAATTAACGTTGGCTTTATTATACGCAGCCGCGGCGAATCATGTAATTCGACTCGATGCTTCAACAGCCGAGCCATTTGATAATTAAACTTTTGTTTACTTTTACCCCCCCCCCCCGGGGGGATCAAATTACCAAAATGAATCGTTCCCTCGTGTAAAAGCAAGCCTCTTCTCTCCTCCCGCCCCCACAGCCCCTCTGTAAATTAAAACCATTTTATGGGGAAAGAGTACGTCGAATCGATACATCGACGGCATAGATAGACATTTAAATGAAAGTAAAATATAATATTCGGTTTCGCTAGCTATTTTCTTTCTTTTTTTTTTTTCTTTTAAATATATATTTTTCTCGTTCGTTTCTGTACGTAGACCAGGATTTTTTTTTACATTTACATACGACACGTAAATGTCCATTTTATTATAAAAATTATGCGGATCTATCTATCTATCGCGGATAGAGAGGCAAAAAAAAAAAAAAAATTAATTTTCCCGATAAGCTTCCGATCGTTCAATCGCTTCCGGATAAATCCTTTTCAGGAATCCTTTAATAAATCAGACGCGGATAGCCCCCCTCTCCCCGTACCCCAATAACCCCTTCCGAAATGACATCCAAGACAATAATGTCACGAGGCCACGCGGGGGAGTGACGTTTTTTGCAAGTAAGCAGTTTTTCTGCGACTTCTTCGAAAGGGAATGGGAAAGCTTTGCCCATTTACTTGAACGATAATGCGTCATGTGCTCGGAGATTGTATCCCCGGACTGATAATCGAAGGGCTTGAGGCATTTAAAATAATTACTGACCGAGGACAGAATACCGATTTCGGGCTATTAAATGTAAATGAAAGGGGCGGGGGAAAATGCCCGTCGTTGATGACAATCGATATTCTTTCGACACATTACCTCCCGTGCGTCTCCACCCACCCACACGACTTCTTCGTCACTTTATCCCCCACCCACCCCCGTTATTCACGTAACGTACGGAAGTTATAAATTTTATTTAACTTTAATGAATGCGATTTGCGAGCGGCCGATAAAAATTTATGGGATATAAGCATCTCCGGACACGTATCGCCGATAACAAATAAATTCATAAGTATATACGTATGTACGTGCTTTATTTTTTATAACTCGAGACCCGAAATGTCCTTTATTTACGAACGATTTGACTTTTTACTTAGTGCAGGCAATAGATTCGCGCGTATTTGTTAGCTTTATTTGTAGTAAATAATTGCCGCTGTGTCGTCTGTGTCGTCCCCACCCCTTGGATCAATGGATAGAAATAAATGCAATCCGATTCAGGAGAACGATCGAATTGAAGAATCGAATATTCGTAGACTCGTCGTCGACTTATCGGATAAGCAACTTTTTCTGAACAGGAAAAAAAGTAAGTGAAAGAGAGAGAGAGAGAGAGAGAGAGAGAGGCGCCACATCTGCCAATTAGAGATTGTGTATCATTCACGTACGAGTACGTTCGCGTACGAATACGGCTCTCTCTCTCTCTCTCTCTCTCTCTTTTGGCTCGACCCCCCACCGCCCCGCTACACTTGTCATGGGCTAATAGTCCCTCGACTCTCCCTTCGAGTCTAATCGAGTGCCAATCAGTCGCTTATAGCCAGCGTTGATTGACGGCTGAAGCCCGCGTTGATTATACACGATTTCTACTTGAGTCGCAATACATCGTGCGCACAGGATCGTCAACTTACCTGCGCATACGCTACCGCACCGCGCCTCATCCGGTTCCTACACTTACACGGCTAAATACTCGGTTCAACGTATTAAGTGGAACGACTCGGTATGGTGTCATCCCTCGGCTTGTAATACGATAAATGATCGACGACTGATTCGCACGGATTTCCTCCCTAATACTGCATAATATTACATACCTACATACATACCTACATACGTACATACATACATACATACATACATACATACATATATATATATATGTACGTACGTTGTGTAAAGTTCACTGCCTTCCCATACAGTCTCATTGGTCACGACAAATGATGTAAATAAATATCAACCGGCCTTTATTCATTTAAACATTATCAAAAACAACTAAATTACGTAAAGTTTTTTTTTTAGTAAGCAACGAACACGAACGAGCTGCTGCTGCTGCTGCTGAAAACTTCTAAAAATCATTAAGAATTATTATTCTTCCCAACAACAACAAAAAAAAAAAAAAAAAAAAATGCCGTAGCAAACTAAATAGTCGTGAATGAGCTTGGAAAAAGATTTTCTAAATTTCCAAAGAATTTCTTATGGGGACGGATGTATCGATCGACAAAGAAGGGTCGCGAGTTCGTAGGAGGCGGACGGGGAGTAGAGGGGGGGAGAGTGGAGAGGAGACGAGAGGAAAGTTGGTAAATTATGAAATGATGAAATTTTTATTCCACCATAAGTACGTGATCCAATGTGGAATTCAATTGAAAGGCTGAAAAACTTTTCATCGATCTTTGGCTATCGCTATCGCTATCTCGATAAACTTACACACACACCGTGGCAGCCATTTGGAATTCTATATATGTAGTGAAACTACTTACGTTAAGTCCTTACGCGGAGAGTCGAGCTCTTTAAGCACGATAAAGTCTCGAAGAGCCCCACTCCCCCACTCCCCCCCGACCCCTGAATAGCCTCGTATGGCTCCCGGCCTCACCGCTTCCTTCCATTATGCGCGAAATTCGTTTAGGAAAAAAATGCAATAGGCCAGAATGTCAGTCGATAAGTGGGCAGGGGGGATGTGTGGGCTGGGCCAGGAGAGAGAGAGAGAGAGAGAGTAAAATATTCCCAATGAGAGAAATAAACGTACTCTCTCCTTTCCCTCGATTCCGTTCTCAAGGGGAACCTTATTTCGATTGAGCAAATATTTACCTGCTAACGGGTCCCGCACGCGTTCCCAGAATCCAAGTACCTACTTGTCCTTTCATCTCTTACCCCCACCCCCTCCCCTTTCCCTCTCACCCCTTTATTTGACTAACTTTTATCCTCTCCGACTAGTTAGTTATCTAATCATCCTGCGCACTCTCCCTCCCTCTCTCTCTCTCTCTATCTCGCATTAGTAAGCCGAATTAAGTAAAATTAAGTAGTAAAACAGTCATTTTGTAATTAGACATTAGACATTAAACTACTTCTAACTTGTGTTATCTATAAATTTCTAAAGAGCAATTTGACTCTGCTTACTTTAGCCCAAAGTTCTTCTTCTGGTTCTTATGGTTATTGTCGTTATTGTTATTTATTGTCGTTATTGTTATTATTGTTGTTGTCATAATGATATTCTTAACAAGTGCAGTTGAAAAGTAGTATGGCTTTAAAAAAGGTATTTATAAAGCGTGCGAGGCCGGGACGGGCTTAGGATGGAGCGATGGCTAAGTAAGCGCGTGTTCCCCGATTGCGCATAAAAGGAAGGATGTAATTGAGAAATGGAGGAGAAATTTTCCTCTTTCCTCTTTCTTCTTTCTTCTTTTTCTTTTCCAAGAAAGTGAAACGTATTAGCTCGTAAAGGAGCGAGTTTTTAGACCTGATCGATAGCCACCGCCGTTACTGCAAAGTGTAAAGAAAAAAAGGATTATCGGAAAACTTTGGCGACTTTCTTCGGCAAGTTAGTGCCGCGCTCTTCCAAGGGGGGGGGGAAGAAGAAAGAAGAACGAAAGAAGAGAGAAAAGAAAACTTTGGTTTATTATAAAAGTTCTTGGGTGGATATTATGATAAAGGACCCGCCGCTCTATGGGCATAAATTTTCCAGCACATTTTCAGAAACTTGGCGGATGAAAAATTTCGGCTTTATAAAAAATTAACTGCCGGCCTCCTCGTGGCCTGGCTCGGGGGGGAGGGGGGGGTGGAGAGCAACTGCTAATGTAATATTATACAATAGCCTCACTACGTAGTACCTTAGTACGGAGTGAGATCACGTAAGGCAAAGTATATCTCCGTGCGCGCTTTGGCTTTGCTTTGGGGCAAAAAAAAAAAAAAAAGCAATAACCCCATGCGCCCTCCCGACATTGACGTTTTCTAAGCCTAAAAAGGTAAGCCACGGAGCATTAACTCTCCGGGTTTTGTTTTTCGTTTTCCTTTAAATAGCCGATTGTTGTTGTTGTTGTTAGATAATATAATATAAGAAAAGAATGGACGATCTGTCAGTCTACGATGCGATAATGTCGAAAGCCATGATTTTAAAAGAAGTTCAATGAATTTATTATTTTCCTTTCAATCGATCATCCGACGACAGTGCAGAATCATGGCCTACATTACGTACATTTGAGTATATGAAATAAGGAGTAAAAGTAAAAGAAAAGAAGAAGAAGAAGAAAGTATACGTTTGTCGAAATTGTAAGGAATGTTTTAGCCTCTAATGGTTATTTACGAGTAAAATGGATTGTTTACAGCCACGAGGAACGACTGTGTCGCCTGCGAGCGTAATTATCTCTCTCTCTCTCCCAAAGAGTGAGTGAGAGAGAGAGAGAGCAATTGGTGCGATACAAGTGATCGAGTATAATAACGCAGCCTGGCCAATGTACATTACTTTGCTTAATATAAAAGGGAGGGAATTAATTGTAATAGGGTCGGGGCGGAGGGGTGTTTTAATACGAACGAGCTGTCGACGAAGCGGCACTTCCCCGTCAATGGCATAGGAATCCCCATAAACTTGCATGTCGGCCGGCCGGAACTCGGGTTCTTCCACTTGGGAGATTTATAGCCGCTGGGCCCGCTGACACGGTACAGTGATACGCACGTATTAAAAAATAATCCGCCCACGGCTCGCTAAAAGATCCTTTGCCTAGTAGGGATCTTATAATATAGTTTGCGTATCACTGTGCGCGGGGTGGCTGGGCGGGGTGAGGGGGATACGATCGCTCGGAGCTCGGAGCGATTAAAGTTGACGCGTCCCCCGAGTAGCCCCAGATAATTCTAAATATAAACACACGGAGAGTGAGAGAGAGAGGGGGGGGGATGCTGTATGATGGTATCGGAGGCTGGAAGCTTCTAATGCTGTCCATGGGAGGTGGAAGGTATCCTGGTGTACGAGTCCCTCGATATTTCATCTAAGCGTGCCTGGGAGGGGAGTCGTCCCAGTCACCTCAAAGTCACGTATCCTTTGCATCTGATTTCAGGACGAGAGGGGAAGATAGATCCCGTCTGCTCGGATGGGAGCGCGTACGATGTTCTCCAAATTCAAGAGCGGGGGCGGGGTGGCCTCCGTACCCGTGGCGTCCAACGCCCTCGAGTTGAACCCCATTTCAATCCAATTCGAGGTCGGCAAACAGTCGGCGACTGCGGGCCCGGAGAATGTCTGGAGGGTCCTCGAGGGATACAGAAAAAGCGACGGGAAGGTCTGTTCCAGAGGCCGTCACTAGGCTTCCTCCTTCCTCCTCCTCCTCCTCCTCCTCCCCCCTTAAATGCTTGGCTTATTATTTTTATGATTTATCCAGCTCACCCACGCAGCCCTATCATAGCCGTAACTAATATTTTTTACTTATCGTACTAATATCAATTTCTCTTCTCTCTCTCTCTCTCTCTCTCTCTCTCTCTCTCTCTCTCTCTCTCTCTCTCTCTCTCCGTATCCTCTCCATCTCTTTTTTTATTTACTTACTTAGGATAATAATTTCACGGGCTGCGCATTCGTTTCCCTACCGCGTGTAAATGCTAAAATCCACCAAATTGAGAAATTTCATTTTCTTTTCGGATTATTTTCTATTAAAACTTAATTAGCCGCGCATTTCTTTCGCGGTTAATATTTTATAATCACGCGTTAATTACGAAATTTATTAAGGCACGGCATTATTTAATCATTGCAATTGAAGCTAAACATACTCGCACTCGTGTATTAGAAAGTCATTAATTAGTGATATTCCCCCTCCTATTATTTAATCCGAACTTGCTTGAACTTTATCACTTACTGCGCACGCGCAAGAAATTTCAATAATATACGATCGGCATTCAGATTAAACTAGTTTTCAATTTTCCTTGCTTTACATTGTATTTCAACCTCAATCACTACTCGTCCTTTGTTTGTTTGTTTGTTAGTTATTATTATTATTATTATTATTATTATTATTATTCTAATAAAATTAAGAAGCTATTGATATATATATATACGTACGTACGTACGAATGTATATTTATTATATCTTCCTTGATAGTTTAAAACAGCTTATAAAACGTGTTCCATCGACTTTATCAAAATCTTAAATTTATCTAATGCTTAGAAGTACTTAATTTTTCCATTTACCACGGTAATTTCGTGCATTTCATACGGCAGATCAAGATCATTGTAGTAATTTATTGAGAAAAATTCAAACGGTAATTACGTATCAGGTTATTGTACTTTATATAAAATTTAATGTACTCATCTTCAACTTTTAATTAACAATCCGTTATTAATGAATCATCGATTTAATAATAATTGCATTTTCGATTTCGCATTAACATTCAAGCCCGTAAAGATTTGTAATAATGTTATAATACTCGAACACGATTTTTCAAACGAGTAAATAACAATATTATTTATAAAAATCCATATGGACAATACTCGAACGAATAACGAATTTATAAATTTAACCCCAATTTCATACCCCATTTTAATTAAATATTTAAATATTAATCATCCCTTTACGTGCGCGTATACGTGCGCGTATACGTAAAAAAAAAACAATACTTTTTATAGATAATAATAATTCATTGTTTATAAATAAAAACCAATGTAATGACGCGTTAAATTTTTCATTTATTGGATATTCAATGGATTTTGTAAATACGGAAAGTCTCCTTCTTCTTATTCTTCTTCTTGTTTTTATTTCATTTCTATCGCCTCATCTTCTCACTCAACAATAAACATTTCCCGTAAGAATTATTATTATACGCAAACGGAATATCATGCTCCAAAAAGGTAAGAGTAGCCAATAACGAGTAAATTAATAAGTAAATAAGATGAAAGAAGTTTAACAGTTCCACGTGATATTACGAACAAATGTACAATAAAAATAGCCTTTTAATATAAAACGAGTAATTTCTTTTAGAGAAAGAGCCTCCCTTTTCGTAGCATAATATTCTTAAAAATAAATAAATAAATAAATAAAGCCCATAAAGATTCTCATACGGATTTAACGCTAAGGGCGGGGTTATTGGGGTTATTGAAAATTCTTTTTTAAACAAGATACGAAAAGCGTTTTATAAACGATCTTTATGATTTCTCTGGCTGTTCCGGCCTTCGAAATGTCTAATCTAATAATTCAGTTCTTTTTAATAACAAACTGCGAGCGCCTGCAGTTACAATATTCAAGGTTTACGTGCTCCGATTCCGAAGTAGTGTAGGAGTATCGATAATACGCAAATTTAGTGTATAAAACGACGAGTCTTTCGCTTGTAAATTAAAAAAGTTCCTTTTTTCTTTTCTTTTCTTTTGTTTTGTTTTTGTTTAATTTCCTGTAGCTGGAGGAAGTATTCGTTGTAGCCGCTCGGGGAAAGAAGGGCGCGTAGCTTCGGTTATTTAATTAAACTATTAACGATCGAGGATTTCTTAAATAACGCAGTCGGTCAAAAGTTTCATTTTTAATGTTAATACGTAATGTCGGACGTCGGACGGTGCAGTTAAGAAGAATTAATTACGGGGGGAACGGACTCTTCTCTTCGATGTTTGTTCTGGCCCGATTATTAATGAAATATCTAATGATTTACGAACAAATAATTAAAGTTAATGCTCAATGGGGCTCGCCGATCCTTTTGTAGGGGCACGTGAATTTTACAAAATCACTTTATACGGGCTCAGCTCGATTCGAGCGATTCGAGTATAATTCAATTATAAAATTTAATGGAATTATTAATAAAAAGTTATTTCCCTGAAAGGAGAGGGGGGGGAGGGTTTGAAAAAAAAACCGTATAAAGAAAAAAGAACACAAGCGGAGAGCGCAGTAAGCTCTCGAGTTGATTATTTATAAATATCCGGAAATTTATTTAACGATACGGCTTGTACAAAGTCCTGTATAAAGTTTTATTAATGAAAGTGAATAATTTATTTCACTTTTGCTTAATCTACGGAATCTCAAAGATCCGCGGAATGAAATGTACGATAAATTTTATATGGCCAGTAAAAATAGGTAAAGCTGAATCAAGATTTATTCTTGATAAAGGTCCCCGTCTAATTCATAGCTACTTCTGCCGGAATATTATTGGCAAATAAGTCTTTAGATAAAAAAAGAAAAAAAGAAAAAAAGAAAAAAAGAAAAGAAAGAAGGAACCTTTATCCTTGGAAGCGGAGAGAAACTAAGCGTAGGAAAGACTTTATTTACAATTGTTGTTTTATACGATTGAATTCGAGTCCCGAATGTACAATACATAATACGTGTATATATATATATATATATACGTATATATATATATGTGGTAAACGCGAAACTAGTTAACGTAATAAATATTTTCGAAGCCCGTACCTTATGCGGCCATATGAACTAAAACGGCTTTATTTATTTCTAACAAAATACTACAAAGATAATCATCCACTGATGGCTTATGAAATGCGATTCAGCGGGGGAGGAACTCAATAAAAAAAAAAAAAACAAATCCACAGAGCGGCACAAATCATTCTAGAATTTACGAGCTAATGCAAATGCGACTATCAGACGTTACACATCGAACGGAATAATAATTCATCTTTCCGCTCCCTCCTCCCCCACCGACGAAATACTTATTCTTCTTTCTTTTTTTTTTTTTTTTTTTTTTTTCACCGCTATTATTTCCACGGCCTGGCAGTTGCATATTTCAAAACTAACAAACGAAATATCCACGTTTTGTAGATTTACTCGTGGTGGGTGGAAAGACTCTCTCTCTCTCTCTCTCTCTCTCTCACTCTCACCCCGCGCTCGAGCTCGTATAATTATTCTCTTTCGGCCCCTCCCCGCGCCACGACTTAAGTCCTTGCGCGGAGCAGAGAGAAGATCCGAGGGGGGCCACGACATAGAGGGAAATACGGGAAAATACGGGAAAATACGGAGATCCTTCCCCCCCCCGGACACGCTGTGCTTATCTTCCTCCAAGCTCTTTTTCGACTACGTTCATATATGCGCATATATATGTATATATATATATATATATATAGCTCGAAGAATTTTCATAAAAAACGAAAGGCAGCTTCGAGTTCCTTTGACATCCGATTTATAAATTGACACGAGCGATCGTAGTACGTAGCCATTGCGAGTTATTTCCTCGGCGATGTATTTATCCTGCCCGCGCAGCTCGATATGCGCTTTAAGTAAAAGAGAAGAGAGACTTTTACGCTAGAAAATAGGTTTAATTTTAATTGTCAGCCTCCACAATTATTACTGTCTGCGAGGAGTAGGTGGAGTAGGAGTAGGAGGAGCGAGGAGGAGGAGGAGCAGGAGGAGGAAGGAAGTTTTCAAAGTCCGTCTGGACGCTTTTCCGGCTTTTCCTACATTTCCCCCGACAATGGCACACGTTTAATTACATTTTACACTTATCCATCTCTTTTTAATTTCATTAATGAATTTACCTTTGTTATGCTATAGGGGGATTTGCTTAAATCAGATTAGTATCATTCTGACCTCTGCTCGCGACTACTACTACTACTACTACTACTACTACTACTACTACTACGGAGGCACGCTGGGGCACACTCTCGCGCACACGTGTACATAAAACAACAGGAGCTCTTGCGAAACGTTCGCGCTCAAAATATTCCGGAACTGATCAATCAGAATTATAATTATTTCCAAACAATACGTAATTCTAACCTAAAATCATCATTGTTATTATTGTTATCCTACGCGTAGTCGAAGAGACTAACAACACCAAGTAAGATTTCAGGTGGTTCAAACGATTCCTCCTTTCCTATGCATGCACTGACATCGTTAATTCAATTACTCAAGATAATGAATAAAAGTAAGGGAAATACATTGTATCGGACACGTAATACTTAATCAGGTCGCGCGAATTCCTTTTTAATTGCCTTGGCGATTTCGTGGTATTTTGATTAAATGCTGCAAGCTCGGCGATTAAGACGCCTCGCCTCGCCTCACCTCCCCCTCCCCCCATTCCTTTCTTCATCGATCCTTTTCCCCTTACGATTTTCCTCCAAGATTAAATCCACGCGAGCCTCTACTCGTAAGTAACCTTATAAATAAACACAAACAAACTGATTCTTGCGACTGGCGCTTTAATTTTGTAGTCCTTTGACCTCACCAGAGGGAGAGAGAAAAAAAGAAAAAAAGGAATAAATAAATAAATAAATAATACATAACGCGTGCCATTTGATTAATTACGCGCAAGGGAAAAATAATCTCTAATTAAAAGGCGTGAATTCGTACGTAAAATTGTTCGCCAAGTCTTATAAACGGCAGTCGAAATGAAGATTTATATTTATGCAGTCGCTGAGAACATGAGAAAAAAAAAGAAATAAATAAATCATCGAAAGCTCGGCGTGGAAAGTAACTGAAATTCATTATGATGAGCGTGAAAGGTTATTTACGTTAACCATTCCCGACGTCTTTCCTTTAATTCCGCTTTTATTTCTCCCCGACTCCATTTTCCGGCAAATAAATTAATCAATCCCGTAACCAAGATTATTTTCTTCTTTTTTTTTTTTTCTTTAATTAACGAAACCGTTATCGGGATCATTCCTCGACTCGAAATAACGATAAACCAGCTTAATTGTTTATTTAGTGAACGTAATTATTTAGGTTTGGAGCGTTCGAAGCACGTGAATGTTTGTGGGCGATTCGCATCTCCTTATCCGAATAATTTAACGAAACGACGAACGGGCCGAGAAATATATATGGAACCGTTCCTTCTGATTTCAGGAGGTATCGATATTTTTATTCGAGAAGCGTACCGCAGAAAAGATCTACAAGCCTAAGAGGAAGGAGACCATAACGGAAATGCTGAGAGTCGGAGTGCGGCAGCTGGAGCGCTTCCGACATCCGAAAATCTTGCAGGTCAGCAAACCTTATACATATATATATACATATATATATACCTTATATCAAGGATATACGAGGACAAATCGATCTGAGCTTCCAATTAAATAATATCCTTCCTCCGATCGATTTTAAGCAATTTATTCTACTAAATAGCTTTATCTCCCGTCCGGAACTGCTGTTCCCCGTAAACCGTATTCGTCAAGATCTTAATGATCCAAGTCAGCCTGCCAGGCTTCGGACAAAAAGGTCACTTCGGTCCCTATAACATCACAATTACCGTGCATGCTGACTCTATTGTACAACGTCGGCTTTACCAACATTATGATATGTATATAGATACATATCCATATATCCAAGCCATATTGGAAAAGCCATATCGTTCGAGATCGAGGTATCGAGGGCCACGTGCTCGATTCTCATTTACCTAAATTAATAAACAACGATGGGATTGGCTCGCGCAGGGCAGCCGCCAACCGACGGTAATTTAAAAAGTCGAATGAAAATCACGTAGAATTATTGGAGGTAGCGAGGGCTGGCCTTTTGAAATATTAAACTTTCAGCCTGACAATTTAGTTAAATCACTCGGATGACCGTTTATGGCTTTAGTTCCGCTTCAGACTAACGTGGCTCTCGGGAGCAGTTGCCGGAACCCCGGGAGCTGCTGCCTCCGATGAAGCGTCGGTCCATCATTCTTACATTGTTATACTTTTATATTTTCATTCTTACATCAATAATTAATAATTATAAGCCGAGTTATGACGATCATGGCCGAGCATTTAGTAGATTTTAGTAGTAGTACAAGAGGGTATAGCTAGACCCTTATCATTGTACATCTAAAGAGCTTGTAAAAGGTATTAATACGTCTCAATATTTAGTCGGCCGAAGAGATATTAAAACGTGTCTTTATGGTCTACACGGGTTATTATTGGGAGCGGGTATTCGTACGGGGAGACAGGAGAACGGTTAAGTAATTTCTGCTGGTCAGGTGGTGCATACCGTGGAGGAGTGCCCGGAGACTCTGGCCTTCGTCTCGGAGCCGGTGCTCGCCAGTCTGGCCAACGTTTTCGCCGCTCAGGAGCAGCGACAGCTTATGGATGCGGCCGCGATCAATCACCACCACCAGCACCAGCACCAGCAGCAGCATCAGCAGCATCAGCAGCAGCAGCAGCAGCAGCAGCACAATCACCACCATCAGCACCATCAGCATCAGCAGAACCTCGGCAGCCAGCAGATCGTCGGTGGCAAGGCCAATTTCGTCAAGGAGTACGACATGCTCGACATCGAGATCAAGTACGGACTGCTCCAGTGCATCGAGGCCTTGTCCTTCTTGCACAACAGCTGCCAGCTGATGCACAGGAACGTCTGCCCGAGCAGCGTCGTCATCACTAAAAAGGGCACCTGGAAGCTCTTTGGCTTCGAGTTCATAGGTGAGCTTCAACGGCCCGGTTACCTTCCTCCCTCCCCACCCCAATCGTATTCATTCGTTTATTTATTTATTTAATCCGTATATTGGCAGTCGAGGCATTGGCAGATTTTATAAGGAGATGCCGCTTCGAGGGATATCGTATAGTACTCCGTGTTCTTGCCGAAGGGTATAATATGAGAAAGCGTGGAAAGGGCCCCTCCGCGTCTAATAAGTACAATACGTGGTGGAGGTATAATAGAAAAGCTTGATTAATGGACGGGGAAGAGATTAGGAGCGCAATAAAGCAGAAATTAACTATAAGAGAATGTCAATATTCATCAATCACTCGGGCGATCGTTCAATATCACTTATCCAAAGTATAATTACATCGTATTAATATTACATCGCGAATGCTTCGAGTTTATCATTAATTACAGCTCCAAATTAAATTACCTTTATAATAAACTTAATGTTTGGGGCGGGTGGTGGTGGTGGTGGTGGTGGAGGAGGTGGAGGAGGAGCGTGGAGGAGGGTGGAGGAGGGGGTTGATCGACTTATGTATGGTTGATGTGGATGATAATGAATGCGAGAGGCTCGATTGAAGGACAAGTAATACAGCGCCAATAACCTTATGCTTGTCTCGTGTTATTTACGTGGGACCGATCCGGTTATTGGGTTTAATCCGGTAATAAGTGACTCGCGGCGGCTATATCGGCTAATCGTGCACATTCGCGTGCCTTCGATGGCTAATAATACGCGTTATAACGAAGATCGAGGGGATCGTGCAACGAGCGATTGTCAATGATTTTTGCGCGAGTCACAAGTCCGAGTGATACGAGTCGTTATTCGGGCCGACAAGCGGAAGGAATCGCCCGCTACGCGTTTAATTTGATAAATTCCTCGTGTCCTCCTTCTCGTAATTCATCTGGATTTTTTTTTTTTTCTTTTTAATATCTCCTGCATCCGCTCCTGGGCATAACGACGATTCTCAACAGCATCAATCACCCAACACTTGATATTCCCTTACAATGCCCGGGCTCATTTCTCATTACTTTTCTACCACTAAGTTCCCGAAGATACCGGCGGCACTTACATTTATCAATTTCAGTTATCGCATCCGGAATTATTTCCACTGATATTTCACTGATATTGGCTATTGGCTGATCCGTCTTCTTCTTCTTCTTCTTCTTCTTAATTATTAAGTTTCTTTCTTTCTTTGTTTTTCTATTCCTACTCTTCTCCTGTAATTCCCCTCGTAATTCCCCTCGTAATTCCCCTCGTAAGCATGTAAAATAAATATTTTCTCGATTATTTTCAATTCTCTCGCGCGTTTTTGCATTTTCCGCTTATTTGAATTTTTAAAAAAAAAAAAAAAAAAGCTTTTACGATTCCGTAGCCCCTTTTTCCTCCATAATTCATACAATAAAGGTAACGCGAGTTTATATAATATTTTTATGAGACGTGAATCGTCCGTTTCCGCGCTTTTTTCTTTTTTTTTCTTTTTTTTTGCTGTTTATACGTACACTCTCTGTCTAACGATCCCTTTAGTCTGTTTTTTTTTTTTTTTTTAGAATTGCCGTCATTTACAATTATATTAAAATGCCGTGTTTTAATCGCAACGCAACGACGTTGCAAAAGGTAGATTTTTCACTTAATTCAATTTACATCGTTAAAGCTTAAAATTAATTCCAACTACATGTAAATATGGCGTTGTAAAGTTTCACGTAAAACTTCATTTATTGCTAAAAAATTAAGCTCTTTTCTTAAAACAAAACGAAAACGAAACGAAACGAAACGAAAAAACTACGGTTTATTTAGTTAATAACTACTATAAATGAAGAATATTTCGTAATTTGAGAGGAGAGGTGGTGAGGTTGATGAGCCGATTCGTCGATTACTCGTTTACTTTATCAGCCGGTTGTCAATGCCTTAGAACGAGACATTACAGCGAAAATATGATTCATGTCATCGGTAGGCATGTTCCTTCCTATTAATTAATGCAATACGTGTAATATGACCTTTTATTCAATACCTCGAGGATACTTAATCAAATACCGAGTCGTTATCTCGAATGATCACGATAGAGATCCGGGATTTATTTTTATTTCCACTACCTGCGTAAGAATGGTAACGCGAATCACGAATAGGGATCTATCGATTATCCCTATTGTTCCCGTAATTGCAAAACTGCTTTTGAGCCGACGATTTCTAGCTGGAATGGGAAATCCTGAAGTGCCGGCATCGCAAAAGATAACGCGGGGCCTGTATCCGCGACGGAATCCTCCAAATATTTCTGCAAATACTCGATTTTCACGACATTGCCGAGCCAATGAGACTATTGAGAACGTAAATACATATAATCAAATAAGATTTTAGGGATACGTTAAGCAGCTAAGAAAAAAAAGAAAAAATTCTAGCTACGCAACTGGGGCCCGTTCTCGCGCGCGCCTTCTATTATTAGGCACGGCTTATGTAGGAATTATGGGATCCCGGGCGGTACTCTGGGTGCAACGAAGCACGTGTCGAAGCTCGGCAAGTTCAGTAATTCGTCGGGAGGATAATCTTTTGGTGGGAGCGTGGCGAGGCGAATCTGTGCAAGCGCCGCCAGTATCCGGGGAAATGAATGCAAATTGCCAACACTCCCGCGCGAATGAACTGCCTTTATTTGACTAACAATTACACGAGTAAATATGTAATGGTGGAGCAGTACAGTATATTCGGTAGCTGATACACCGACAACAACAAGTCAGAGCTTCCTACGTGAGCCTGGCCATTAAAAGCATACATAATGCCCACCGTTTACAACAAATATTGGTTTCTCCTTCTTCCTTCTCTTTCTTTCTTTTCTTTCCGTAACCGTCGCGATTCGTTTAACACACCTGGACATTATTTGAATGTACAGCTAGCGGTGTTACGTGCATATACACACGTATACCTGCGCTTGCTATAATACTTTTAATATTAAATTAACGTTTACGAGCTTATTAGCTTATTAGCTTACATATATATATATGTATATGTATATATAGGACGTTCGGTTGTCAAGCGTAAGCAATTAAAAGCTTAAATATCATATCCCATTGGCATTCTCTCGGTTCGTTGAATGTCGATATACGTTTCAATACTTTAAAAATGAGTATTAAAGAAAAACTTACCGAATCACTTGACGGATATAATAATAATAATAATCCGATCGAGTAATGAAAGTTCAAAGGAATAAAAAAAAACTTCCGATCGAATGATTCTCCATTGAAATTCGTTAATTACTCTATAAAATCATAAAAGCCTATGTATGGATAATTGGATTTTTATAATAATACAATGGATAATTGATTTGGACGATTGGGCGACTAAACAAGCGCAAACTATTAAATAACCAAATGCCGTGCTTTTTATAAATTCAAGCGAGAGTTTATCGCGCGAATGGAATACAATCGAAGTTTTTTAATTATTTACGTCGTCTCGCTTGTCGTCCGTTAAATTGTTTATCATCGTATTATCCGTAACGTGACGTTAATGGCTTAGAGTAGAGTATTATTTCCCTTTCGGATCTACGGATCCATTGAAGCGAGCGAGCGAGCAATTGGTAATAACTTTTTAAGGTTATGTTAGCGCCATCGAGGGCAGTAAAATAATTATCTGTTAACGTGTATTGAAATTTAGTCTTCGTCGGCAAATCTCGTTCTAAGACTCTTTAAAAGCAATTACTACTGATAACGGGACTTGATCGGAAAAGTCGATCGGCACCAGCGCGTAATTGTATTGCAAAAGTTATATTTCATTCGTAATATGCGCTCACGTATCGAAGCGAACAAGTAAATGTTTGTTTAACGTACAAATGCCCCGCGTACGGCCACTGACTTTATCACAATTATTTTGACTCTGCACTGGAGCGAGTAAAAATAGATTAAAATTAACAATACAAATTTAATAATATTCGAGTTATTTTTGTTTTTTTTTTTTTTTTGAGTAGTAAGAGAGTAGTGCGTTGAGGATGTTGAGCGTGTTGATAATAATACCGTTAGGAAGCGTACTCGTACGTACGCAAGCTTATAAATTATAAAAAAACTTTAACAGAGTCATACTTTACAGCCTCTCTGATAAAAAATAAAAAAAATTCCCTCCCCTCCCGTAATTAGGCTAAGATAGTAACGTTATTTATACACACGTATACGTATAGAGTATAAAGAGCATAAAGCCCAAGCTTTTTAACAACATTATATTTTAAAACCCCGGCGCGACGCTGTTTTATGCAAATGCACGCTTCACGTACACGTATAAATGGGTTGGGGTTGGGGGGGGAGGAGCATGTACATACACAGCTCTGTCCGTTCTTTCTGAAGTAGCAGCTTTATTAAAGCTCTCAGGATATTAATATTACAATGTTGTTGTGCTGCTTTTTATTACGGGGACTCGAGCTAAGACGGCGCTAAAGTTATTTTAACGGGCATTAAAACGAAGACTAAGTTACGATTTCCATCGTCGTCCCAGCGTCGTCCCATCGTCGTTCCAGCTGTAGCTACGATAATATTGAAATTTGTTTTGAATGGGGGCGGGGGGACGCGTACGAATACGCAGCCTTTTAATTCAATAAAATCGATAAATTGATATATCTATAATTAAGAGCGCTTGGCTTGGTTGGCTACGTTGCGCATGGGATCGGAAGCACATGAGAGTCCCTCTCACCGCTTAGAAGCGCGCGGTCCCATTGTCCCAGGCGCCTGTCACTAAATCATTACTGAACACGTATTCTCAGCTCGTATTCTCAGCTCACCGTGAAAATGCATCTCTTGTCTTATAGAAAGGGTGAACGAACGAAACGCCAGCGATCCCGTCCCGCTCCCTCAGTGGATCAATCGAGTGCCGAAAATAACCCAGCCGAATCTCGACTTTATCGGTAAGGAGACGGGGATGAGTAATTACAAGGAATAATTATTGTACTGAAAGCGTAAATGGGTCGCAAGACTCGAAAATAGGACGTATAAATCAAATCGGCTATTATTTTGTCTGATGTTTTAGCTCCCGAGGTGCAGCAGAAGAAAATCGGCAGCATCCTCAGTGACATGTACAGCTTGGGCATGGTTATATGTTGCATCTTCAACCGGGGCCGACCCCTCGTACAAGCTAATTACAACGTTGCCGAATACCTCAAGCAGCTCGACATGGTATTACGGCTACTTAAACGGGCTCACGCTTCCGTACATTGTCGGAAGCAAATATTATTTACAATCGTGCCCGTGCATACAAGCAAATGTAATATTTACAATCAAATCGGGCGTCGGTGTCGCCACCTAGCGTCGGTTTATAATAATCAGCCATTAGCCACCCGTCCCACCCCTTTTTTGCTCGCGTAAAATAAGAGAAGGACGAAGGACGAAGGAAAAGGAAAAAGAAGAAGGAAAAAGAAGAAGAAAAAAGAAGAAACTAGTAAATGAAGCGAATTTTAACGTGAGCTTTTAACATGATTCGGCGTTCTGGTAGTTCTTAGTGTACGCGAGCCCCCCATACTGTATTTGCAGTTTATTAACGTCGACTTAAGCAGCACACATATCGATTGTTCCAAATCGTTTGCTCTGCAGAGAGCTCTTTAGTTCGGCTCGGGTAGTCACAGACGACACTTTTTCTGTACATATGGGTTTTAAAGCTCGACGCCTGGAAATGACGCCGGCGATCAGTTTTCTGCATTTTAACGGCTTTTAAAATTATTTACGGCTCCTCGACGTCTCGCTCGGCCTCGGTCGGCCCCTTGTTTCTAAGATTTCCAAGGAGACGCGCGCATCCCGTCCCCTTAACAAGGCAACGACAACGTCTATTAAGCCCGAACGCAGCAAACCCACACATAAGACAATCAATGGTCGGCCATCGCCGTTAAGTCCTTAAATGCCTCTCTGTGCGAAGCAAAACGCAAAAGCACCTCGTTATTCGTTTACTTAATTTATTTAATTTTATTTATATATTGTGACTAGAGTGAGAGAGAGAGAGAGAGCCAAGCTATTTGCCGCACCAAAGATCAATATCTTTGCGTGTATCTTGGTCGGCGAGAGCTTTTACGAAATTCCTCGCAGCCTATGTAGATCCGCATTGCCATGTATCGCGTCGCGACCGAATAAACTCTCCGCCGAGGAATATGATAATTATTTTATTGCCGCAGGCGCTTACGCGACGCTGATCATGTTAAAGGCTCTTCAAAATGTAAATTGACCTGCTTTGCGATCGGAGAAGGTCCATCGGATCTCGGATCGTAAGGAGTGGAGTGTAACCGTCGGTTACTCCTCCGAGTCTCCACTTCCTCTTCCTCTTCTTCTTCTTCTTCTTCTCGTCGCTTTCTCGACAAACGAGTCGGCGATAGAACGCAGCCCCGTGTTCCCGAGCACAATGTCACAACGAGCGCTGTGACGAGCATTTATTTCCAGCTGGAGGCTCAAGTTCACAATCTGCTGCCTCGCGTACCCATGCCGCTCCGGGAGACCGTCACGACGCTGCTCAACAAGGAGCCGAAGCAGCGGCCCAACACCCAGGTCCTGCTTGACATCATGTACTTCAGGTCGGTAGTCGATCGGGTAATTATTACCCGGGACTGCGGATGATTTCGCGTCCGGGGCAATGAAATCTTTGAAAGCCCGTTAAAGGGTGGAGGAAAAAAATATAATAAAGGCGACCGATCGTTAAATCTCCTACGGGGAATAGAAAATCGATCGGAAGGCTACTGTAGCTTCCGTATCATCATCATTATTATTATTGTTTTTGATTTTTGTTATTTTTTTTTGTTTTTTTCGGTATTGACGAGGCGAGGTCGCGTGACGGTCTCTGGGCATCGATTTCGACGAGGAGGACTCGGGATGGAGTCCGTAGGAAATCGGCCCGCCCAACTTGTGCCCATTAATTATTTCCCTCCTGTCACCCCCACCCCACCCCACATTATTATCTCCAATAAATGTGACCTATTTATTATTACGGACGGAGTGTCGATCTATTTGGTTTGTTGTTTTGTTTTGTTTTGTTTTTTTTCCCCCCCCCCGATCCTTGTCTGTCTCTGGCGATATCACGAGCCAGCGTTCCCAACATCCTCGCACACGCACGCGTACCCGCAGATGAATACTTAACTAAGGATTATAAATATTGCCCGAGGCCCCGATAAAGACAAGAGTTCTCTATTCAATATAGTTATCCTCCCTCGTCGGTAAGCGTCGGTGCCTAGCGACGAATCGAATTCATAAAAAAAAAGAAGAAGCGGGAATCTCTCGATATTACTTTGTCGATGGCCCCCTCCTCCTCCTCCTCCTCCTCCTCGTCCGTGATCGTTGCCCATAAATTTAAGATCGTTATCCCGGTAGAGCGCGAGCCGCTCTCGATTAAATATCTCGATAACGTTTCTTTATGTTTGTATTCGGAAAAACGCCAACGTGCCCTCAGCCAGCTATTATTTATTATTATTATTCTTATTATTATTATTATTATTATTATTAAAGTGTACGACAATGGTAAAGGCCGCGGGCGCTTACGCGTACCCGTGGGTGTGGGTGTGGGTGTGGGTAGTGTAGGAGGAGGAGGAGGAGGAGGAGGAGGAGGAGGAGACGGACGCTCGATGAACCTCGACGGTGCTCTCCCCGTACCTCAACTCACGTAGCAATTAATGTATTATTTTTTAATTCCACGCGAGTCCCTTCCATGCGTCTTCATTCCACCGTCTCTCCGCTCCGGCTGAAACAACATTGGGCAACGACGAGCCGCGTACTTACATTGCCGCCCCCCTCCCCTCCCCCCCGTCCCATGTCCATAAGTTTTATGGACTGTTATCTTTGCCGTTGTTCGGCCCCGGGGAATTATGTCGAGGGAGCTTTTTAATATCGAGGAGCCAGGCCGCACTGCCAAAGAGCCTCGCCTCTACATGGATAACGTCCTTGAAAATAAACAACGTCCGCCCCCACGTCCGCCGTAAATTACGAGTTTTTAATATTCACGGAGGCGTATGAGCATGGCCGTGGCGAGGAGCCGTGGGCCGAGGGTAGTCGGGGGTTTGGGAAACTTCCAAAGCAACATGCCCTCTTAATAACACGAATACGCATCGGCCGACAGCTAATGGGGAGGGAGGGAGGGAGGGAGGGAGGATGTTGCATTTCTCGGCCTTGGGAATGAATACGGGCGAGGTACGGAGGTACGGAGCGGGACAGCGACGTGGCTTACAACGATACTCGAGAGTGATTGCTATTGGCGATAGGATGGGGGTGCAAGCGAGGAGGAGTAAGGGGGCAACGGCGACCGAAGCGACTTCTTACTTACCTTCGGATGAAAGCGGACGCGGCTGAATTGAACTCAGATCGCGCTCAGATGCCGAGCCATAAATGCCGCGCGTTCCCTTTTCATATAAAAGATAAAGCTCGAGCGCGCACGTAATCCTCGTCGTTGGTCGGTGCCAAGATCCCCAGCGTGCTGAGGGAGGGGAGGGGGGAAGGAAAAACACTTTTGCCCGATAGATTCTGGGCCGGACCTACGCAGATTGGAAGCTTAATCAACCTCAAAGCGGAAGCGATAGAAGCCACTCTAAGAAATTAAGGGCATATAATATAGTATACCCCGTTAGAGATTCCCTCTCTAATTCATTGTGAGAGGAAGTAAATAAAATTCTTATCCATGCACTGAATCCGATAAAATCGTACGAGCATTAAAGACCTCGTCTCCCTTATCTCGTTATTATTTATTATTATTTATTATTGTTATTATTTATTGTTGTTGTTGTTGTTGCTATTGTTATTACCGTCCGAGTTCGAATTGGATGAAGCGAGAGTATCGTCGCGAACCGAAGGTTATTGTATTTAAAATTCAAATCTCTCACTTGTAATACTTTACTCGTAATATTACTCGACGTTAACGTGCCTCCTCGAAGGAGCCGTGCGGGCCACCTTCTGAGGAATCGGAATTTCAAATATTTAAGACAGAGAGGCCAGCGCCACCATCGCCATCTGTACTCGAAACGTTCAAGCGTATCGATTCGCTGGCTAAAAAAAAAAATCCGGGCCCCGCTCATCAACAATTACATATAAAATACTCGTTACTTGACAAGTCGTTGACAAGTTTTTGTTTTTTTTTGTTTTTGTTTTGTTTTTTGTTTTTGTTTTCCTTACCTAATAATAATAATAACAACAACAGCAGCAACAGCAACAACAACAACAACAATAACAATAATATGATATTGTAGGGAGTTTTAATGTTTGTATTTTTCAGCGATCCATCGGTGCAGGCTTTGCAGTTCCTCGATGTTATTAATATGAAGGCACCGAAACAAAAGAAGCACTTTTACAAATGCACCCTCATAGAAGTGCTACCCTATATACCGAGAGTAAGATAATAAAGGGATTCAATTTTCCATTCTAGGCTATATGATATTGAGCGCATTACCGCCGCCACGAGCGCCTTGCAAGGCCTTTCATTTTATACATACGCGATAAAGAAGAAGAAGAAGAAGAAGAAAAGAACGAAGTATTTTATTATCGAGGGGATGAAGGTCCTTGCAAAACCTGATTGCCCGGGGATAATGTAATGTAATGCTCTCCCGGGGTAGGGGTAGGGGTAAGAGGGGGGTGGCTTCCGCATCAAAAGTAATTTAAATATATCCTTTCGCGGAAAGAACCTTTTCTTTCTTTCCCTCGTTCCCTCGTTCCCTTCTTCTGCTCCCCTTCCCTCCCCCCCAATAACCTCATCACCGTCCCAATAAACCCACCACCACACCCCCACACCCTACCTACCTACCTACCTGTTCGCTTAACGAGGGCTTCTTTACAAAGCATAGTAAACGGGATGCGCGGGGGGGGGGGGTCGGCAAGTCATTAAATGTCAGTCGGCTGTACTTGTTTAAGCGAAGATCTTCCCCGAAGCAAACAAGCCGTAGAGTAGAGTAGAGTAGAGTAGAGTAGAGTATTTTCAGTTTTAAAGCGAATTGAGAGAGAGAGAGAGAGAGAGAGAGAGCCGGACGAAGGTACGTACACGTTGGCGCTCGTGGTGGCGAGGACGGAGAGGAAGGATACGCGAAGGAGCCGAGAGAAAATATAAAAAATAATTTAACGATTAATTTGTGAGCTCCGCTTAACGAGCATTACGAGATGGCTTAGACGATACGTGCCAGTCGGGTTTGAATCCTCTGACCTGGTGAACACTCGGCTTGCAGAAGCTCTGGTACCAACACATCTGGCCGTATCTCCAGCACGAGTCGCGCTCCCAGGAAGTCTTCGCCGCGGTTCTCCACCCGATGCTCTACATCATCCAGAAGAGCAGCATTGAGGAGTACGAGAGCATAATACTGCCGAGCTTTAGGCTACTTTTCAATGCGCCAAGGTCCATTCAAGGCTCGGTCGTGCTCCTCGAGAATCTCCACGTCATCCTCGAGAAGACTGCGCACGAGGACGTTACGAGGGAGGTCCTCCCCATGCTCTACAACTCCTTTGAGAGCAATACCATACAAATTCAGGTGAGCTCTCGTCCCCCTCTCGTCTCGTCCCCCTCTCGTCCCCCTCTCGGCCCCTTTGTCAACCACGGCAGCCAGCCGACTTGAACCGAAAGTCCCTCTTACATTGGCGTACAGGAAACCGCTCCTTAACGTGGAGACTTTCGACCCAATAACCCCCAATGATAACTCACCTCTTCGAGTCAACCAAATCGTCTTTTAACATTATTAAAGAAGGAGGAGCTTTGGGCAAACATTTTCACTGTAATACTATACATATATTACGGCCTAATGTAATAGTTAATGTAAAAGGCTTAATGCCCTTACGGGCTTATGAGCTCGAGGCTTATAAAATTATCCTCTGATTATACTCTGATTGTCAATTGTTATTATTGTTATGATTATTATTATTCTACGAATAAGTAAGGGTGTAGTTTAATGGAGGGTTTCTTTTTTCTTTTTTCTTTTTCTTTAATTTGGGCTTTTGTAATCGTAGATCGGATCATAATTCTTTAATTAAAACAAAAAAAAAAAAAAAATAAAAAAAATGCGGATGATAAGTTAAGGGTAAATCTATTACCCTATTACCCTTGCGATTGCCATTTCATTTGAAACGTTCATTTCATTAAAAAAAAAGCTGGACTTAATATCCCGAGAATTAAATTCGACTATAAAAACAATTATAGCGGCCATTAGAGAATCAAAGCGGGGGGGGGGGGGGGTGGTGGTGTCAATCGGACAATTCGGGATGGAAAAGCTATCTATACCCCTTTTTATAATACATGCGGACGAGAGGACGACCAACTTAATGGCCAATAGATTACGGTACTTTTCTACGTATACGCAGGGCTGTAAGTAATTCGGCCTCCCCCCCCCCCACCCATCCAGCCATCTCTTTTTATGCACGCGATAAGGCACGGGGATGTTTGTGTTTGTTTTCGAGCTGAATTGATTGCGCATGGAAAAGGGGATGGGCTACGGTGGACGTGGGTACGTGGGTACGGGCAGGGCGCAACAGGTGCCTGGGGTTATTGGGGTTAAAAAAAGGAGAATTGGAAAAATTTTCAGACGGCGGCGTTCGTCGCAGTGGCGAACGTGAACAAATACATCGACGACATGGCCATACGGACGATTGTCCTGCCGAAGCTCAAGCTCGCCTTCGAGAAGTGGACGAAGGATCATCCGATCCTGATGAACGCGCTCTGCTGTGTCCTGGGCCGACTGGAGAAGCAGCAGATCATCGACGAGGTGCTGCCGCTTCTCTGGAAGGCCGAGCTCGAGGATCCCGAGGTCATCGTCCGGGTCGTAAGTGAGTACTGCCGGCACCCTTGATCTTCCGCCCCCCTCCCACTAAACCCCGTAACGGTTAATTAAAGTAATCGAGCCACTCGCTAACCTTCTTGTGGATCAAAGCTTTGCTCGTCGTGATACCGGCTCTCTCACGTACGTGTATCACGTATTGACTGGCTACGGTACGTCAAGGACTGTATTATCCCAATCGATCTTGACCGACCTCTCTTTATATTGACCCGTCCAATGATCGAATGATCCTCCATCGAATCCCTACTACCAATACAATTTAAGCGCTGCGGACTTAACCCTCGACGTCCTCGACGTTCGCACGGAGTATTTAATTAAAACCTTACGAATTTTGCCGTCGTTACGCGGCTGACAATTATTCCGCAAGACCACGTGATCTCCCGCCCTCGGTCGGCACAACATTGTCTGTGTATTATGTATTCCAGGCATATACAGGCTGCTGCTCAGCGATAAGAAATATGGCTTGCCGGTAAATGTAATGGCGACGCGTGTAATGCCGTCATTGCTACCGCAAACCGTCAACTCCGGATTGAGTCTCGAGTACTTTACGAGCCTACTCGAAGTACTGCAGGAGATGCTCAACCATATAGAAAGGTATGGACGGACGATCGTTATTAAATGCCCCGTAGATGATGCTCGTCGCCTTCGTTAAGCGCTTCGTTCTTTCTTATCAATCGCGTCGCAATTATCAAGATTAAAGAGGAATAAAAGAGGAACCCCAATAACCTCCTGCTTATTGGGGGGGGGGGGATAAAGTTTATTTCACTCGCTCGCCGTCCTTTCGAATAAAGACTTTTGAGAAAGGGTTAAACCTTTTTATAATTTTCACAATGAGCTTGAGAGACGGTAATATCAATATCAATATAAATATATATATACATATATATATTAATAAGCAGAGGAGCGTTTTGATTGGCGGTAATTGTAATTTGCAATGTATTCGAGGCGATATATTTTAGGGATTATTTTACGCTCGACCGAACGAATGAGTTATTCGCATCTCCAAGCAGACCAATAGGGAGTAGAATATTTTCGATAATTTCACGACTATAGCATTTATATACGTGTGCACGTATATATGGACCATCCCTTGGGTTTTCGTTATATATTAACGTAGAAAGAACGTTATTTATTATAGATCGCGTACTTTCAGCCGCGTAACTACATTCTATACTCTAGATCACTAGATTCTATATCGGTTTCGGTAATTACTTCGCCTACTTTGATATTGTCATGTAGCAAAGAGAGGCAATTATCAATTAACGCTTGTTTTGTATAAAAGTAACGAGGTTATTGATATCCTTGTGGTCCGACGTCACTGCACAATCGTTTTCCAAACAAAACGACGACGAATACTTATAGAAAATAGATTTTAATTAATTAATACATTCTCGGTAATGCGATAATGTGGTAATTATTGCTCTCGCGATGGCTATTGATAATCGTGGAGAAGCTTTTTGGGGCGGGACCGAGGGATATTAGGGATATATTATATATTCTTGTAAATTTATTGTTCGTCCCGGTGGCGTAAAAGAAACCAGAGGAACAAGTTAAAGTTAGACAACCTGTCGATCCCGAGTCCGGAAAGATACCGTCCATTACGTCACCAATACAGTACGGACAACATGCAAGTACCGCCCTTCAATATCCCGAATCTCCGGATCGAGCAGAGGAAGACGTCGTCGGCCGAGGACATGGCAAGGAAGAATTCAATAGGTAAGTTCGTCCACGCGGTGATGTTTCGTTACGGTGTAGGAGCTCGGCAATCCTTTACAAACGATATAACAACACAGACGCTTTTTTACGTGTACTTTCAGGATCAATATCCGCGACTACCTCGACGGAAAACATGGCCAGGAAGAATTCGATATTCGGTAAGGGCTTTACTTTATCTACGAAATTTTTTACCTGAATAATAACAATAATAATAACAATAATTATACCCGGGCTACTTCGGGAATTCCTCGGTGTCACTGTTTCGGGGGAGGGGGAGGGGTAAAAAACAATTAATCTCTGATGACTTGCGTACGAATAAGCGATGATCTTTTTGTCTTGGTGTGAAACGTAAAGCTGTGTTGGGTAAGGTGACCAACCTCTCTGTCGATTCGCTGTGACAGAGACGTGACGCTTAAGCGTGACAACGCCTGACAACGCCCGACCCAAGCGCTCGTATTTCGCATCCTCATTAACGGCGCGAACAATGGCCAACAAAGTATCCTTAACTTTGCCCCGGGCCGCCATTAAATAATGTAGAGGAGATACCTTTTTGAAGTCAGCGCGCTTGTCAACTTCGCTTGTCAACTTCGCTGACACGTAATTATTACGTGAACGAGAGGGCAGCGCGGCTCGGTCCTGCCGCGTCATTAAATCGACGTAACGATCGTTGACGATCTCATTGTGGGAACGATCGATCGGTGACGAGCTACCGCTAACATCCCTTGGATCTGTCACAGGTATGGCCGGCAACTGGTTCTTCGGCTCGACGTCCTCGGCGAACGGCGAGGGCAACTTCCTGAACGTGGGTAGCTTCATGACCCGGCGGCTCTCCGATAACAGCCTAATGACGCCCAAGATCAAGATCGCACCCTCGTGCGCGAGCTCCCCGGGCGTAACACCTGGTGGCGGGCTACCCATTAGACGGCACTCGAGCACCTGCCCCCAGGAGCGGCGGGGATCGAACATTAACCTTTCACCGCCAACGGTAACGACCAACCAACCAACCAACCAACCAACCTCCCTCCCTCCCTCCGTCCCTCCTTCAGCAGCTACGGCGACAGCGACAGCTACAGCGGCAGCCTAGAGGCTATTAGACCTCGTGTCCTAATGCCGGCCGTTCCGATTCCGATTCCGAATCCCGATAAGGGGAACCATCGCGATAACGACCCAACCACCCACCCACGACCCACCCAGCCGACCTTTCCCCTCGGGGCCAGGGAATTATCCGATCCCCCCCACCCGTACCCGTAGCCGTGTTAGCCACCCGCTTATTGAATCGCCTCTTTTACATTACGATCGGCCGAATTTACCAATTTTTCTTCTACCGCATTTTCTTTTTCGTCCATTTTTACGGGTACAACCCATCCCAGACTTTTAATGCTCCACCCGTCACCCTCCTACCCTTCATTTTCACGGGGATTTTCGGCTCAAGCGATTCAGCGCCAAATGCAAATATCCACAATCTATACGAAAAATTCAATTTCTGGCCCCCAGCATCGCTCCTTTTTTATTATCCCCCTGTCGTCGGCTCGTTACAGCTCCCCCACTCCTCTCCTCTCCTCTCCTTCTGGCACTCGAACGCAATAAAAAAAACCGGCCTCTTCCAAATTGTTTAACTACCGTCTACCCATCGCGTACGCATTTATCATTAAATTAATTAATAATATCCTTCCCGTTCTCACCCCCCCCACCCAATAACCCCAATAACCCCACCCGCTACGATTATTAATTATTCTAATTAACCAGTAATCCCGTTAACGTGTTGATGGAATTCCCCATACTTTTCGAATAAATTTACGGGGAGTGAAAGAGTATAATTTACGCCTCTGGCACCTCGACTCCGTCCCTTCTACTCCATTATGGTAACGCGTAAATGTTTAATTCATTCGCGTACTCGCGCATTAATAAATATTTCATACTCCTACTTTGGAAGATAGGCTAAAATTTCGTCTACGACTTTACGCGTGCACGTATGGTTAAATTATTATTATTATTATCAGCTCGGCAGGCTCACGATGAATTTTCTGCACTGGAGGGCCGCACTTTATACTTACGCAGACTTTTTGAAAAATTATTATTACATATATATGTGCGTGTGTGCGTGTGTGCGTGTGTGCGTGTGTCCTCGGAGTTTAATAATAATTACGTATTTATTACGTTAATTAATATTTATTTAGGGTATTTTTCTGTCATCGTAAATCCTGTTGACCTAATGGTTTTATTGCAATTTCAAGGAAACTTGTTATATAACGTCGGATTTTTTCTAATTTCAATATTACTCTATGGTCTGGAGAACGTAATTGCAAGTGACAGGGTTCTTTTTATTAGAACGGATACGTAATTGGCTTTGATTTTCAGCCGCTCCGACTGAGATATATGCCCGTAATAACGTTGGGGTGATTTTCTACAATACATATATATATATATATATATATATATTTCGGGCTCGTAAGAACAATTTGTACGTAAGATATGGGAGGGGTAGGGGGATGGGGGGAAATAAAATGGATAACGTAGATTTAAGGTGTAATGTCGGAAGATAATCCAAGCTTTTCTAGTACAAATAGAGAGAGAGAGATAAAGTGACGGAAAGCTTATGCTGGCTAATAGGGACGTGGGGGGCGGGGGGTAAAAGTTATAATGTGGGTAATAAAAGTAGTATCGTGCAAGGAGCCGGAAAATATTATCAACGGCCACTCGGCTCGAGAGGCTCCCGATAAAACGTCTTCTTGGTTATTATTTAACCAAGAGTAAATGATAGGCCGTCGATCGGTCGAGGGTTATTGGGGTTATTGGGGTTATTGGGTGGGGGAGGGGAAGTCATTAGAGCACAAGAGTGGATTAGCGGGAAATGTGAATGGGGAATCAACAAGTAGGATAGTAGTAAAATGAGGCGGAAAGAGATGGAAAGAGATGGAAAGAGATGTAAAGAGATAATAATGGAGGGAACGAATGGGGTCGTTTGCAGGGCAGCGGCTTCCCGATAGGGAGCAGCAGCTTCCCGTACCTCCTATCGACGAGCATGACCAGCATCCGCGGCTCAAGGCGCCCCTCGGTCTCCTCCAACTCGTCCCAGCAAGGCTCCGGACTGCTACAGCAATTTGGCACCGGCATGGTAAGACAACACCCCCCCATCAGCCTCAACCTCAATGGACTACCACAACCACGAACACATTCTCCAACATTCCTGCAGCCATCGGGACAACCTTCCCACTGACCCATGGTTACAGTGTAAGGATTTCAATGTTCCTATGGTCAAAACGCAAGCCATGTCACACATTATTACGCGCGCGCGCGTGCCTATATTATTTATTTATTCATTTATTCATTCACTTATTCATTTATTCATTTATTCACGTATTCATTTATTTATCTATCTATTTATTTATTTATTGCCATTGTGCTTGTTATAATAAAATAACTGGACTTGACTTGGGTATCCATCGTATCGAGCGACAGAGCGTCCCCGTATGTATGTAATTCTTTAAATAATATAAATTCATAGTCCGATTCGTTTGCCGCTTGCCTTGTAAAATTACGTTATCGGACAGCGGCTCCCGTGAATTCCGATAAGGGATTATTTATTTCAACATCATCCACTTGGATTATACTCACGGTATGGTATTGACATAAAGATCCTCACCGCGTCTAACCGGCGTTCTAAAATCCCGTCTAATGTCTGGGACCCCAATAAGCCCCCATATACGCCCCACAAGCTTGATCGGCCGCTGAAAACAAAAGAGGTTACTCGGTTACGGCCCGCAACGTAACCGGATCCAATCGATCGTACGATTTGGCTCGAGCCCACGGCATGGATAACAATACTAACTAACAAGACACATTCCTCGAATACAAAAATATGCCAAACAGTTCAACCTGGATACAATGGCTTCTCTTTTTTTTTTGTTTTTCTCATTTTTTCTTTTCTTTTCTTTTCTTTTTCTTTTTCTTATTTATTTCCACCGCCGCCACTCAGTTCATTGTCTATATTATTTACTTGTATTATTGTCCACAATTTATTTATTATTTATTTATAGTTTACTATAAATTTTTAAAGATCACGCAGCCTCTAAGTATATATGCTTAATTATCAAGAATTGTGGCGTCCCGTAGATTTTCATCAATTATAGTAAAATTCGCACCGCTAGCTTCAAGTAATTATCAAATAAATGTGTCTCGTCTCATCGATCACGTTATAAGATCACGTTATAAGATATAAACAAAACAAAACAAAAAAGAAAAAAGAAAGAAAACCGCAGTCCATAAGTGCTTTCGTATGAAGAGTCTCGGTAATAAACCGTCTTGTGTCGTCGAGTCTCTTTAGCAGTAATCATTTGCCATTGTAATAAAAGAATGTTCTTTAACATTCTACATTTGCATGAAAAGAACGTACTCGAATTCACCCACCCCCCCACCCCAATAACCTTCAAATATCATCAGTCAGAAAAGCTTTGCGGATATTTATTGTTGCATTATTTAATTCCAGCATAAAATGAAAAAGTCTTTACTGAATAGAACCCTTTTTTTTTTTTTTCAAAGGGACATTATGAACTTTTATCCTTTACTTCTTTTTTTTCTTTTTTTTTCTTTATTATATTAACGTATTACTTGAAATTTAAAGTCTTCCAAACTTTTCTAATCCGTTTGGACTTTATTAATTATCACACGAGGTATTAACTAACCATACAATTGTATAATTAAAGTTTTAAAAAAAAAAAAAAAAATCCCAGCTCGCCCTCCTTTTTTTCGGCTTTAAACTTTAGTTCGAAAGTTATTGCAGTGACATTCGCGGAAGCAGTTATTGTACTATTTAATTTTACAATGATTACGACCTTCGAGACTCTTATAATTTCTTTAATGGTTTGTTATACGCACGTTTCCTTACCGTCTCTCCTTCGATATTAATAAAAAAAAGTCTTATATATATTATTTAAATTGGGATTCATCTGTGACACGAATTTGAATGGAATAAGAACTTTGAAGGACTTTCGCTTGGATTATTTTATTTAAATATGCACAAAATACGTTTATTGACTTGTTTGCGTAAATGAAAAAAAAAAATGCAAAAAAGAAACGAAATCTCGGTTGAGCCTTAAACTCAAACTCTCCTGTTGACTAAGCATACGCGCGTGAATATATTCAATTAAAAGCATTTGGTTGATATATTATCGTCGAGTTTGGTGACACCTTGCGTTATGCTCTCCTAATCACGCTCTCATCACTCAATGTCTATATACATCTATACGTATATGCACATTGTGAAAAATACCATCTCCCACCCGTCTTATCTCTTCTCTCTCTCTCTCTCTCTCTCTCTCTCTCATATATATCTATCTATCTATCTCTCATTCTCTCTGCATAATAATTATTATATATATATATATACGTATATATATACGTATACGCATATACGTGTAAATGCATTCAGTTTTTGCAGGTAATTGGAACGTTACGTTGCGCATTGGGTAGATAAAACTGATAATAAGCAATGCACGTCGATGAAAAGGGTAGGAAAAATAAAAACAAAAATAAATAAATAAATAAATAAAATAAATAAAAATAAATAAATTAAATAAACTAAAAGTTACAAGTTAGCCTGACTGAATGCTATTATCATGCATATGCGTGTACCCTGTTACGCTTGAAAATATCACGCTGCGACGACGTGATCTTTGCCTTGACTAGTAGTACACACGCTGCTCCGTAACATCAAAGGGCTTGCAATGTTGAAAGTTGAAAAAGGGAAATTAAGAGAGAGAGAGAGAGAGAGAGAGAGAGAGAGTGAAAAAAAAAAAAATCTCGCAAGCCAACACGTGTGCGCTTGTGCGCTTCGCAGTTTTAAACGCCGATGGATTCTTTGCATTCGCTCCGTGACCTCGTAATTTCCGTTACATAGTCCGACTCTTTTTTTCTTTTTTTTTTTTTATTTTATCATTTCGTGTCGTGAAATCGACGAGGATTAAAGGGGGGAGAGATTTCTTAAGTAAAGCAAACGAATGAACGGGAGGAGGAGGAGAAAAAGAAGAAGAAGAAGAGGAGAAGAAGAAGAGGAAGAAGTAAACAAGGTCCCCCCCTCCATTACGTAAACGCTCTTTCGTATTGCGGGGTTAACCGATCGATACGCTATCGAGCATTCGATTAAATCTCGGTGGTACGTGCGATAGCGAGGGGAGACAAACGTATGACGGATAATTCGCTTGGACTGGTCGAGAGGAAGCCTTGTCGTATCAATATTTAAAACAAAAAAAACAAAAAACAAAAAACAAAAAACAAAAAAACAAAAATAAATACGAATGATTTATCGATGATCTGCGAAGGGCACACGAGCATCAAAGGGATTAAGAGTATAAGATAAGGAGTTACGGGTATTAGAGGAGGCGGGGTGTCGCAAGCCATCCTCGTTGCACTTTAAAATTTTTGTTCCAGTACCAACTGTTCTCTAAACGATCCTAATTCGACGGAGAGGCACGGCCAGCCGAAGGACAGATCCTTCATCCTGTGAGATCGACAGCCTGCGAGAGCCGAGCCGTAGAGCGAAGCCACTAGTCGTATTTGTAGGCTCCGGGGGGACCCCCCCGCCCCCGCCCCCATACCGGGCCCACGGCACGCTCAAAAACCGGCCAATTACGTAAGGACGGAACGCGAACGACGAAAAACGTACTGATTATTCATCTTATCGTTCATGCAATGCTGACGCGTAACGGTAACTTGCGGTCACTGGACAATCCAGACAATCCAGACAATCCAGACAATCCAGACAATCCAGACAATCCAGACAATCCAGACAATCCCCCTAAAGACAAAAAAATGTATTGTAAGTAGTGAGTGGCGTTGCTGGCAACTCGTCCCTATTTCAACTATTCGAATAGACTTATCGACAACCTTTAACGCAATCTTCCCCCCGCCCTTCCCCGTCCGCCCTTACCCATCGCCAGCGCCACGACCGTAGCTATTTTGATTGTATTACCTACTGGCTGGGCGAGCTCGGCCCCACCCCACCTTCATCCATAGCTCGGGATCCATGATTTCGTCATACGGGGGGCTAAAAAGAAAGGGTAAGCGGGAGCTTGGATCCCGAGCTATTTTATCGTGACGTTTCATTAAATAGCAGACGGGAAAGGTGTCGCTATCGTTGCAAGAGCTCGGAACGCGCCGACCCCGCACACCTCTTGTATATATATATATTGGATGTATATTCTTGTGGATGGAAGGACAATTATTAGGGATAAGGGAAGGGAAGAAGTATGCTTAGGGGGTGAGAAGCCTAAATGAGAGTAAATATTAAATCTTTCCTATTCATTTGTATTCATAAGTATCGTATCGTATCGTAATATGACAATCGATGATTATTGATCCGGAATGGCATTCGGACGAAAAAGGCGCCGCTTACCTTTTGGCAATGAAATACGTGGTCATTTGGGTAGGGCCGGGGCTGGTAAAAGACGTAGCAATCGT
Organism: Ceratosolen fusciceps; assembly: GCA_018883505.1. Lineage (NCBI taxonomy): Eukaryota > Metazoa > Arthropoda > Insecta > Hymenoptera > Agaonidae > Ceratosolen > Ceratosolen fusciceps. Next base: position 2,033,183 of record RCIC01000016.1, read on the forward strand.
TAAATTATACACTCCATCCCGGTAGAGGGGAATTATAAATATTCTAGTCTTCTTGTCCACTGTGTAATTGTTAATGGAAATTTTTAAGGAATATAAGAAAGCTGAAAGTTGAACGGTCGGACGGGAAAGGTTATTTGGACGTTGGAGAGAGTGAGAGAGAGAGAGAGAGGAAAAAAAAATAAGAAAGAAAGAAGAAGAACGAAGGTCATGAGAAATGTGGGACGAGGAATGTCCCGGCAATGAAATCACGGAATAAAAGAAAAGAAAAGAAAAGAAAAAAGAAGAAAAAGAAGAAAAAAATCAATATTTCGATCGGCTGTATGTTTTTCTCCTCCTGTCAATTGCTAAACTTCTAATTCTAATCACTGCATCAACAATCATTAATGTTTAAGGGTAGCTTTTGTATATAATAAGTCCGGCGAGGTCTTGTCAGATATATTGGGAGTATTGTGGGGTGGGGGAGGGTGACGAGAAAGGCCGCGCGAATGCGATAATCAATTATTATTCGTCGTTTATTATTATTCGTAGTCCCAAGCAAAAAAAATCTCTACTATTGCATCGGAAAAGATTTGCCGGGCAAGGAAAGGTTTTACGGGAGAATACGAGTTTCGGGACAAATTCATCAGTAATCAGTAATTCGTAGCTTAAGATTATTCCCGATTACGTAAAACATTTGCGAATTTTTCATTTAGAATGCGAAACCGCGAGAGGAACAATGCAAACTACGCCAAACAATGGGTTGTTTTTTTTTTCTGTTCCTTTTTTTTTCTTTTTTTTTTAAAACAAAATTATTCAACATTATTAATGAGCGTTTCGTTATTAAGAATTCATAATGAAAAAATATAAATTCTCACGACATACGTTATGAAAATAGTTTTTAATTAATTATAATTTCACGTTTGAAATATTCACTCGATTTTTTTTCGTTAAAGTGCATTCTTTCGGTTAATGATTTAATTAAATGCATTGTTCGACATTACCACTTGGTAAGATAAACAACAACAACAATATTGTGAAAAATCGTATTTCCTTGCTAACATTAATCGACAACAAACTCTTCGTCGATTTACGTTTTTCTTTTTTTTCTTTCCCCCCCCCCCGATAAACATCATAATAAATAGCAAGACGTTGCTCTTTAAAAAAAAAAGAAGAAATTTCACTTTTAAAAAGCATTAGGGTAGGGCCACATATTTCAAATGCACGTTCTACTCCTATTAATCAGAGAACTTCTTTTCCGGAGAGAAAATAAAAGTTTATACTAATCTGTGCCGTCTCTCTATCTCTCTCTCTCTCTCAGCTCTCTCCGTGATAAAGAAATACAAACTTTTAAAATAAAGACTCTTTCCTCGTTCCGCTTCGAAAACTTATATGTTTTATGATGAGCAGAAAAAAAAAAAAAAAAAAAGGCTGAATCACATTAGACACGAGAATACGAGATTTAAATAATTTAAAAAGATATTGGAAATACGCGATTTCGTTTATTCGAGTATAATGATTTCGGAATACGTAGTCGAGAGCGCCTCTCGATAGGAAATTTTTTATTAATCTATTTATTGTAATAAAAAATCGTATCGTCTTTATTGGAAAATGATGTACCTTACATTCAAGAAATTGTTAAGGAAAGGAATATCGAATGATAGCTGTCACATCGTATCTTCGTTCGATATGGCTTTTTATCTACCTTTAAGCGAATATATATAGTTATTTATTAATGAGATGTATAAACAATGTTTGCCGTATCGAATATTCTAACAATTATCCGAAAGATAAGAATGAAGCTAAAAAATATTTTTCCTGATTGAATCATGCCTACGAATATCTGTACTTTAAGTATTACAGTGGAATTAAAAAATTGAACTTTAATTAATAATCGATAATTAATAAACTGTACCGCGAATGGGATAAACTCATTTTCCTATTTCTTATTTTATTTGCGCACACGAAGTCACGCGAGTAACTAAAAATTATATATAAAAAATGCATTGCAATGGCAATTACCGAGACGATGATTTTCTAATGGCGATTTCGTTTTCTACGCAGGCGTAGAATATTTTTACATAAACGAGCAAATTACTACATCTTCGCGAGTAAAGCTTCATCACCCCAATAACCATAATCTTTGCTATTTGTAAAATGTTAATTTTAGATAATCCGTATTGACGGTCTTAAACAACACACGAACAAATAATACACTTTGACTATCGAAAGAATTATATCTCGTAAGATTTCAATACTAAATACTAAATAGTTTTATTCCTTGAAAATTATAGAATACGTTTAGCTATTTGTATTTAAATACAAACTCCGTAGGAATAATTAATAATTGTTCCTTACCTCTTTCCCCCTATCGTGAATGCATAAGCTATGGGTAACGTAAGAGTGAAACGAGAACGAATAAAGAGAGAGAGAGAATAAAAAGTAATAATATTTATTTTTCTCAAGTAAAAATACGCGCTCGGCGTCGTATTGTATAATAAATACAAGAAAGAACGACCTATAATCTGCAAGTAAACAATACGACAAATATCAAGAAGAAAATTATATATATATATATACATATACGTATACACATATATATATATTAATCCGTTACAAATGAATGAAAAACATGTATTCGCGTAGCTGCACCCGAACACAATACGGATAACCCATACGAAAACATTGATGAGCCTTTCTATAAAATACTTAAAATACTATGTTAGATATGTTGTTAGATGCACGTTAAAGCTACACATTCAACAGGTCAGACAAAACTACGAGAGATCGTATATAAATGAATAATAAAGAAATATGTTTCGAGTGTAAACATAAATTTATAAGAACCTTCTTATCGGACACGACGAGAGAACGCGTAAGAAAAAAAACAAACGAAACAAAACAAAAAAAAAAGATCACAAAGTGATAAAAATCACCACGCGAGTACTGATGACACGTTCATTCTTCGAGTTATTATAAACTAGAGAAATGTTATCCTTCCTTCCATTAAAGTAATCAGAATAATTGCATAGAAAAGCCAAAATTTGCTTGTCCATTACATTGCTCTATTCCACGGTTTATGTTTTGCGAATAAAGAAATTTAAACGTTATGGGATTAAGTGGATAGGATGATCATACCCCGACATTGAGGGCCAATATATTTATTAATTGTAATTATATGAAAAATGATGCACGTGGTTGTAAAATTTCTGGAAACATAATGGATCTGGAGATCTGGCGGAGACATATGATTTTTCTCGATGTACTTCTACAAGTTCTAATCTACGAGCTATAAAAAAAAAAAAAAAAAAACATAACCACTCGGTCCCATTAGACGGAATATAAAATAACTCGTTCATACAAATTACATGCGACATGTCGATGAGACATCGTTGCATCTACTAATAATGCACACGCGTGAGATGATTACGCGAAACGAGATTTCATTTCCAGCTCATGATTATTTCAAAAATATCAAAGACAAATCGTTAGAGGCATCGGTATTAGTGGACTTTTAATGTTTGTATTGTACGTTTAATGTACGTGTATTCCGACCACGTGTCGTAGTCACGTAAAAACGTCTCGAAATCTCGTTTCACGGCACTAAGAATATGTCAAAATAAGTAAAATGAACAATGACGTTATTAATAGTTACTCATAACGAGCAAAATAGATGAGATTGTGTTGATTACGGATCCTATACGTTCGATCCTTATCGGTATTAACCAATTACACGTCGTCTGCTTCTAAAAATTATTACTCACAAGACCAATACAACAACAACAACAGCAACAACAACAATGACAACAACAATGACATTAGAAAGCCTTGCGTATTTATTTCAATATAAATCCAACTCTGCTGGCCATTGTTCTGTCGGATTCAAAATATTTCTTACCCGTCGAATTTTCTTACATTCAACGAACAATTGTACTTTTTGAAGGAAAGCATATGATTTCCCATACGTATTGAACTGTTGGCAATATTATTTTATACAAATACAATAAGAATCATGTCTAAATTGCATAGAATCCAATGAAGAACTTACACAACAATTACAAATTATTATCATTATCATTATTAAAATGTTAATAAATATTAAACAATAAATAGATGATCCGTGTGAATCTTCGTTATAAAAGTTGAGTAAAAAAATTAAGTGTCCTTAATATTAAGAATTTTTAAAAGATATTTAAAAGTTTTAAATATTTGAAAGACGTTTTCTTTATTCGTGTATGATTTATTTGTATTGGGAAATTACGAACAGTTAAGAGATAATAGTAAAGAATTCGCACTTTATAAAGTTTATAAGGACCGTTGTATTTTGCAATGAGAAATTTTTTAACGTTTGTTATTAACAATGAATTTACAAGCAAGTGCTACGTATTTCATTGTTAAGGAATACATGGATAATTTAAGCCAATATAGAATTACAAAATGAATATATTATCTAAGATATATTATCTATTCAAGTGATTTATAATTTTTTGTTATAACAATAACAAAAACCTATATTGTCTGTTATGCCATTATTTTGTAAACAATTATTCCGATGTTTGTTAAAAGAAATTATTGTTGTTATAAATAAGTTGGAGTGATATCGATAAAACAGTTGTCGGGGCATGTACTCTACCTTACCAATGGTCAATAACAGGTCCACAAATTATGTACTATTTAACGAACGTTACATTCATAGATAATTCATAGATATTCTACACCGCGAAATCTTATTGATAATACATAAAAACTATATTATACAGACAGGACTTTGTTATAAATAAAGTGCGAATTCAAATAATCCATTAAGACTCATTTAAACGCGAAATAATTATTTTACTAATTGAATAATATACAAAAGAAAAAAAAAAAAAAAAAAAAAAAAAAAAGAAAAAAAAAAAAAGAAAAAAAAGAAAGAAAAAGATAATCTTCAAACGTTATATTTCAACTGCAACAGAAATATCATAGTTTTTTAAAGAATGAGAAAAGAGAATTAAGTAGAGACTCTTTATCTGCGCACTTGACAATCCGTACGAATAATAATTGGAGAGTTTTTTTAACCGAATTCTCGCCAAAAAGTTTAGAATAACAATTAATCATTTTAATTAGCATAATAATTTATGTGGCACCCAAATTGCTAAATCGAAAGAACGGACGACGTCGTCAGGTATCTTAAATTATTTCTTAGCTGCACGGATGTAAATCATTGGAAAAATTTATTCATTATTCTCAACTAAATAATATTAGCTTCGTGAGGTGTCGACGAAGTATTTACGAAGTAATAACATATTTTCAAACAAAGATAATTCTCGTTAAAAAAAAAAAAATCGTATTCACGATATAATAAATAAATCTTAACTATCGTAGATGTTTTTTGTATAGCTTAATGAAATCAAGACTTTCGCGTCCACTGTTCAAATCACTTTTGTTATTATTATTATTATTATTATTATTATACACATACTAAGTTAGTTTACTAGGAATATTAATAAAAAAAAAAAAAAACCAAAAAAATATATATATATATACACGTATATACATAATTCTTTTAAAAAAATGTACTAAGTAAAAAAGTATTATAAATCTAAATCTGTATTTAAAATAGTTTATTTACGTTTTTCTACGTGTAATTCAAGTTCTCGCGTAAGTTAGATAATCAAAAGCCAGAAAGTATATCAAAAATTATATGCAAATACGATTGAATCCGCATTCAAGTGATTTCTATGGATTTTATTAGAAAGTATTATATTGAAAAAAAAAAAAAAAAAACAGCGCAATAGGAATCAGTGAAATCCCGGCATTTCTTAATCGTTCATAAATACAAAAATGTCTGTCTTAATTCATGAAAGAAAATGCTAAATTAAACAGAAAGTAACGGATTTTTATTTTTTTTTTTTTTTTTAATAAGCAATTAAATATATATATAGAAAAGACTTTGGGCTGAGAAATATAGAAAGACTTACACCACATCTTAATGAATGTACGATCTTAAATAGAAGAGCGATAAACGTATATCTACTCAATCTTTACTACATATTGTATACATTACGAAACATTTTTATGCCTTATAATTATTACAGTATATTATAAACAAAAACAAAAAAAAAAAAAAAAAAAAAAAAGAGTTAAAAGCGTAAGAGAGTAGGTCTGGTCATTATTTGACTAATAAACAAATGATCGCTAATTTTACGAATGATTATCGTTTAAATACTGAGGATTATTAAAGCCACACAAGAAAATTTTTAATAAGACCTTTGGTTTGTCTCGCGAGTGGAGCGTTAGGATTAAATGTACGTGAATAGCGTATGTCTACAACATTGACAATCAGATAAACATTAGAAAGTTTAAAAGATATTAGACGGAACGAACGATCGATAGAGGAGAAAGATAACAAAGAAAACAAAGAAAATAGATAAAATAGAGGAGCAGCGTTTATCAATGGTATTAATGGTAGTCTTAAAAAGAAGTTATATTCTTCCAACTGAGCCTAAATTTTTCTAAACTATTCCAATTCTAAGGGCACTCGATCGATTCCCTGCGCAATACGCATAAATCTATCTATCGGCACTGGAAATATCAATCTCACACCCTTCCGATAGGTTTCGCGCCGTTGACGGCCAAGAAAATATGTCACGATACTCTCGATAATACTTGCATTAATGCATTAAAGTAAAGTATCAGTATAGTGACCGCCTGTCATAGAAAAAGCTGTTAAAATTAGAAATCAATTGCATTTGGCAATGGGGCTTTAGAGGATTACGTTATCGTTTGTCGCACGTATAAGATTAAGATTAAGTTCGTCGAAGTTTAATTAATAAATAAATAAATATTCCAAAGCCGTGAAAAAGATTTACGTTAAGTATCCATTACGGTTTTAAGAAATGTACATTATTACCGTTTAAGCAAATAAGACCAAACCTACTAGAAAGTCCGCTCCTACATATTATCATTTCTACCCTCGATTTATAATAATAATAATAACAACAATAATAATAATAGTAATCAGTGTAATGATATAATACTATATAATCGTACTACACCCTTTGTAATTGTATATGTAAACGGAGAGTCAGAAGAAGAAGAAGAAGAAGAAAAATAAATAAATAATTATCTAAAGTAAACGCGTTCATCGGCGCTTACGAAAGTTTAAATTGCCGTATAACGAAGATTTGTATTATGTATGTATGTATATATATATACGTGTACGAAGAAGTATATACGGTCCAAGAGGCAAGAATAAAAGTGAATTTAAAAAAAAGACTACGTAGTTTAGGTAATGTAAACTAAAGGTAACAACAATGAGCAAAGAGGCAAAACTATGATTTATGCTTTTGAATACGTTCAAGTAGTTTGAGTTTGTAAACAAATGCAAGAATAAATAGTTCCCAAATGTAGGCAATAATTTATTTTCAAACGATTCCACGCGTTCGTATAGGATTTTACTAAAGCCTTAATTGCTACTTAATTGCTACTTACCAATGTCGTTTATTAGCAGTTTATTGGCAGATAAAGGCGTATTTACGTTAGGGTAAAAAGCGATTGATTTATAAATTATGCACGCGAGCCAGAAAAGTTTCCCCCGATATAATGGAGCCACGATTGAGAAATCGCGATTTTATTATCCCGATACGTATAAGAAAATAATATGTTTATCAATTTGTCGATCGATGTACGTTTGAGTTAAGTTAAAGGAAGAAATCAACTAAAGAGGAAATAACGACTCGCTCGGGATAGTTAACCGGATAACGCAAATCCCGAATCGTCGTTATGAAATAGTAAGTGGAATTACTTGACGAGAAGGCCAAGTCGGAAATATTGTTTATTATAATTTTACTTGTGTAACGAAGAGCCATGAGAAAGAGCTTGTACTCGTCTAGATAAATATGAATGTAAAATTTACGCTCCCAGAGGAGCCAAGTTTTCTTTTACAATTTGTATTGTCTTTGTTGTATAGCAAAAATAAATAAATAAACAAATAAATAAATAAATAAATAAATAAATGAATGAAAAATACGTCGTTAACGCTCGTTATACAAATCGTATGTAAAAGAAAAGCCTAAAATTATAGAAAGTTAATAATATATATTTCAAGACTAAGAAAGTAATAGCAAAACAGATTCTTTCTGCTAAACTATTCCAACGTTATTATTATTATTATTATTATTATTATTATTATTGACTAAAGAAGATTTAAAGAAAATTTACTGAATCGACGCTATACTGTGTTCCCAGCATTAAAAGAACGTCACTCCATACGTATTGTACACATATTACATACATACATATATATATATATATATATAAATATATCTATATGTATACGTATATGTATATATGTATGTAGATTAATGAAATGAATGTATGATATTCAATAAATGTGTTCTGCACCGATTTTTACCTCTTTTTTTTTTCGTCTCCTTCTTCCTCTTCTTCTTATTCTTCTTACCAAGCTTTGATAATGATTGTATTACAATTTACGGGCTCGTTATCGTGATTAAATTCCAGATATTTTCGGTAAGGAGCCAATCGAGTGCACAAATCATTGCACACGCAGACGTAGTAGTAGAAATACATAGATTTTTATTAGTTCCGACTCGTTTCTGTACAGAGTTTCCCTTCGTTTTCAAAATAAAATTGGAATTCAAAGAAAAATTGGATCAACTCCAAGGACACGTCGATTACACCCTCGATTTGCTCTCATTTCATTTAAATGCCGTTTTTGCAACGAGCCCGTCTTTTTTTATATTGATTTTCAATCCTTTACGTGAGGAGGAGCGGCAGCGCCACGAAGTCACCACGAACAATGACTAATTAATCATGAAAACGTATCCATGTATTCGTTACGTATAATGCGTGGTGGGGGGTGGGGGGAGGGGGGGAAACAAATCGACTATATTATCGGGACTGTTAATACATTGTTGACACTGTATTAGAAAAAGCGAGCGTTTAAATAAAACGACGACGTACGGACAATGGAGGTGTAAAGGAGGAGATAAAAACATCGATCCCTGTACGTGTAAATCGATCGTGCTGCATGGCCGTATGCATTGACATTAGATGGTATCCTTGATAGAAAAGTTAATACGATAATACAAAAATCGTGCGTTCGATTGATCAACGCGCGTGCAATAGGCGTATACGTACGTGTCCCTTCACTTTCACGTAACAATCCTTGAGCGTGTTAAATACAATTATTAGCCATTCTATTGAACTCGCCGAGCATTCGAGGCATTTATTTATTTATTTATTTATCTCGATTCGATTAATCCGCGGAAATCGTCGATTCTCCCTCGTAGATATAAATCGTACACGCATATATATATATATATATATACGAAATATCGTTAAAAGCAGTCCTTCTCGTAGAATTCTCATTTGCAGCAACTAATTACTTCTTAATGCAGTGAAGCGCGCGCTAATGCTTCGCTGACTAATGCTCGGCTAAGAATAAAAATAAAGACAAGATAAAATAAAAAATAAGAAATAAAAGAAAATCTTATCTGCTTTGAATTACGAGCGCTACGGAGCAATTAAGGAACATTGTGGGGACATTGTAGCGCTGCTGAGCAATTGAGTGCGGCTCGAGAGTAATATTATTACAGTACTCGGGGGCTCGCTCGATCGCTAGCTCTCCTCTTTGAGACAAGGAGTCGAATGTAAATACGGTTGTCGGCAGTAGATGAGGTATTAGATATTAGATCGTTAGTAAAATATTTATAGGAGCTCGACCGCCCACTACCGTTCCACTACTGTCGGCCGATAATTTATTTTCAATCCCTTTGAAAACGCCTCCCCCTCCACCCCTTCCTTTGAGAAAGGAGTGGAACGGGACGTCGTCATTCGTTATTCTCGTTGTTGTCGTCGTTGTTGTCGTTGTCGTTGTCGTTGTCGTCGTCGTCGTTTCACCACCCTCCTTCCCACCCCTTGCGAACGGCTACGCGCGATAAGAAGAATATAGTACAAGTGGGTGGCGGGTCGCGATGCCGAGGGACGGGACACCGAAATAACAAAAACATAATATTGTCATTTTAGGGGATGGAGCGGATATTGTGTCGGGGTAGCTAAGAGCTTGGCCTGAAGAAACGACAGCGAACCCGCACACCCGCTCGTCTAAGGTCTACGGGAATTTCATTTTTCATTCATTCATTCATTCATCACTGTTTTTATTTATTTATTTATTTATTTATTTATTTAAAAAAAACAATGTAATTTAATGGATTTATTCATTAGTGGCGCAACGAGTTTCGATTGGATCATTAGTAAACGTCTGCTCGCGAGAAAGCTCACGAGACGAATAAGAAGTCCCATCATTCATAACTTTTATTCATAACAAAGTATGCTCAACTCGCGGATATTCATGCGAGAGTTCATAAAGATCAATGTAAACGTAAACTTTATTGTCTACGATCTATCCGAGTGGCATTATCCGAAGCGAGTTTTTTTAATTTTTTTTCTTTTTCTTTTTCTTTTTCTTTTAGCAAACGCTTTACGCATCCGACAATTTTAAAATCAGGATTTATTTTTAACGCCAACAGCCCACGACCTGTACTCTAAATATACGTCCGGACGCTAACGCAATCATCGATAAGACTACCATTGACGGTCATTTACGGTCGTAACGACAACAACAACAACAACGACAACAACAACAACAGTAATAATAGTAGTAATAATGTCGTTTATCTGGTAACGTCTTGCGTCGTGTAGCGTCAACGCATTATTTCCCGAAATACATGCTCAAAGTATTTCTACTTTATCGTCTGCGAAACCGTGAATTTAGTTACCGAATTAGTTGTTGGATATCGTGTGGCACAATTGTACAAATCGAGATCTCATCGATTGCCCCTGTCGCTCGATATTTTCAAATACATTATTAACAATTTATTAATCGATAAACTCAAGCGAACCAAGAACTTTTTAAGATTCCTATATTTTTTTTTTCAGAGCTCTATCTCGTCGTAAGCTTTCGTCATAACTCAATTACCATCGCGTTTTTAGCTTCAATTAAGCAAGCCATTGATACGTAAGGTATACAATTGGTCTCGTCTCGCGCGATTTATCATATCGGGATGACATTTAATGAAGAAAAACAGGAGATTTCCTGTTTTCCGAAGAAATTGGTAAGCCCGGCGTCACAGTAGATAAAACAGGGATTTCAGCTTATCATGAAGGGGTAAGTTCTTACATTATACTTTCGTATTTACTTCGTTGGATGTGAATATTTTAAATAAACGCTGAACGAAACGTTAATAAAAATTCAGGCACTTAAAAGTCGAGTCGTCTCGAGTGGTTTTTGACATTCTGTAATATCAGGATGACTCGATATCGCTCGAGCGGAGAGTAATAACGTAAGTGTGTCAGTGGTACTGGTTTGTCGAAAAAAATGGTCGAAATGGATCGAAACGACCTACGGCTGCGTGGAAGGCTGCCAATTGTCAAATACAAAAAGTTAGTTGGACCGACGTGATACGTTATTTGCATAGTTAAGCAGCTTATTTATAGTATATTGCTGAGCAGGGGCATAAATTACGTAGCATCGGGGAGAGACTGACGGGGGTAGGATAATTCCCATAATAATATTTAATATGCTCGATATTATCCGAGTGTCGAGTGGTTCAGGTCGGCCAGGTATCGATGATTCGAGTGGGAGGGGGCGGGGGTAAGGGTGAAGCTCGTGAAGGAGTAGGGGGCGATAGAGGCCCCCCCCAACCCCGGTACTCTATCGAAAGCTTAATTAAGGCTTAATCGAAATTTATCCAAATTAAGAGACGCATAAACAGAGTCAGAGTCAGAGCGTCATGAGGGGGGGGTGCGTAGGGTGGTGGGGCGGGAGTGAGAAAGGGACGGCTCGATCCTCCCGATGATCCTCTGCGAGTGCGCCCGAGCGAGGGACGGACGGCCGCGCGAGCTTTTATTAAAGCCGTCGGTCGGTCGGTCGGTCGGTCGGTCGGTTGCGCCCTCCGAACGATCCACCCCCGCACACCGAGTCGGACGTCGTAGTCGTAGTCGTAGTCGTAGTCGTCGTCGTCGTCCCCCACCTCGGGCGTAGCGCAGGGAAATCGCGTTGCGCGCTCCGCTGACAAGTCAGTCGCACTCGGTGTCTCGAACGGGCCGCACACGCGCATCAACGCCGCGGCTTCCAAGCGCCCCGTCCAGGTCATAAGCGCCGTCGACGGAAGAAGCCGAGATCGGCGACTGCTCGGGCTCGCTCATCTCTCGGGTGCCACCCGCCACCCACGCATCCAGCCGCTGAAGAAGCTAAGCGTTGCCGAGGCCGAGGCCGAGGCTGAGCTGCTCTCCAGGGCGCACCGGACTCTCCCTTCTTCTTGACTTTCGACACCTAGGTGCGCGCGCGCGCGCACCCGCCCGCCGCCCCCTCGCCCGACCTCGTCGCTTTTATACGCCAGGTAAAAGGCTAAGGACGCCGAGCGCCCCATCATGGCTGACGAGATATACATGCCGAACGCCACCCTCGCCAGCGAGGCCCACTGCAATAGCATGGAGCAGTACAGGCACATGCACGAGAGGTATACTACTATGCACCACCACTTGTGTCTGTCCCCAATAACCTGCGCGCCAACTTTCTCGCTCCTATGTCGCACCCCCGCCCCCCGCCCCATTTCACTCCCGACCTTTCTTTCCTACCCTCGTCGTATCGACGCCGCGGTTCAAGGACACGTACGTAAAAATTTCACGTACCCGAGAGGCTCGTCGTCGAGGTCGCGATCGTGCCTCAAGGTACACCTTTTCTATTTTCCTTCTGCTACCCCCGCCCCCTCTCTCTCTATCTCTCGCCCTTCAACCCCCACCCATCCGCACCCACCCGCGCGCGCGCACGCACTCTCCCTCTCTCTCCCTCTCTCTCTCTCTCCCTCTCCCTCTCTATCACACACACACAGACACAGAGACGCAGACACCCTGTGTTGAAAGCTCGCAGTCGTAGCGAACGAATCGCGAGGTAATAATGTACCGGGGATGCCGACCCGGCCCCTTACCTGTCGCAGACCACAACAAACAATAATATTTATTCGTAGCGACACTGCCGGGCGAATTCATGAATGTAAATGGGCCCCGATGTCATTACGCTACTACGTTGTTATTACGATTTACAATTCCGTAGACTTTATAACCTTTAAGTGACAGTCGAGGTTACGACACGGCAATGACAGCGAGCGGCTTCCCCTCAATGGCAGCGTTACATTATACCTTATGCTACCTTATGCTACCTTATGCTACCTTATGCTACCTTATGCTACCACCTTTTGTCCTTACGATTACTGGCAATTGCAAATAAGAATTTTACAATAGCGACTGTCGACGAGCCAACTCGTCGTCCCCGCCTCACCCGGAGTGCAGCATCCCTATCTCCGTTTCCATTTACCGGCCAACTCCGTCTCGTTAAACTTCTTTTTTCCTTTACAAACAAATATAAGCCGTCGGAGAGGTGGTGGTGGTGGTGGTGGTAGTGGTGGTGGCGGTGGTGCAGGAGGAGTGGGATGGGTGAATTATCGCTCGAATCGATTGTAATTGTAATAATAGCTCGGAGCGTTCGATCGGCAGGCGCAGAATAGGATTCTACAATCGAAATGCGCGCGGTACATCGTGTTTGTTTGCACATCGTCGGTACATCGCTGCGCTCTGGGAGTGTTGACTCGCTTACTACATCGATCGGCAACGTATCGATTACTCGCCAGCCCTGCCGCCTACGTGGACCTTACTTCCCTCCCACATGACCTGCTCGCGAGCCAAAGATCAACACTAAAAGAGATCCTATACGCAGCGAGGGATTTTACGGGATCGATGAAAAAACAACGGTCCCCCACACACCCCCCTGCCTCCACCCACCCCTGCCTTTACGCGATACGAGATTGAGTGGGCTCCTATGGGGTATACGATAAGGATACCAGGTGCCCTACGTCCGGGGCTCTCCCGTTGGTACCCAACCTCGTTCTTACGACTTGAGCTGTCGCGGGAGCTCCGACCGCTACCGATCCAGGGATCGGGTAATTTCCACGTTTAATTCCTACCCTCCATTCGAGCGGCCAAAGCTGTTATTACGACATTGTATCGAGGCAAGTAAGTAATACCCCGTCGTGCATCAGTCCTTACCACGTCAAGGACGAGACTCGAAGGAGGTCCCGTAACCCCGACTGACTCCGCTCCTCTCCACCTCCCCAGTGTTCTTAGCCACCCCTTGTCCTTGGCAAGTATTGCTACGCTCTCATAAGGAAGGGCTCTCCGCGCTCTCTCTCTCTCTCTCTCTCTCTATCCATCCCACCCCCGCCCCGCCCCGCCCCCGCCATACCGAGTAAGTGGCTCGGCGTGCTCTTAGAGATGACGTTCCTTCGTTTGTTGCCCTTGTTACGTTCGCTGACTTTCATTCGTCGCATAATTCCGCCGCACGTATTCCGCATTGGCCGGAGATCCACAGGGGGGGGGGGCTGACGGTGCTTTCGAGTGATAAAGGGAGGGGGAGGCCTACTCCGTTTACGATTCCGTCCGTTGCGTCACGCTGTCTGTCTGTCTGTCTGTCTGTCTGTCTGTCGCGAGACCCAGACGGTGCCTCGCCTAGCGGTCGAGCTTGCCGCGCTAGAGGATAGGGTGAGGCTGCGGGCGACGGCGATGCCATCGGAACGCAAGCTCCTTACCTCACCGGGGCGCATTGATTTTCTCCAAGGCGCACCTCCACGAGGGAACCAAGAAAAGGGGACAAAGTATACGTGCACCACTTTATTCTTCTTCTTCTTCTTCTTCTTCTTCTTTTTTTTTAGCTACCCCACCCCCCTACCCCCCGCTTTAAATTGTCCCCGGGCATGGCGACGTTTCGTGGTTGGCTCGGTAGTAGAGCGAGGGCGAGGGAGGCGATGCGGCAGCCGAGCGTGGCCGAGCGGTCCCGATCGACGCTGAGCGAGCCGCGAGCCCCTTCTGTACGCGGATGCTGCGAGATCTGCCGAGAGCTTGACGTCACCGCACGGACGGACCCTCGTCAATCCAATGGATCGTTTGCCCTCCAACGCATCGATTCCAACGACTCCCGATAGCCCCACGAGACCGCCGGAATACCTTATAGATCGGATCCTTGCGACTAAGCTCACCGTCAGCAGACTAAGCCCCACGACCGCGTATCCAGAGTCTCCAGAGAGCTTTAACCGCGACCCAAGGTCTCGTACCCGATCCAAGCTTCCGGTCAAGACTGCGCGCGAGCTTAACTTTTACGTTTAGCGTCTTTACGCTCGCGCCGCCGCTCGCAATGCTTTTTTTTAAGTGAAAGTACTCGCGCGATATCGTGCGTGATATTAGCGCCGACCTTGACTCGAGCTAGAAATAATTCCCTGTAGGAAAATCCGCTGGAAAATTATAACTAACAACGTCCCGCTTCGCTCGTTCCTCTACACTCCCGACTACTCCCCCTCCCCTCACCCACCCGTCCGTCGTCATACCCTTTTACTCTTCGAGTGAAATAAAAGTAAACTGAATTACAAATACTTCTTAGTTAACGTCCGACAAAATAGCGAAGGAGCTTCTGTATATATATATATATATAAAAAGAAAAAGAAAAGGAAAAAGAAAAAGAAAATTACGAACAATTATGAGTTTCCCGAGAGGATTTAACGAGCTTGAAGGATTAATGCAATAAAAAATGATAAACGTTGTTCGCAGATCGCTGAAGGAGCCTGCACAGTTTTGGGGCGAAATCGCCAAAGAGTTTTACTGGGAAACGCAAACGGCCGAGGACAAGTTCTTCTCCTATAATTTTAACTTGGATGCAGGCGACATCCATATAAAGTGGATGGAAGGCGCAACGACGAATCTGAGCTTCAATTTGCTCGATAAAAATGTGAAGAACGGAAAGGGCGACCAGGTGGCCTTCTATTGGTAATAATATTATTTATCTATTAATTTCACGTGACGCGTGTCGAGTATCCGTTCAAATCCAAATGAAATACATAAGCAATCCATAAGCTACTCTATCCGTAATAATCCAACTCGTTAAGAGTATTTTTTGTAATTTCGGCAAAAAGAAAACAAAACAAAAAAAATGAGCCTCTCTCTTTTTGTCTTGAAACTAATAAAGGATGATATTTCGACAACGATGCGACAATTAGCTGCTCTCCTCGTTCGTTTAATACATAAATCTCAATTCGTTACACTGTAAGTAAGTAATACCCTCTTTCATTTACGAGAGTACTTGGATTAATTTTCCAAATAAATAAACTAATAAATTACAGCTACAAATGTAGAAGAACAAGTTGATGTATACAACAAAACAAACGTTACTTATTCATTTCCCCTACTCGTGACAGCTAAAAAAAAAAAATATAGAAAACGATTGACTTTGCGGGCTATGATAAAATACATCAATCAAATCTTACCTCGACAATAAAGAAAAATGGACGACTACGTTTTCTCTGCGCTAAAATTAAACTTCGTCGCGAAACATTCGTACCAATGACGATTTAGCATCGAATTATGAATTAAAAAACTTACTCTCAAATCGTCAAATACATTAATTACATTGATTTTATCCGTCGGTCTGCTCGTTCGGCAGTTTTAACGCAATAAACGCAATTTCAAAGGAAAAATACAATCGATATGTAAAAAAAAAAAAGTTAAAAGGCTAAATAGGCAAGAAATGCTAAAACGAAGATAAGACATATATTCAGTATCCGAAGGAAGTTTAATTCCGTCGAGAGCCACTGACCGTCGTTCAATGGCTATTTAAATGTTCTTAGGCGCATGAGAAAATCGAACGAAGTCACTCGTGCGCTCATTAGGCATTACAAAAATCAATTTGAAAAACCTTTTTCCTCCTCTGCTCTTCGGAAAAGCGCGTATTTACATTAGGCCGTCCCCGCTCGCCTCGATTTTAAATCATCTCATTAATTAATTACAATACAATCATAACGCGATGTCGCCTATTATTAAAACATCGCGTTGAAAAATCTATTTTAATAAGGATCTATTTTAAGTAAGACACGAGAAAAAAAAAGAACGTTACAATAATATTACAATAATAATAATAATAATACCCTTTGGATGTATTGATATTAAGTGACGGGGTTTCGTCAATATTGGCCAGGTCGTTTAATTAATAATAGATCTTCGGATATCCTCGTATGCGATTGTATTGTTTGAATGGCATGCGCGAGACCGAACGAGGAATTTAGTTTAGAGAAACTTATAACGTTTCCGTAAGTGAAATGAAAATTTTTATAACGATGAATACAAATGATTCTCGGTGGCTCGGTGGCCGAGAACATTTCCAGAATGTCCGATTCGAGTACGCTTTTTTGAAATTCAAGTAATTAATTAACTAGCGGAACCTCTCGTACTGAAGCAATATTCTATATAATCGATATATATATATATATACGCACGAATCTAATTATTCAGGAATTAATTGTATTTCAGTCTTTAAGCGTGTACATATATATACGTACATATACAATATACATCTGTAATTTGTGCTTAGCGTCGTCGGCTGGTAATTGCTTATGGATCCGAAACTGAACAGTTGTATAAAATAAGGAAATTAATGTATTGTTTAATATTGGAAAGGAAACGTGGATAATCGATTGGCTCGGAAGGGAACGCTATGGAGAATACAATGGCTTTAACGTTTATGGAAAAAGTACGTATTGTCGTATTAGCGTTTTCAGCTAAAGCCAACCTTTGTCCGATTTACCTTTTATTACGAGAAAATAAAGATATTTCGTCTCCTGTTTTACCGACTCGATTAACATAACGTCGTGGATAATAGATCGAGATGAAATTCGTCGATTTGACCTTTTACACTCATCGATTTGGACATTTGAAGATCCAAATTCCTTTGTAAATCGCTGCATTCGATGAGCTCTCGTGATATATAAATCTAATTACATATAGTATGCGCAGTGTGTACGTACGGAGATGTTTCTTGAGAGCAAAAACGAAAAGGAAAAAAAAAAAGCTCGGAAGTGTCGGAGAGACGGCGTGGCGTTAGAGAAAAATATGCTTATTAAATCGTTTTGAGCTTGATTTTTAAAAAGGCCATTGTTGCGCAACAATGGTCGAGCGCGTGTAAGAGATACGGAGCACGCAGGCGGCTTTGGTAAATCTAAGATAAAACTGCATTACGTGGGGGGGGGGGGGAGTCCCGAGTCTCCTTTTAAAGCGGAAAATTTTTATTCGCTGAGCCATTAGAATTTAAAGGGGGACGGCTATTGGTCAGCAGCTCGTGGCGCGATGATCTTATCGATTTTTGATTTGCCGGACACGTGACATAATACGGATCGCACGTGAGCTTCCCCCGGCGCTATTGACTGTTAACGCGCTAATAATAATAATACACACACGCGGCACGCGTATGCGTTTGTCCGTCAGGCTCATCTTAAAAGCAACGCGATACCATTTCTTCTACGTTTTACGTGCCCGATTCACGATAAGCGTTCTTCTTCTTCTTCTTCTTCTCTTCTTCTTCTTGTTCTAAGGAGATATAACAATCATCGGGTGACTTCTTTTCTCATGCGAATCGAACTTAATCGCTAAATATAATGGTGACGTAGTACCGAGTCCCGTGGATTAGCCGCCGATTATTTAAATAATTCTTATGCCGACGGATTACCCAGAGGATTGTACGCGTCCCCCCGTACAATGAGGATGGGAATCTAGATCACAAATAAATAAAAAACCTGTAATGGGATTGAAGGAATAATTAACCCGTTATTCAACACTCGTAAGACTATTTACAAATATATTATTATCGCATGAGCGCCTGTAAGTACTCGTACTCGTCAACTCTGCCCACGCATTCGACACTCGGCGTTAAAACAAATGCCATAAAATTTTACAACAACTTTACTCTTTGAGGGACAACGCATCACCGAGACTTGACTGACAATAATTAATCATGATTTATTGACATTAAAAGTATTGACATTAAATCTGAAATGCGTGAAATTGTAACTCTCCGTCCGCATTGACTACAATTTAAGCCTTCGAATAAAGTTTTAATATTATTTACAATCAATCACTTAAGCATTATTCATTACGAAAAAGCATGACTAACCAAGCGAGCATAGTTCGAACAGTTTTATTGATTTGATAAGCTTCGCTTGCCCGTAGTAAATGATTATGCAATTTTATATCAACAAGATGCAGTAACTTGCCTATTAAATTTTCATTACGGAATTAAAAATCCTAGGAAATTCAGAACTTTACTTTTACTTTCTCTACTTTGTTCTCGTTCGTAAATAATTACTTGTGCTGATAAATATATTAACTACGAAAGCCTTGATATTTCTTTATTAGATTATTAACCGATATTAATTTGAATTCGAGTGATTTTTATGAACTTCTATTGTAAGAATCGGCAAAAACGGCTTTTGACACTCGTTAAAACTTTATTCTATATTATTATTATTATTTTTATATTATTTCTCAGGCGCATGCTCAACGAACTTGAGAACTTTTTGAATTAAATTTCACATCGATTCGCCACTTCGTGATAAAATACGATAAGAATTTCGAATTTTCAACGGGAAGGCTTTACAAAATTTACTCAATATTCAACATTCGTGACTTTACTGGTAAAAGTCTCGTCCAAAAGAAAAAACGAAGTACAATTGCCAAATATACATACGTATAAATATTACAATTTATAGCCTGCTATAATGCACGCATTGTAGAAAAAAAGATATTTTTAAGAAAAGAATATTTTTCACGTATTCGATATTAGGGACGAGACGTTTTTTGTAGTAATGTGATTTAGTTGATTAGTGTCCCGATTTGTCGATTACATCTTACGTGAAACTTATCGTAACGCCGTGTAACTTCTTTTTATAAGTTTTAATCGCGTTTGTGTGTGTAAATACGTGCCCACGTACTGGCGTGCACGCTAACGCATACACGCGTAAGGTGAATAGAATAGAAGAAAATAATTCAAAAAGGCATCCAAAGGCTCGCGAGATAAATAAAGAAAAAAAAAAAAAAAAATAATGATTTTACTCGTTGATAAGGAAATCCATTGCATTTCGGTTTTCCGATCGCGTTACTAGTGTCCTTACGTTCTTTCCTCTCGCGCAATCTTCTGCAATGCCAATGAAAGCGATACGTTACTCGAGTCCAATTAATAATGATTTATTATTTAATTTTGTGTTTACGTGAATTGAAATCAGTTGTAAAATAATTGTTTCCTCGCCACGTGCTCATAAGGAAACCTCCTATTTTTTATTATTATTTTTTTAATTTACGCTTATCTGTCGGAATTATTTTTTTATTGCACCGTAACGATAGTTTAATAATCGATTAATAATACCGCTCACCTCACCGCTCGTCACTTGCTGTATTTTATAAGGCTCACTTGAGCCATAAATTACTTTTTATCCCCACTTGGTTATACCGACTGTAATTACAATTACATAATAATTATGTCAACTTAACTATAGAGTTTATTGTAATGTAGTAAGGGAATAGGAAATGAAAATATTATTATTATCTAGGAGTGGGTAAAGGGTAAAAAATATTCGAGTGCCCGTGCCGCGGAGATAAGGTAGGCCGACGGAGACGAGGGCGATCTTCTATCCGTACGCTCATCAAAGTTTCTTGAATAATGTTACATCTCTTTTGTCAACGAATTTGTCTCGACGCCAACGAATAAATAAATATTTACGCCAGTGCGTTATGACTTATGTAAAATTTTAACTGCAATTCCCTTTACATGCACACAGTTGCACAAAGTATTACAGCAGCGAATGTTTATCATTTCTTATAGGAATTGTAGGGGAATGTCGGTAATTGCTTGGCCCCACGTTGCAATTTAATTAACAGCATCTTTAAATAAATAAATCGACAGTTGGAGGAGCGTAAACTATACCTATACGAATATTGGAATATTGGAAAGAAATATAATAAAACCATTAAATGTGAAAATATTTTGTCTCGTTTACACGTATAGTTTTTTTTTTTACTTCGCGAGGAGAGAAGAGAAGAAAAAGTAATTAACACGTAGCGGATAAATATATAACGGATAATGAAGGGATCTGCACTGAATTGAGTACAATGAGGCTCTTGTAATTTATGCGCGGATACGCGTGCAAGTAACGACAATTCGGCATACGTATTATACAACTACGTTTAACGGTTGGTTCGATTGTGATATATCATTGACAAAGTAGGAGGCTCGCGAGGAGCGAGTCAAAGCAATACTTGACACGGTTTATGCCTCATTATCGTTATTATCATCGTCATGCACGCGCACGTGTAAATGATGAATTTTCTTGAACGAAGGGAGGGGAACGACCCGGACGACTACTCGCGGCTGACCTACCGCAAGCTCCTCGAGGAAGTTTGCCGGTTCGCCAACGTGCTCAAGTCCAAGGGGATCCAGAAGGGCGACCGTGTCGCCATCTACATGCCGATGATTCTTGAACTCCCGATCGCGATGCTCGCCTGCACCAGAATCGGCGCCGTCCACAGCGTCGTGGTAAGTCATAGCCGTCGCATTTAATTATCGATATTTTCAAGTAGATGCTTGATCAATCGATTGATCTTAATGCCGATGCTTAATCGGTTCTTAATAAAGCACAACGACTTCATTGATTACTTATTGCCAGCAGCGTCGTGAGACTTTTACGGTTATCCGCGGTCTTTTCTCTCTCCAAGTAATCCGCACGCGTAAGATTTATACGAACGCGCGAATCCTAATGAAGCGCAATAACCGTAATTGTAAATCGAATTCGTAAAAATCGAATGTCGAGTGTCTAAGCTCCTAAGGATATTACGAGCCGACGACCTCCTATCAGTATTCTAATTGACTAATTTCAAGATATTTTTTGTTTTACAAGTACAAAATGGATACCTCTCTATCCATTGTTGCAGGATGTTTATAATATTAAAGAGTTTTTTTTTTTTTTTTTGTACAATAACGTTCTGAATCGTCGGGGGATTGTAAATACTTTAGGATCGGTGTGCCTTGAAGAAGCGATACTACGACGTACGCGTTGCTTTCGCTCGCTTGCAAGAGTAGGTTATTGTTGGGGTTATTGTTGGGGTTATTGGGGTCGGTGAATTTTTCGAATTTGAGCGATACGTTAATGGTGGGGGACGGTGCGGGTGCAGCCGGGCACGTTACGGCAGCTGGTCGAGTAATAATCTATGTGAAATTCTATGTGAATTTGCGCAATTGTGCAGTTTGCGGGCTACTCGGCCGACTCATTGGCCGAGCGCATACTTGACTCCAAGGCAAAGATGCTGATTACGTCTGACGGCGTCTGGCGTGGTGAGAAACTCCTTTTGTTGAAGGCCATCTGCGACGAAGCTCTCGGGAAAGTTAAAAGCAACGGCCACGTGGTTGAAAATTGCGTGGTCGTCTCTCACCTCAGGCGTCTCACCTCACCAAAGGGCAAAGCCCAAGCAAGTCAGTATATTTACGATCGCTCGCCCTCTTCTTTTCTATTCTATTCTATTCTATTCTATTACGGTTCCTTTACGGTTCCTTTACGGTTCTTTTTTGTATAAGAAAGAGCGCCCTTTAACGTCCCTACTATGCGCACTTATTAAAAAAGGTTTTGAAAATCGTTCGAAAGCTGGATTTAAAAGTCCCCGTTCAAATGATAAATAAACTAAATAATAAAGCGAGAGCTCCTGCGTGTGCGTGTGCGTGTGCGTGTGCGCTTGGTTGGATGCGTGACCTCGGCTCTGCTAAATTTTCGTATCCCCAGGTCATAGGAACGGAGCGACAAACGGCGATTCTAACGGTAACTCGCAGGACATACCCTGGGACGAGGAGCGGGACTCCTGGTGGCACGACGAGATGGAGGATGCCGAGGCCAGCTGCTATCCTGTCTGGGTGTCCGCCGAGGACCCTCTCTTCATTCTCTACACGAGGTATCCCATTCATTTCGCCTGCGCGACCTTAGTCGCGGCTAAGTCGCGGCTCTCCCTTACCGCCAATGCCCTCCTCGACGACGTCATTCCCCTTCAAATCCTCGGCTCTCTATCTCTGTCTCTGATTACGGGGCACCGGGGGCTGCCGTACGATCGAGTGCACCATTGGCAAGGCATTATTAAGGAGACTCAATATTTTGCAGCGGATCAACGGGAAAGCCCAAGGGCGTGCTCCACACCACAGCCGGGTACTTCATATACGCGGCGACGACCTTCAAATACGTCTTCGACTATCATCCCGGCGACGTGTACTGGTGCACCGCCGACATCGGCTGGATCACTGGTCACACATACGTCGTTTACGGGCCACTGGCTAACGCTGCCACCTCTGTTTTGGTAATCCCGCCACCCCCTCTCACTACTCCATCCACTCGTTATTTTCATGCTCTCGTCCTTATCTCTCTCTCTCTCTCTCTCTCTCTCTCTCTCTCTCTCTCTCTCTCTCACTCTCTCTCTCCCCCTAGAAAAAACAGAAAAAGAACAAGTAAGTAATTCGTGTAAAATACAAAAATGATCTTTCAGTTTGAAGGTACGCCGTTCTATCCGACGAATGACAGGTACTGGTCGGTCATAGACAAGTACAAAGTCAATCAATTTTACACGGCACCGACGGCGATTCGCTCCCTCATGAAGTTTGGCGACAGTCTCGTTAAGAAACACGACTTGAGTACACTAAAGGTACATATTGCCCACATGACTTCTTTACGTTCTAAATGCTAAATTGTTCTAAACTTCCACTGACAACTAACGCTTAAAACAACAATAACAATAATAACGTCCAGAATTGTAGAATTATGAAAAGCTATGAAGAATCAACAAAAATGATAAATAGTAGTAATGGATAGCGTTTATTTATTTCTCAGTATTATAAACCATGTTTCGTTGTACACTTATTTGGCAATGAAAAAAAAAAGAAAGAGAGAGAGAGAGAGAGAGAAAACAATTCTGTTTTTAATGTCAGGTCCTCGGCTCTGTCGGCGAACCAATCAACTCCGAGGCTTGGCTGTGGTTCTACAATCTCGTAGGGCACGGCAAATGCAGTATAGCAGATACGTTCTGGCAGACCGAGACCGGCGGTCACGTCATAACTCCTTTGCCCGGCGCAACGCCCATGAAACCCGGATCAGCCGTAAGTTCGTTCGACTTTGTCCTTTCTTCGATGCATTCGATTACCGAGCACTGCCTGCGCAGATCCTTTTTAATTTGTAAAATGCAAATACCCGAGAGGGCCCGAATCGACGTGGCAGAATAAACAAGGCCACCAAGTGCTTGAGCGCCATATAAAAGATTCTTATGTATTTTAACGATTAAAGCACTTTATTACTGATTATCTCGAGTGTCCAGCTCTTACTCCGAGCCTTTCGTATAGAGTTACCCGTTCTTCGGCGTCCAGCCGGAGCTTCTCGACGAGGAAGGCCACGTGATTGAAGGCGAGGGCGAGGGTTACCTCGTTTTCCGGAGACCTTGGCCGGGCATGATGAGGACACTTTACGGCAATCACGAGCGCTTCCAAAGCACCTATTTCGATAGATTTCGTGGATTCTACTGTACGGGCGATGGTGCGTATTGTATTTTGCATTATTAGCCATTAGCTACGAGAGATTGCAGTCGTGTTGCATGGGAGCTCGCGTACCACAAGCGAAGAGTTATTGCAAAATCTTAATGCCCGCGAGCGTTAAGCGATTTAACAAACAGTTAAATAACCTGCTCGCCGTTCCTGACAATACAGGACTCGAATTATACGAGCCTCTGAGCTTTTTTAATACGAATTTCCGGATCGGCCGTATTCAGAATGATCACAGTCGGCAATATCGTTTGCCATTAACTTACCTCGCGATGGCAAATCCATTGGAATGGAAAATAACGTTATTAAAATCTAGGTCTTCCAATACCTGGCTCAAAGTGCTAAAGGATTCCGGTAATTTTCGCCGGCATACTGCGCCTCCTTTCCAAGCTCCTCCTCGATTCGTAAAATTTGATTGTACTTGGAGACTCTTTCGTTTCGACAGGGAGCGCCGGTTCTGAATTGCCCGCACGATGTGCCCACCGCAAAATCGGCAATAAATGTATCTTCGGTTTCACCCTGACCTAAAAAAAATAATAAAAAAATAAAATAAACCTCAAAATATTCATAGCTCTTATTATCATAAGTTTTACCTCAACCGTTAAATAAAGAGAAATATCTAAAATTGAAGTAATTAAAAACGCAGCGTTCGAATATATTATTTCTTTACTCTTATCGTTAAAAAGTAAATATAAATTTAAAAAAAAAGATTCATTGAGGTCCCCTTGTTTATAAGGGGAAATAATAAATATAATAAATATAAAATAAATGTTTCGAATGACAAAATTAAACATTTTTTACCTCATGGTTTTCTAATATCTCAAAAAACGAACGCATTTTTTGTTGATTTACCAAGTATGAATAGAAGACTCGGTATTTTTGATCGATTTATCAATGGGCTTATAGATCGAATGCTTATTTAGGAGAGCCGTTATAGCGCACGAGCAGTGAGCTTTGATACTCGATACCGATAGCCCAAAAGGCTTATTCGTGTAGAACAATACTGGGAGCAGCCTAAATGATAAAAACTAGAGTATATAATTGAGTAACCTGCGCTGACGACGCAACTCCATCCGACAGATCTTGCTTGCTTAATGCAATCGATCGCTTCCGTAATAGTTCCAATATTAGTTAATCTAATGACTAAACAATTGGCAGCTTGTTTCTCAATAGCCAAGTTAAGTCGCTCGCTATTCGTGAAGGTCAGCTCGTCGGCGACTACCTGGACATCCGGGAGAGCGTTAGTCAGATGAGACCAACCATCCCAATCCTCCTTGCCGAAGGGGTCCTCGATTGAGACTATCGCCGGGAAATCAGAGACGAGATCACTGTACTGCTGTTGGAGATCCTCCGCGTTTATGTAATTTGACGGGTCCGCATCCTCGTTCTTGTACTCCAGGTCGTACTTCCCTATGACAAGAGAAAATCCAATTGACAATAAGTTGAAAATATGATTTGAATATCAATTATCTTTTAGCTCGCGAGATTCAATGGACAAAGTGTATAATAAATGAGGGAAGATCGGGTAACGCGTAGACTTGCCTTCTTTAAAGAAAGTCCCGGCTCCGACGTCAATACCAATTTTAACTTTGCCCTCGTAGCCCTTATTTTTAATGGCCGTATCTATTATAGAAACTGCCTCGATGCTACCATCGAGTTGCGGCGCAAAACTGCCTTGGTTTGATACAGTCAGTGGGACCTTTACTTCCTGCTTCGCGGCTACCATCGCCTCGAACTCCTGATATACTTCCAAGCCCATTTTCATAGCTTCGGCAAAGGTTTTGGCTCCTAATAAAAAAGTTATCCCCGCATTTATTTCCATCAATGCACACGTTTCTTATTCTCGATTTTAACCCCAGAAATTAATTACATTGCGTCTTGCGAGTAATAGGACAGTTTTTTGTCAAGCCGTGTACATAAAATAAAATTAAGATCGACTTGCGCAATTGCGAGAACTCAGGAATAGTAAGTTAAAATTTTCATAATGAAAATGGAATAAAATATTTCCATATTAAACAGTCCCTTACGTATTTAAAATATTTATGAATGAATCTTGAAATTAATTTTTAGGTATTTTCATTAAGTTGGCCGCTATGTGGCACCTCCGAGCACTTTATTATTTGTAACGATTTAAAGAATGTTTTTAACTGTCGGACATACCCGTAGGTAATATAAGAAATGCTTCGTAAGGTAAATTATTCATAGCCGATCGTCCTCCACTGATAATCTTAAAAACTGGCACGGGCAAAAAAACCTTTTGAATCCCGGTTAAGCAGGCGACGTACCTACGTACAATAGAATACGTTTTAATTAATCTTATATAAATATTACTGTGAATATAAAATATAGGGGTTAAAATAAAAGTAGAGTATAATTCATTATAGTACCTGTACAAAGGTAAGCCTCTTTTAGCTGCGGCGGCCTTGCAACAAGCCATAGAGACTCCGAGTATCGCGTTTGCTCCGAGTTTCGATTTGTCCGGGGTTCCATCTATAGTTTGCATAAGTAAGTCAATTTCTCGCTGTTGATTCACTTCAAGCTTCGACTTGATGAGCTCCGGTGCAATCTTATTATTGATCGTGTCGATAACTATTTAGTCAAAGAACATTTTGCCTTTAATCGATTAAAAAGTTCAGGCCATTATTATCGATAGATTTATAGCGTAGCGTGAATTATAGAAAATAAATTCTTAATTTTATGCATTATTATTAAGCTCTTGTTACTCAGTGAAATAATAGGCCCTGCTATCGAGCATTATTTACTCATATAGTCACCGTTTTTTAAAGGCTTTGCGCGTTGCTCTTTTAAAGTTAGCTAAGGGAAAAAAATATATAGGCATCGATTGGCCAATTAATTAATTACCTTTATATACCGAGCGGCCATTAAAGGCACTCGCTTCCCCGTCCCGGAGTTCTTTGGCCTGATTCTCGGCTGAAAAAATCACGCTCGGTACGCTACTTCGTAATAGGCCAATATCGGATATTAGGTCGACTTCGATCGTGGGATCGCCCCGAGCATCGAATATTTGACGAGCCTTGATCTTACGTATGGGCATTCTTCACCGCTGGTCTCGCTTTGATTTTTATCTTGCTACTACTGCTCCTCGGCTTTATTTACCCTTGCTTATTAAACTTTGAATTTGTTGTCCTGTACGAATGGATGTGCTTGTGTTTGGTTAGGTTACGAAAAATTTGGTTCGAGGATTTGTCTAAAAATGGCGAAAATCTGAAGTCTGCAAAATAAAATTATGCTCGCATTAATCGTCGTTCCTTTTCGATTGCGAATAAAATTCATTTAAATACTACCGACAATCAATACTTTTACTTCGACTCTCTCTCTCTCTCTCTCTCTCTCTCTCTCTCTCTCTCTCGCAATAACCTTCGCGATAAAGGCAATTCTTTAATTTCTATATTAAATTTTATATTGCTCTATATTTAATGTGATAAGCGACGAGTGCGCGTTGTACGAATGACGATGAAAAATCTTTTCTTTAAATTACAAGAAGAATTTTTAGAGCATTTTTAGGATTTTTCTTTCGAATGAAAGATATGTAAATTGTCAGAAATTAAATGCATTTAAATTACGTTATTCTATACATTTAATACGGATGGTAATATTATTCTACGATTTTCGGGAACCCAATTTATAATAATAATAAACCTTTTAAGTTTTTTAATAACAACATAAAGGGAAAATTTGAAAGCGTTAATTCTTAATGTGATTATTGTTTCGAAATTCCTTGTTTCGTGCATTTACATCATTTTTGTATAGAATGTAAATTGCGCGGCCACGAATAGTAAATTATTATTATAACATTTTTGTAATTCAACGGATGCACAGGACGTATAAATGTTTTGGTAAAAATTGTTAATGTTTATAAACAGGAAAATTATCTGCTGAGCTCTCAGCAAGAGTGTTTAAGTAAACAAATTTTAAATACTAATAGATTCGTGGTTACTTTGTGATGTAAATGTACGAAACGTTGATAAAAAAAAAATAAAGATGTAGAAATTTGAATTGAAAATATTTTATTCTTCATTTTTTTTTTTTTTTTTTTCAAAGTCGTTTTCAGCAAATAACAGTAATAATGCATTTTTACGGGAGAGGCTTCTCTTTCTTACGTTCTTAAAATACAAAAAAATACAAAAAAAATACAAAAAAAGAAGAAGAAGAAGAAACTCAAAAGCTTAACGAATAATGTAATTTATTAAGAATATTATAAGGATTGCAAAAGAAGAAAAAAAAGTAAATAGATAAATAAATAAATAAATAAATAAATAAATGAGCGTACGTTATTGATGCGAAGGCGACCTTCCAAACGTAAGGAATAGACGCGATTCCCGGAATTGAGGAGAAAACCGTTTTTTTTTTTTTCTCTCCAAGCATTCGATTTTTCTTCCTTCCGTTATCGGGACTTTTTTTTCACGCTGCCAACTACGTAAACGACGAGCGTCGGTAATGTAATTTAAATTCAAATAATTTAACGTGAGATTTTAAAAAAGACGTTTCGTCTCTCGGCCAATACTACTGACCTTTAAGTATTAAAATGAAGGTTACGACACTCGCGGGGCAAATTGACACCGAGTATCCGTTAAAAATTTTAAAACCTCTCCTCCGCGCCATTTCTTTATTAATAAAAGCTAGGAGTCGAGCTTTTCTACGAGTTTTATATATATTTTTTGTTAAAAGCAGCTATGACGATTCGTTGGAACGACGATTTTCGGTATCGTCGAAGGAAAAGATTTTTTTTTTTGAAAAACTCCCGTCCCACCGTAGGTAAAATACCATTAGGAATCGCGGTGGTACGTGACATTAAAGAAATCCGACTTATACTGTAAATTTAAAAAAAATTAAGTACAGAATAATTGTCTGCCGAACGTAGGAGATGCCGAATAAATACCGGGACTCGAATATTATTATTTTTTCATACGAGTAAATTGAGTTTTTCTAGTTTCTTATTGTTGGTACTCGTATCGACGTCATTGCCAATATACGGAAAAGAAAAGATAAAAAAAAAAAAATATCGTCGGTGCATTTGAAATGCTTGACTAGTAATTACGCGATCTTCAGTTAAAAGATGAGGCAGGACGATTGTTTGATTTCGGTGCTAAAGGCAATGAAAAGGCAATTTCTGTTGATTTCTGTTGATTTCTGTTGATTGTTGATTGCCGTGGACGCATTGACGACGAGGTAAGACGGCGGTTATATTGGGGGTTATTGTTTACAGGTGCGCGGAGGGACAAGGACGGCTACCTGTGGGTGACGGGTCGGATCGATGACATGCTCAACGTCTCCGGGCATCTGATGTCGACAGCCGAGGTCGAGAGCGTGCTCGCGGAGCACACCTCGGTCGCGGAGGCCGCGGTCGTCAGTAAGCCACATCCTGTCAAGGGCCAGTGTCTCTACTGCTTCGTCACGCCTAACGAGGGGAAGGGCTTCGACAAGCAGCTCCAGGACGAGCTCAAGAAGAAAGGTAATAATTAATTAAAATACGAGCTCAGCTCCCTACAACGTCCCAATAAGTAATTCACGAGCCAATTAAGTAACGAGCCGCCGTCTTCCGTTGACAGTACGTGAAAAGATCGGGCCCTTCGCCCAGCCGGATGTTATCCAGCACGCACCAGCTCTACCCAAGACCCGATCCGGCAAAATAATGCGCCGGATATTACGGAAAATCGCCATCGGTGACAAGAACGTCGGGGACGTGTCGACATTGGCGGACGAGGCCGTCGTCGAGACCTTGTTCTCCCTTAGGCCCCAGCAGAGCGTCTAACTTAGCCAACCGTACAATAAGCATTTCGAAGCATTGGATTCTCCGATCGCCGCCCGATATCAATAATAACAATGAAAGTAATGATGAAAACCCAGCCAGGATTTCAACACGTTTCAACTTCAGCCAGAGACAGAGAGACAGAGAGAGAGAGAGAGAGAGCCGAGTCTCTTGCACGTGCTTTCCTTTGTTTTTCTATTCTTTTATCTTCTAGTTTAGGTTTCGAAGCATCGTTTGCTCGTTCTCTCTGTCGTTTGGCCCTTAGAGAGGAACGACGAGGCTCTCAGTCATTCGCGTCTGAGCAAAAAAAAGGAAAAGAAACAAGTTAGAAACAAGTTGGAAACGGCTAGGACGTTGATAGTGGACGATCGAAGATTAAGCCAGAAAGTAAACAACGAGAAGAGAAGAAACAAAGGAGAGCAGAGTAATTCATTAACGCGCCAAGAAAACGATGCTCCGACCCCTCCTCCTCTCTCTCTCTCTCTCTCTCTCTCGCAGTCTCTCTCTCTCTCGCTTAGAGCACGTACGCTTTTGACTGTGCGCAAATCCTCGTCGTCGTGTGCATAAAGGTCAATGCGGCCGTAAAAATATAATGTATCTTAATGCGCTAATAAATATTAAAAACTGCCGCGTCGTATACGCGTACAATGAAAGTATGGAAACTTATAATTTTAGCAGTTGCATTGTTTTAATGAATAAGATAAGCAGAATTTAGTAAAATGAATTGTATACTCATGCTATCCAAGGGTCAAAAATCCATGATTCTTATCTTTTTAATACGCCATGAAAATGTTTATACATTACAATTATCATTGCATTATTTTCGCTAAAGTAATTCGCGAAAGTAAGGAATTTATTATTACTATTATTATTATTGTTGTTGTTGTTGTTTGCTGTTGTTTGCTGTTGCTGCTGCTATTGTTGTTGTTGTTGTTGTTGTTGCGTTCTATCGTTTCGGTCGGAGGGAGGGAGGGGGGGTGTTGCAATATTACACGCTGGAAATCTTAGGAAAAATTTAACAAATAATCTTATTGTCGCTTCTTTTATACTGATTTTTATTGCAACAAATTTATTATAAACGTACTATTTATTATGCTTGGAACGATATAATTATATCGTAGGCCTTTTACAACACCATGATCTCAAAATGTATAGAGAGAACCACCGAATGTAACCGAAAATCCCCGCTCAGTCAATGTACTCCCCTTTCCGTTTCTTTTATCTCGACTACCGTAACCGCGTTTTTATTCTTAATACAATCTCTCGAGAGATAAGGTAGCTAAACGAAAACAGAGCTATCGGTATTTATGTAGGAGTCTTCCGAGCCACTTCCTACACTTTTTTTTTTAAAGAAAAATACGTCAAAAGTAAATTCTAAAATGATTCAACGGTGTGTTTTTGCCTCATCGGCGGGCTCTTGAGTTTCAAAGAAAAGCGTCAGAATTTATTGACAATTTATTGATTGCATCAATGCGCGTCGACGGAGTACTTACGACTACGCTGTCCTTTTACGTTTTAGATAAAAATACAAATAAACGAGAAAATAAAAAAAAAAGAGATTAATTAATTCTAGTTAATATCGTCAACGAGCTGTACGATTTCGTGTGTATCTCACTGGGAAAGTGGCGCACCATAGAAAATACATGACAAAGTTATATCTCACGATACGTAAGCGCAAAAATCATGTATTATTTGGATGATAGTGGAAAATTTCTATGTGTTTGTATGTTTTTGCGTCAAGTAAGTTACGTTTACGTTTACGTTTCAATGACGTTGTTCACAACGATTATAAAAATCATCACTATACAACTGATGTAAGGCTTTGATTGTAAAATGATTGAATCATTATTGATATTATGTCCATTATATTGTTGGAATCCATTACATTTGAAAGTTGAGTAATGTTAAGATAATATAATTTGGCAACGAATTCTTCGCACGTTATTGTCTTAATAGTAAAAATTATTAAAGAACGTGCTGCAGTCGGGATCTGATTGTATCGCAGAAAAGAAGCGCTTGTTCGATGTAATACACAATTTTAGAAGCGTTTAATGATTTTAGAATGTCACTTAATTGGTAGAGAATGACTTTTTGTCGCGTTGTTGCATGAAAATATAACAAAAAATAATAAATAAATAAATAAAAAAAAAAGATGTAGAATGTACAAGGTAAAATATATATTTTTATAGATGCCGTTGAATTCATTATTAATTCGTGTGCAATATTGTTTAAGTGTATAGTTATAAATTGTATCTATTGATTGTATCGCTGACGTTGTATTGAGAAATGTATGACCGCGTAAGTGATTAGTAAATATTGTAAGTTGTAAAAGTGCAGAAAGGGAACGTACGGGTAGGTAGGTTTCCCCGTTTTCATTCGGCCCGTCAAATGTGCAAATGCGCGAGAGATTACGCGACGCAAATCCATGAAACTAATAACGAGGCAAAACTATTCACATTAAATAATTGATTATTTCGTTTAATGTAATTACACGCGTTGATTAATTTAATGGACGTTGAATATCTGCGCATAACGTGGCATCTGCGTTTCACGAAAGCAAACTCAATTCAGAATGAAACGAGAAGCCTGTATTTTGAATCGTTTCTTTTTATATATATATATATATATATATTCTGTAGGCATATATATGCGGTTTATTGTTTATTGCGATTAAGATTGTCGAGAGATTGTAGCGTAAAAGTGACTGGAGGCGCAGTAATGTCGGGAAAGCAAAGGTATGGGAATACGAAGCATTTAATTGAAATAGTAACGCGCGCTTCAATGGTTTTTGTCGTTACATGCATGTCCCATGGATTATATTAATTGTTATGAATCGTGACACGACCCTTGAACGATATCTTTCCAAGACTGCGCGAAGCAATTTTCAATGAAAATTCCGGACTTCGGGTCATCGGATTGACAAAGATCTGCTTCGTCCTTATGTCTTACAACAAATGTATACATTAATAATAATAATAATAATAATAGTAATAATAGTAATAATAGTAATAATAGTAATAGTAATAGTAATAGTAATGTAATAAGGAATATTAATGTTAGTAGCGATACGGGTGAAAGCGCAGCCGCAGTAATATCAACTGCGAACGGATCGATCAGTAAAACCTGCGCGCGCGCGCGCTCGCGTCCACGGACGTGTGCACACCACCAGTGTACATGTGCCCGCTCAAGTGCTTCGCGTTTGAACACGATGTATGCACGTACAAGTTTTGCTTTCAAGGAGCACAAAAGTAACGATTTTAAAGTTAAATAAGATTTACGAGCATAAGTGTGTCGAGAAGAAAGATAATGATGTTCATAAGTATATACTGACTAACACACGTAGTCTCGCTAGCCTCGAGGCTACGTTCCATACATATCATTCTAAGCGGAACAAATTAACTCTAGGTGTGATCTATATGTATATACGCGCGCGTATACGCACATGCACGTATACTGCACATATATATATATATATGTATGTATACGTGCATAAAAGAAAAAAAACAAAAAAAGAAAGTGGGGGGGGGATACAAGAATTATATCTATAATGTGAATGTATATATGATACATTGAGACAAACATTTATCGATATGTTAACACATGCACACACACACACGTATATATGCATATGCATATACATATATATATATATGTAATCTGTTTGTTTTATCTAACCCCGTCGTCGATGTAAAAACGCACAAGAATTTTAATATTATCCCGCAACGATCCAGACCCGCACAGCTTTTTTATTTTCTACATTTACATTAACAGAGCGTTTATTATTATTATTGTTATTGTTATTGTTATTATTATTATTAATATTATTTTTTTTGTACGCACGATTCAATTACTGTTGTCGTCGTCGTTGTTACTTATTATTATTATTATTATTATTGTAATAATAGGTTATTAATGGAACGTTTGGCTTGTTCAATAAATAATCTGTAAAATAAAATAAAATATTCTCTGCAAAAAAGAAAGAAAGAAAAAAAAAAAAGAAAGAAAAAAAAAAAAAGCATATACACAGTCTTCTGTTTCTTAAAAGGATCTCGTCGTCACTTCCATCCTGCTTCTACAGGAGACTACAGGACAGATGTGAATTATTATTATCCAAACTCCAAAGTGCGCGATTGGCACGGGGGGGGGGGTCGAACGCCGCAAAAGTAGTACATTTTTTTTATCTAATCGTCCGTACAATCAGCCGTACGATGTCGACATGATGATCCACGTAAGCTTGTGTATCATCGTGTCCGGGTCCGGGACAAAAGTAAATCTGTGGACGATATTTAATTCGTCCTTTTTGCGAATATCAGTCGCTTCGGGGTTATTGGGGTTATTGGGGTTATTGATCGATACGGCGTCGTCCGTAACGGAAGATTATCAAAAAAAAAAAAAGAATACGATTCGGGTAGACGGATGGACGGATGGATGGACGGACGGATAGATCTACGTACGAAGCCTTTGGAATGTCGTGCGCAGGTGCTGGCCGATGCGCGTCCACCGAGGGACGGATTAAATATTAAACTTGACCCGTGACCCGAGACGTCGTTTCCTGACGTGCGCCTTTTCTGAAACAAAAAAAAAAAACAAAACAAAACGAAACGAAAACGAAAACGAAAAAGAAAAAGAAAAAATTAAATTAAATGGAAATAAAAATATAGTAAAACGTCGAGGCGAGAAAGAAGTCGCTGTCGCTGTTGTCGTTGTTGTTGTCGTTGTTGTTGTCGTTGTCGCTGTCGTTGTCGGTTAAGATAAAACAAAACAAAACAAAAGAAAAAAATTTATATAAAAAAAAATGAAAAGAAGGCGAGGATGAAGAAATTTGGAAAATAATGAATTTAGGAGGATGAGTCGGTTGTTTCGGTGGTTGTTGAAGCGGGGTGGGGGGCACTTTCGTTAGAGGAAGCGCTGCACGATAGGACGATAGAGCCGTTGGAGATAGAAAATAATGTACACGACTGGGAACGAATGGTTCGGTTTAAAAATCAGTGGAAAATTTAATGCACGCATGTGTGTGCGTGGTGAGAGAAGCAGCTGTAGCTGTCGGTAGCTGACGGCTGGAGGTTATTGGGGGCGAGAGGGAGGCAGCAGAGGAGGAGGGAACGTCATCGGGCGATTCGAAAGCGGCGGTGGCGGTGGCGGTGGCGGTGGCGGCGACGGCGACGGCGGCAGATGTTGGAAACCACTACGAGCGCACGTACGCGCGCCAGTGGCTACCCAGCACTCGTGTGCGGGTCGTGCGCGTGTGCCTCGAAATCGTGGGCGGCCGGGAACGTAGGAGGGGGGGGCGCCAGTCAGCTGACTGCGCCTCGTGGTTCGTGGCTCAGTCGAAGAGTCGTCGCGTACGCAAAACGTTGACGTCGTCGGCGACTTCTCCGTCGGCGGGCTCGCTGGCTCATTGCCCGGACTCGGACTCGACACGTGTCTGCGCCCCGGGCCTCAGGATGTCGGACCTCGAAAGCTACTACGAGGCCGTCCTCGAGCTCGTCAAGCAGGGCGGAAACGTAAGTGTGGTGCTTCGTGCGGGCGCGGGGTAGAGCAGCATCCTGCCTCTACTACACGCCGTCTGACAGGCTCCTGGACCTCCTCCTCCTCCTCATCCTCATCCTCTCGATCCTTTGTTTTTTCCCGATAACCCCAGGAAACGCCTCTCTCTCTCTCTCTCTGTCACTATGTCTCCCCCCTCCCCCTCTACGTCAGCCATTCTCGTCCTTAAAGCCCCTATTATTTCTTCTATAGCTTCGGGTACATTTACACCTAGAGCCGCCCTCGGCGATACGATGATAACCTCTCCCCCCACCCCACCCGCGCAGCCCCTCATCGTCGCGCTCGACTCCTTGCTCTCGGTCCTGCGACAGCTTAAGATTAATCTCAATCGTAATTATATTGATATAATTCGTCGCTCGCGCCTGTCGTATCTATCTATCTATCTATCCATCTCTCTTTAATCGGCCTGACCGCATCTCGAGTCAGCTATTGCAATGAATTCGCTCGTCACAACACGCTTCGTTTTCAGTAAAAGATCAATCGGCCGTTTGTTCGCGCCCAATGCGTTGTCAAACGCCAATCTAGGAAGTAAATAAAGCGTAATATGATCAAGGTCAACGTCTAAAAAAAGACGCGATTTGCGACTTTACTCGCGACTACGACGACGACGACGACGACGACGACGACGACGTTTGAACTGACAGAAAATTCACCGGCTTCCTCCCTCCCCCGCTGCCCAATAATAATACCTTAATATTATCTTAGCTTTCCTTAAATTGCCCCCCGCCCCGAGCCATTGGATCCTCGTCGAAAATGACCGTTTGAATAAGGCAGCCGTTGAGTTACGGGATCTCGAAAGATCAATCGCGTATGCGGACACGCGCGAGCGGATAATATTATCGAAGGCTTTATCTATCGGGCAGCATCGAGTGCGCGCGGCCGCATACCGTTGCTTCAATAACGGCACCGCGTCTCCTTTGAATAAAAAAATAGGTGATAATTGCACGTAGCCGGGGGATCATCGATTACCTCCCACTTCACCCCGACTGCCGTTTTTTTTTTACGTAATATCTACGTAGTTGTGTACGTATTTATATGGTGCGGGGTGGAAGGCTCGCGCGTAGGTTATCGGGGAGGGGGATAAGGGTTAGACATGGATGAAGGGGGGTTTCGTCTCCTCGAGGAAGGTTTAGAAGTAAGCCCGTCGGTTATCCTTGGCTTTCCTTGACTCGGACGACTTTAGGAGGAGGACGCGAGTAGAAGAGATAGAATTCTTCGATCGTCGAAAGAAAGAACGGCGCTCTCCAGCCGACGGCTGCCAATGTGTATTTTTATAATCTCGAAAAAGAAATCGATGAGCCGAGCAAACCTGTTAACGTCGTCCGAGCGGCGCGCGAGCGTGGAGTGGCGTGGTGCGAGCGTGGAGTGGTGTGGCGTGGTGGCGCGCGGCCTTGATGGAAAGGCGTACGGACGAGTATAAAGAGAGACAACCGAGGGATTATTATTATCGTTATAGCTTAGTCCGGACGTATCGATTTTTTTTTGTTTTTGTTTCTTTTTTATCCCCCTCCCTCTCACCCTCCGAGTAAGTACTACTTACTACCACCGGTGCTGTTGAAATGTTGTGCTGAGCCGACGAGCCAGCCACGTGCATAATAAGCTATACGATGCTGCTGTAATAAAGTCAAAGCTGCGGCTCGGCAATACGGAAGCTATTATACCAAGTACGAATTACGAATAGCGCTTTCTTTTGCTTCTTCTTTTGCTTCTTCTTTTGCTAATATTATTGGAATTATTGTCGCCGCGTCTGCCCGAGCCGCACTTACATGGGGAACGAGTTTTCCTCGACGGCTCAATAAAACGTCCCGAGAGCCCTTCCACTGCATCCGTGACTCTGGACCAGAGCTGCCGCTCCCATGCCCGAGATGCATTCCTCTTCCCGGGATATAATTAATTACTTTTATAACGATTTCGGCATAACGATTCCCGTATTATACTCCAATACTTGTTTTTTAAACATCCTTTTCAATCGTCGTACTTTTATTTTTTACGCTAATGTCCCACCTTCCCCTCCGTCTTCCCCTCCGTTTATTCTAAACGCTTATCCATCCTTTTTGCAAAAAAAAAAAAAAAAAAAGAAGACGCAAACGATTCGTTCGGCATGTCGATACGGCCAATACGAAATCCTATCGCTAATAAAGATTCGCAAATAAATAATTATGAAGCCACGTTCCGACGGAATGCATGCTTTTCTTCTTCCCATGGCTATTTATTTTTGCAGCTTATTCGAGAGAATATTTCGAGGCAAAAGACGGTCTCGATCAAATCCTGCGACGTCGACCTCGTCACGGAAACGGATCAGATGGTGGAAAAGCTTCTGATGAATGGGATTTCTGCCAAATTTCCAGATCACAAGTAAGAGTGACACTGTAATTTTATACGTCAGATTATTATTATATATATATATATATATATTTTCGCTTGATAAAGATAATACACGTATTTATTATCAAAGATAGAGTTACTCGCTCGGGTGCGTGTTGTGTGCTTTATTTGCTGAATTCGCGCGTACCTTGATTCTTATTATCTGAATTCTGCAACGGAGGGCAAAAGAGATCCAGAGACACGGGGATCGTTCGGATAAACTCATCATCGCCTCCGATTTACGCGTAATAGCGCGTAGGAAATTACATTCCAATACGTTCGAGAGAAGAGAGAAAGTTGCAAACTTCCCTCGAGAGTAAACGCAAGACTAAAGCGCATGAAAATAGAATTATTTATTTATGCGCACAAGTAATAAAGGATCGATTAAAGGGTTGTTTTTTTTTGGGGTGGGGTGGGGGGGGGGTCCGAAAAATGCATTTGCTATGCATGCCAATGGCTTTGAATTCTAAATTCTTTATGAAATTCAGCTGGTTAAACACATACAAAAACACATGTAACTAATGATCTTGGCCTGTTATGAATGGCTCAAGTCGTGTGACTGTAATGTTTACTTTATAGTACGCAGTACGTTATTGTTATTAATTATTAATTGTTAATGCACGACGAATGGACGATCCGTGGTAGATTCATCGGTGAGGAGAACACGGCCGAGTCGAACAGTCCCGTGGAATTGACGGACGCGCCGACGTGGATCATCGACCCAGTGGACGGCACCATGAATTTCGTACACGCCATGCCGCACATTTGCATATCGATCGCATTGTATATTAATCGTCGCCCGGAAATCGGCATCGTCTACAATCCCGTACTGGAGCAGTTCTTCTCGGCGCGCAGAGGCCAGGGCGCCTTTTACAACGGAGTGCGAATTCACGTTTCCGGCGAGAAAGGTGAATATTCCCCGACGCTTGACCCCGCTTTTTTAGCGCGAACGTTTCGTTTAATAAAAGAGAGGAGGAGGGGTGAGGCGAAGGCATTATTGTCGTGTTAAACAACGTATCGAGGATAATGCCCTGGCTTCGACCATTTATATATATATTAAGCAAAAACAAAATAAATACATAGAAATAGAAATAATTAACGGCTCCTTGGATATGCGGCCGTAAGGAAAGGAAAGGAAAGGACAGAGGGGGTTGGGGGGAAACTTTTAAAAGTTAAGATGGAACAATATAGCCTTTGAGGTTTTATTAATAAAGGAAAATAAAGACACCCACGGCTCGTTGTTATCGTTTAGCTTTCAATTTCGCTCATTGTCTTCTTACGCCACAAATAGAATGATATTGATTTCGCGAATCAATATTTACCTAACGATGAATAATTCACGGCGGCGCATCTCGGCGTTACTCGTTGCGCGCAATGTAATCTCGCGAACGTTTCGTCGCGGACGGCTGGCGTTCCGCGAAATCCGTAACGTCACGATCAAAATACAATACTTCGATGTACGCGCGTGCACGTGCGTGTGCGTGTAGGGCGAGCTCTAACTTGGAACTTTCGATGATAGAACATATAGCGGTGGCTCGTGGCTCGTGGCTCGCTTGTCGATCGATCGATCGACTCGATCGACTCGATCGCTTGCCGTGAATTTCCATCCCATCCCATACGACAAGCTATATCATACAAATCACTAAACGACCACTAAACGACCACTAAAACGACCACTAAACGAATGCCGTAAACTTTCCTCGCCCACGAACGATTATTATTATTATAATATTGTTTATCGTCGGATCGTTAGGCCTAAAGAATAGCCGAGTTTCGTAAATTAATACGGATCCTTTATTGCTACGATTTCACATTTTACTTACCGTTTTTTTTTTTGTTTTTTATCTATTACTCGTTAATCTTGATTTGTAATGTTTTTTTTTCTTTTAATGTCGCTCCAAAGAGGCTCGATGACGTGACTACGTTTTTAGCACAAGTGTTATCTACGATAATTTACAAATACATGCGGTTAGCGCGCCCGCCTACGTATTACATAAATAGTTTTTTTTAGATATGGACATAAACGCTCGGATAAGTCATAACGACGTTTAACGTTTATTCCCCCCTCCCCAACCCCCAGAATCAGAAAATAATTATAATCATTTATAGCTTCAGCCCGTATGCGAGCGTGAGTGCGTGCGTGCGCGCGCGTATGTATATATATATGTACGCATCGATAACATAATTTCTATGAATAACAATTGCAGATTTGAATAAAGCGCTGGTGATGATGGAATTAGGAACCAGCAGAGATTCGCAAAAGATGAAGATCGTCATGGAGAATCTAAAAACATTGACTCCTCTCGTGCACGGGTAAGACCACGGAAAAAAAAAATATACATTAAAGAACTTTATTCGTGTTAGGCTTTGGACTTTAAATGTCGTTTAAACGGAAGATCAATTTATCGAGAATCCCCGATGCCTAAGGACAGACGAAAAACAATTTATTTAAATGCATTGTTAAATTAATAATATTCGAAAATGCATACTGTATTTACGAAGTGATATCGTTCTGTCATTCTCTCTCTCTCTCTCTCGCGCTAAAAAAAAAAAAAAACATGATTTTGTATGTTGTTTGCAGGACGCGAGCTCTGGGCTCCTGTGCGTTAAACATGTGCATGGTCGCAATGGGCGCGGCCGACCTTATGCACGAGTTCAGCATACACGTTTGGGATATTGCGGCAGGGGATCTGATCGTGAGGGAGGCAGGCGGAGTTTGCATCGATCCAGCTGGTAAGGGAGCT
Source organism: Ceratosolen fusciceps (assembly GCA_018883505.1). Classification (NCBI taxonomy): domain Eukaryota; kingdom Metazoa; phylum Arthropoda; class Insecta; order Hymenoptera; family Agaonidae; genus Ceratosolen; species Ceratosolen fusciceps. The sequence goes on from RCIC01000016.1 coordinate 2,074,071, forward strand.
ATTACACCACGGACTTTTACCCGTGTATACAGCTCGACCCGCTCCCCAATCCCTTATTGGGCTTTTCACCTTCCGTTCGTCGTATTATCCATTCAATCGCGATTGAATTCTACGACGGGGAGTTAAAATTTAAGATTAGATGTTAAATCGGGATCGAGACTCGGTTAAATACCATTAAGAACCAATGGATTTATCAAGGAAACGGCTTGTCTGATCCTAGATCTCGAATCATATTATGTCGCCTCGATGATATATTCCCGCTATATTAGCCATTGAAAGAAATGAAAGTTGTTTTGACCAACGGTTTTCTTTCTTTCTTTTTTTTCTTATTTTTCAGGCGGCGATTTGGATCCATTGAGTCGAAGAGTCTTGTGCGCCTCGTCGCCCGAGCTCGCTCAACAAGTCACCAAGATTCTCGTTCAGTATTATCCGGATAGGGATTAATTTCCGATCCATGGGTGCGCCGAGGACTTCTTTAACGACCCTAAATCATTCCGAGTAGAGAAGAATGGCAATTTCGTTGCGACAAATTCACGAGCGATTTATCGATCGATCGATCGATTGATTGATTGATTGATTGATTTTTATATATACATATATATACATACATATATATATTCGTGTAAAAATCAAATTATTTTTGGCTGTAAAAAAAAATGCTTGAGTGCAAATTAGCAAATGAAGAGTTCCGTATGAAAAGTTTGATCTTTATTGTTGGATTAAAAATTGTATCGAAGCCTCAGTTCTTCTGCAAATATGACATGTGCAATATAATAATTAAGATTATGTTATTTAAATTCAATTTCTATCCTCATATTTTGACATTTATAAAATGCCCCAACGGCCCAGCGACCGGCAATACTTGTAAATAAATAAATGATGGTAATTAAGCAAAATGTCGATAAGTGTTCCAAGTCAATGAACCCAAAATGCCTTTCAAAAGTCCTGCGCGTTAAGAACATATTTTGTATAAAAACAAAAACAAAAACAAAACAAAACAAAAAGAGTTAAATGAAAAAAAAAACTGCCCTTATCTGAAATAATTTACTACTGAATAGTAGATGGCGAGGTCGAGTCTTGGTTATACTTATTTAAATAGAAAAGAAAGAAAAGAAAGAAAAAAAAACAGGCAATACAATATTATAGCGTATGGAAATGTCAAAGCAGCTGATGACAGGCAAACATAACCTCCAAATGAATTTTCGCCCCCCCCCCGCCGTTGACTCTCTTGGCTTCTTTTGCGAGCCATTCCGAGGGACGGCCGACATAAAAATCCGCATGCACTACAAGGACAGCGTAAAAATCGAATCGCTTGGTCCGTAAGTGACAGACAGCGGCTCACGTAACGGGCAGTACGAGGGACGGGGAGGTTATCGGGGCAAAATGGTATTAGGCGATGGAAAGTTAGCGGGGAAGAATTAGGTGGGATCAGCTGTGGTGGCAAGAGACGGGACCGGGTAACGACGCTGTCCGCTGCTCTGCCCTCCTTTCCTCGGGGAGCGGCGGATCCATCGCTCCTTGCTCCCGTACAAGATAGAACGAGATAGAGGGCGTCGCGGGGGTCTGCGGCGGGGGTCTGTGGCGGTGATCAGCGGGGTCGGGGACTCGGGACGTGAGTGCAAACTGCATTGCGCGCTTAGTGTACCAAGAGGCTCGCGAGTGCAGCTGCACGTGTCTTCCGTAGCGCGGCTGCGCGGTTTCCTCCTCCGAGCCCAGTCACCCCATAATGCCCATGTAAGCAGAAAAGGCAAGTGAGCGCGTCTCCTTTGGTCCTCGACGGCTGTTGCGTTTTCCTCCTGGTATCCGGGCGGCTAGCTTCGGCCGGCCTCGTGCGAGTCAAGGGACCGGGGCGCAGCCGTGCCACGCCTGGAGGATGCTGCTCTTCCACAGGAAATGCGGCGACTACGTAAGCCTCGTAAACAATCAGTGCACGGCCGTAAGGAACATCTCCGAGTACAATTTCGGCTTGGTCTTCAGTGCCGAGCCACTCAGGGACGATGAGGTCTTTCGAGTGCGGATCGACAAGAAGGCACGTAAATTATTTGTTTTTTGTTATTTTTATTTACCACGGGATCCCGTCCCCACTGCCAGGATGCTTCGTCGACGTTCCCGTCCTACCAACTGGCCCATTTAGGTTAATACCTTCCTCCAGCCTCCTGTTTATTCAAAACTCTGGCTAAATCAAAACGTAGCCAGTGCTCCTCCAGAGATTCTTCCAACGATAACAATGTATACCCGTTCCATTGCATCCATTGCATACTTGATTTACGTAATTGCTATTATCAAGACTAGTCAGCTGAGTTATTACCCTCCTTACTTTTCCCACAATTGTACGGCTAAGAATCTATTTTCCTTTTTGTCAATCTTCAGAGGGGAAAAGTTTGTATCGATTGTGTGCGATGTTGCATTTTTTTTTGTTTTTGTTTTTATAAAGATCTTTTTTAATGTAGAAAAGGTAATGTAAAACAATTATGTAATTCCTTTCCTTTAAGCCAAGCTCTCGCAATAGTCTGTTACTTTATTGAGGTAAATTTAGAAAAGCTTTAATAGATTCTCTCTCAAGTTTTTGCTTTAATGTTCCATACAGATGATGCATTGGAGTGGAAGCATAGAGATCGGTGTTACGGCTTGCAATCCTGAGAACACGAGTTTGCCGGCCTCCGCCACTAATTTAAGATATGGCTCTTGGATCATGATTGACTCGAGCATTTTCTACGACGGAGAACCCATTATAGAACTGTACGGAACTGACTTGAGTACGTTAGAAGAAGGGAATACACTCGGAGTATGCAGAACATCTGAGGTTAGGAAGCAAGATAACATTAGCTGTAACCCCCTGGAGTATTTAACGCAGCTTGCACTTTATTAGGGCGACCTGGTCTTCTACATCAACGGAATACCTCAAGGGATAGCGGCCACCAACCTACCGCCAAGGGTTTTTGCTGTGATAAACATGTACGGTAATTGCATCCAAGTAACGGTACTGCAACCATCCACGGGCCAAATGTTAAATCAAAACAACGAAGAGATGTCGAACGACATAGTTGAAATAAATAACGACTATAACGCGGACGGGACGTCGAGCTCTTCGACGACCAATTTAGTGGCCAATCTCAATGTCAATCTTAACGTGCTGCCGAAGAATCCGAGCTTGGCAGCCATACGAGAGGATAGGCTAAGGTTCCACGAGCGGGTGGGCACGTTGGTGAAGTTGTCGAGTAACGCCCGCACCGCTGAGAGAAGACGGCCACTGGACGAATTCAATAACGGCGTTGTCATGACTCACAGAACCCTGCGTGACGACGAACTGTTCGAGGTAAGTCGAGGTGCCACCGTAAGAGTCGTTTAACCCGGTCACCGTCGTCCTTACATGCCAATCGTGCCAATAAATACGGGCTCGGGCTTGCGCAGATACGTATCGACAGGCTGATCGACAAGTGGTCCGGTAGCATTGAGATGGGCGTAACTACCCACAGTCCGACTGCCTTGGAGTTCCCGTCGACGATGACGAACATGCGCTCGGGCACGACCATGATGTCCGGCTGTGGGATTCTGACCTGTGGCCAAGGCACCCAACGCGAATACGGCGAATTCAACCTGGACGAGCTTCGTGTAAGTCTCGAGCAAAGCGAGTAGTTCGTAAGGATACCGATCATCAGTGGTCGGTCAGCAATAATCGTTTGTTGCTGGCTGCTGCTGCTGTTACAGGAAGGGGACAGGGTGGGCATGATGAGGAAGAGCAACGGGAACCTTCATTATTTCATAAACGGGCTGGATCAGGGGATCGCGGCCAAGGTGCCCAACGGCATCTGGGGCGTCATTGACTTGTACGGAATGACGGTGAAGGTGACGATAGTTGACCGGGACGAGAGGGAGGAGCAGAATCTTATAACGAGGAGGGACGCCCTACAGCTCCAGGGCATAAGCGGTACGTAACGTCCTCGTCGTCGTCGTCGTCGTCGTCTCGTTGATCGTCCCACTTGACGCGTCCCGCCAAAGCGACGCTCGATCAATAAAGTAAAGCAAAAACAAAAAGAAAAATCTTATGTTCTGCCGGTTACAGAGGCTGCCGAAACGGAGGAGCCTCTCGACAGGCTAATGTTCCACCCCCGCTGTGGGACCCGGGCTGACGTGATCAACAACGGTCGTACGGCCCACAGACCCAAGTAAGGACCGCCCCGTTAATCAATAATTAATGATTTAGCCCGGCTCTACCGGGTACGATAGGATAATATGACAGTATTGGTCGCCGATAAATTCTGATAAAATCATTGGCTTTCAGCGCGATCGATGACTTTAACAACGGCGTCGTCCTGACCTCCCGGCCCTTGAAGCCCAACGAGCTCTTCGAGATAAGGCTCGACAAGATCGTGACCAAGTGGGCGGGAACCATAGAGATCGGCGTTACGACCCATTCGCCTACCGAGCTCGAGTTCCCATTCACGATGACGAACGTCAGGTGAGCTTCGCCGAGACTTTTTCTTTTGTTGTTTTTTTTGTCTGTGTGACCGTGACCCTCAGCGAGGGCGCTCGCTCTATAAGTTATTTTGAGCGGAGGGGATGGGTGATATGCCGGCAGATCGGGCACGTGGATGATGACGGACAACGGGGTCATGCACAACGGCACGACGACCATCGACCAGTACGGGCAGAACCTCGACAGGCTGCACGTGGGCGACCGAGTCGGGGTCATGCGCAAGGACAACGCGACGCTGCACTTCTACGTGAACGGCTCGGACCAAGGGGCAGCGGCCACCGGCATACCCGAGAAGGTCTACGGGGTCATCGACCTCTACGGGCAAGCGGCCCAGGCCACCATCGTCGACAACTCGGACTTTTGCAGCCCGACGACCATCAACTCCAGCCTCAGCAACACCACCCTCTACTGGTACGACCGCAACGACTACGACGACGTTTTTTTTTTTTTTTTTATTACTTTTTAACGGCCCTGTACCTTTGGTAGCGACCTGCGCTTTCACCACGTGCACGGGAAGAACGCCCGGATCACGAATAACGGCCTGACGGCCTCGCGGCCCCGTGCCCTCGGCGAGTTCAACGACGCGATCGTCATCGCCAATCGGGCGCTGCGGGACGGCGAGATGTTCGAGGTATCGATCGACAAGATGGTCGATCGATGGTCCGGTGCGATCGAGGCTGGCGTCACCGCGATAAGGTAATAATAATTCCCTTAAATACAATCTCATCGAACCGCTACGTTACGACGTTCCCCGATAACGTCCTCGTGGCGTCCTCGTGGCGTCCGTCCTCGTGGCGTCCTGCGACGCGATGTTATATAATACGTTAAACGTGTGATGACAATGGCCGTGTGTAGACCGGACGAGCTCGAGTTCCCCTCGACGATGACGGACATCGATCACGACACGTGGATGCTCTCGGGCTCGACGGTCATGCGCGACGGGGTCGCCCTAAGGGACAATTACTCGTGCGACCTGGACGAGCTCACCGAGAGCAATCGCATCGGCATGATGAGGTGCGCCGATGCCAGTCTCCATTACTACTTGGACGGGGTGGATCAGGGCCCGGCCTGCACCGGCCTCCCACCCCACGTCTACCCGGTCATCGACCTTTACGGACAATGCGCACAGGTAAGCGCAACCCTCGGGCTACCCCCTCCCCCATAACCTCCCCGATAACCTCCCCGATAACGTCCCCGATAACGTCCCCAATAACTTGACTTGACATGCAATGGTCAGCCGTGGATACTTGTCGCAGGTGACCATTGTCGTGCCGGAGCGTCGTGACACGATGCTCCAGCTGTACCTGCCCTCGGAGAACAGCACGACCAGCCAGCAGACCGAGATAACGCACAAGTTCCACGAGTCCGTGGGCTTGAACATCCAGCTGGACACGAGTCGCACGGTAGCTACGAGGTGCCGGGAGTACTGTAACGCCGTCCTCTTGAGCAACGAGGCCTTAGAGAACAATGAAATCTTCGAGATCGGCATCCAGGAGGTGGCCAAGGAGTGGAGCGGCTCCCTCAGGATAGGCGTGGTGAGTAACGAGAGCGGGAGCTGGCTTACGTCGATGAATCTCGTTCAGGGCATGACCTCTATACCCGCAGACTCCTGGTACCTGACAGGTTCGTCAGCCCTTCTCTATTCAATATATATATATATATATCTATCTCATTTAACGAAATAATCGCGGTTCTCTTTTGTGTTCTTTTCATTTCACGTTATTTATCTATTTATTCATTGTCGTCGTCGTTGTCATTGTCGTAGTTGTCATTGTTGTAGTCGTAGTCGTAGTTGTCATTGTCGTTGTAATATTCTTGCACACACACGCGCGCGCACGCACACACACAGCCCCCCACCCCCCGGTTGCCCAATTTGTTTTATAATGGAATGGGCGTGTAAATGGAATCGCAGGTAATCAGGTGCGGCACAAGACGCATTGTCTATGCTGGAACTACTGTCCGAGCCTGGACTGGTTGCGCGTAGGCGACAAGATCGGCCTGAAGCGCACCAACGAGGGAAACCTTAAGTTCTACGTGAACCGCGAGGACATGGGTGTCGCGGCCTCCAATATACCGGAGATGTGTTACGCCGTGATCGAGCTCTTCGGCAGCACAGCCGCCGTCCGCATAACCAGCACGAAGCAACAGAACATGGCCATCTCGCCGAGCGGCAGCCTCAAATTACAGGATTCCTTGGAACTGCTCCTGGACCCGGTGCCCTCGGGCTTACGAAGGTACCCTTCCTTTTCCGCTCTCTCTCTCTCTCTCTCTCTCTCTGTTGAATTAGTCGTACAAAAAGTCACTTGTCGCTGCATAAGACACCCGCACACCCACACCCACACACACCCACACACCCACACACCTGTAGAGAGGAGTAGTGGTTAAATAGTTAAATATCGCCGCTTAAATGTTCTATACGTTGTATTGAAAATAATTTTAGCGACAATGGGATGGACACGTCGGTGGACACGTGCGGCGAAGGTAAATTATTGAATGAGCTAATAACACCGACGCAAAATCCCCTGCCGTGGATCGGGGAGACCGATTGGCCGTACGAGTTTCACGAGAACCACGGACGGAACGTACAGCTGGAGAAAAAAACTATAGCCAAGAGGGTGGCCAGTTACAATCAGGGTAAGCCGCATTATATTTTTCCCGTACTCTTATTTGAGATTATCGAGTGCGGAGGGAAAGAGAAAGGAGTTGAAAATAAAATTCACGTGGTCTTCTTCATCTTCATCTTCATCTTCTTCTTCATCTTCTTCTTCTTCTTCTTGTTCTTAGGTATGGTCATGTCCAGCAAGCCGTTAATAAAAAATAAGTTGCTTCAAGTTAGAATCGACAAGGTGAACGAGCGTTGGGTGTCGGGCATACTCTGCGGCGTATCCTGCCTCTCGCCTGAGAAGATAACCTTCCCGGTCACGGCCCTGGGACTGAAAAGGCACTCGTGGATCATCTGCGGCGACTGGATATCGCATAACGGGGCAAAGGTACGCCGAATCTAATAGGGCCGGCCCTCGCTGGGTTTTTAGACCATTTTTTTTTTTTTCTTCCAGGTCCGATCATCCTACGGGGCGAACCTGGAGAGGCTGCGCGCCGGCTCGACGGTCGGTCTGCTGCTCGACGAGGAGTCGCGGCTGCATCTGTACATCGACGGCCTCGACCAGGGCGTCGCCGCCTCCGATCTGCCGGCATACGTCCACGCGGTCATCGACCTCTACGGCCAGTGCGAGCAGATCTCCATAATAAATGCGTCGGGCGAGGGCACGAGTCTGCCGGCCCTGGCCAACGACAGCGGCATCCTCAGCGGGAGGAACAACGCGAGCGCTTGCGACCTGGCGAGCAGTCTGGGCATCGAGGCCGAGGACGCCGAGAATTCGAGGGAAAAGGCGGACCTCGAGTGCCACGAGAAGGAAAGCGACAGCGCGATCCACGTAGACGAGCTTACGAGCGGCATCCAGGGGATGGCGGTGCAGGACAAGGGTGCCGGCAACGAGGCGAGGCCCGAGCTGGACGACGGTGATTTGAGCTCGGCCGTCACCAAGGACAACGATCTCGCCAGTCGCAATTCCTTATCGAGCCACAAAGGTATTATTACGCGGTTACGACGAGTCCTGGGGGGGAATTTCCCCCCGAGGGTAGCGAGCAGTGCGTGCGATGGCATTGAACGGACTTTCTCTATCTCTCTCTCTGTCTCTCTGTGGGTGACAGAATCGACGAAGCAGCCGGTGGCGTCGGAGAACTGCCAGGACCTCTGCGCCGACTCCCTCTCCAATCCCGAGGGCTCGAGCGCCCACGTCCACGCGAAGGAGGCCTACAACGATAAGGATTCACCGGCTCCTGTCCACGACAACGACGTAGCCGCCGCTGCGGACGAGCATTACGAGTCGCTGCGCGAGGGGCCCGGCCAGGAGGCGGCTTTCCTAGTAAAAAATAACGAGCTCTGCTCCCACGTCGAGCTCAACAACGCGACGAACATCAACATAAGGAACGGCTCGATGAGCGCTGCCAACAACGCCAACAACGCCAACAACGCCATCAACGAGAGCATCGCCTCCCACGGTGTCCAGAGCAACAACCACAACAACAACAACAACAACAACATGAATAACAACAACAACAGCAACAGCGGCGGCATTAATAATAACAACAATAACAACAACAACAACAACAACAACAATAATAATAATAACGCAACGAGCGCGGGGAGTGGGAACGTTCGAGGTTGGCATTCGAACCATTGCGGCCCCAATGCCTCGCACGACCTCGTCCTCAGCCTCCACAGATACTCACTGGTAAAACTCCTTCTGACGACTTAATCAATGAACCACCTCCTACGCATCTCCTACGTACATACATATATATATATACGTAGACATGTATATGCGTATGTGGGTGTATGCGTATACGTGTACATTATGTGTATAAAGGGCTGTGTTGACGTAACAGGGTGTCCAGATGTCGAACAATTGCCTGTCGAGCAACAGCGTGAGCTCGGGTCAGAACGCGTCGATGCCGTCCACGCCACTGGCGAGCAGCAACCTCGTGACACCGCCCTCGAAGAAGTGCGAGTACCTGAAGGCTTGCGCGCGACTGAAAAAGTCATTGGTCCTGCCGGACGAGTTCTTCTCCCTCGACGAGATACTCTGCTACTGCAGCTCTTGCTTCAAGCACGACGGGAGCCTGGCCATCTGTAAGAAGGGCGAGCCCTTGGCCGAGTTCGCCATGCCCGTCGGCTGGGTAAGGTTCCCGCTCAAGGCCAACATCAACGCGAGCCAGATACCCCAGAGCACGACGGACAAGTGGCACGTCGCCTTTTACGGGACGCGCATCGACACCGTCAGGTAACGTTTACCAATTCGCCCTAGACTACCTAGACTACCTAGACTACCTAGCTCCCTCCTCCTCCTCCTCCTCCTCCGAATAAACCTCTCGCGCGTATAAAAGTAAAAAGAAAATAAACGAGCTCGTGTCTGCCCTTGCCCTTGCACCCACCAGGTGGATCCTCGACAGGGGCGAGCTCATAACGAAGGAGCGGCTGGACCAGGACTCGTTCACCACCGGGACCAGTAGCGAGGATCAAAATCCCCAAGTCGTCTTCTCCCCCAACGTCAAATGTGCAATATCCGAAGAATTTACAAAACAATATTCGTAAGTTTTTGGGGTTATGTATTGTAAGCTCGGAGACCCGAGTTGGCCCCCGGGGAGGTTGGAGGGCAGTGGTAAATTAATCAATCGATCGGACGTACGTCGCTTTTCAGGTACATCGATACCCAATTGAATAAGAAAGTGAACGCGTCGACGGCGTTCCAGCTGCTGGTGAGGCCCGGCTCGTACACGACCTCCAGCAAAAAGGACGGGCTCGACTCCCAGCTCGAGTGCATCGAATGGGCGACGAAGGAGACCGGGGCCACGGTCATAATAGCCCTTCTCATTCACCTCGATGGATTTTAACGAGTCGCGTACCCAGTGCTGTTATCGTAACGTTAGCCGAGCAGGAGGAGGAGGAGGAGGAGGAGGAGGAGGACACGTTAGGAACGAACGAACGTTACGAGTCCGTCACCGAGCCTTCAAGAACAAACACCCCCCGTTTACTACAAACATGCGTTTGAATTCTTTTTTTTTTTTTTTTTGTTCGTTTTGTTTTGTTTGATAATGTTATTTATTCGTCCTCGGCCAATGAGGGGAAGGTGGATTGTACTTCTTCGTTGGCCTTTTAGTGCATCGGGCATGTATGTGACACAGACACGCGCTGAGCTGGATCAATTAACATTAATAGAAACGTTAATTGATGAGCGTGAGAGGGTTATCGGGCATGTATGGGGTTATTGGGGTTATTGGGGTTATCGAGCTCGAGAGCTTTAATTCGGTACTTGCCTGTGCCGATTGCCGACCGTTGCTTTACAAAAGCAACCTCTTTTTTTTTTTTATTTATTGTCAACGTTTCCTTGTCACTGTACGTACTTTTTAATTCGCGTCAATCGCTTTGAACTCCGTAACCAATAAGTATTACCGTTTAATATCCTATTTAACGATCTACCTTTTGGCTTTAGGCTTATTTCGCATCATAATTATTGGAACGTGTCTCGCTCCGCCCACTCGTATAGTTTAAATTTACGTGAAACAGTATTGTATCTATATATATATATAACTTTATACGAAATACACACCTTCTGTGATACACCAAGCAACATGGAATCGATGCGAGCAGCATCGATTATCGATTATCGATTATCATTATTATAATTATCATTCAATGTACGAAATGACGCAATTATTTAATTTTATTGTATTTATATGTTATTTGACTGTCGTTGGTATTGTGGGGACTATTGTGGGATGTGCGTACGTGCGTGTGACTGACTGAGCGAGTGAGTGAGTGAGTGCGTGTGAGCACGCTCGTCTGTATGTACGTAAGTAAGCATGACTAATGTATGCGCACGTATTTACGAACGTCTGCACTTCTATACAAATGTTATAATGAAATGAACTTCATTTACCGTTAAATACATTGGAGCTCGCTGAAGAAATAGAAATAGTTATAGACAAGGAGAGGGAGAGGGGGAGGTGGCGAGCGTATAATATCCAGGCTTCTCGATCGGAAGACAACTCAAAGGGGAAATGTTTGTAATTTTATTTTTCCAAGGAGGAGGAGGAGTATTCCTCCCCCGTCAATACAGTCATTTTGCTTATTAAAACAAAATGCATATGAAACGTACGGCCATCGTTTTATTATATTTGTATATGCACGCGAAGAGACACGGCAAGCTTAAAGATATATAGAAATAAATTTTATTGTAAATCATTGAAGGGCGGGTGCGAATTTTTTTTTTTTTATTAGCACTCGGTATTGTAATTTAAGGAATTAAGTGGATGGAAATCCAGGAAATGCTCGACCCTTGAAATATTTATTATTAAATGGCATTGTGAATGCATCGCGAGCGTGCGGAACGTGCGAGGATGGGGGAAGGATGGGGAAGGATGGGTAGAGAGAGAGAGAGAGAGAGAGAAAAGTCGTGGTTATCCGAAATAATCTCGTACCGCAATAAGAACATTATAATAGTACCACCACTGGTAATAGCGATAGTAATACGAATAGTAATAATAAACGCAATATTTTGAGTTAGCAAAATAATATACATATGCTCTTGTCTACCTTTTTATTTATTAAAAACAGAAATGTAACAGTCCGGTGTTAGATAGAGTGGCGCTGGTCGGCAGAGTTGTAAGAGTTGGCAGAGTTGGCCCTGTAGATGCCGCCAAGCCATTAGACGCCATTAATAATTTACGAGGCAAATTAAATTATTAACAAAAAAAAAAAGAAGAAAAAAGTATTAACGGTAATTATGTGATTCGAGCACGAAAGCTTGGGCTATATTTGGGAAGGGGTCTCGGCCCTTGTCCAGAGGGCGGGACACCGGCTAGTACCGGCTAGAATAATTAATTAAACCCAAACGCGAACGTTCTGGTCCCAGGAGCAGCTGGCGAGGGCCATCCCGTTGCCGGACACGCTTAGGGATGTCACGCGGTTCTCGTGACCCTGCAGCACTCCTGGAAAATATAAACGACTGCTGTTTTCGTCACGGCTCGACGGGTTATTGGTGGGTTATTGGGGGTTATTGTGGGTTATCGGGGTACCGTACCGTTGTGCTGTATCTTGAGGGTGTCCCAGATGTGGATGTTGTTGTCGTCGGTGCCGCAGAAGATGAACCTGCCGCTGAGGGAGAGGCCGCTGGAGGTGAATCCGGGATTGGAGTTGGGGGGCTTGAAGGAGGCGACCTGCTGGTCGGAGCGTAGATCCCAGAGCCGGGCGGTTTTGTCCTCCGAGGCGGTGACGAAAGCGTTCCCTGACGGATGGTACTAGTACCGCGTTACGGATACAGAGTTAAACAACAGTGCTCGGGGCCTTTGGCTCCAGGAGCCGGACTACAAGCTACCAAAGTGCTAACAAAGTTATGGGGGTTGGGGGTGGGGCTAAGACTTACGCAGACGGAATTGACGTCGGCCTCGTGGCCGAAGAAGGTCTGGTGGGCCGTTTCTTCCCGTAGATCCCAGAGCTTGCAGGTCTTGTCGACCGAGCCGGTCAGATAGGTGTTGCCGTCCGGTCCGAGGCTTATGCTGACGACGTCGCCCGCGTGGGCCGGGAAGTCGGTCGTCTTCTTATTCGCCTCCAGGTCCCAGATGCAGCTGCGCACCGAGGTTATTGCATGATTGCGTTTGTACGTAAGAGGGAGGGAGGGAGCGTTTAGATATGTGTGGGGCCGTCAGGTCCCACCGAGGCTTACATCTTCATGTCCCCGGAGCCGGTTATTACGTGGCTGTCGTCGAGGAAGCGACACGAGGAGAGGAAGCCCTCGTAGCCGAGGAGCTCGCGCGTTATCTTGGCGGAGCCGGTCGCGTCCCGGTTGTTCACGTCGTAGACCGTGCACATGTTGTCCATGCCCCCGCAGGCGACGAAATTCCCGGAGGGCGCGAACGCCACGGACATTACCCAGGCCGAGCGCAGCGGTATTACCTGGACCTTGTTGCCCGTCCACGAGTCCCAGATGATGAGCTTACCGTCCAGGCTCCCTGTCACGCAGTGCCTGTAACCCAAATAACCCCCTGTAACCCCTGTAACCCAAATAACCCCCTGTAACCCCATTATTACGGGTTGGGTATGTACCCATACACGCGCTTACAACGTTCAAGCCCGCGAAAGCCATGGGGGGGATTATAAATATTATAGAATAATGGCCGAACCTGCTGTCGCCGCTGAAGTGCACCGAGTTCACTTTGTTAATGTGACCCTTGAGCATCTTCTTTGTGACCAATTTGATTTTCGGGGCGTCGGCGACGCTGGCGCAGGCCTCCTCGATCGTCGTGTCCTGCTGCTTCTTCTGGTCCTCCTGGCACATTCAAGCACCGCGGCTCTTATCAAAAGCTATAAATGGACGCCAACGCTCGCGTCGACGTTAAAGCGCAATGTACTCGTTAAGCTGGTTTACCCGGTCCCTTCCCCCCCCCTCGTCCTTCGTAAACTAAGCTCCTTACGGGCTATTCGTTCGACATAGACGTTCTTCCTGGCACCGACCTACACCTTATCTATACGGAATAGATCCAATGTCTCGTTGACGTCGACTTGTTTCATAGACGACCACGACAACGACCACGACAACGACAACGTTTTGCAAAAGGCTTAAAATTATTAGAGAATTAAGATGGATTTCCGTAATAAGCGTAATCCTTTATACGAGAAAGTCGTCAAGTTATATTCAACGTATTCGCGCTTTAAAGGGACGAGCGCAGCACGAGCGCAGCGCACGAGCTACGTAAGTAAGCTCTTTTAATGACGAAAGCCTTGATTTTACGCGGGCCACGGGCCCATTAATTGTATCATTTGACGAGGCCCCGACGTCCTTGGAGGGCATTATTAAAATGTAAAAACTCGGAGGGAGCCATTCCTCGGAGCCATTCCTCGGAGTATTGCGTTTACACGTACCTTGCACTTGTTGATGAGATCGTCGAGCTCCTTTTTAAGGGCGGTCGTCTCTGCGTCATCCTTGCCCATCTTTCCTCGAGGATGTCGCTACCCGAGCTCGCCTTGATACTTGATATTGGGGTTATTGTAGGGCTTGGGACGACGGGTCTTTGCCGACCGGGGATACGTAGCGGAGGCGCTTCCTCCAGAGATACCTGTCTCTGCGCCACTCGTCCAACTAACTAGACTAAGGCATCCCCGCCGGGAAATGAGGGTGAAGCCCTACCAGCGGCCACTACTGACCCAGTAATTGTATTAAACCACTGCTCCAATCCCATTTGTCCAGGCATAAGTTTTCCGTATGTGCCTATATGACGCCTAAGTCGATTAGCTTCGTGTATTATTTAGTATTATTATAATACTCTGTACGTGTGTCGAAGCGGACTCTCGTTCTCGACAATCGCCACCTTCACCGCCACCGCTGCCACCACCACTATTGCCACCACTACCGCCGCTACCACCACCTTCAACGCCACCACCACCACGACCACGGCCACCCCTCGCGACCTCGTGGGCGGCTCGAGCTCATTTCTTCGTTTTACGGATATTATTTCTCTCGCAAAATTCGTGGAGCTTTTTTTCTTCCTTTTTTCCTTTTTTTCCTTTTTTTTTTTTACGAGCCACACGGATAGCCGCAAGTATCCTTTATTAGAAAATAAGAGTAAAAGTATACCGAGAATGCCCTTGAGTTGGAATGAATTCACGACATTCACAACAAATCGATACCTTCTGCGGTCGGCTGGACATACTAGCAGCAGCAGCAGTAGTAGTAGTGGTGGTAATGTACAGAGTCGAGTCCTTAGCTCTGGAATTGCGCGTTAAAATACTTAGCGAGGAAAAAGATAAGAGAAGAGAGAAGAATAAAGGGCGTGAGGTTATCGATGCATTGAATCGGCGAGTCGGATACGACTGGTCCAGCGGAAGCTCGTGCGAGTATATCCTTGATTTGAATCGGTTGCGTAACCGGTTACTACTCCTAAGGCGATCCTAATGCATCAGAGCCCATGGCTCGTTCATCAGTTTTTTAATTAAAATGCTATAATAATAGCCCCGCGTTGTCCCGTAGTCGCGTATCGAGCCCTTTTCAAATAAAGATCTATGCCATTGGAGTCTCTGATCAATGGATCGACTCTGCCGGGAGCCTCCGAGCGAACAATACGGATACATGGGCAGCAAATAATCGCTTCAGCGGCGAGGAAAGCGTGGCGGCAGGCGGTTTGTGTTTTTTTTTTTTTTTTGTCATTGTGTCGACACGGGGATCGCGCGATTCGTCACGATCGAGCCGATCGACAGTGAAAGCTACTAGTGCAAGAAGGCCATTATTGTTTTATCGGGGTAGAAGCGTAACCGCGGCCCGCTCCGGCAGCCGACTCCAATGCAACTTTTACCGGGCCAAAAAAAAATACGGAAACCACGATCCGTGTCCATTTCGTCGTTATCATTGTTGTTGTTGTTGTTGTTGTTGTTATTGTTATTAATAGCAGCTTCCCTGTTCGAGGACTATAAATGCCTAATCCGAGCGTGTCCAGCTTTCAGATCGATCGCAATAACTCTTCTGATCCGTCCGCTCCGCTTATCTATCCTTCTTATATATTTCTATATAATCCCGATTCTGATTTTTATAAGGACTTACCTGCTTTGTAAGTAGGCCCGTGAAAGGGAAGGGACGAGGAGCACCAGCTTCGGGGACCGCGGATCGGTAGATCAAATTGAGCATGGCCATGGGTTTCCATGGCTTCCACGTACTCGTCGTCACCATCGGTATTATCGGCGCGGCTACGGGGAGGAACGGGAATTCCATGAGGGACGACGAGTCCAAGCACAGTTGTAGTAGAAATTTAAACATCAACCACTACGTGAGCAAAAACAATAAAAATTCATCGTGCGACGAGGGGGAGTACAGGGGCCAGCCGAGGCTCATCCAATTAGCCGACAAGTACTGTCATTGCGACCGAGAGCTTTACGCCACAGGTATTATCGTTCTTGTTGTTATTGTTGTTTATTGTTATCATCATCATCATCATCATCATTACGCATATTATCACACATATTACAGATCAGCATTTTTATTCGCTTTTATTTACCGGATGGAGGAGTTTTTTTTTATATTATATTAAAATCAACGACCATCGAATTTCAAATACATTTTCACCCATACTTGCGTGACGATATCGATTTTTTTTTGTTATTTCTATTTTTTAAGTAAAATTTCCGACGCCCTTGTCGGGGAAGCGGCGGAAAAGCTGGGAAAAAAAACATATATATATATATATATATTGGAGACGCGCTCTGTATACATTGACGTGGATTTGACCTTGAGACATTCGTATATTTAAGATTAAAGTTTTATAATAAGCCCACCGATAAAGTAATTGAAACCGTAAATAACACGTTTTGTTTCTTTAAACGAATCGATGAAAGATTATTATTATTTTTAACGGGTCTGCAAGAGAAGAAATAAGAGAAAACGTTATTTAGAAACATGATTATATAAAAATAATTTATATACTTTTTATTTATAAGTTATAATAAAATATTCACATTTTATCTTTACATGCTAATTTTACACGTAAATCTTCATGATCACAGTAGTAATGACACTAAATAGCCATTTGAGTGTCTCGAGGTATAAGATTTCTTGACTTTACAAATATTTTGTCATTGTAAAAGAAAAAAAATAAAAATATTGTTCAAAAGTTTTGCTTAGAAACAAAAAGCACGTCTTTGGTAAAATCGCTCTTCGTGAATAATTGGCTTTCCAGAAATAAATGTTATTTTTCTGTCGATCATTTCTCCTATAAACGTGTAGCCATACAGACAGCCCACCAAAATGCCGCTCAGGTGTCCAAAAAATGATGAGTTTGGCACTAGCACGTGTATAAGTACAAGTTCTGTCCAAACGGCATATTTGCTTGGCACTTTAAAACCTTCGACCAGATACGATCTGTCCTGTTCCTCGCAGACGACAATCACTTTCAAGGCAAATAGAACCGCAGAGAATCCAATTGCACAACTAGTGTAATAGGAATAATCGTCTGTGAATTGGGTGACCAAGTATCCCAATAAGACATACATACTACTACAACCGAGTGATATAATACTAATAAGCATTACAAAATTTACACTGCCGTACATGGACTCGAGGTAGGCACCTTTCAATAAAAATGACACCATATTGTAATAAAGGTGCATGTCGGAGCCATGCTCAAAATTAGATACAATAAACGAGAGCCAGTCTTTCTTTTTCAAAACCTTTAGCGTCGATATACAAACGTCCTCCGGATTCCATGGTACTTTAATTAATCCAGCATAAAGAAGGCTTTGTAGTATGATTCCAATGAGGGTTGCTGGTGGTATTTTATCGATTCCAAAGTTTATGGCCTGCGACAGCAGCAGTAGTAGTCCATACTGCAAGCCAGGCTGTCGTCTTGGTAATGATCGCATTATAATTAATTATTTCTGATACTCTCTGTCTACGTTTGCTTTAGCTGGTCGCACAAATTATTACAGCAGCGTCCTCTTATAAAGGATTTCGTGAACGTAAACAAATGTATTGGGCGATAATCTGTCATAATAATACTTTGGACATCCGACGAGAGCTTCTCTCCTTTATAAAAGTCGGTAATTTCCTTGGCATACGAATAATTCCCCACTATCGGCTCTCTCTATCTCTTTAAACTGACGTGTCCATTTTGGATTCACCGAAGCGTTGAAACGTCTTGGAAAATTTGTTTTGGGTAAAGTTACCATTTACCACGAAAGGTTATGGAAAGACACACAGACCGAGCGCCGAGCTTATGACAATACGAATTACGCATACAGATTTACAATAACCCCAATGCGGGGCGGCGGGGTGGGGGGGGCTACGTGTCGTCTCGTCTACGTTACTTTACGTAGAACGTCAGCCGTTATTAGCCGGTATTAGTCAGACAACAAAAACGCAAGGACGTTCTTTCTAAGAACTTGCACTATCCTTTGGGATGGGAAATTTTTGAAAAGCCAAGGTCAGATAAATTGCACAGACGGATAATTAGGGACGGCTCGCTCGGATTCCTCGTAATTGCAGATGGAGCTTTACGCAGTCGTAGGTAGCGCGCATGCGCCTCCCATAATAAATACTATCGTGCCGTCGCGACTCCAATCGTAATGTGATGTGATGGTGGAGTAATGTGATGTAAGGTGGTGGTGGATCGTGCCACAATAGCGACGATGCGACAATCCGCTGGTTCGCCTTGGTGCCTATTACACGATCCTCGCTCGGCAGTCAATTATTATTATTATTCCGCTCTGGCATTAAGTTATTATTGGTAATCGTTGGCGTCGGTCTGGCGTGGGTATTTCGTTTATAACCATTCGTTGAACCGCATTAATAGGTGTTTTTCTTTTATCGATAAGAAAGTCTTGGGGGGGGCGAATTGGGCTCGGTTAGACGCGTACCTCGTGATAAAGAACGTGACGAATGCCGTATTTAGAATAATGTCGGACCGTCGCCGGTCGCGGGTCTCTCTCTCTCTCTCTTGGCTCGTACCGCGAGTGTCGTCACGGGTCACGGGTCACGGCTCACGGCTCACGGCTCACCACCCGAGACTACTTCTTCCATTGGGACCTCGAGACTTTAATGATGAATTTTGATTACTTTAACGCGGCCTTCTTCTTCGCCTCGATTCTTCATTCTTAAGCTTGATTGTACGGTGTGAAGTTGACCAGTTAGTTGACTTATCATCAGATCGACCCTAACCAACTTCTTTTCTCTGACACTCTTTAAACATCATTACATTAAACGGATACCATTACTCGTTAGCTTTATTCTTATATTTTTTACTTGCCATTGGATCAGAAAGTTAACCTTAAATGGTTCTTAGATGATGATGGTAATTATAATAACAATATCAAGCCAGTAGTCTGACGCAGAGAGTACTGACACGTAGGAATAGTAAGGATTTATCAAGAGTCTACGTGTACTTTTGTAACTTTTTTAAGTATTATTTATTGACTGTAACGTAATTGTCAATAAGGCATGACAAAAGCTTTTACCCCCTCGACGATCATAAACTGACAAGCTTTACAAAACCACTTATTATTGCCACTAGTAGTTGAGATCAATGACAACCGTAGCTCGTTGATTTTTAAATTTCAATTAACATTACTAGTATTATTAATGGGGAAACGCTTACCACAATCGATACTCCTTTCACCAGACGTGCAAAAACTGTTGCCAGTGTTGTTCAAAGAATATATAAGAGATTTACTTAGCTGTAAAGGTTATAAAAACTGTGCTGTGCTAGAAGTAAGTTAAATCGAAGGCTTATCTTTGAGCTTTGAATTATACAATAGAGGGATACGAGGGAGGACATTGATGTGACAAAGGTCCAAGAGCTTAGTAGACGTTGCACTTGTATGAAAGCATTATTACGTAAGAAATTATTATTCTTAATAAAAATGCTGGAACCCTTGACTAGTTTAAGACTAACAGTGCTTTAGTAGGAAAAAGAGAAGAAGAAGAGAATCGATGAACTTTTGTGAAACGGTGGTCCAATGGCTCTGAATAACAATAAATAATAAATAATAATGAATAATGAATAATGAGAGGAGTAAGTGATGAGGAAAGAGCAACAGAGTTAGTTAGCATGAAGAGTCGTAAATCCTCGTTCTGCGGCTCAACGTTGTAATTG
Source organism: Ceratosolen fusciceps (assembly GCA_018883505.1). NCBI lineage: Eukaryota > Metazoa > Arthropoda > Insecta > Hymenoptera > Agaonidae > Ceratosolen > Ceratosolen fusciceps. The sequence goes on from RCIC01000016.1 coordinate 2,093,740, forward strand.
CACTATGAAAGTGTAAGCTGAAAGAAGAAGAAGAAGAAGAAGAAGAAGAAGAAGAAGAAAAGTAAAATAATAAGGAATCGTAAGGAGTAATAAAGCGTCCGGGAGCTCTGGTCCTCGTGATCGTATCCACAACTGCTCTCCCGACCTACTCGCTCGCTGACAAAGAGACGACTCGTCCTCGTAGTCGTGCGCCGCCGTAACCGCCGCCGTAACCGCCTCCGCGGCCAATCCCCTCCAGCGGCAGGAGCGAGAGCGCGAAGCGCTACGAAAAGCGCGAGCCCCGCGTGGAGGAGAACCGGCACCGTGGACAGAGCCCGGGCAGAGCAGTTCGGATCGACAGCCCAAGATGAGCGCCCGGAGCAGGCACGCGAGCTACGACTCCTTGGTCTACATCATCTTCGTCTTTGGTTTCGTGCTCCTCCTACGCGATACAACGGCTGGCCAACATAACGGTAAATTCTACTCCCGAGCACGCATCCGCCCTCGCGGATTTCTTCTCCCTTACTCCTCTCTCCTCTCTCCCTTACTCCTCTCGCCTTCGTCTGGGATCTAACCGATCCCTCTCTCGCATACCACCCACTCACATCCCCGTGTAACTCTCTCTCTCACTCACTCACTCAGGCAGTCACTCAGGCAGTCAGTCTGTTGACGATCTCGATCGAGACTCCTCTCGTTGCCTCGTTATTGTGCTTGCGGAGAAAGCACGTCAATGCCCGGGGACAGGATGCTCCAATGAGCCCGACGCTTCGAGCGACCGATTACTCATCCGATACCGACTCCTTTCCTCCTTACCTCGGCGATCTCCAATCACTCCGCGGAGACTCGGCAAAGAATACCTAAGAATAACCGGGGGTGGTTGGGGGTGCGGGGTGCGGGGGAGAGACTAAGGATGTCTAATTTTAAGTCGGCAACCTATCGGACCTATCGTGGAAACGACGTTCGCTCGCCCCCACCTCCACCTCCACCTCCACCCCAACCCCACCCCCCTCATTTCTCTTATATTAATTATTACTCATCGTCTGCTAAAGATGTAATAGTGCGCGTGGTGGGCGCTCTTATCGAAGGGAAACGGCGCGAGGAAGGTTATTGGGGTTACCGTGATAATTCAGGAAACAACGTCCAGCTACGATTGCTGCCTCGAAAGGTCGAAAGCGGCGCTTTAGTACTACGTACTTATTAAAAGCAATTTTTCGTTTTAATTTTTGGTTTTGGCTCGGCTCGGCTCGGCTCGGCTCGTACAAATGGTTGTAGAGCAAAACTCCCTCGACGAGCTCTAGCCGGCCGACTTTTTAATATCCTTTGTATAAAAAAAAAAATTATATAAAAACGCGGCTTCTATTGAAACACGTCTCGCGGGTGGCCTCGGTAGCTAGGGGGCCAGGAGGATGAGGAGCTGGGGGGTGGGGGCTTGGAGGGGACCTTTCTTCGGGAGAGCTTTGGGACGGGATCGGAGGTCGGGTGTCGCGCCGTGGCGTAGCATCGTCGGCAGAAGATGTCACGTGGGCCGCGCGTCGGTTTCCTGGAGGCGGAGGGAGTCGACGAGCAGCCGGGGAACGCGCGTCGCCGACTCCTCGGTAGGCGCGGCTGCTCTCTCCCGGACCCCCGACTCCGACCCCGACTCCGACCCCACCCCACCACGACCACGACCGGCTATATTTAAAACGTCGAGGCTGACGCAAGGGACGATCCCAGCAGCAGCAGCAGCAGCTCTCACCCTCTTATCATCGAGCACCGCCCTGGATGGATCTGGACCCGGCTTAGCGTAGCTCGAAGGCAACGTTAATGTCCGTCAGTCGTCGAAACCTCGAGGAAAAAGCTTACGGGGACCCAGTTATTCTAAATATACGATAAAAACGCTCGCGAGCTGCGTACTTGCTTATTATTCGAGTCATCTTTATTCACTCTCTCGAGTAATCGCGAGCCTGCAATCGGATCCCGGCTCGATCATCTTATGAAGAATCAAAAGCCCTCTTTCTTTATTGCACTTGTACGCGAGAGCAGCGTGCACGGGCCACTTGGCTGTCAATTGCGTCTCCAACGACTGTTGATATACGTTATTTATGTATATATATATATATATATATATATTGAAATGGTAGGCAATTGAGATCAGCGACGACGCTGCTCTTAATCATTCGATAGATCCCTGTCCCGAGAGCGCTTCATTTCCTGGAAACGCAATTGTCGCTCGAGGGCAGAAAGCAGCTTGTAATACGTCGAGTTATTCGGGTTATTGGGGTTATTGGGGTTATTGGGGTGGGGTGGGGTGAGCTGCTCGCTCAACGGCTCCGAAGGCTTCGAGCCAATTTGACAAATGTCTTCTCTCGCGCTCAACGGGACGATTAATAATCCCTTGGTTGCCGATAGACGATGCCTACGGGGAGGAGCCGCGGCTGCGTGTCTACACGGTCGCTACCAACGAAACCGATGGCTTCCGGCGCTACCTGCACTCGGTCGAGACCTTCGGCTTCCAGGACCGTCTGCGCGTACTCGGCTTCGGCGAGGCCTGGCGGGGCGGGGACGTCAAGCGATACGCCGGCGGCGGTCACAAGGTCAATCTGCTCAAGGAGGCCTTCAAGAACGAGAACGTCGAGCCGGAGAGCATCGTACTATTCACCGACAGGTAACCGACAGGGTTACCCCTTATAATCTTGCAATCCCTCCTCATCCCCCCACACCCCACCCACACAGCCCATACACGCACACGACCGACGGACTAATATAATCGGCTCGGCCGATCTATTAAGGACAATGTAACTCTTCTCGTGACTCCTTGAATCGACGAATTGATTCATGAACGGACATGCGACTCAAACCGCTATTATTAATCCAATCTCTCGCAATTACGAGTCTCACTCTCTCTCCCCCCCCCCTCTCACTCCTCTTTCTTTTTTTTTTTTTTTTTTTATTTAACCGAGAGCACTGAATTCATCGTGTGGCCTTTATTTTTCTCTCCCCCGCAGTTACGACGTGATATTCCTGGCCTCCCTCGAGAAGATCGTCGACAAGTTTCTGGAATGGAAGGACGCCCGGGTGATCTTCTCCGCTGAGGAATTCTGCTGGCCGGACAAGTCGCTGGCCACCTCGTATCCCGATGTTAAGCGGGGTCTCCGGTATCTGAACTCGGGCGGCTTCATCGGCTACGCCTCGAGCGTTATCGACATCTTGAATGCCGCGTCAATCGAGGACACCGAGGACGATCAATTATTCTACACGAAGATCTATCTCGACAGCGAGCTCAGGGACAAATACAAGATCAAGCTCGATCACAAATCCGAGATCTTTCAGAATCTAAATGGCGCCCTCTGTAAGTTTACCCCTTTACCTTACGTTACCTACGTACCCGCGGGGGTAAAGGGTAATATTATAACCCGCGGGGTAATATTATACCTTAGGATGGAAATGGTTTCAGACGATATCGAGCTGCAGTTCAAGGGCAACGAGGCGTACATTCAGAACACGGCCTTCAGCACGGTGCCGCTGATCGTCCACGGCAACGGGGCCAGCAAACTCCTCCTCAATTCCTTGGGAAACTACGTGGCCCATTCGTGGAATCTGGAGGAGGGCTGCGTCAGCTGCTGGAAGAACACGATCGAGCTGGAGGATGGCCTCGAGCCCAAGAGCTACCCCAAGCTCCTCGTGGCGATATTCATCGAGAAGCCGACGCCCTTCCTCGAGGAATTCCTGCGCAAGATCCGGAACCAGGTGTACCCGGAGAGCCGGCTCCACCTATTCGTGCACAATAACGTCGAGTACCACGAGGAGCTGGTGCAGGGCTTCATCAAGGCCGAGGCTTCCAACTACAAGAGCCTCAAGCAGATTAGGCCCAGGGACGAGATCGACGAGGTTTCCGCACGAAATTTGGCAATGTAATAATTATCTGTCTCTATACCCTCTTTACCTACCACCCCTACCACCCCTACCACCCCTACCCAATCAATGTAACGAGAACTTTTAACGAACGCTCTCTCTGTCTCTCTCTTTCAACCAATAACCCCTCGAGCAGGAACCACTGCCTGACGATAGGCTGCTCCGGTTACCTTTCGATCGACTCGGAGGCGCACCTCGACAACAGGAACGCCTTCAAGCTCCTGGTGGAACAGCAGCGGGGAATCGTCGGGCCGCTGCTGCTCAGACCCTCCAAGGCCTGGAGCAACTTCTGGGGCGCCATCACCGAGGACGGCTTCTACGCGCGCAGCACCGACTACATGGAAATCATCCACAACGAGAGAAGGTAAGGGCATTGTCTGGACGTGGACATTGACGTGGACATTGCGGTGGACAATTGTCGGGATCGCTCAGACGCTACGAGTCGGTTTAAGTAAGAGAGCGAGCCCGGGCCATGCACGCGATGCACGACGTTTTTCAACTGGGTTATTGGGGTTATTGGGGTTATTGGGGTTATTGGGGATGGGAAAAAAAGTCCCTCAAGTACGCTAAAGAATGCTGACGTTGGTTTTATTCGTTTTCTCGGACAGAGTGTTGTTGTATTGGCCGGTTAGGTTCTCGAGGGCTGGGGCTGGGTGGGGGGGTATTGGTGGTTGGCAGTATCGAATGTCCTGGCGCGAGGAGAGGAGAGGGTCGATCGAGTAAAAACAATAAATACGGACGGGATGTTTTTCCAGGGCGTGGGTGGTGTGTAGGGGAGGGGGGGTCTCTCTCTCTCCGCTCTCTCCGCTCTCTCCGCTCTCTCTCTTTCCCCTAATCGAAAGCGATGGAGAAGTCAGTCTTAAAGGATCTCCGGTCGATACTGTACATGTTGTCGGCGGTGCACTCGTAGACGCCGGCGTCCATCTGCGTGGCCGGGTCGATTTCCAGCTTCGACTTGACCCTGTCCTTGCCCATCTGCCACTCGTGCACCTGAACGAGCATGCCCTGTAGTGGGTAGGATCGCTAGCCACGAGGCCGATTTGGGGGGTGGGTGGGCGGATACTTACGTGCAGGTAGAGGTGGGTGTAGATCTCGTTGCCGTCCTTGTACCAGGTGATGTGGGGTCTGGGCGTGCCGCGGGCGACGCACAGGAACGCTATCTTGTGGCCGAGCACGTACTCGAGGTCGAAGTGCGAGGCCAGCAGGATCTTCGCACCCTGGACAATTTTACCAATTAAATACAGATAAAAGATAAAAGATCCATCCTCGTCCCCCGGACTTGTATCACTCGATTTATATTACCCGTATTATCATTAAGATCATTAAGATCAGTAAGATGATCGGTACGTACGTGCTGATTGTTGTAGTACTGGTCGCTTTCGGGGTCGCGATATTTCCCGGTTATCGGCAGCCCGATTTGCACCCTCGACTTGCTCCGGCTCCTGGCTCTGCCACGCCTCGCGCAGCTTTCCTCGCAGCAGAGCAAGAGCAGCCCCATCGTCAGCAAGTAGGCCATCATCCTTCGCTCCGACATTTCTCCTCTCCCTATAAACAACAACGATAACATTTTGTTTTTGCTTTGCTTCCCCACCCCCACCACCCCAATAACCCCAATAACCCCAATAACCCCAATAACCCCAATAACCCCAATAACCCCAATAACCCCAATAACGACGACACAATGCGGTAGATTGTATTGCTTGTGCCGGAGGAAGCTCGGATTCCTTTGTAAATGCATAAAAGTGGGACGAATCGCGCCGCCGCTTAAATAATGGCCGCGCGCAAGCTGGCTCTGCTTACATGACGTCGGCACATTGGCACGTTTTCGCACTCGCAATGGGCAAAAGCCCATTAGTATAATACAGTAATTATAAATGGCAAATTAATGGGAGCGCGTCTCGAGTTTAATCATCAGTTGGCGCACCGATGCACCGATGCACCGATGCACTGGTGCGAGGAAGCAGCGACCCAAGCTCGTTAAATCCCTATAAATCCCTATACGCCGACTATATTTATACAAGCAGGCTAACTTCATTTGTACAACGTTTCCATACAGTTTATAGCGTTTTTATTGGCCTCGCTGATGATTTCGCATTCGCTCCAGCCCGCGCCGTTAGACCGTTAGTTAGACTCTTTTTCCACCCGAGTCGGCTCGGGCTTAAAATAATTCTAATCCCTCGCTCATCTCCACCGGAGCCCCAGTGATGATTAAGAAAAACAACAACAACAACAACAAAAAGACAATGATCTACGCGAATCATGGGGATGCCGGTTGATGGGTGTGAGATAGATAGATAGATAGAGAGAGAGAGGGAGAGGGAGAAGAAGCTACTTACTTACTTACTTGGTTGTCTCCGTATCCGAAGCTACTTTGGCTCTGGTATCGGTGGTGATCTAGCGGCGTTGCTGATACTGTACGAGACAAAAGTCCACTGCTTTAGCTGCTTAGCTGCCCCCCTAATAGTCCTGGCCTGTCTATTACGCCCGGCGATGCTAAACGAGAGAGGAATAGAGACGGAGGTGAGCCTCCGCCTCGGCTCGGAATAATATTATCTCACTCGGCTCACCAGCTTAGCTCCTCATCGTCCACGGCTTGCATATCCGTGTTACGTCGACGAGGGGTAATTGCGCCCGCGCGCAACGAACCTGACCCATACTTCTTTAACGCTCTCCTCCTCCCCTCCGCCAACCCCGCACCCCCCATCGGTGTTCCACACCTTCGCTGTATGCCCTATATACACCTTCAGTCAGTCACCTTCTCTCTCTCTCTCTCTCTCTCTCAGCCTATTTAATATAAAATGAAAAGTACCGAATGCCCGTCCCCCGTCCCCTTTCTACCCCAATAACAATTACTATTCTCGTAATTATCGTCGCCCGCTCCTTTCTCTTACGCGGCCATTAGCACATTACTTCCCGATTACGTGACAGCGATCCACGGCCTTCCTACCGACTGTTTATTTATTTATTTATTTGTTTAACGTCGTCGTCGTCGTCGTCATCCGCGCTCGATTAAATATAGATTAGTTTTTCTCCGGTTTTTTTTCTTCTCTCTAAATTCAAATTCATTATATGCTCGATGGCATTAAGAGAGGAGTGAGCGGCCGAGGCGATTTCAATAATAATTATATATTACCACGCAATGAGCGATTAGTTTAATTAATTATCCTTATCCATGTCCTGTCGCTCGCTATTTCTAACGCAAGCTACAGCAATAATACGTCGTCGTCACGCGCTCCTTATAATCGGTTCTTGTTGTTGCTTTTTTTTTCATTATTTTTATTATTATTACCATTATTACCATTATTACTATTATTGTAGTAAAGTGCGCTTTATTAGTAAGGGCTGTGGTGAAGGTGTATTGGTTCATAAGAATTCATAAGACGTCGGAACTCGGAGCTGAGTAAATAACAATTCATCTCGATGTTCAAGGTTACAGATGATTTATTTATCGAACGGGTAACTTTACATAGATAGGCTAAAACAAGTAATTAGTCGAGTGGGTGAGGGGTGGGGGAGTGGAGGGAGTGGAGGTGGGGGGCGAGTTTCGAATCTACGTAAATAAGCCGCAGAGCTTATTGGAGATTCTAATGGAGAAAATTCAATTTGTAATGTAATGCGCTCGATTATGCTCGGCCATTATAATTATCATTAATAAAGATCATCGTCCTCGTCGTCGTCGTCGTCGTCGTCGTCGCACGGAAGAAGCGGGATTTCGATTTCTAGACTAGACAGCCCCGCTGTCGGATCAAACGAATGAGTCCTCTCATCTGCTTCTTCTTCTTCTTTCTTTTCCCTGCATTTAATCCATTTAATAGGATATCATAACGTAATCTGTCCTGAATCCACGGCGATCGACGGCGTACTGGTTGTCGGCCTGGCACTCGTAATAGCCGGCGTCCTTCTGGGTGGCCGGGTCGATTTCCATCTTCGATTTCATGGTGTCGTTGCCGATGGGCCACTCGTGCACCTGACCAATAACAAACACCATCTCCATTATTATCCATTCCTTCGTTTACTCACTCTTGTGTCGGACTTCCGTTCGATACGTCACTGCGCTGCGCTGCGCTGCGCTGCACTACCCGCACCTACCCGCGCCTACCCGCGCCTACCCGCGCCTACCGATCAATAAATTGACCTCGTTTCGTCTACGACTCGTGCGACCCGCCGATCCTCAACTGTACCTGAAAGAATTTGTGGTGGTAAAGCTCGACGCCGTCCTTGAACCACGTGATCTCCGGTCTCGGGATACCGGTGGCCATGCAAAAGAACGTGATCTTCCTGCCGAGCATGTAATCCAATTCGAAGTGCGAGGCTTTCGTTATCTTCGCCCCCTGAAAAAAGCACATGGGATTTTAATGTATTGCGCGCGCGAGAGAGAGAGAGAGAGAGAGAGTGAGAGAGAGAGAGCGGAGAGAGAGAAGCAGCGGCTTTCGTTAATCTTACTTAGTCGGCGATGACGCTGCCGAGTGGCTAATGTAATTGGACGTAATGTCGCCTCGGTATCAAAACAAATGAACCTTATAACGGTCATTGTTACACTAATAGTCTATATCCGCTTATTTTGATTGGCTAAAATTCATCATACGACCGGTGCACGCATCGCTGGCTATCGTAATACTTACTCTATCTATAAGGGTTTCAGTAGTCTCTTTGTGCATACATGCATATGCATACATGCATATGCATACGAATATGAATATGAATGTGAATGTAATAGAATAGAGATAAGAATACGATAGGACGACAAAAACTATTTATTATCTGTCGTAGTGTATACATTAGGGGGAAGGGTTTTATAGAGTGAGAGGGGGGAGGGAGGGTGTCGAGACTCACGTCCTTGTTCTCGTAGTAGTTGATAGCGCCAGGATTCCGATTCGGTATGAGAATCGGCATGCGCGAGCCGTAGAGCCGTCCCCGACCTCCTCTGCCTCGACCCCGACCACCGCCTCCGCCCTTAGCGGCCTCAGCCGTGATCAGGACCAACGCCATTCCCACCAGCAGCAACGCCGGCCAATGGTAGCTCCTCTTCATTTGACCTTGAGACGATAAGCGTTGAGATGCTAATGGCTAGTGCCGTTACTTTATATCGCCGCTCTCTCTCTCTCTCTCTCTCGCCATGCGCTCCGTTCACCCCCATCCCCCAACCCCATCACCCACGGTTACGTAAAAATTTCATGGGACAACGTGGAACGGGAGCCGAAAGCCCGATTTTACTCCCCCCCCCCCCCGACACTCCGACTACTTGCTCCCCGACGAGTCGAATATTCCCACAATAACCGGCAGCCGAGCAATTGGCAATTGGCAATTAAAAACACTTTTTATTTTCGCCACGAAAGAGCACGTTTTGGGGGGGGGGGAATGATCGGGCTAATTGGGATCGCGCCTCTCCGCTTTTTATTACGTGCATTACGAACGACGATTCAAGAGGATCGCGAGCGAAAGCCGGATTGGGGTTAGGGGGGTGGAGGGGGGGAGAGGGGCGGTGGTGGTGTAAAGGGTAGGGTACGGCGGGAGAGGGCCGAGGGCGAGGAGAGGATGGTGGGTAGCAAAGGGACGTCGAGGTAGCCGCCGGTTGCTTACCTGGAGCTAAGGGACGCGGAGGCCGCTCGCAGTCGGTCCCTCTGGGGAACAAGCACGACTGAGGCGCGCACCTACGTCCCCCCCGGGTCACTCGTTGCTCGTCGGGAAAAAAAAAAAAAAAAAAAACAGAAAGAAAGAGAGAAAAAAAAAGAGCATGAAAAAAGAGGCAGGAGCAAGAGAGCCGGGCCGTGAGCTCGGGAGCGAGCGAGAGAGCGAGAGAGAGAGAGGAGAGAGAGACCGGGAGGGGGGAGGGGGCTCAATTGGATAATAATGAGCGGACGATTGCCGTTAACGCGCTCGATGACGACGCGCGCGACAAAGTCCCCGAAAGCCTCGGGCGCACTTTAACCGATGACCTACGCAGATAACGCTCGAGCCTCTCCCTCTCTCCCAAGAGGTTATTGTGGAAGAGAGGGACGGAGGGAGGGAGGGAAGGAAGATAGATTGTCGGTAGCGGCGACCTGGCCGGTGAACATTGAATAAAGTTCTCTAGCCAATAGATTATTAAGAATGGATATTAAAGCGCACCCTGGTCGTTTGTTGCGTGCCCGTGCGACAGGGGTCTCTGGAACGTGCCCTTCATCGGGAGCTGCTACCTCGTGAACGCGAGCCTGCTGAGCAACGTGGCGACGAGGCCCTCGTACAAGGAGCTCGACCTCGACCCGGACATGGCCTTCGCCTACGGGAACCGCCGGAGGGACATCTTCATGTTCGTGACGAATCGTCTGGACTTTGGCCACCTCGTCACCCTCGACACCTTCAACACCTCCCTCACTAACCCGGACATGTACCAGATCTTCGAGAACAAGCTCGACTGGGAGACGCGCTACATACACGCCAACTACTCCCTCAGCTTCGAACCCGGCAACAAGCCCATTCAGGTACATCCTTAGCTTTCATCCCCCCCCCCCCGATCACGCAGTCAGCGCGTCATTGAGAGTCGTTCGCTTACGCTCGCTTACGTTCTCGTCGGTCCGCAGCCGTGCCCGGACGTCTACTGGTTCCCCATCGTCACCGAGAGGTTCTGCAAGGACTTCGTGCAGATCATGGAGGCCTACGGAAAGTGGTCGGACGGCTCGAATTACGTAAGTCTGTGGAAGGTGCTCATCCACGGTCAATTTCCTCATTCTTATCAAACACTTCGCTAACGCGTTAACGTCAATTATAATAATAATAATAATAATAAAGTCGAATTACGAGCTTGTCCCGTTTGTGTGGGAGTCCACGCGGGCTCGCTCGTCATCGCGTCCTAACAACGAGGCTAGATCTGTAAGGTCCGCCGGGCAGCTCATCCCTTTAAAAATCTTTCTTATACTATTCGATCGATCAGATCAAATCGATCAAATCGATCGATCGATCAAAGGGAACGCGCCCTGGCTTCGCCTTATCGAGTCATTAGCTTCGTCGGCTACAACGAATAGCCTGCTAATGATGTTCCCAACGCATAATGCAACAATGATTAATAATTAAAGTCAATAAACAATGTCATGTAATTGTTGGACAAAATGTTGTACGACGAAGCTAAAATGAATTTTTTGCGGAGAGGCTTAATTGAGCGTCGAGGATTTTATGGAAGGTTTTTTGTGAAAATGATGGATAAAAACAGGACCCGAGGCTGTCGGACGGCTACGAGAACGTGCCCACGCGGGACATACACATGAACCAGGTCAGCCTCGAGGCCCAGTGGCTCTTCATATTGCGCAACTACGTCCGACCGCTCCAGGAGCTCGTCTTCCTCGGCTACTTCCACGACGTAAGACATCGCTTTCACATACACCCCGACTTATCCCCGTTTTTTCTCTTTTACCCGGACCTATAGGACCCGAGGCTAGAGAACGGCTACGAGGCCGTGCCCACCCGCGACATACACATGACACAAGTAGGTCTCGACGAGTCCTGGCTCGAAATCCTTAGAGTCTACGTGCATCCGTTGCAGCAGTCCGTGTTCACGGGATATTACGACTACGTAAGCGTCATTACAACGATTGCGATAGCGGCTATATATATCGCCCGATGGCCACGAGGGGTTGGGGGTGGTGTGTGGTGTGTGGGGGTGGTGTGTGGTGTGGGGGGGCGAGAGAGAGAGAGAGAGAGAGAGAGTTACTCTCTTCTTACACCTTAAGCACCAGCGAGTATGGCCCAAGATCGAAAGAAGTATTTGCCCGTAGACGTCCGCCAAGGAGAGCAGAGTCCTCGTCCTCGATCCCCCCCCCTCGATCATTATAATTCATTCATTATAACGCATCTAGCCGTTCGTATTTCGCGAACTTCACGGCGTTCTTTCGCGCTTAAGGACCACGTGACCCCCCCCCCTATCCAGCCGAACCGTTTGCATTTTAATCGGCAAGTACTTCTTTCCATCGTATGCGCATACAATACTCGTCGCACAGAGGCGAATCGCATCGGCACAAGGTCACGTATTATGGTAATTATGCATTAGTGAATATAATCGACAGCCGCAGCGCTGGTAGTGGTGGTGGTGGTGGTGGTGGTGGTGCTGCTGCTGCTGATGGTCGTCGTAGTCGTAGTCGTGGTCGTGGTCGTGGTCGTGGTCGTGGTCGTGGTCGTGGTCGTGGTGCGGTGGAGCTGGCGTTATTACGCTAACGATATTTCATACCATCGCGTGGAAAAAAAAATACGTAAACGAATTCCGTATCGTCTCACCTACGCCTCAGACTGCACCGCATCCTCCTCATCATACGCGAATAACATGATAAAGGAGCTGGAGGAGTATAAGGGGAGGGGGGATAAGCAGCACAACTATCCACGCTCCGCTTCCGTAAAGTCATTCATTCTCTTTAGAAAATACTTAAAAACACATCGACTGTACGTACGTTCCACTTAATATATCTAAATTGATACACTACACGATGAATAAGCATCACGGTATTCCAGTAGAATTTCATTAGTTTCACGAATTAGTCTTGGCAGTTGGCAGGTGTTAGTCGTTGCCGCGACACGTATTTATCAGTGTAGAAGAAGTACCTCGGAATATCCAATGGGGGAAAGAAAAAAAAAAAAAAAAAAAAACATCGCATTGGACCATTTTAATCCAGATTACGTATTTATTTGCAATGCAATGGCTAATATAATCTAAAATCTAAATACTTTATATAATTCATGTCCTTGTTCTCCGGAACTCTGGAACTCGGAATTGTCCGACGTATTAGCTTTCTTCGACGGAGCCAGTATTTACCAAAGATACGCGGCAGCTCCTCTTATTTATTACGCCATCTGCGATTAAAATCATTCCGTCCAATGGTCAGCCCTCGGCTAGGCTACTCACCCCCTGAGTTCGACAGAGTAGCGGTAGGGTGGAGGTGGGGGTGGAGGATGATTGAATACGGTTGTTATTGTTTATGAAAATGGTGTTCGCAGCCGCCCCGGTCCTTGATGAACTTCGTCGTGCGCTACCGACCGGACGAGCAGCCGAGCCTCAAGCCCCATCACGACAGCTCGACCTTCACGATCAACATCGCCCTGAACCAGGTCGGCAAGGACTACGAGGGCGGCGGGTGCCGCTTCATACGCTACAACTGCTCGGTAACCGACACCAAGCCCGGCTGGATGCTCATGCACCCCGGTAGACTGACCCATTACCACGAGGGCCTCAAGGTCACAAGTGGCACGCGCTACATCATGATCTCCTTCGTCGACCCTTGAGCGCGGCCCTACCCGCCCGAGCCCCTCCCGACGTCCCACCTCCTCCTCCTCCTCCCCCCGCCGCCGCCGCCTAAAAATAACAATCGTTTGTCGTTGGGGACGCAGGGCCCGACCCCCCGAGCCCTGCCCGCCGTCAATTTTTAACTCGGTTGACTTGCTTTCGTCACCGGAAGAAGAAGCCTGGACAGACGGGGTCCGTGTCTCGAGCTCGGACCTTAATTCCTTATATTTTCCCCTACTCTCCCGTACCACCAATGGTTGTCTAGGCAGGCAGGCAGGCGAGGCGAGGCGAGGCGGCCGGCTAGAGCACGTCCGTCGCGACTCTCTATCTCCCTCCCCATCCCCCCTCACCACAACCCCAATAACCCCAATAACCCCAATAACCCCAATAACCCCAATAATAAGCATTTGTAAGCTGCCAATTATTGTTTTGCTCGGCGATCCGTGAACCGGTGGATGGACAATCACTTCGTATTAGATTATTGATTTATAAGGAGATTAGTCGGTAACGGTACTGTCAATTGTCAAAATAAAAAAGCGATACGGCATTTATATTCTTCATCTCATGCTTAGGGGTATTTAAAAAGTAATCTCGCGCCGGCCGTTACGTATACGTGATTGCCCGCTTGCCTCTTTAAGCCAATCGAGCCCCGCTGCCCCTCGCCGCGTCTCGCTTCGCGATAAATAATGAATGCCTATTGTTTTCTTGCCGTTGCCGTTGCCGTTATTATTATTACTGCCCGTTATTAGATCTAAGTACGTCAATAAAATATACCTCGTTGGCTAACGAGAGCTCTCTATCTATCTCTCTCTCTCTCTATCTATGTATAAGCAAAGTCCTGTGAAATAAAAGCATTTTACGATTGATCATCCAAGGCATTCTTCCGACAATAGCACAGAGATCAAGATCGAGGATCAATAAGTATTTTTTTTTGACCTTTTATTACAAGCAAGTGTACTGAATTAATTTCGAGAGAACGACTCTTTCGCGATATTACGTAAACCGTCGTAATTTTTATAATTCTTCCTCTGACACGTTACTCTTGCTGCTCTTTTTTTTTTTTTTCTACGTCTTTCTCTCCCTCCCTCTCCCTCTCCCTCTCTTCTGCATTTTATGATTATTATTCTTATTATTCTTAGTATTCTTAGTATTAGTATTATTATATACAGACATATACGTAGTAGATAGGTAGAATGTACCTCCAGGCTGAAAGGAAAAGGAAAAACAACAACAACAACAACAACAACAACAAGGACATTGAAAATAATAATGCAGAAATTATTCGTCGTTTTGAGTAACCAAGGTGTAAAGGTAGAAAAGTGTGACGTGAGCTTTCGAGTATTTACAATGCTTATTAATTATAATAAGAAATTGTTTAATGAGACATTATTGAATTATTTCTATAATAAATGCGGAAGCGTTAATTAATTATTCGTACGTCAAGTGTTTAATAAAAAATACAAGGTTTTGATGAAACGCACAGAAAATACTTGTAAATATTGTCCATAAAAGAAATTTAACGAATAAAGTAATTGTTATATAGAAAAATACAAACGTAATTATTATAAATATCTGTTATATTTTTCGCAAATCGTTTAAAATTACAATTTTTTTTTTTTTTTTTTTCTTACTCATTCATTTATCATTATTTATTATCATTAATTACTATTATTGTTATTATTATTATTATTATTATTATTATTCTTTTTTTTGTTTTGTTTTGTTTACTTGTTTGTCTGTCTGTTTTGTTTGTTTTGTTTTGTTTCGTTTCGTTAATTAATACACAAGCTGCTGCAGTAAATCGGAGAAAGGTAATTTGTCTTCGTCAAGTTCCTTGACAATTGAAAACAACAATCTCGATTACACTTATCGTCGTACAACTTCTGCCTCTTAGAGAGCAGATACGTATACGACAATTAGGAACATCCATAAAAAAGATACTCATGCTCGTTTAAATTACAACTCATATTGATCGCAGGCTTAAGTTGCAAAAGGAAGTTTGCGAGTTCGCGTGTTAATTATACATACGTATGCGTACCACCTCATCAAACATTTATTTACAATATTATAGAAAAGTGCCTTTTTAAGATTGAAACGCCCCGCTCTCCGTCATCATTTTATTTACTTATGCGCACGAATTAAATACGTTTATCTATGCTTTTTTTAATTTTTCTTTCGCAGACTTCCATCGTAAAGTCGTATTTAAAAATTATTACTATTGATATTTCATTTGTTTGCTTGTTTGTCTTTTTTTATTTTTTTGTTTTTGTTTTTGTTTTTTTTTTTATTATTATGCATTTTGCTTTGTAATTTTGTCCCGGTTATATCAAAAGCCAATGGGCATTCTTCGCTCGGCGCCAGGTTTACTTTATTTCCAAAAAAATATCCTCTCCCATTCTGGAATGTGTGTTTGTTCGTTCGTTCGTTCGTTCGTTCGTTCGTTCGTGGTGCGAAACTACTTTCCGATTATAACATTGAAATGCCTGGTTTCATATTTCTACGTGGCCACACGAGCTTAGGCCTAACATCGCTACAACGTTCTGTATGGGATAAGGGCGGCTCGGGACGTTAATTCGAGATCGACATCGATCGAGCTCTCGGCCCGCCCGCCTGTCTACACGTTCTTGTCAGTACTGTGCAGTACCCGTGAGCTTTAACGGCATTCCTATTGGTATTTGTACAACAACGAGCTTCTCTCCTTTTAGAATGAAAGTGATTTTATAGGGACGCTTGATCGCGCGGAGATCACTCGTCGAGTTTTGCGGTTTACATAATTACGTCGGCTCCGTTGAAGTTGTAGAAAAAAAAAGAAATAAAGAAAAATAATAATCATCCACATTCGAAGTGGTTGTACGTGCGGCAACGCGAAGATGACACTATAATGGAGACGTCACTGGATGATATATATAAGGGAGCGCCGATCTGAATTCGCTCTCGTACCCTAAATTAAGAAGTCGATCGATCATTGTACAATTATTTCTTGAATCTTTTTTTATTTCTAACTGACAATATCTGGGAACAACTGGGAGCAGGGTAAGAAATAATGACTAAAAAGGGCTGTTGCGAACTTGCAAAGGGGAGGGGGACGACGACGACTGAGTACAACTGGGCAGGGCGAGGCTTCTTCTTCCCCCCGCCCTCCTTATACTCCTCCTCCGTAACTTTTTGCCCTCTTTACGGTAAATATCCGGAGTAAGAGTAGAGGAGAGAAGTTATTAATAATAATAATAAAAATAAGATCAATAGTTGTTGGCTCTCTTGAGCTCGTTGAGCTGATGGGCCAGCTTTTCCTCCTTGGTGCGCCTCGCTTGGCCGAGCTTCCTGCACTCGACGTACGTGCTGAGGAAGCGCTCGACGTCGATTTTACGATTCAAAAAATCCTGGGCTATCTTTTCGCACTGCTCCTGGCTGTCGTCCGCGGCAGCCTTCAGGCTGTCCCTGATGCGCTCCGGCGCGAACACCTCCGACAGCTGGTTGTAGCGCTCGATCAGCCTGTCGTAACGGGCTTTCAGGGCTTCGATCGTCTTGACCTTGTCGGACACGTCCTCGCGCAACACCTGCAGTTCCTGCTCCCTCGACAAATTTATCGCTAAGAAAGAAAGAAACGCGTGCCATTAGGGGGCAAATTAATCGAGGTGCACCTCGGAAGAGTTCCACCTCCTCTTGAGACCTCATGCCCCCAACTCAAATCAACTTACTAGCTATCTTCTCTACCCAGTCGATGGCGTCCTCGACCGCAGAATCGGCTTCCTTTAGTTTCGTGTGCTTTTCCAAAAACTCATCCATTTTATCCTCGTCTTCGCTCAGCTTCATCAGCTCCTCGTTCGTCATGTTGTCGAGCTCCGGGAATTCCGAGCATTGCGCGGTACTCTTGTATTGCACTTGCTGATTCTGTATTGACGGGCCGACGTTCGCGTTCACGTATTGTAAATTCGAGTAAGCGTTTGTGCCACCAGGACTCGACGAGTACTGCTGCTGGCCACCACTGGTCGTATCGAACTGAACCAAGCTCGTTGAATTTGGCATGTAAGTCCCGGTGGACGTGTACTGCTTGGCCGCCGGGGACTGATCGTTGATGTTCCCGTAACTGCTACCCGCTGCCGAGTAATTGTAATTGTATATGTTCGACGTTCCATCCGACGTCGTGAATGGCTGAAACGACGCGTTGTAATAAGAATTATAGGACTCCAATGGGAGCTTCTGCTGCTTCCACGCGTATGGCTGCGATGATCTCACTGACACATCTAGAAAACAGACAATATAATTATCCTGTTCTTTTACTAATTATTCCGAAATTATTTTCATTAACAAGCACAATTGATGCTTAAAGGTTATTGAGAATCTCAATTGGCCTCATTTATAGCCGTATATCCATTTCATAAGACAATTCATTGTATTTAAAATGTAATGTTTTGTTGTTGTTTTTTTTTTTTTGTTTTGCACCGTTCAGAAGCTTACGGAGAAACTTGTTTTCTATATACTACTGCCAATGAAAATGTTGCAACAAGTTTTATTAATTATTGATAAACGTTCCATTCGATCTTCTATTGGACCTTGCATTAGCCAATCGTTATTATTACAAGTAGTAGTGAAATATAGAAAGATGGTCAACGATAATTCATATTTATTCATCTTACATACATTACACCACGACTCGATGAAAAATATTTATCAAAGAATACGGTTTGTACAGTGGAAAAAAAAATATATGTGATGAAAGCGGTTGTATTATATAACATTGCGAAACAAGCTTATATGAATTATGAACTTTGAATGTAAATACCTGCAAGTGGCATATTTGAGAGCCACCTTGAACTAGATGCGGGAGAGCTGTCCTCTACAAATTGCGGTGGATTCTTACTGAATTCCCTTATGATAGCTTGCACAACACGCCCAAGATCGCTATGTACAGTAAACTAAAAAAATATAATGAAAGAATGTTCGATTAGTATATAATTGTCAAAATATAATTGTTTTTTTTTTTATAAATTTTTTAACTTCAAAGTAAGGTAGCGTAGCCTTTAAAACTGTTACTGTAAAAAGTCATTACGTTCAATAATCCTGGAGCACTAGTGATTTCACTGTGTTCGTTACACCATTTATGTATTATGGGAGGAGAAACTCTGAGTACTGGCTTCTCCAGTGGAAATTCTGGAGACAATGATACCATAATAGCCATACGTTTATCTCCGGAATCAAATTGCACTTGATACTCGACATCTTCTTGCAATTCCAAGACACTGAGGAACAAATCACATATTATGTAAAATTCGCTTGCAATAGCCAGTCTAACCATAATTAGGAACTATCTATGACATTTATGCTTTAAAAAAAATCAATTAAAAAAATCAAATGAACATTGTATGTGAATAAAGTGTATTGTTCGTATTGCCCTTCCCTCATAACCTTTACTTTTATTAATACATTGTCGGCAGCTGCAACCAGTACAGAAAACTTACTTTTTATCTTTTTAAAAACTTGTCCCTCTCAATGGTTAATAATCACGGGTTTAAAAAACGACTCATTGCAACTCATTGCAACTCATTGTCCCATCGATTAGTTAAAATTTACTGTAAATGATTGGTTGCCCTTGCAATAAGTCATATTGAATATTATTTTACCTAGGGATAATGCAGCGGTGCAAAGGGCATGTTGCGGGAGGATTAAACGAGGAGGGAATAAAAATAACGATAAAGGCGAGGCTTTGGGCACTCGAAGGAGCTATCGAAGGCGATTAAAGTGGCCGAGAGAGAGAGAGTCGAGGTGGTGAAGAGGAGGAGGAGGAGGAGAAAAAAAACAGGGTATGATCTTGGAGGAGGGCTTCGAGTCTAGGAAATAATGAGCGATAATTGGATGGGGGGAGGAGGGACTTTTGGGCGTTACAATCGCGGACAGGGTTGTAAAGGGGCGATAATAATAATAATATTATTATTATTATTATTATTATTATTATAATAATAATTTGATCGGGGAAAGGGTTAAAAGGGGATGGTCGTTGGAAAATGTCCCTGGAAAATTCTGGCGGGGACGTAATGGATAACCTTGCGGGGACAAAACTTACTTGTCATTGAATATCTTTAGCGTGTCAATCTGACGTTTTCTCTTAACGGCGGCATTTTCATTCTCTCCATGGAATATTCGCGATAACATTTAAATGGCGAAAATTTAAATTACTCATTCGCCGAAGGTGATTATTACTAAGGCCTTGGCTCAGCTGTGTAACGTACCTCGGCCCACGACTCGAGTCGCGCACTTGAAAACGACGGCGACGACGAGGACGACGACGGCGACGACGACGGCGACAAGGAGACGACGAGGAGACGACGAGGAGACGACGAGGGGCCGGAGACGGCGAGGAGACGACGATACGGGGGAAGGAAAGCGAGGCCACTGTGAACTAACCGATTGAATCATACGCGACGAATTAATAAAAACACACACTCGCACAGAGAGAGAGAGAGAGAGAGAGAGACAGACAGAGTGTGAGACAGAGAGTGAGACGTAGTCGTGAGGGGGGTATGTAGGGGCACGTGTGCGTGCGTATCTCGGAAAGTGCGCACAGCTGCAGGGGAACAGCTGTTTTCATAGCGCTGCTGACTTCTCGAGTTTGTAGAGGGGTGGGGGCAGAATCGATTTATCGACGATAGGCTATCGATAGTCGACCAGGGCCGACCCTCGCCGCCTACTTCGCACGAAAACATGCCGGGCACTCGTTATTTATACCACTCCAACGCTAATTTATGCGTTAACCCTGCGCCCCGGGAGATCTGGACCACGTAGATTAACCCCTCCATCCTACCTTATTGCTTCTATTATTATTATTATTATTATTATTATTATAAAACGTCACCGTGTTTTCGTCTACTTTTTAATCTTTTTTTTTTTTTTTTTTTTTTGCGTTTCTTTCATCCTCGAAGGATGAGCTTCCCTTTAACTCTGTGCACCATGCAACCTAACTCTTCACGTTTTTACGATATTTTACAAAACATTTGTGTACATTAAGCAGTGGATATTTGCTCACGTGTGCTTCTCAATACGTTTTACCTTGGGAGATCGGCTTCGGTTCGTACGCTTGGATTTTTTAACAATTCGTACACAGCCTCGTCTTTGTACCAACAACAGCAGCAACAGCAGCAGCAGCAGCAGCAACAACAACAACAACAACACGTTATTTATGCATTTCAAAAATGCCAGTTTTTCAAGAATCATGTGCAGAAGTACGTATTCTTTATACAAACATTCGCTTGATCCCCCTTAAGGCAATCTATTGTTTTCGTTTCTCTGTTAACAGCAAATCCAAGCGCAGACAATAATTATTATTCATCCAGGATCTAGGAACTTACGTATAGGTAGAGCGTCCGACCTGAACCCTTACACCCTTCTAAATGCTGTGGCTAGGAGGCGTCGGCCAAGCGGGTTAGTGCATCAGGATCCTCATTTACCTCCCCTAGTCTCCAGAACTAAAGAGCTAACCCATGCAATGGAAGAATCAAGACTGCAAGTCTCTCACACTCTTCAATCCTGCTTGCAATCCGATGGCAGGAGAAGATACGCCACTCCTCCTCAGCAGATAGCAGCCTTTAATCGCAGATCTAACCCTGAAATGCAGTCGTCTGCATGCTTCGAATGGGTTAAGAGAGACCAAGACACTATTATCGGCGATGACATATTGACATTGAATCCCAACGACCAATATAATATTCATTTCCCGTACAAGAGGGGCGATTTGAACGTACATTCCGGCCCAGGAGGCAGTCTGCGCTCCGTTCTTGCGGATCTGAAGACAATCTGGGAATACGTTTTAACGGAGAGGATGAACATACCTCTACGCGACTTGAAACATTATCGCGCTGTCTTAATAATTCCAGATATTTATCACAGACTGTACCTGAAGGAATTAACGACGCTGCTACTGTGTGAAATGGGCTTCGGAGGATGCTTTTTGCTACAGGTTTTCAATCCCTATAAATCATCGTGTCCAGACAGTCGGTCGTTACGAGCCCTCGAAACGATTGACCGGTCTTTGACGAAACGAATGGACGAAGCGCCATGTGAATATACGTAAAAGCCACGTGACTTTCCGCAGGACCACGTAGCGGCGACCTTCGGTGCTGGCTTGGGCTACGCCTGCGTCGTCGACGTGGGGGAAGAAAAGACCTCGGTGTCGTGCGTCGAGGACGGCATATCCCACAGGAACACGAGGGTCCGGATGGACTACGGCGGTGGTGACATCACTCAGACCTTCTTCTGGCTGTTGCAGAAGTGCGCCTTTCCCTACAAGAGCTGCGATCCAGCCAATCGACTCGACGCCTTGCTCCTCGATCAATTGAAAAGGGACTTTTGCCACATGGACCTGAACATTTGCGGCTCCCAGGAGAAGACCTTCACGGTCAAGAAGCCCAAGCTCCCCAACGAGAACTACACCATACAGGTCGGTGCATTAGCTCAGCTCCTCTTACATGGCGTTGCGAAGGTCATTTAATTAAAACTCTCCCGGGGGGCGGGGGGTTGGCTACTTCCGACTACTTACGACTACTTCCGACTAACCTCCGACTACTTCCGATTGCAGGTAGGCGACGAGTGCCTTATCGCGCCCCTGAGCCTCTTCCAGCCGGAGCTCTTCAGGATCACCGGGGCCCACAGCGTTCACGTGCAGAAGCGCTCGATAGGCGACTCGGAGGATCCCCACGACGAAAATTACCTCCGTGAGACGAGCGTAATTACGAATTTCTAGCAACCTGGCTATGACAAAGCCGATTAGAGAGAAAGAAAATAAATAATGACTAAGTGCCGTGTTCCCGTTAGCGAAGGGGCATGAAGGAAAGCCTGGAGCAGAATTTAGAAATGCCAGAGGAGACGGCCATCCCGTCGGCAACCGGTGACGAGGAGGTCGTCGTCGACAACGTCGACTCGGCCCCGATTTCACTGAACCACCGGGAACCCGAGGCACCCAGGGACTTCATCGTCGGACCCCAGCAGCTCCTCGGCCTCGATCACGCCGTCCTTCAAAGCATCGATCGCTGCCGTAAGGAACCGACGCCGACGCCGCCGCCACCTCCACCTCCCCCCCCCTTCACACACCCCTCCACACCCGCTTAACCTCGCTAGTCTTCTCTTGATGTAAGTTTAATCGAAATAAAAAACCGGGCCACGGCCCTATTTGTTACAGCGACGGACGATCTGAAACGGAAAATGTACAGTTGTATATTAGTCGTCGGCTCCGGAATGAAATTCCAAGGGATCGGTATGTGGCTGCACAATCGCATCTCCCTTCAAATCCCGTACATGTACCGGGCAGGTGGGTACTAATAAGCTAATAATTGTCCGGGGGGTCCGTGAAAGGTATTGGGGCAGTACGCGATTTTGTCTTCCATTACTACAGAGCAAATGGACGTCATAACTCAGCCGAAGGAAATCGATCCGGGCATCACCGCCTGGAAGGGGGCGTCGATCTTAAGCTGCTTGGAATCGGCACAGGAACTGTGGATCGGTCGACAGGAGTGGGAGCACATAGGCGTCAGGGTGCTCAGGGAAAGAGCCCCCTTCATGTGGTGACCAGCCACCGATACTCTTACAAATATACCGAAATAAAATACCGTTTTATTTACTTTTTTCTTTTCTTTTCTTTTCTTTTCATTTCTTTTCTTTGTTTTACCGAAATGTACAAAGTATACAATGAAAACCGATGAGGAATCTTGTACAAGGCCTTTAGCTCAATATTTTGGCTTTTTACCAATTATATATTAAGAATATACGTGCACGCAAGTACGCGGTACGTGTACGTGTACGTGTACACATGCATAAGGCAAATACGTATTAGTTGGACGTTTTTAATCATATTATTTACAATTGTAAGATTTACTTATTAATAATAACAGGCACTCTCTCTCTCTCTCTGCATCTCAATACCGATATACACGCTCTCACATGTCCATAAGTCTAATTTTATTGTTGTCATGAGGGTGGAATTGAATGATATCAGCCTCTTCTAAAAAGTTAATAAATTCTATATGATTTGGCTCTACATCGACATACAAATCATCTCCACCTTTGGATAAGGCACGAGTAAGTAACTGCAATGAGATAATGAAATTTCTTTAATATCAATATTTGTTTAAGAAAATTAATCGAGTTTTATATTTGTACGACAGTTTATAAAAAAAAAAAAAAAAAAAACCGTTTATAGATGTTTACTCACCGCTAACAACATTTGAAAATTCTCATTGTCTGGGTATACTTTTTCGATTACATTTTCCTATAAAAAAAAAAAAAAAAAAAAACATGAAAGTATATACAGATATTTAATTAAATACGCAATTATTTATGTATTGTAGAGACCAATTATTATTGACTTACTAAATCAATTTTTGTACCGTGAAAAATTTTTTTTACTACTTTCATTTCTTTTGTAGTATTCATTTCAGATTCCTCATTAGGCAAGAAGGATTCTCGCAATTCTTTAAGGGTCGAAATCTTGTCCTTTAAACTGTAAACTTTTAATACTTTACCAAAAATTCATTCGTAATGAATAACGTAAGTAAAAGAATTGAAGAGTATACGTACGATGCGATGTCTATCTCTAATTCTTTGATTTCCTCATCCGCTGCTTCGTCGAGCTCTGTGATTGTTTTAATTTCATCGCTAAGTTCATTGAGAATATCCGCATAAAAGTCAGGTGTCTTTATAATTGGAAAGTCTCGTGGCTGCTCCTGCCTAACAAATTTACTCAACGAAAATGCAAACAATGCTCTTTTATATCGGATTTCTTCAGGAGTTACGTCTGGCCTGATATTGTGAAACTGATTATTTTGTATTAATTTTGTTAAGGCAAATATCTCCGTCTCTCTTTCCTTCTTAATGTCTTTCAAATGTTCATAAGTATCCTCCTCGTTGAATTCAATTGAGCTCACATCAATTGAATTGCTTGACGACATCTTTTAATATATCTTTCACTAGAATAAAAAGAATTTAATTAGAAGAAGAAGAAAAAAACCCTCGTTAGCATTATTAAAGGTATAAGTTACGTTTTTTTTTTTTTTTTTTTTATTATTGATCTAAAGCTTATTTATTGTAAAACTTATTGTAAATAAAAAAAAATAGCAAATTTCTTGAAGGAAGCCGTTAAGACCGTTTGGCGGGAAATATTTTGATTGCGATACTCTTTGTACTCACAATGTATATTGGGATGATAAATTAAACTCTCGGGGATGACTTGTAATACTTGAACGGTATGGATTTACGAATAACATCGAACATAATTCTTCTTCGTTAATTAACTAAGTCCAATGTAATTCTACTCCATTGTACGACATTCGTATTGTAATGGAATTGTAACCTTAAAAAAATTGTTGTTCTCGGCGTATGCGCACGTATACACACACACACACACACACACGTCCGCCATACTAGGTATTGGACGTTGCTTTGAAGAAATCCATTTACGCTGTATACCAGATGACGGAAGACGCGAGGATTACGTTTCTTATACAGCGAGTCTTTATTTGGGCGTAAATTCCTCTCCTCTCAAGAGCTAATGATAAAAAAAAGAAGAAGAAAATATCATGTAACGTAATAGTAGTTATTAATTAGGTCTCTTCGGAATGTCTTGGCTTCATCGAGTAATACGGAAAAAGAGTATATCCGTCGCTTATCGTTTGTTTTAATTCGACGCGACAAGCGTTTTTATCAAGGATTTCAGTTTTAAAAGAGAGAGAGAGAAAAAAAATATATATATAATTATTATAAACCAGAGGTGGTGATAATGGTAATTGAGCGTCACGTGCAAATGTGACATTACGTATAAGTGATTGTAATAAAGGATCGAAAAAGTATCGGGTATAAACAATAATTGGCATTGAATTTAAGTATTTGAACGTCGCTCGAAGGTTATTTTGGGGTTATTATATCGAGTGAATTGGTGCTGCAGCTCGGGATCCAACGTCTTTGACTTGTCGCCCGGCAAACTTACGATCCAATAATACATAACAATAGATAATAGTTCGCTACACCGTTTCGAGGCTACGAATTAATAAAAAAAAAAAAAAAAAAACGTTAATTACATTGCGCTTTAATGACGCGAAGGGGAGGCGCGCACGTAGTCGTTGGCTTTACGGCAAAATAAGTTTCCCCTGGTCCCCGGTTGTCTACCATCGACGGTCTACCAGCGCGAGGAGGGTGGAGGGAGGAGGTGCGCATGCGTAACGCGGCCACTCCTTGAATGACCGACCGACTACTGGCTTTCGGCAACAGGTCATAATAATTTCGACGGCTTAATTGCCGTCTATCTCACTGTCGATTAGTAGTCACGTTGCGCACCGTTAATTCGTCCCGATCGCCTGTAAATTGGCATTTTTCACCTGGGAAAATGCGGGACGTGAACGCGAGCATGGAAGGATCCGTGCAGGATTAGGTGTAAGCGTGGCGTGCAGATGGCGCCAGTTGCTGTGTATTAGCGACTGGCTCGGTCCAGCGGATCTCGCTCGCGATTTATTGCGAAGCCCAGGAATGTGGATAAGGACTTTCTTTGCAGTAATTGCGGGCATAGTTGGCCCGTTTCGTGCCGCTCAATCGTCCAGCGAACAAAACAATACGAGAAAAATGTCGCTCGAGCCCGTTGCCCGACGTCTGGATTAGCCAGATCAATTTGTCATTAAGTATAGGTGATAATTGCCATCCGGCTTGATTATACACGACATCTATGGAATATTGGAATATTTTTATCCCCGTCTCTTTGTTGTTTCCTTTGTCTCTTTAATTTATACAAAAAGGAAGAAGAAAAAAAAGGAAAGAAAAAGATTTCAAAGTTTATTTACGCGCTGGCTACGTAGGCAAAAAAAAAAAAAAATAAATAAAAATAATATATTAATACCGAGCTCCTCTCCGATGGCCAATGTGAAAGGCCGCGATAATCCGACGATTATTAATCCATTGGTAAATCGGGGGATATTGGAATGGATTTAATAGGCGGACGGAAAGGACTTGAAAGGGACCGATCTGTAATTTATGGAGCCGTGCAATTCCATGCGATCCCAGTTAAAATTGAGATAAGGGGAAGGTAAGGGGGTTCGACGGGGCAGAAGATCCGTATCGCCGAGCCATCGATCCGATCTCCAAATGAATATACGTACTACATATATATATCTAACGCAATATCGTAGCTACCATATCATTAGGAGATCTTGCGTTAGATGGACGCGTATGACGTCAAGGCCTCTTCCCCCTACCCCCGAGGCAGCCGAGCAAGACAAAGCCGACGATGGATCGAGTAAGTAAGTGGAAGCTCGATACGCGAGCTCGATGATCGATCGATCGAGAGAGAGAGAGAGAGAGAGAGAGAGAGAGAGAGAGCCTCGTCCCACAAGCCCCGTGTAATGCTTGTAATCGAGCGGATCAACGACGCTAAGCTGTCACGCAAGCCACACTCGCATTATCGCCCTAACCAATTGACTCGTCCGATAGCAGTTCTACGGTTGCCCTCGAGTCCGCGCGTCTTCTTATCTCGGCCACGAAACTCGCCACGGGACTCAGGATCGCGGCTCCCCATCCCATCGGCTAATATCGATCCGCGGGATAATTTCACGTAAAGGCGTAAATGCCCCGACACGGAAGCTTCGAGCCCAACGTAAAATATCAGCCTCACTCGCCTTTTTTCACTTAGCCGCGAGATTAATAAAGTATTTATTAGCTCGGCGCCGTTACCCCCTCCCCCCTCCGGACGAGCGGGCATGGGTACAGAGCTCGGTACGATCGACATTTCCGCTCCTCCTTATCCTCGGCGAGGGCGCGCTGCGAGAGATCCGCGGCGACTGACTGACTGACTGACTGACTGACTGACTGACTGACTGATGCGGTTTCAAGGCCAAATTTACAACCTGCTTTAACGACCGAGGCCGATCTCGACATTTTACCTCCCCCACCCCCCCCGCCCCTCTGGCTTTCGACGAGCTATACGGGGAACGTATAAGGATCATGATAGATCACGCGGATGTTTATCGTTCGTACGGCCGTGGGGGGGGGGGTGCATTATCGGAAAGTACGGGACTTGACTGGGGAGCCGGAGGAGCCGGAAGAGCCGGAGCGACACTTGCTTCCCAGCAAAGCGGCGAGGGACGCTTTGTCGGTAATTATTACATTATGCATTTGCGTGCGTATTTGCATTTGAAATTGTCATCGAGTGCGTTAATGCGCAAAGACGCGAATAGTAATTCCTGCGCGTACGGAAAAATTTTTGCCGCCGTGCTTAAATGGGATAAATTCCATGTAGGCCGAAGCGACGACCGATCACGAGATCACGCAATCGGCTCTTATCCTCCTCCTCCTCCTCCTCCCCCCCCCTCCTCCTACTGACATTAACATTTACTGTTCTTCCATTCGTAATTACAATTACGGCCGTGGCCGAGTCGGTGGATCCGTGGATTCAGTCTGGGGCTTGGGTAGGGGGTGGAGGATTGGGGGGGGGGGCGTGGCTGCGCGCACGACCCGCAATGCTGCTAAGCCGCAAATCTCGCTTTACACAAATATATATATATATATATAAGCGACGTTTCACCGTGTCGTATTTACCGTGCGCTAATAAGCGAAAGATACCGGCACTTAAAGAAATAATTCAAATGAGCGTTGAATTGTAGTTGAATCGATAATTTTTATCCGATAATTCTTGTATAAAAAAAAAAAAGAAGAAGAAGAAGAAGAAGAAGAAGAAGAAGAAGAGGGAATTACGAGCGATCGAATGGCTCCTAAAGAGCATTGATGTAAGGCCAGTCTTCATTACTTCCTCGACTCTCCTTCCATATACTGCTGCTGCTGCTATTGTTGTTGTTGTTGTTGTTGTTGTTGTTGTTATACTCCCCGTGATCTTACGAGCATGATTATTGAAAAGTAAAAAGGAAAAAAAAAGAAAAGAAAAAAAAAATAAGGAAAGAAATGGGTAGAAAAGTGGATTGACAGCGGTTGATGATAATGCCTCGTAAACTCGTAAAGTAGATAACAATAATTGTACAATCGTTGGGCGGGGGGGTGGTGGTGGAAGGGGTGTACGCGCGCACGTGCGAAGGTGTACATTCATTGGAGTTAATGCAGCCGTTGGATGAGCGTGGCAATAAGAACGAATACTCAATCGAGTTACGAAGGTAGTGGGGGGGGGGGAGGGTAGGGGGGTAAGTAAGTCGACCTCGACCATGCGTTTGAAGAAAACGATTGGCGTCGGGCGACGAGAAGTCGGTGCCGCAAAAAAAAAATCAATTATCTCAAAATTATTGAAAAGGCCTGCTCGACGAAGGGGCTCCTTGTCCTTTTATTTTGCATTTCACCTTTCTGTATTTTTATGCCGACGCATACGTACATACGCAACGACATACAAAAAGAGTTACACGCAAACAATAAGAATCGAAGCCTTTAAGTCGTGCGAAGGGAGCAGTCACCGGTCGTAATAAATAGAGTGGATGATTCCCCGCCTCGATCGACACTTTGCTGATGATTTCCATGGAGTCCGTTGAGCTTTTTTTGCCCGTCCTTGGGATGAAACGTCCGAATGGCCATTATTTCGCTTAACAATGCCGACGCGAAGCCGTAACTTGAAGTCATTCTATAACCCCAATGATGTATCATTGTTTTAGAAAGTACTCGACCCCTACACTTACCTACCGAGCAATTAATACTTTAAAACTCGTCTGACATTTTACATCTGACATTCACATAGAGCGACAGGATCTGTTCCCTCGATCCCGGGTTCCTCTTACATCGCAGGTCGATCGCACTTGCGTACTTAGGTTCGTAAAGCCTAAAGAGCCTCGGCGATCGTTTAAATAATAATTATAATAAAATAGATGTACTCGCGAAACCAATAACCTGCAGCTTCAGCTTCGCGGGGCCTCACGCAACCAAACGACGCTACGTTCCCTCGGATATCGGATCCGCGGCCTCCGAAGGCGGGGGGCTCCCTTTCGTCAGTGATTCACAAGCTGCGGGTGCGTGTCAATAGTCAAATCCATTAGGATTCGGCTCGAGGGAGAGGGTTATTGGTGGGGGGAGGGGGGAGGCGGTAGCGCAGTCGTCGGCGCATATTGTCGAGTTGCCGGGTGGGGCCCGTATTTTATTACGGCGAAGCAAGGCATTCCTCAGGGGCAGACGGAGGCTTGAATCGCGGCGATCGATAGTCCGCGGCGGGGGGAAGGGGGAAGGGCGGGGAATAGCGGCTCGCGAAACGAGTTGTTACACTCGCCGTCCAGTTCCCAATGGCGCTCGCTTGTCGCTCGCTGGATAAATAACAGCTTTGGAGAAAAGTCTGCGGCGAGGGGGCACGTGGCTCAGAGACCGACGATGAGGTGCGACAAGGGACATGAGGGGGGGATGGGGAAGAGGACACGATCTCGGGCATCGGCGACAGGAAAGGGGATGGAGGAGTATCCCGATCCTGGACATCCTAGACCCGAACCCCGTCGGACTCGGATTATCGGCTTTCCGTTTTCCCGAGCGAGCGGGGCCTTTCCTCCGTCCCTCCCCTACCCTCCCCCGCCCCCTAACCCCCCTAACCCCCAACGACATTCCATTAATGTAAAATCACTCGGTATATGGGTCAGAGCGCGCCTTTACGTCGTTCGAGAGAGAGAGAGACTTTATCACGGCCTCGTCCATTCGAGTGTTAATTACCATTCATCGACCTTTTGCCTACCTATTCGTTCTCTCGCCCCCCCCCCCCCCCAATAACCGCGCAACCACCCCATATCTCTATTGAAATTCTTAAAAACGACGAGGATAATTATTGTCGGCTCGGGCGGTTCGTATACGCCGCTATGAGCGTTCAATTAAAGCGGCTCTTACAATGGCTCAGCGCTAAATCTCATCTTCGGTATCGTCGTGTGGCGCGCACGTACGCGCACGTACGCGCACGTACACGCACGCGAGCGCTCAGCCGCACAGAGATATTCGGCTCCCGTCGATGCTCTTCCAGCCGCATATGTACGCTCGCTAACCGCTCTGCTAACCGCTCGCTCTACTAATCATCGCATACATTACTCGGCATTGTTACAACTCAACTGCATCCGCGTCCCGAAAAGCCCTCCTCCTCCTCCTCCTCCTCCTCCTCCTCTATTTATATGTATTATTTATTACTCGGGCTCGCCCTCCCCGCCCCCACCCCCGGGGTATTTTATGTAGCCGGTGGTGATAAAAAAAAATGAAAAAAAATCCAGTACGATCGCCGGAGCGCCAGTCTCTCCTTCCTCTCCATCCTTTTTCTTTTGCATTATTTTTTTATCCGCGGCCACATAGCTGATTAAATAAATACTCGGCGAGTTTTCTCGTACGGCGAGCGCCCGGTCGGTCCTGTTACTTTTAACGTTCCAGCCGAGCCCGAGTCCGGGTCCGAGTCCGAGTCCGAGCTCTCGCATTAATAAATGAGCGGATAACGCATCTGGAGCCGGACTACTATTATTAAGAATACCGTAGTGAAGAGGGGGTGGGGGGTGGGGGGGACTGGATTTCTTCGATTGCCGGGGTGGCATTTGTTTTTGTAGGCTCGCAGGGGTCGCGCTCACCCAACCCAATAACCCCCGATATAACCCCGCTACGCTATGTATGTATTGACGAAGCTACGCGGAGGCTCGCGAATAAAGGCTAAAAAAGGGTTGTTAAGGTGTCGCCGCGGCTTGGAGCGTCACTCGAGGACGACGACGACGAGCTCGTCAGACGTAAGAAGGAAGGACCTCTGCGCATTTCATGAATACGAGAGGAAAGAGATCGCTATCGGGCTCGGGCAGGTAAGTGGCTCGTAGCTGTACAATAAAATTCAGGACCACATTGAAAGGCAAGCCGGTTGGTTATTGGGGTTATTGCAGGTCTCGCGACTCACGGGCCCCGTCGATCCGATCCATTCGTATACTGACAATCATAATCAAGGACAGGTTGAGCGCGCGGCTGCCGCTCCGACGGCTCGTGGAAAGTCGGAGAGGCTACCGAGGCCAAGAGGACGGCTATAACACGTCGCTAGTACCGACGGACGACAAGGGGGGGGGGGCGGACGAGGGGGGATGGGTCGAGCAAGAGTCTCGAGGGTCCCGGCATCGCCAACGCATCTCATTACCATATTTATTGCCGATAAACGTACTCGTTCAATATTGCCCGACAACCTCCTCACTGCCTCTCCCATCCCCACCACACTCCCTCCGATCCGCTCCCTCCCCTTGTACCTCATTCATAGGGGATGTTTCGAAGGTGATGGCGGGCTGACCGGGATAGGCCGGCGCTTCCAAACTACGTACCCCGTGATCTCGTCTCGTCTCGTCAACTACGTCTGACTAGACATCTTGAATTAAAATCCCCTCCCCCTCCTCCTCGGTCCCACCGCCACCACCGTCGCCGCCACCGCTCTTCCTTCCGTTTCTTTTCATTTCAATTTTTTTTTTTTTTTCCCTTTGCCATTGCTGGTAAATAGGTGCGCGAGGCTTATTTCCTCGGCACCTTATTGGAAACGTTCGACCTACACAATATTAAGCTTCTACGATTCAATCCAAAAAATAGCTTCACCCACCCACCTATTCCACCTATTGATTACCCTATAGATTATTTAACGCGACATTTATGAATATCGCGGACTTTCTTTTACCGAGTCACTCACTCACTTTTCACTTTCGAACGCGTCCGCGAAAGTTCGCGAGCAGAAGAATAAAGTGAAGAATAAAGAGGGATTCGATGATGTTTTCCGTGCTTATACCAGCCACGACGTAGAACTTTATTGCATAAGTATTTATTATTACAAGTTAAATGTCGGCGGTGGCAGCGGGTCCACGATAATATATACGAAATACGCACGAGCCCGCGGATAGTTTCTCTTTCTTTCCTTTCCTTTTCTTTTCTTTTCTTTTTTCTTTATCTTTTTCTTCTCGCTATCACTTTTAATTATTGTAATTGCAATTTCAGTCATTGGAGTTCCTATCCGGCGGCGGAGGAGGAAAAGAAAAAAATCAAGTAATAATACCAGAGGCGACGATCGTTAATGCACGACGTAAGGTCAACGAAATAACGGGGCTACTGTTGCAAAAAAAAAGTAAAAAAAAAAACAAGTAAAAAAGTAAATAAAAGAAAAAAAAGACAAAAAATAATAATAAAAGAAAAAAAGAAATGTGAGCGATAGTAGTGCCGATAAAGATTATCTTGCTGCATAAGGAACGAGAAAAAGAAAAGAGAAGAGAAGAGAAGAGAAAAATCAATACGCAGTCGTAAAAATGAATAAGGAATAATAATTATAGATATAATAATGTGCTCAAGTTGACTTTTAATATTTCTAGATAATGAAAGGCATTTACAATGTGTACGTGCGATTACGACAATAGTCTAAGGAATGCACGGATTTTTTTTTCTGTAAAAATATCGGAGAACTTAATACTTCGACATTAATGTTGACAATACGTAGCCACAATGCCGGAGAAGGGCTTACGATCGCGCTAGAAAGATATTAGGGTTAATATCGTTATCCCAAGGATAATAATCTCTAAATGATTAAGGGACACGTTTTGTCACATGTAAATACGAGCCCTTGCATTTATAGATTTTGTCTGGCCGGAGATTGACTTTAATCATTGCGAAACTCACTTCTGGGATCATCAAACTCCAGCACCGGAGGGGGGTGAGAGGAGGAGGAAAAAAAATATATAATAAAAGAGAGAAGGAAGAAATTAACGTCGCACAATGAAAATTCCTTTTAATTTTTTTTTTTTTTTTTTAACGAATTCATTCTGCTCTGACTTTCTTCTTTTTTTTTGTTTTTTTTTTTTTTTTTCATAAATCTTAATTAGAATTCACTGGCTTGAAAATAATGTGGCTTTTAAGTGAGATTATTGCTAATCCGTATACGGTGCTTGAGAATTTATTGGCAATAGTTTGTGAAAAGTTTTTAAAAAATTTTTTTGTAAATTTATCCTCCCCCCCCCCACGACCGTATAACGAAGTTATAGAATTTCATATTCAATATATCCGATGTACGGACATGGTGTAGGGTCGGAGGGCGAGGAGGGCGGAGAGGAGGGCGGAGGGGGAGAGAAAAGAACAAACAATAAATTAAATGAACTTAAATCAACTGAAATTAAGTTAAATTAAATAAATCAATCAATCGCGAAACATGTTCGTTCAGCGATATGTGCATTATCTTTACGTCGTCCGAGCTCTATCTTTCTCATTACACACACACACACACATATATATATATATATACACACACACCTAATCATGATTATAATTCTATTTTTAATAAAAAGCGATTGCACTTTGTTAATGAGATTTAAAGACTTCTAAGGACATTTGGAGCGAATGGTCGGTTCAAGAAAAGAAATATAATCTGCTTAAGGGGCTTTCTATAACCATGGCTTTGTAATTGATCTATAATTCGGGATAAATTTGTCATTGTCGTCGTCATTGGTCATCGTTCGCGTGAGGAATTAATTACGTTGGAAGTAAGTCGCGAGAGCGTAACCATAAGGGACCATGAATGATCGAGATGAATGATGATGGGTGTTGAGAATCATGATCGAGTTGCGAATGAAAAATATATAAAAGAGAAGATCGATACGTAGTATCGAACGTAAGGAAATATATAATATACGTGCACAAGACGGAATGGAGAATAAACGATAAAATGATAAAAAATCATGTTTAACAATGCAATAATACTAAATGTTTAACATCTCAAGGCATGAAAAGTTGCTTATTTTACGTAAGCAATAAATTATTATTACAATACGAAGGTGTCGGGCAAAATGGAATCAATACACATTCACAACTTCATTAATATTTTATTATATTATTGATTGCACGTGCACAAGTTTTCCTCTTTTTCTCTCTCTCTCTCTCTCTCTCTCTTTCGTTTTTTCCTCTTCTTCTTCTTCTTCTTCATTTTGTTAAAGCACCAACGCCTCTTGCTCGGCTTACGCAAATCTAAAATCTAAAATTACCAACTTACTTTTGTAGGAATTACAAGATATACAAGGGCAATTGCACGCCCAGTCACAATTCGTATACAATGAAACAGATATTGTAAACGTATGTTTACTCGGAGCTGTGCGCCTACGGTCGCTTTAAATTTTTTTTTTTTTTTTTTTTTTTTTATCGGATTTTGTTTGCGAACCGTCCCCCTCTTATCTGCTTAACGTATAATCGTTATAATAACCTTTTGAAATTCAATTTATATATATACATATATATACATATATATATACATATTCGAATCTCGGAATCGAATTTGCAACGTACGAAGGATATAAAAAAATAGAAAAATGGGGCATTTCGATGATTTAATATCGTTGCTTTAAAAAAAAGGAAAAGCAAAAAAAATAAAAAAATAAAGAAGAATAAGTAGTAGTACTTTATCCAAAGCCATGGATTGGCAAATAATAAGACTAGTTGAAAGCCTATTTTGTACAGAAGAGAGAGAGAGAGAGAGAGAGAGAGAGCGATTCTTATACGATACGAGCTTTTGGCTAAAATTCATTTAAATAACAATAGAGACTTGGCAGTGCAAACAAACGAATGTTGTGCGCACTATTATTCCTAAATTGGTACGCCATTACATAAAGAAGCTTAAAATTAGTGATGAAAAAAAAAGAAGGAAGAAAAAAAGAGAGGAAGAAAGAAAGAAAATAGAAAATAGTAGACATTTTCACGAAGAATGCAGTGCGTCGTTATGTTAGAAAAAAAAATCTCACTTTAAAAAATACATAAAAGAAATTAAATCCTCTATTATTATTATTATTATTAATTGCGATATTGGTAATAATTAATCGAGCCATTTAAATGTGATGGAATGGGCCGTACGAGAAGTGAGTAGCGACTAATGCGGCTAATGTGCGGCCGACATTTTTACCTGCAAATACATTTATTCGTTCAGTTTTCATTAATTCCATCGAACCTGTAATTATGAATTTAATAAATAGAGAAAAGCTAGTCGAAAGAGTATTTAAGGCAAGGCAAGAAGAAAAAAAATCAAACCATACTATCTTATCGTCTTTTTAATCTAGTCAGAGGTTGGTTTTCACTAGCTAACGAGTTAATTACCAATTAAGCGGAATACAAAGTATTCCTTTATCTTTCATATTCTTATTAAATATAATAATATTGTAAGTAAATGTATAATCCTTATCTTTGTAATTTTAATGGCGATGTGTGTGCGTGCACGTGTGCGTGTGTGTTTGTAGCTTGGGCTTATTAATACCGTGTAATAACTAAATTCTAAACTAAATTCCGTGCGTTCGCTCGAATATCAAATAGAGAAAATTTCCTTATATCAATCGTGATTTTTTCTTCTTTCTTTCTTTCTTTCTTTCTTTCTTTCTCTCCTTAAAAGATCAAACCAAATTTATCAGCGTATATTTGCACTTAGTTCACACGGTCTATATACATTTAGTAAATTGTACTGATAATTAATAAAGCAATCGCGTCTAACAATATTTTACGGATTTCGTACATTTTTTTAAGTAAATTTCATAAGTAAATGTCTTTGACCTTACGAAGCCAAGTGCCTATGTGATCACACGCTCTTGTATGCAGGTAAGCCAATGCCTAATAATAAATATTTCAGTGGATTTGAAAATAATTATTTGCACGAATAAGCGAACGTCAGTGTAGAATTACTTCACATTATTTCACAAATTTCGCTACAATAAGATAATTTACAAGTACACATTACATGCTTAAATGATTCTTTTCTTCTTTTTCTTTCTTTCTTTCCTTTTTTTTTTTTTTTTTTTTTTTTTTTCATGCTTCAAGCTTTAATTAAAGTAATATCTATTGTTTGGGAAGTAAATGGCAGTTGCGAAGTCGGCGGATGGTAAATGAGAATGAAAAGGTACAAATTACGCTTAAGAGGTGAATTTTATCCTGCATATCGTGACATTGTCTCATTTGACGACGACGACGACGACGACGACGACGACGATGACAATAATAACAACAACAACAACAACAACAACAACAATGGTAATAACGACGATAATAATGGCAATAGAAATAAGAAGAAAAAGAAGAAAAAAAAATATGGTAAATAAATAAATCGAAATAAATCGAAATAAATCGAAATATATATATATATGTATGTATACGTATACGTATGTATGTATCGGCGCGAGGATTGTTCTAGCGCTGAGAATGAATAATGCGATCGTTACCAAAATTCAAAACTAACATCTCAATGACGTAATTTATAATTTACGTAATTATTAAAAAAAAAAAAAAAAAAAAAAAAAAAAAAAAAAAAAAGGCTCTGGCATTGAAATTGTATTACGTAAGCAGAAACGATTAGCTTTTCCAAATTATGTAAAGCACGATTTAAATTAAAGCATTTTTTTTTTTTTAATGCAAGAATATGATGTGCCGCTCGTGCTCCCGATGAAAATATATCACATTATTAAAGTTATATATTGCAAGTTAACGGCAATTTGTAAATGCATTATTAGCAGAACGTTTTGGCCGTAACGAGTAGCCGTATGATCTTGCGTTGACCAACGCGACAACAAACACCAACGATCTCCCAATTACATAATAAAATAATCCGTAGTGTACGTGTACACGGGCGGCTGTGGCCGTGCCTATGCCGTGCCTATGTTGTGCCTCGATCGGGGATCAATAATAATTGGATAACGAGCCTTTCGATGCTCGGCAGCGCATTAACGGTATGGATCGTTGGCAGGGCCTCATCGTAAACTTATAAAGAAAGTTTGCAATATTCTCGAAATCGGGCGCCGAGTCGAGCACTCGCGCTTATTTATTGCACGAGCGGGACAGAATAACGATTGCACACGTAAGGCGAAGGTACAATTATCGAGTGATGGCGGACAATGAGCTTACGACAATAATGGTTAATAATAAAGCTTTTTCGGCCGAAGTAACGCTATTCTTGCGTCGATGCCCTGCAATACTTGCGTTAAAGAATAATTTACTTTATTTCAAGGAATGTACGGAAATTTAAGCTCGAGAGCGTGGATATTGAACTGATTTGTAACGTATGCAATAAATGATGAGACGAAAGGCGCCGGGATTTTGGGGCCAGTCGTCTCGTCGCTTAAACCTTCTTTTTTTTTTTTTTTTAATATAAATATATGTAAATAAGTAAGACGAAACGCGAGGCGCTTAAGAAGTTTATCTAAATCTTATCTGGCTTACTTACACGATTACGCTATTCTTACTTATGCTACGCTACGCTACGCTTGCCCGTGAAACTTCTTCCTAATGAAACACTGTCGTTACTTTGATAAGTATTTAAATGCGTTCGACAATAACAACGAGACGTTGGGGGATGGGGGGCGAGAGGAGCGAAATCCGCCGAGCTCCGAGGGGGACTTACTTACCTCGGGGATGGATGCGTGGGGGATGGACCAGCGGCTACGGACGCACGAGCTCGATGACGCCATTTGATTCGGTGGCAGCAGCAGCAGCGGCAGCAGCAGCGGCAGCAGCGGCAGCTTTCCCTTTTGCGAGCCCCGATGGCTAAAAATAAGAGAAAAGACGAAGAGACGGACTCACTCACTGTCCTCGTTGGTTTCCCTCCACCGGGTCAAGGGTCTACTCGTTCGGATCATCAGTGGCATCGCCTTCGCTACCTCCCTCCCTCCCCCATCCACCATCACCCCGCCACGCTTCTCACGAGTATTCACCTTCCGGGGGCCAACGGCAACATCGCCGCGCAGGCTCCGTACCTGCTTTATACCGTCCTCGTCCTCGTCCTCGTCCTCGTCCTCGTCCTCCTTCTCTTTCACTGAGATACCCTGTTGTCGATCGACTTCCCCAATAAGCAGCATCGTGCTCCGCCGACCTCTACAGATGTGCTCCGGCGAAAATAGCGTCAATAGCCTGGAACGAGGCTCGTCCCGATGTTAATCCTCCTCCTCCCCTCCCCCCCTTCCAACCGGGACACTTTCATACAGGCAATCAATTATATTCCGACAGCAAGTACCTTATTGCAAGCGATCGTCGTACATTTTGAAAACGTGGCCCAATTTCTTCCCCCCTCGACGCACAACCACCTGATCTAGTATTAATATATATATATATATATGTATGTATATGTATATATAAAGAAAAAAGAAGTAATAAAAAAACAAACACAATTATCTGCTCAGGAGTGCGTGGAGTCAGTCGCTCAAGTATTAAATTGTTTTCTTAAGTTTTCGGTATTGATTGTATGGCCCCCGGGTAATCGTACGTTTGTATCCAATAATGAATTATAACGAAGCAACGGCAAAGTATGCCTTTTATCTAGCTAATAATTCACTATTCGAGAGAATTTTTATAATTTCTTAATGGCGAATGGCTTACAGGCTTACAAAACTCACGCGCTATTAGATGCTTTTTTGTGTGTGTGTGTGCGTGCGTTGCTTTTGTTTGTTTTTTTATTTTATTTTGTATAGCTTTTATTTTTAATATGGACACACACACGCACGTTGCTCATTATCGCGTTTAGTTGCACAATTCGCGAGCGACGTTTCTGCTTACAACTATTTATTATAAACAATTTATGAATTACGAAGTTAACGGGGCTAATTATAAAATCTTTCGAGCGGCTAAGTAAGTAATCTGCAGCGAGTATCAAATTAGCGGAAAAATAAACTGTCTACGAGCGTGACTCGCCGTAGTAGCGATAATCCAACAGCGACGAGATAATAAATATTCAATACGAATCCCGAATTGGAAATGCAGTTATTGCTCTTATAAAATTGTAATCGTTGCCAGCGCGTTAAAAATCATCATCTTTTCTCGTGTTTTCGAAAAGCGGCGCAAGACGAATTCGAACGATTAATATCAAACTGAGGACTGATGTGTTGAAACGGATTTGATTATTACGTAACCTTAGTCAGATATATTACTTACTGTACGGGCTAGAAGAAAATTGTCTTGTTTTTTGCTAATGTTTTTTTTTTCTTTTTTTTTTTATTCCATCGGCCAAGTCGATTTAATGACGTGTTCGATTAAAAAATACCAGATTTAATTAGTTATTGTACGAGCATTGGGCAAGGAATAAAATTCAAATTTTCATATATATATATATATGTTTTATATGAGCGAATCTTCATTATTGTTGTTGTTGTTGTTGTTGTTGTAACGAACGTTGTATCTGAGAATTGTTTAACTGCGTTAATAAACAATATTAGCATTCGCGTTCGCGTGAAATATTCATAATATTCAATGGGCAAAGGCGCGCGAGCGAGTCCCGAACGGCTCGACGAAATCATAAGTCTCCTAAGTTATTGAAGAAGTCGCGTAAATGAAAAAAAAAAAAAAAAAAAAAAAAAAAAAAAACGAATTCAATTAAATCTCATGAATAAGTCATAAGCTTTAACATTGCTCTCTTTGGAATATTTCGACTTTTTTCATTTTCCGCATGAGGAGTTTACTAACTGATAATGTCCCGAGCATTGGCGAACAAAAACTTATGATAATGAAAAGAGAGGAAAAAAAAAAGAAAAAAGAAAAAAGAAAAAAGAAAAAAGAAGGCTTTATTTAAATATTTTTAAAATAACTCGCTCGATTTGTGGGACGCGTTGCGCTTTCCATAGAGCGCTCACACGGACGAGCATCCACACCACATGGCACTCTAACTGACTTGTTTCAATAGATCCCTGTATTATCTACGGCTCGACCAGTCGTCTTACGAGCAGAGCGTGTGCGCGTATGTGGCGACGAGGAATCTCGTATACGGAAGCGATTCGTGGTGGTACTTAAAAAAAAATCAGTCGTTGTGTCCGATCGGCATTGAAAACAAGCAAGAGATAATAAATAAATTGCAGAATAAGTAATTGCCAGTGCGCGCTTAGGGTCGCCGATTCTCTTTCTTTCTTTCTTTCTTTCTTTCCTTCTTTATTCAAATCCTCCCTCCGCTAATGCGATAAATAGCATTTGAAATAATTAACAATAACAGTCGGTGCGTCAATGTTTTTCTTAAGTTTTGCCGCGCGAAGTATCTGAGTCAGTGCTCGGATTCAGCGCGCGGATAATTACCATCGAATGTTAATCGGGGCAAACTTCAATTGCATTCTCAACGCCACATGTGTCCACGTGTTTTATTGGGGGTTTAACAAAAAAAAATAGCGAACGTTTTAGATTTATTAAGTTGAGAGAGAGATAGAGAGAGAGAGCAGATAAGGATTAAAGGTCCTATTAAGGCCTTGGACATCCTCGATCCCCGGCCCTGACCAACGTAACGCGTCGAACCGATACAATCGCTAATAATTGTTTTTATGTAAATGGCCACTGGCAGATAGCCGAGAGTGTTTACATAAGAGGGGAAGAGGGGAGCGACTCTCTCTCTCTCTCTTTCGGGCAAACTAAGAAGCCTGCTAAATGGCCGGAATGGCCGGAGCGGACTCACTCACTCACTCACTGACTGACTGACTGACTGACTGACTGAGCGAGAGCGGGCACGCGTCGTCCTCTGCCGAGTCGTCGTCGCCGTCGCCGTCGCATGCGGGTGTACATTGAAATTCCGGGGGCAGCCCCGTCGGCTCGATCGATGAGGCTGCGCGTGTCCTGGGAATTAGTCCCAACGAGGTGATTAGGCCCACTTTCCAATCGACCCACGCGACTCGCGTTTCTTTCTCTAACCTTCTTCCCTCCTCCTCCTCCTCCTCCTGCTCCTGCTCCACCTTTCGCCCCTATCCCCATTATGCACGTTTGTCCCCCACCCCACCCCACCCCACCCTCTCCGTCCGTCCGTCCGTCCCACCCTCGTCGGCCCTCATTTTATATCGGCACCGAGGCCGAGTGCCATGGGGCATGATTCACCGTGTTTGCTTTGTAACTCGCGACTTTTTAATTTGCAATCGGACCGACGGGGCCGCATTGGCGAAATGCAGCTTTGAAACCAGACACGAACTGGTTTCCCGTCGCTTATTTTAAGCGGCTGGTAATTTATAGCGCAAGACGCGACGACTCGAGGAATGGGAAACAAAAATCCGTGGATTATTAACCTTCAGCCACGAGAGTCTGCGCTGCCCTACGAATATCGGCTTTTTAGGCTGCTCCTACGACTCGTCCTAACCCCTACCAGACCTATTATCAAAAATCTGCGTTAACACCCGCTGCCCCACCCCCCCCCACAACCACCCAACCACCCAACCCCGACCACCACCCCAATAACCCCGCATACCTCGGCCAGGGTAAGCCCAATAGCCGAATGTACCGCATCGGCCCATCGATGGAGGGGGCCACGATCGTAAATCACGATCTAGGAATTGGCTCGGACTCTTTCGCCTTTCGCGGCTCATCCGCTCGAGGCCGCTCTCTTTCTATGCGCCGATCGCTAAAGCAAAGCCGAGAAAAAAGATCAGAACCAGAGAGAAGCGGGCTGCTCCAGATGAATCCGAGGCAGGAAATAATTATTGAAAACGTTAAACGTTAACGGCGGACGCGTCGGCAGCAGCAGCAGCAGCAACAGGATCAGTAGGAGCAGCAGGAGCAGCAGCAGGAGCAGCAGCAGCAGGAGCAGCAGCAGGAGCAGAGCCAATACTTTTATTATTGCAGTAAGGAATTCGAATGAGCAAGAAATAGAGATCAGGTTGGACTTGTTGTTTAACGGACACGGACTAGTATAACGTTCCGCCGGCCTCCGCTTATTTACTTTCGGCATTTAACGGCCCACTTCGACGTCTTTAAATATATTATTAAGGCCGCTCGAATGCTCTGCGAGGAAATAATTGCAACCTCCTTAAAAACCGTCGCCTCCCTCCTAACAACGGCAACAACGACAACGACAACGACAACGACAACGACAACGACAACGACAACGACGTCCTTTGCCATTCCACGAGCGCGTCCACCTCCTGAGCTACGCACGCGCATCAAGACATTAATAGTAGAAAAAAAAAAAAAAAATAAATATATAATAATTGGGTAAAAAGGGTCAGTCTCGGCGAAGATTGTGGCCGTTTTGGTTTTGACAGGCCTTGCCGGCCGCCAACCACGCACCCATCAATCGCTAGGTGCTTTTTACCTGAAACGTCCCTCGAGCATCCTCGGGGGTGCAATTAACCGCGGCCTCGGCTCCCAGTAGAGCAGTCGAGCCGATATAGTATCCCCCCACCCCCGCCTCCCCCATCAATCGAAGGACTCGGCGATCTTCTTACTTGGGCGCCCTCCTTACTCATCCACGTTTTTATTATTATTCTCTTGGCCGTGCTTCCGAGTGCTGACTCTGCGTACCCTCCCTCCCCCTCCCTCTCGGACACGCTCCCCAGTGATCCCTCGTTCTTATACACCGGAGCAGGCTCCCACGCTAACGGTACATCTACGTCGACTAATAACAACAACAACAACAACGGACTGGATAGTTGAGACTCTTCCCGTCATCAGAGTCGGGAGTAGGACGGCGGGTTGGCGGTTAGGGGGGTACGGGTACACGATCGGTACGGCAGGTCGCCCGTTCTCTTGGATTTCAAAATATTAATTCCGCCGACGGAACGCCGTTAAGTCGCGTCGTGCACGCGATGTTTTCATTATTGTTAGTAGCCTTGCTATTGAAAAGAAAGGCCCACCTTATGCCCCGGGGGGACAAGAAAGAAGGAGCCTTCTCGCCTCATCCTCTCGGACACCACGACAACAATGACACGGTAAGTGAGCTCGAGCTCGCGCTCATTACGGCCTCATTATGCAATTCCTGTTTAACCTTTCGCAACGTCTTCCAGCCGCTTTATTATTTGTATATCTTGTATTTGTAAACTATTACTGCTCGTAAAGCCGGGCATGGGAGCGTACGTACCCCAATAACCCCGTGCTTCTCGGGCTTATTGTCGTACGGGCGTTGGGGGCGGAGGGGGGGGGAGGAACTTTACAACCCGGGCCGGCGTCCTTGCGATTGAGACGGACAGCATCATCTACGCGCGACCCGAGCTTCCTCGGCCTCACCATCCCCAAAACGACCGCGAGCCCATTCCTTCCCGGCTCCGACTCACGGCCAGAAACAAATAAATACGTAAGCTCTTTATTTCCCAATTAGCCGTCGTTCGGCCGCACATGCAAATAAACGAGCGCGCTCACTCGCTCACTCACTCACTCACTCATGCGTATTTATAAAACGCGAATGGATTAACCACATCGTGATTCATGTATTATGAATCCTCGAGAACTCTTAACACTTTGCAAAAATATTATTGAAAATACGTATCTCGGCTAATATTTTCCTTGCTGTAGTGTAAAAAGCGTACACATTACGTATAATGCATTAAATGCTCGATATTTATCAATATTTCCTCGTTGGCTTACTTGTTATCACAAATAATTCGCATACCTTTATATCGGCTTTAAATAAAAAGACTGTTTACATGTCGCGGGGCAGAATCGCGTTTCTCGCTCGATAGCGATCGAATGATTTCGTTTGAACGATCCCGAGGATTATTCGTAAGCCCCTAGCGCTCCTCCTACATCGCCCCCCGCCCCCTCTCTCACCCACCGACGTCACCGCAGCCGCCGCCGCAACCACCTTAACACGCAGATTCGAAAAAGAAAAAAAAAAAGAAAATTTCAAGGGAAACTGCCAAGGACCTGTATATCATCCGACGTCGATTAGCTCTTAATGTGGCCTTGGCGGTGCGGGGGAGGGGCTGCTGCTCGATACCTCGATAACTACGGGAGATACGACCCGCGTTATTCCCGTGGCTCCCGCGATGGCACGACGGCGGATTGATGATGGGAAGTGGTCGGGTTGCGGATGGGGGCGAGGGGGAGGGGACCGAAAAGCCGTTAGTCGAAATGAAAAGGTCACCGAGAGCCGTGGCAGGGCGCAGTGCCCCACGTCGGAAAAAGTCAAGGTCGAAGCGGCAAAAGGTGGAGCGACCTCGGGGAGGGAGGAAAAGGCTCTCCTTCGACGTGGAGAAGGTAAACTGAGCGAGAGGAAGGGGAGCGAAGCGCCGCTCTCAAAGAGACCAA
This sequence comes from Ceratosolen fusciceps, assembly GCA_018883505.1. Taxonomy (NCBI): domain Eukaryota; kingdom Metazoa; phylum Arthropoda; class Insecta; order Hymenoptera; family Agaonidae; genus Ceratosolen; species Ceratosolen fusciceps. Next base: position 2,137,751 of record RCIC01000016.1, read on the forward strand.
CACTCGCTCGCTCCTTATCGTTCTCTCTCTTTCTAACGCTCCGGTGCTCCCCTCCTCCTCGCCCACCATCCCGCCGGAGCGGCGTCGACGTCGCCGTGCCCCGACCGATGACACCTGTGGCTCCCGAGCCTCGGTGCGCAACAGCCGCCGTCGCCGTCGCCGCCGCCGTTTCCACCATCGCCATCACCGTCACTACCACCACTCTCATCGCCGCCACCACCACCACCACCACCACCACCACTACGACCACCACCACTACCGCGAGTGGCACCGCCACCGTCACCGTCACCGCCACCGCCACCGCCACCGCCGCCGCCGCCGTCGACCGTCCTCGCCGTCGTAGAGTAGTAGTAGTAGTAGTGGTAGTAGTCGTTGCAGTCGTCGCCGTTGCCGTCGGCGCCGTCGTCTCAGTCCCGCCGCGACCCTCCTCCCGTTAATATCGTACGCGCGGCGAGTGCCTCGTGTTGTTGACTCGCGCGCGCGCCTGCGATCCCAACCTAACCTGCAGCGCGCGGCCCGGGGCTGGGCGCATGCGCGCGCGCGCGTGCCAGCCGCGCGCGTGTGATCACCACCGATACTGGGCTCTCGATACCTTGATAGCCACCGAGACCCCCCTCCCCACCCCCAAAATCCATCGACGTCAACGTCCACCCACCCCCCCCAAAACCGGTGGCGGCCCGGCCGACAGCCGCCACCCCCTAGAGCCCACCCTCGGACCGAGTGAACCTGACGGACCGAGGGCCCCGCGTGTGTCACTTGTGCCTCTGTGTGCCTGTGCGTGCCGTCCGTGCCGTGCCGTGCCGTGCGTGCGTGCGTGCGTGCGTGCGTGCGTGCCTGCGTGCGTTCGAGTGCCTCCCCCGTAGGAGAGAAGGGCCCTTTGATCGCCCCCCACCCCCTCCAGGTGGGGCCGAGAACGAGCAGCTCTCGCGAGAACTGCTGCTGCGGCGCCTACTTTGACGTGTCCTCGGCTCGAAACGAGAGAGCGAGCTCCTGGACCTCGGGCCAGGTCGAAAGTTGCCGCTCTTCAGGGGCAAGCGCGACAACTCGTCGGTCGTAACCCCTACCAGCGCCCCGCACGTCACCACGGCCACCGTTGGCTCAACGGCCCTACGACCGCCGAGGACCAGGACAGTGAAAGAACATCAGCGGCAACAGTACCAACAGCAGCAGCAGCAGCAGCAGCACCACCACCACCACGACCACCACGACCACCACGACCACCACTACCACGACGACCAATATCAACTCCGGGAGCCACGTACGAGCTGCGACGCTTTTCTTGGAATGCACGCATGTATGTATTGGCTGCCATTGCGCGAACGGCCCGGCTCCCCCACCCACCGCCACCCTCGACGTCCGACCGCCTCCCCCACCACCTTCGGAGCCACCACCCCGCGGAGCCGAGGAGTAGAGTCCAGTTCCTTTTTTTTTCCTCTTCCTTTCTCTCGCATACTGGTTAACCTCCTTTCGAACGTTTCTTTTTTCGTACTGCCCCCCTCCGCCCCTCTTCCTTCACCTCATCGAGCCCTCACCCGCGGCCACTCGGCAAGATAGCGACGGCGAGGAGGAGGAGGAGGAGGAGGAGGGGCGCGAGATTAAATGCGCCTCGCGTTCCAGAAGGTGACTTTAAATTTGCCGCGCTTTTTTAATTCTAAGAAAAATGAGTAAAAGTGCTTCTACGCGGCTGGATTCGCTTGTCCCCAAGGGGAACCGAGAAGAGTCGTATCGTGGGGGATCGAGTCGCGCAGCAGAGGGATATTCGGTGCGGAGCGGTTGCGACGGCGACGGCGACGGTTACCCGACTTCTAGGTTTCCTTGTACGTCGTACGCTCGGACGTCGTCGTCGTCGTCGTTGTCGTCGTCGTCGTCATCGTCATCGTCATCGTCATCGTCATCGTCATCGTCGTCGTCGTCGTCGTCGTCGTTGTCGTCGTCGCCGTCGCTGTCCACGTATGCGCGCGCCCACGTACATGTGCCTCGCACGGAGCCAGCGTGACGAAACAGACGTGTATATAGATAGATATGTAGTGCGCGAGCGCAATTTACGTTCGACGAGCCTTCGTTGCTCACCACGGGGATACGCTCAACGGCTTCGCTGCTCCCAAGTATCCGTATGCGCGTGTGTCCGTGGTCTCTGCAGCCGTCGACTCCCTCCGCCGCGAAACCCCGCTGTCGTCCCCGTCCACGTCCCCGTCCCCGTCCCCGTCGTAGTAGTCGTCGTCGTCGTCGTCGTCGCGACGACGACCGACTTTTCCTCCCTCTCCGGCAAACGACCGAGCTGCTCACCACTACCCACGTAAATCCTTATCATTCCGGTACGGCACCGACTTACGCGTGGCTACGTGTGCGTAAGCGCCAACGCACGTCGCCAAGCTCTCGTCAAGGTGGGGTACTGACTCGACTTGCTCGTTGAGTCCGCGGGCCCGTGGATTTCGTGGCTGGCCCCAAATGCTTGACCCTATCGGCTATTGGGGCCCGCGGGATGGGGCGGGGCAGGGTGGGGAGCGGTGAGGAGCGCGGGGGTGTCAACGAGGAACGGGACGTCCGCGAGCGGATTAAGGGAGACGCTCGCTCGCTCGCTCGCGGGGGGTGGGGGGAGAGGACATCGCGAGGAATATTTTGATCGCCGATATTGTTGACGTATTGGAAAATGTATCTCGAAGTCGAGCGTTTTGATTAACCGGGAAATTTGTTTACCAAACGTTTACTCTTTGTTTACCGGGATTCCCCGAAACGATTAAATTACTTTTATCGCCAAAGCCACGGCGCCGTGTGGGGGGGGGGCGAGCTTACGCGGGGCCGGAGATTTACAAAAATACGACGTGACCCGGCGACGCAACGATAAAAACCAGCTGCTCCCTTCCCGGTAAAAAAAAGCTCCCTTCCCCCCGTATAACCTCCACGCCGAGCGGGACCACCCAATAACCGAAAGCGCGTCGGCTCCATAGCCGTGTAATTGTCAGGTAGGGAGAGAGCGAGAGCTAGAGAGCGAGAGAGATATATAGGGGGGGGGGGGGAGGCTAAGCTCGATTCATCGAAACCAGTTGTTGCTCGGAGAGCCGATTCGAAAACATGGCCTGCAAAATATTTAGAAAGAAGCCATCGCAACACTCTCGCATTTAGGCTCCGCGTGTTTATAATCATTACTATCTATCCATCCTCCCCCACCTCCTTCTCTTTCGCCTCCTCCGTCCCGGCCTCCTCCTCCTTCTCCTGATAAGGAAAAAGAAAAAGGAAAAGGAAAAAGACAACGACACTTTGTTGGAGTTGTTAAAATATTTGCTCGAAACGCCCGAGCAAACAATACTTCGCCACCTACACTCGTTCTCGGGCGATCTAATAAAATTTAGGTCTCGGCTCATCTCCATCGGCGTATTTATTATCCGAGAAGGAGCTGCTGGCGCTCCGTACGTTGCGATACGTTGCGATACGTTGCGATACGTTACGATCCCCGAACGAGTCGCTCCGTCGATCCCTTTATATCGGCCTCGGACCATTCGTATAATTTTTGTACTCCCCCCGCCCCCCAATAACCCCCTTTTAATTTGAAGCCCTTTTCGTTAAGCACCGGTAGTGATTAGCATTGGAGCGGGGAAAGCGCTCGGTAGCCGAGATGAAGACCCGAGACCTCGGCACCTTCCCGTAAAGCAAAAATAACCTTTTTATGCCCTTTTAATAAGGAAGTCGTTTGCCGAAGCTAAAGCTAATAATGGATTGCGGAATTCTGTCGTCGACTGAGCGCCGCCGACGGTGTAGAAAACCCGTCATGAAATTCATGATTCGCCGTTGGTTGGCCCGACGGAGGTTCGACGGAGGATCGACGGAGGATCGACGGAGGTTCGGCGGTTGAGGGGGTCGCGTGGGCGGGGGAGTAGCGGCGGGTTACCATTATCGCGTACCTTACGTACCGGCCACCGGGTTAGGGAAAAACCTTTACGCGACCGCCTGGATAAAAGCTCCGTTGTACGCGTGCCCTGAGCCGCAGGTATTACGGGCACGTATGCGAACGGGGGAAGCGGGGAGGGAGCGCAATTTGTTTTGATGCTTCGCGCATTCTGCACAAATGAAACAAATGCTTACCGAGGTAATGCAGAATGACATTATTAGGCCAATAAATGTAACGATAAATTTAAATATCTCCGGTTGCGGGTGGGAACTTTGCCGACGAGGAGGAGGAGGAGGACGACGAGTCTCTTATTGCATATTTATACGCAGTAGAGTGGGGGGAGGAGGCCTGTTGTCAGCTTCACGTAACCGGGCCGTAATGGTTGGGATGTCGTACGGATGTCCTATTTTAGCAGGCTTAAAAAAAAAAAAGGAAAAAAAAAAAAAAAATAACGACAATGGTACACGCAATGCGGGGATAAATTCGATGCATCGGTCGAGTCAAGGACGGGAATTTCGCGCAATCGCCGATTAAAATTAACGGGGCTTCACGCTATTCCTGTAATAAAGGGGGAACGCCAAGCAGCCAAGCTCTTTCACCTCGTTCACCCGTTGAAAGATCCCTGTTGTTGTTGTTGCTGTTGTTGTTGCTGTTGCTGCTGCTGCCTAATGTTACGCCCGATGTGACAATACCTTGAGAAGTAAGGAGGGAGTATGTCATGACGGGGAGATGAAGTCGTTGGACGGACTCGGTACGGAGTACCGCGAACCAGTTGATTCATTGCCCTCGTTTCGTTCGCCCCCCCCCCCCCCCCCCACCCATTACTAAAAGTCAGCGTTAAATTAATTAATAACGTAGGAGGTGATTATTAGAAAGAGTCGGCCAACTCGCCGAGGCTATTTAACTTTTCGAATTAGGATTAGGCGACGTGAACCGCTAATTACAAAGTTTACATTTTATTCGGATACGTATTATCAGCAGCTTAAGGAATTATAGGGATTTTAAAAGACTCCTGGGTAAATGGGGCGGGGGTGGGGGGGGGCTCGGGATCGGCAATGGATGGCTCGTGCGTACCCTACCGCTTGACGATTCGTTCGCTCTTATTCTCTTATCGTTTTTCGAGCTAAGCGCAGATATCAATGTCTGCGACAATGTAAGTTTCCTCATTATTATTATTATCGTTGTTGTTGTTGTTGTTGTTGTTGTTGTTGTTGTTGTTATTGTTATGTTAGAAAACGGATTGATTAGTAGCGGGGGGCTGGTTTGGCTTAATTCATGCGCGAGTACCGGGGATACTCGTACTTGTCAAGCAAATGGATCGTTAATTGCCGCATAAAAAAAATGCCCTTAAATCCCCTGCGATCCAGGAAAGTCGGACTTTTCACTTAAAATATTTAAACGCGGTTGATTCGTGCCGACAAAGAGCAACGCCACGTGTCCCGTCCACCTTCTTCGAGCGTAATCTTCTTCTCGGGACGATGCACTCAATATGACGAGAGGACGTAAATCACGATCGCATTTCCATGTTGGAATCAATATACATTTTAATCGCCGACTTCTCCGCTCTCTCTCTCTCTCTCTCTCTCTCTCGTCTCTCTCTCCTCTCTCGCTCTGCTCTCCTTTAAATCCTCGTTGAAAACGCCTCGATTCGATGACGTATTATTGCGACAAAAGCGAGCACTTGGTCAAGACTTCTTCTTCCCCCCCCCCGCCAATCACTCTCTCTCTCTCTCTCTCTATTTACTTATCGAGTGGCTTCACCAACGCTATTTGAGCGAATTTTTCAACAAATTGAATTAACAGGCCTTCTACTTGTTCCATTTGCATAATAAAATATGTAAAATATTTCACAGTTGCGCTGAATTTACGAGCAACTTTTAAGTACAAAACATACAAAGTAGATAACTTTAATAATTAAACTTGCCCGTGACTTTATGACGTAAATTAATTTATTATTTATCAGCTAGCCCCCTCCGACCCGCCCTCCCTCCGACCCCCTCCGACCCCACCGCCGCCGACGCCGACGCCGCGCTTACGCACACTTCATTCATAAAAGCCAATTTGTTTTGAAGCTCGCGTTTTTGAAGATTAATCGGGCCCGTGCGTAATAATAATAATAATAATAATAATATGCAGATAGACGCGAGTGATTTTCAAAAGTGAATTCAGTCAGTTTTTTTCAAAGCCAGCGAGTTTATTATTGTAGCAGCAGCGGCGGCGGCGGCGGTGGCGGCGGGCTCTAAACGAATTGACCAGAGCGGGGAACTTCCTGCTGAAAATAATATTCCGCGGCTCCTTGTTGTGTGAACATTAAGAAGATAAGTGAACTCGTTGCTTAAATAATCGGATCGATAACTCGGTATGGATTATAATAATATTATTTTATGTACTGTAACGCTCAAACGATAGATTCGTAAGCCTGCCGGATTATTTTCATCTCCTGCGCTTTAACGACAATGATGCTTTATTACTTCTGCTCACGAGTCCCTAATAAATACCTGATATTGATATTTAATTTACGAGAGAGAGAGAGACGCAGAGTGTCAAAAGGATAATCGCGTGTTTACGAAACGAAATCTTCCCACCTCATTATTTTCTCGAAGCTAAGTGAATTAAATGAGGATTGGCAAACAAAAATAAATAAATAAATAAATAAATAAATAACTAAAGCGGCTCGGTGTTCGAGTGTGATTTTTTTTAACGCGATTTTAGGATTTCGGATAGGCGAATTTTATACGATTTCTGCCTATTGTGGCGTATGTAAACGGATTTACTCGATAATATTATTTGAGCTCAAATAGGCAAGCGCGTTTTTTTTTTTTTTTTAATTCTCTCTCACTCTCGCTGTAATCGAATTTGCAGTCTCGTGGCAGTAACAACAACAACAACAACAACGCGTTTAAAAGGAAGATAGAGAGACAGAGGGGAGGGGGGAAGAAGAAAAAAAAAGAGATAAAACGATGTCGCCCGATTGATGATGCATCGGCGGGAGCACCGGTGCTCGTCATCTATCACTCCCCCATCCCCTCTCCCATCCCCGCCCCGTCCGCCACGGACCCGTCGCCGATATTACGACATCCGGCGACCTTTCCTACCCAATGCGTAATTAAGGATTTTCATAATATCGAGGGCCGGGATTGAAAATACGAAATTAACCGTAATAACGGGCTGCCGTAAATTTGTTAAAGCTAATTTCCTGGTTAAGGAGCAGATAAATCTCCCATTGGCGTATATTCTTTAAAGCGCACAAGGACCATTGGATTTCGCGGTTGCCGTTAAATTGCATAAGCCCATTGTCGTTCTAATTACTCGAGTTCGCGTATACACACGTCTTCACTTATTTGTTTGCTTACATTTTCTTTTTACGGCCCGAGCGCCAAGAGCCGCTCGCAACAACTGCCAAGGAACTGCTGCCGTAAACGCTCCGTATTATTTAAGCGGCGACGTCGGAGATAAGATTAGGCAAAACAAAACTATTATTAACTGATGGGTCGGGCGAGTGTATATCGAGCCGAGCCGAGCCGAGCCGAGCCGAGCCGAGCTGAATAATTGCCGAACGCGAGCAGGGACCCGACGCTCCCGAGTACTCGGTAAGGACGGTTGCGTGACCGCGCCCGTCGATGTCCGAGCCCTTAAACGGCATTCGAATAGGAAATCATTACTCGATGACCCTTTGCAAGGCTTATTATAATTTCATATTTGATATTGTAATTGGCTTCGTCGCGTCACTTGCTTACGCCACTTTTATTTATTACGATAATAGGAAATAAGTAAGGCGGTGTGATACGAACGGATAAGGCCGCCGCGCTGTTTCTAATTAATCAATCAGAGGGATCCAAGAGGTGCCCAATGATTTTCGTGCAGAGCCTCGCTCGTAGGAAGCCGTTGCGCTAGTACCTAAGATCCGTTAAAAGCGTAAGAATTTGAAAGAAAGAAAAGAAAGAAAAGAAAGAAATATTGCGAGGAAGGAGCACGAGAGAAGAAGTATTTGGTGCGAAACGTGTTATTGACTTTTGTCGTTAAAATGGAATATTCGCGGCTCGCGTATCCTATAGACGAGCCGTGGCCTGCAAGACCAGAAAATACAACAATGGAACAGTAAAATATTCATCGAGAGATTTTAGAGTCTGTGAAAACGGAGGGAAAACGTAGCCGCGGAGCGCCTCCGCGTATTCCTGGTGCTGCTGCTGCTGCTGCTGCGGTGCTGGTGGCGGGGGCGAGGAGGAATGTATCGTATAATCACGTCGAGCGCGGAGCGAATAATACCGGTTAATTGGCCAGTTGATTAGCGTGGCTTGTCAAGTATACAAAAGCGACCACCAAATGAAGTTATTAATGTACGAGTCTGCGGCGAAAGGGGACGGCTCCCCCGGATTACAAAACAACGCGTAAGCAATTTTCGAATTTTCCCTGACGCGAGTAAGGCAAACATCCCGGGTCCACTTGAGATATCAGCCATCGAACCCTTATCGCCGGCTATTTTCGTCTTGCAGTTCACTTATCTCGAGACTGCCAAGGGAAAAGCACACCGATGAAGTCTCGATATATCTCTCTCTCTCTCGCTCACTCTCTCGCGCTCGCTCACTCACTCGTGGACGCAAGCGCGCACTCTAGACTCCGAGTCGTCGCACATTCCGCGGCGAACGGATTCCGGAGCGTTTTCTTCGAGAAGTAGCACGGCTTACGGTACAGCATTTTCCAGTCGAGGACTCTTTGAGCGCCGTGTTCGTCCGTCCGTCCGTCCGTCCGTCCGTCCGTCCATCCGTGCGTCTCTATCGTGCGCTCGCTCTGGCTCCCCGTCACTTCTCCCTCCCACCTACTCCACCTCGTAGTCGTCGTAGTCGTCGTAGTCGTCGTAGTCGTCGTAGTCGTAGTCGTCGTAGTCCCTCCGTCAGTCCGTCCGTTTTTCTTCACGTTCTTTTCCTCTTACTTTTTTTACGTTCGGCGCCGTTCGCCTCTTCGGCTCGTGGACACGGAGACGCATTTAGCGTCGATGCGCGAGCCAACGGATTTAGGCCTCACCCGTATAATTTTCGCTTTGATTAGGCGCGTCCTCGTGGAGCGGGGGAGGGGGGCGGGGCGGGGGGTCGGACGAAGCGAGGAGCTCGAGAGCGGATCGCCGTGCTATTAAGCAGCCTTGTACTTTAACGGGTCAGGAGGGTGGCTCGGTTCGGTAAGAGGAGTGGGAGAGGGACGACATCCGCGATGTCTCTCTCTCTCTCTCTCTCTCTCTCTATCTCTCTCTATCTCTCTAGCTCACTCTTAGCGGTAAGCCAGACTAAGCTAAGCTAGCTAAGCTAAGCTCGGACTCGCTCCTAACGAAAAGCCAATTTCACGGCCACGTCGCTCGCTACGAGAATTCTGCAACGAAAGTAGTATACCGCGCTCGGAAAATATTATTATTCCACTGGCTGTAAAAAGGCCTTAAGGTCTGCGCCCGTATCATGTAAGTGTATCACTTTCACATTCTATTCATGGGATACGGAATGCGGATTCGCGGGCAGCTGCTATCTTGCGAGCATCGTGCCTTTATTGTAAATTAAAATAAAAAAGTGAAGAAAAAAGAAAAAGAAAAAGAAAAAGAAAAAGAAAAAGAAAACGTCCCCCCTCCCCTTCTTTACGTGTATTCGTTGGAGATAATGAAAAGCATTGAGTACACGAATTGGACTCGCAATTCGACTAGTCGTAATGTAAATCGGCTGGAAGCAGCGCGAACGAAGCCTTCTTTCCCGATAAAGTTATCGGGCCCCCTCCCCCCCGTGTGCGCTATCGAAAGGGAGCATTTTATAATTTTTATCCTCGTTACGAGTCGCGAATACTAAGAGTCGCAAAGAAAGGAATTAATTTTCATTATTGGCCGTGTTACCGCGTCCGCTCGCACCCCGTCCCCAATACCTAATCCCCAATAATCTATAATATTCGCATCTATAACAGACTACTCTTTATCTATATTACCTGTACTAACTACCGTTCGGTCCCCTGCAAGTAATTCTATCAAAGCTCAATTTCCAGTCTTCTGTGAGTGATGCAAAAATCATTCTTACGGCACCGAAACTCGTAAAACTCTGCAATTTCTTAATAAACCGCTCGATCCCAAAGACTGCGATTGCTCTACGATCCCCCCCCTCTCTCTCTCACACACGCCGTTACTTTATGTCTTGCCTTGGCGATAGAGCTCGGACCTAATAAAGTACTTGGCGTTAGATAAAAGGAACGAGGAAAACTTTAATTTCACCTACTCAAGTCGGCGTGGAGCGCTGCAATTGTATCCCGCGTACTCGGAATGGAGAAGGAAAAACAAACGTCTTCGACTCTTAACGAAGAGTGAAAAACTTTTAAGAGAAATTCGTTAAGTTGCCGGTTTATGTTAAGCGGCCCGTTCTTACTTAATCTGTCTTAGGTAAATGTGCGTCCGAGTCCTATTCTCTACTAATAAATACTACCCCAATAATCATCGAGCGGACTGACTTATTTATTCGATTTATTTTCGATCGAGGGGACCGCGACGTGTATTATTACCAAATATTGCTTTAATAATAATAACAATAATGATGATGATGATGATGACGACGATGACGATGACGATGGTAGTAGGCCACGGAGAGTCTCGATTGTCTGCTGCATTAGAAATCGATTCAGTCGAATTATATTTATTTAAATAATAATAGGCCGCCCGATTGCTTTATCAGAGTAAATCAAATTTTATCAGGTATCGCCGAAAAATGTACACACGCCTGTTGAAACAAATATGCTCGCCCATACGTATATTGATACAATTGTGAATAACATAACGCCGTATGGAAATTAAATATCTGTAAATAGAGATAAATCGCGGAGCGAGAGGGGCAGGGACGGAGGGGGACGGAGGGGACGGAGAGGAGCTCGTTTAATCATTGCGACACGTTGTATGTAATTATTATACATTATTATTCCGTTAGCGGAATGGAGAGCATCGCGAATAGATTAAATAATAAATAATACAGATATGAGAATAGGGATTGTGCCCTCCAACGTAACGAAAAAAACATGTTTTCTCGGGAGGGCAAATATTTATTTTTATCACCTCCGGGAAGGAAATAATAAAATAATACGTGTGCGGCTTAATCATCGGCTTCGAACACGTCGAGGAAACATTGATGCGCAAATATCAAAGTAAGACTGGAAAGTCATACTTACCCAATTTCGTTCGGACCCCTTTAAACTCTAGATTAAGACCAGAAAAAAAAGGCCTTAAAACGTGCTTGGCTTATTTCGAAAAGAAAAATTTAAATGCCAAACGGTCCGTGGTGCTGGGGAGAGGTGGTGGGGAGGTGGGGAGGGAGTAGGTCGTAAAACTTGACGGACAAGAGAGCAACGATGCCGCCGATGAGTTTGTTCTACATCGACGGCGGCTCGGCTCCCTACGACCACCTACGGCTCGTTGGCAGGTGATTGGCGGGGTGTGGGGAGGGGTGGGGTGGTTTAGCGGAGAAGAAGAGTGCATGGAATAGCGCGTTGTCGTTAAATTAGCGTAACGCCGACGTTGGCTCGGATTCGGTAATCTCCCCCACGTTGGGACGAAGATATCGGGCGAAGAATAAAGAATCCTTCCCCCCCCCCGCCCCGCGCTGCTGCAGGCGATAGCCGTTGGACGTTTTATCAGTGCAGTATTTTCCAGGCAGTGAAGCGTTTTCCGGGACCTGCGGGTGGGTCTCCCTTTACCTCCGGTCCCCGACGACGATATAAGCCCCTAGAAAACGTGATCGTTACCCGGGATCATTGGGATTGGTCCCCTAATTAACTCTGTGCCGTTAATGAAGATCGCGGCGCGGCGCACGTCCTTGACTCGATTCGCCCCCCCCCTCGCCATCCATGCCCGTACGTAATCGAAAGTTTTGCGCCTCTTTCGGCATGAGCGAGCCCACGAAGAGAGCAGCGACTGTTCGTTGGTTCGTCGTCGACCGATCGATTCTCGCTGTTGTCCCACCCGCGCGGTTCGGCACTCGCAGGCGTCGAACTCGGCCGATAGCGATCCGACGTTTCGTCAGTTTCTCTTTCGGGACGAGAAGCAGGAACTAACTGGAGCTCCAACACTCCATTCCACCCCGACCCCCGCCGCCGCCATCTTCCACGCTCCGCGGCCCCTCTACGAGCCACGCGGTAAGGCCACCGTCGTAATCCACGCACTCCGCTGTCCTCCCCCCTCCCTCTCCCTCCGTCCTCTCCCTCCGTCCTCTCCCTCCGCCGCTCCCCTCCCCCCCAGCCCCCCCCACCACCTGACCCCGCCGCCTCGTATTACCCCGGAGCTCTCGCAGTATTATCGTCGTACTTTCCAACCGCGGAGCGGATTATTTTGCATAAGTACTTTAGCGGCCCGACCTTGGATATAAATAAGACCCAATAAAATGCCTCTTAAATTCCTGGAGCATTTCTGATTTTATGATAATTTACAGCTACGAATAGTCTCCTTCGGCGCTCTTTTTTCCACTTACCGACTCCATCTTTTCCACGTCTCTCTTTTCATTTTCTTATTCCCACCTCCCTGCCCCTTCCCCTTTCTTCCCCTTTCTCTCTCTCTCTCTCTCTCTCTCTCTCTCTCTCCTACCTCTTAAAACATCAGATCAGACGAAGAGAATGCCACGAATTACTGTCACCTCTATGAAATACTAGTTTCCATATACGGCACGTCGAATTCCCGAGCCGTCGAAATTAAGCGATAAAAATTTGTATTCGTTATCCGAACCGGCAATTAAAGTAAGAAAAATAATAACTCATAATTAATCAACGGGACCGAAAAAAAAAAACGACTGATTTGACAATGAAATCGTCAGAGCTGCTCGACCGACAAAATATTTTCGCCAATATTTTTCGTCGCTTCTCCGAATAATACCTTTTTATCTTCTTCTTCTCCTCCTCCTTCTTCTTCGTCTTCGTCGTCTTCTTCGTCGTCGTCTTGTTTCTCGTTCTTTTATTCCCCTTCCCTTTCTTTTGCCCGTTTATTCGGACGCTCTTCTGCAAAGGCGCGTTTTAAATTAAAATTCATAATCCCATTTTCCCTTTCGTATTTCGCATGCTGTCGGGATTCACGAAATCACGTCGACGTTAAAAGAGATTTGATTCCTTCGTATTAATTATCGACAATCGTTGGAAAAATTGAATGCAAATTACACGTCGCGTTAAGGAACTCGAGAAATTCTCTTGAAGAAGTACAAACAAACATGTAAATAAATCTGCGCGCATTTTCCTTCTTTTATTTTATTTTATTTTTTTTTTTTCATTTCTCTCTCTCCTCCCAGTCAGCCGAGGCTCGGATGTATAAAATAATACCGTTCCTACGATCAAAGGTAAATATTGTTTTTTCTTCATCTTGCCGAGGTGAAGCTACAGAGTCGCGCATAGACGAAACAACATATGATGGCTACGCGCCCAAGCTTATTGATAATGAATATTGTATATAAACAATATGGCACAACGCGACAATACTGTTCGCACCATCGGAATTTACGTTGAGCTTGAACTTTTTTTTCTTCCTCTTCATAAGCAACGTGTTTTTTTTTTTTTTTTTGCTCTTTGTTGTTGTTGTTGTTGTTTTCTTTTCTTTTTTGCTTTTTTTATTTTAAAAAAAAGAAAAAAAGGAGAAAAAAAAACTCGCTTACAGCCGCTGACCGATTTCTTTGGTTTAAATTTTTTTATAGAATTTAATTTTCAGGAATTACGAATAAAAGTTTCTTTGGCAGTATTTTTGTATTTTTTTTTTGGTGACATTCGAAAAATGTTTTACGACTAAAAATATCGTTACATTATTATTATTTATTTTTTTTTTTTTTTTATTTATTTATAGGTGCCTTGACTTCGTTTATTTATCTCCGAAAGACAAATAATGAAATGAGCTAAAATTAAAAATAAAATTTATCTTGGACTTTTTTTTTATTATTTATTATTATTGTCTTTACGGAGAAGGCGATATTATTATACGCGCATTCAATAATATTGTGAGCGAATAAAGAATGCCGTTGCGTGTGATTTTAACGTTAATAATCGTTTGGATTACTACGTTCGTTCGTTGGGCCTTTTGCGCGACAAAAGGATGCGCGTGCTCGTGTTATTTACAACATTTACAATATTATTGACCTCCCAACGTCATCAGGCCCTTTGCCAGTTGCACGTATTTCTTATTGGCAAGAGGTATAATCATCGCTTTGGCTTTATTGTAAGGATAATCGTTGTAATTATTTTCAAGCGATTCGTCAACGAGCAACGGAACTGGAATTTTTTCGTATCCCATAGGAATGTTATTTATTGGCCGCGCGCGTTCCCTACGAGAAGCCGTATTTGGCAATTTATTATTAACCTTTGGAAAAGGACGTGTGAGTCATTGGTGATCGATGTATCTTTACCATTTGGATGTAAAAGTTCTTCATTGTTTCTTCCCAACTTGTGTGCGCGCGCCGGCAAAGGCGCTCCTGATATTTATAACGTATTGTCTCTGGTGCTTCTCGCAGCTAAATTATGCCCAATCGAAACTCAAGGAATAATAGTAATAGTAATAGTAGGAGCGGAAGCTGTTTGGACGGTAACTGTAAGCTCATCGAACCACGAAATGCAATAAACAAATAGGCCTCGCGTACTGCATAACGCAATTACTTATGGATTTCGTATATAATAATTATCTCCCGCTCCTCGAAACGATATCATCATTATTATATTGCATAGTCCGTGTGAATTCAGCGTTTATTACGATTGCTCCCTTTCTTTCTATTTCCAGTCAGAGTCCCGCGTCTGAGCATTAAAAAAAAAAAAAAAAAAAAAAAAAAAAAAAACCTTTTCCGGCGGCCTCTGTCCCGACATCCGCTCTTTATTTATTTATGCTCCGAAGCAATAACAAAAAAAAAAAAACGAAGTAAAGGAAACAAAGTAAAGAAAAGAGAAAACGTGGAGACACTCGAATTGCATAATATGTGGCGAAAAATAATAATAATAAGAGGATATCGATTATTCATTCGTTCGTTCCTTCGTTCCTACGATCATTCATTTATAGATCCGCGAGATGTGGTGGTGGGAAATGCCAATCCCTTGAAAAAACAACAAATATTCGCCATCCAATATTTCATTGTATGTAGCCCATACATAGCACATTATTACGGATGATTACGCGAGGAGGAGGATTTTTTTCTGTTTCCCTCTCGTAAGTCGGCGATTCAATTTCAATTTTCCATTTTCTCGCTTGGAAAAAAGCTCTTACTCTTTCGAATGCTCGTCGGGAATGGTACTCGAAAGCGTAGCTCGTTTTTACAAAAAAAAAAAAAACTGACGATTCGCATTGTCAGTCATTTTCAGTCGTGGGACGGAGACTGTATTTTACAAATTGCGTAAAACCGTATTGTTCCAGAGTCACGGGTGCTGGTGCACGCCAGGATGATATTTAAGAGGCTAATGATTTTGCTCTGTAAAATACAAGTCTGCGATATCCGATAGGCCACTACATTGAGACTCGGGCGCAATACTGAATAAAACGAATACAGAAAATTGATCATTAGACGACGATTAATGCGCCTTATGGAGTTGTATAGAAGAACGCGTGTATGGCGAGGAGGATGTCGAGAGAGAGAGAGAGAGAGAGAGAGACAAAGGAATTACTTTTACCGGATTTATTTAAACGGATGATGCCCGATGATTTAGCTGGGATCTTTTAATATTTTATATAAATGAACGTAAAAAATTATTGGGGTATCGGGTCGACAGAGGAGGATAAAAGATGTCGATAAAATTACAAGACTCAATTCCACTGGATGGTATAAAAATGTAAATTTATAGGATCGGCAGGAGTAAATGGACGCGAGGAGGAATGCGAATTAAAATTGAGCTCATACGACGAGGCCGTACGTAACATTATCGAAATATGCAAGTTTTTAAGAAATCAATAAGGCTTAGCAAATTTATACGGATGTTTTGTAAGGGAAGGGGCGCGAGGCAAGAATCGCGAGGGGCAAAGGACGGGGAATAAAAGTAGGACAACAGTGTCTACAGGACTGCAAAAAAAAAAAAAAAACGAATACCAACTTACACCAACTAACGTTGTTATGTCCTAGTGGAGCAACGTGCATGTGGAAATGAACTTATAAAATAATTGTTTTTTAAGCGCGTATTGCTTACGGCGGTCATAAGGCCCCATAAGTATTGCCGTATGTATGGGTAAACAATAAAAATTGCTCGGTAAAATCAAATAGTTTTCGGCCCGTGATAACTACGGGGTGTCTTGAAAGTATCCAGTTTCTTGAAGTTCAGCCAGTTTCTTTGAAAGTATTAATGATCGCGAATATGAAAGAGGAGGCGAGACATAAAGAGCTTTATGTGGAGGATCCCTACATTATCGGCAGAGCTCTCTCTCTCTCTATATATATATATATATGCGTATTCGCGTACAGCGAACGGTTGAGAGTGGTAGGAGGGGGGTGGGTGGGGAGGATTGCCAAGGCTAATCAGCCGCCGTCCCCGAAAAAATGGGCCTCCATCGTTTTTTACGCACGCAGTTTTTGCAATTGGAAAGTAAAGGATTCTCGGTAGGGAGAGCGGCGGCGGTGGCGGCGACGGCGACGGCGATGGCGGTGTCGGAGGAGGAGGAGGTGGAGGAGGTGGAGAGTAAAAAGTAACAAGAGTAAAGAAAATCGGCAGAAAAGAAAGAAAGAAAGAAATCGCGCTCGCGTTGTTTTGGTCGGTTCGTTTGTTAGTCCTGTTCTGGCCGGGAAGGTACTTATCGCAAAACGGATTTATTCGCTGCATCGGGCCTTACGACGGTTCAACAGCGAAAAGAAAGTCTTTGCTTTCAAATTCATCGTGCACGTAGGCTTACATCGACAGAGGAGGAGGAGGAGAGCACACGTAGAGCCGCACCGGCGCACACGCACAGGCACGCGCAATCAGGCAGAGAGAGAGAGAGAGAGAGACGTCGAGCTAGTGAATTTACGGGTGGTCCCGGAGAAGCCGGGCACGGTGGAGGAGGAGGAGGAGGAGGAGGAGGAGGAGCGGCCGAGTCCCGGGGTTTTTCCGGGCAAATTCGGCGGCCCCCCCCCGACTGCTGATACAAGGGGTCAAAAGGAAGGGTAAAGACATCGCACGATCCAATCGGAGTCGATGGGGGTGGGAGCGACTGGTCCCAGGGTCCCGGAACACATTATCCTCGCGGCTCTTAAGGGGTTATTGGGGTCCGATCCCCACCCCATGACCGAGGCTGTTGCATCCGCCTACACGTAGTAAACACGTATCCATCCCCTGTTGCAGACGGCGCATAGCTGAGAGCGATAAGAGCGAGTGCTTTGATGCCGCGACGTAGCGGAGCGGCGACGACAGCGGGAGCCCCCCCACCTCCCGAGCCCCGCTGCCCAGCGGCCAAAGTGAATGGGAGGACGAGTGGAGGCGCCGCCTCGGCCGCGATGCAGGAGCGTAGCGCAAGGGCCCCGAGCCCGTAGCTCCACCAGCAGCACACCGACCCTGCGCCCGCTGCAACCCAACAACAAGACAGAGCGCCAGTGCCAGTGACAGCGAGCACGAGATAGAGAGAGAGAGAGAGAGAGTGTGTGTGTGAGAGATAGAGAGATAGAGATAGAGAGAGTGAGAAAGGGAGAGCGGAGCCAACGTTCGACAACATGCCGTCCTCCGCTGGTTATTACGACGACAGGAATCCGCTTCTCAAGGGCACGCTATCCAGGTGAGTAGTGGTCACTCTTGCATCTTTATTTGCGTGCGTTGTCGCGGGCTCTTGTTTAATCGGCCTCGCCTCTTCTGGCCAAAGCCCAATAACCCCACGGAAGTGAGGACTCTCGGTCGCAGCGAGAGAGAGAGACTGCGTGTCACCGTGTCCACCCCCACCCCCGAAACACCAACGCCGTCCTGTTACTACCAGTCCTGGTCCTTTATCATTGTCAAAGCGGTCATCCCCCCCCGTCCCGCCCCGCCCTAGCCGACCGTCGGCCTGTCTCGAGACGAGGGCCGATGCTAATTAAGCCCAGAGGACTAATTGAAAGACCTCGTATCCTGGGCTACGTACTACACAGTTTCGCTTAGCTGGTCATTACGCCGACACGAATGCACGTACGTGCATATAGAGGCGCGCCGGTTTATCCCGACTGGCATTGGGCCTCGAGCGCTAATCCAACCCGCGTTTCTTATTTATTTATTTATTTTTTTTTGTTTTGCTTTTGTTTTTTTTGTTTCGCTTATGTCCGAGCGCCAGAAAATTATCCGATAATTTTGAAGTTTTGATTTCGGGTGAAGTCGCGGTTCGTGTTGTAGTGACCCAAGAAGCTCCGCGAGTTTTACCGCGGAGACTTAGCGCGAGTAACGGGGCGGGTTGGAGGGGGTGGGGGGGACGGACGGACGGAGGAGCAGCAGCAGCCAGAAAGGAACCCCGTTGGAAAAGCTATCGATTCGCTGCGGATTTTCCGCTCTTAAATATTACATGTGCTCCGGCACCGACTGCGAGCGACCGCCGACCGTCGCTCGAGTTGCGGTGGGGGGCAGGCGGGTCGAACGAAGGAGCGCGTATGCGCCGAGACGGAGATTGAAAGTACAACAACTGGTCGTTGTACACGAGTGAAAGTTACTGTATTAGATAGAACAAATTGAATTGACACTGGGAATTCCGAGTCGAGGCTCTCGGCAATTGCAAAAAGCCCGATGATAATCGCCGACGGGGCAATTATTAGTTATTAATTATATTATTAACAACAGCGGATCGCGCGAACGGAGGCGAAGGTACCCTCGACGATGTGGCCGTCCAGCGCATCCCCAGTGCTCCATAAATCCTCTAAAGTTTACAATCGTTCGCCAATAACCCCAATAACAGAGCACGGGGATTCAGGATCACATTATTGAAATATGGCGGGGCCGGGGAGGGAGTGCGTTTAACGTATTTTTTTTCCCTCCTCCTCCTCCTCCTTCACCTTTTGTCGCGCTTCTTATTAAGAAATAAGGAAATGGACCGGTGCCGCCGCTGCCGCAGCTACTCGATCGGCTTACGTAAGCTGAGCAAAATCTGAGCAAAATCCTTAGTAAAAACGCACGAGTCCGTTGTATTTTTGCCTTCTGTCACTTACGAAGGCGCTCGGGGCTCAATTGACGGGGTCAATTCGCAATCGCGAAGGAAGATTTTCCCGAATTTCCCCCACGGAGACCCACTCCAGCCCTTTTTTTTGCACGAGAATGTCAAGCGGTCCGTTTAAATGGTGTGGGGGCGGTCAGCAACAGGGCGGAGGGCGGAGAGGGGGGCGGGGCAGGGACGCGGGGTCCCATTGGAAGGCAGAGGGAAAGCGTCGGGGCGCCGCGGAGTTCCCGTGGAAACGGGTGGAAATTCAATTATGCCGACTCCTTGGCAGTAGCGTCAGGGACGAAGGGTAATGAAAGGGACATTACGTGACATTGCGCGAGAAGGAGCGAGCGGTCCCGTTCTTTCCGGACTAATGCCGCGAGGAGTAGGCGCCGGTCCTCGGATCGTTGACCGACGTCATCGAGGACAGTCGCGGATCGTCATCCCCCGGTGGGTGGGCGGGCGGGCGGACGGGGGGTGGGACCGTGTCATCTCTTTGTCCCCAATTCACCCGTTCGAATCACCATCGACTCGACGTTGCTCGACGTCGCCCCTAAAAATATCTACTCCCACGAACGGGGCTGAAGGTTATTGGGCCCGTAAAGTGGGAGGTATCGGCTGGAAAAACCTCGGGAAACGCTCACTGATATGCTCGCTCGGCAAGAGCCAATCCTTTTACGCAACTTCTTACTGACATTGACTGTCTCGCTCCTTGAGTTTATCTAAGCTCTCTCTCTCTCTCTCTCTCAATGTCTCACACAGACACTCCTTTGCCGAAAATCACCAGACTCGGTCTGATTCGCGGGGGGTTATTGGGGTGGAGGGGATTGATCGGTGCAAGCGCGCGGCAGAGAGAGAGAGCGAGAGAGATAGAGAGATAGAGAGCGGCTTGGTAACGAAAATTCTCGGCCTGTCGAGGGAAGACAAAGAGAGTCAGTTTCAAAAGACGCGGTCGAACAAAAGCCAATTACTCGTCTCTTTTATTTAAAGATTTTCCAATGAATTATATTCGCTTTAATCTCGAGCGTTGCCTTAGCGGCTAAATTCGTTGCCGTGATTCAATTCTCCCGCGACGTTCCGTCCGAGTCTAAAAAGGCAAAGAACGAATACTGCGGACGGGGGCAGGGGGGGAGAGCGGGGGCGGGGAGGGTTAGTAGGCGCCGTGCTGGACCGAGAGGTCCGCGTCCGGGTAATCAGATATACGCATACGTACGTACGTACGTACGTACGTATACATTGTTGTTTCGTGCGCTCGGGTCGTTCGTGTTATCGGGCGAGGCGTCAATTGGCTAAAAGGCCCTCCCCAGGTGAAATATCGCAATCGGCGTAGGCCGAGCGATCGGCAAAATATTAATGAGCTCGATCGATAATGAAACTTAAGATGCGTATCGCGTGTTAATTGCATCGGATACGTAAGCCGACGTGTCACCATTAGAGTAGGATCCGTCTTCTTCTTCTTCTTCTTCTTCTTCTTCTTCTTCTTCTTCTTCTCGACCGTCTTCTGCTGGTGGGGGTCGACCTTGCGGCTCTCTGACCCAGATCTGCCAGACACCGCGATCAGCCCCTTTCCTCCTACTCCATCTCCTACTCCATCTCCTCCTCCTCCTTCTCCTCTGCCTCCTCCTCGCACGGTTCACCGAGAGCGGCCGAGGAAGTGCAGCAGCAGCAGCAGCAGCAGCAGCGCAGCTTCCTTGAAAGAGGACAGGTACGAGCAATGTCCCGGGCGCTTACGTGGACATTCCGTGGCTGCTCCCTAGGTATAACGAAAGGAAGGCCCGGGCACGTTCGCGATCAACGACCTTTTATTTTAATTAAAGTCCGGCCGTCCTGGCCGACAGCCACCCGAATAGGCCAAATAGGCTCATTGCTTGACAAAATGTTTAGAAAGCCGCGGCCGATCTCCCCTCTCTCTCTCTCTCTCTCCTTCCCCAATAACCCCTTTCGGTTACCTTTCCGTCACTGACATTGCTGCATTAATAGGAGTCGGGCTGGTAAGGACGGCCGTTGCGGGGGGGATGGGGGCTCAAGGATGCCAGACGCAGTCCGGTCGATTCGGTCGTCGGCGTGTGCAGGTGCATTAAAAAGAAATGGCGAGCCGCGGAGCCCCGGTGAACTAAATATGAAAATCACGAAGGCAATTAGCGTTTACGAGCCTCTGTGCCAGGAGCTTTAGCTTCAGTGGGAGGCCTTCTACTCGGCTCTTGCCAAATGTTCTCCAGTGCGCGGTGAGCGTGTGCTCGGTGCGCCTCTTTATAAAAGCGTTATGCTGTCCTCGTCGTTAATGGATTGATCCCTGGCCCATTATCCGCCTTTCTCTCTATCTCCCTCTCTCTATCTCTCCCTCCCTCCCTTTTCCCCTCTGCGTCGCTCATCAACGGGGGTGGATATACATAGCACCCTATGTAGGAGGTGCTCGGGTGCACGTGCGCCACCAAGGCGACACGTAAGCCGTGGCCGTCGCCGTCCCGACGCATGGCGCAACGACTTTCCTTTCCTTTCTACTCGCCTCCCACCCCGAGGGTGCCGTCACCCCCCTCCGCCCCTCTCTCTCTCTCTACCTCTCTCAGGTGTCGCTCGAAAGAGTTCGACGAGGCGAACGAAGCGAGACGGAATCGCAGTAACGGCGAGCCGAATTTTCAAGACGACGTCCTCGAGATTCCAGGCACAGGCGCGCTCCAGCTTGTTTAGGACGCGTCCGAGGAGAAGCTCGATGATTCATTGCAGGGGAGCTGCTGTTCCGCCTTCTAGAAACCGACGGGGAGTTTCGTCACTCCGTGATGAAACGCTTCTTGCTCCATCCCTCCCACCTCCCCCCCTTAATAATCCCTCACCCGTCCCATCCGTCGGGTTTATTGCCCGGCTATAGCTTTCCTCGGCACTTGTCTTCCTCCCACCCTCGCGGCAACGACTCCGCGTCGCTCCTCCTATTCCGTTCTCATTCGTCGGCTCGAATTATATTACGTATTACATGTAGGTCGAGGTAGGTTTCCAGCAGCCACGGGCCGACCGACCGACCGACCGACCGACCGAACGCTCGAATTAGTTGCAATTATCCGCACTCCCCTCCCTCCCATCCCTCCCATCCGCCCATCCGCCCATCCACCCATCCACCCCGACCGGGGCCATTCATTACCTATCGAAATGAATAATTTCAAATTGTACAACTTTCGTCGCGTGTACGCGAGCGGGGGGTGGGGGTGTCCGACCCATCGGCATTGCGCCTTCCCTAACGAAATCCAAGCGACAATCCCTCCCTCCCCTCCCCCCACTCTCGTAGTACTCGCAATCGCTATCTGTGCCGTCCCAAGTGCAACCGCTTCTCTCTCACCCCCGCCACCCTTGTACCTCTCCAGTCCAGCACTCGAATCGATCAGTCATCAGCAGCCTGTGCCGTTGCTACTGCTACTGCTACAGTCGGCGAGCTTATCCTACAGAAAATAACAAAACCAATTGAAAATTATCATTTACATGCACTTTTGTCCCACTATGCCGAGAGAGAGAGAGAGGGGGGAGGCTCCCCGTTATGCATAATAATGAAAGAAAAAAAAGGGGGGGGGTAAAGAACGTCGTAACGTTGCCCGAACCTGAGAAAGTCCGTCCTTACGAATGACGTAATAACGAAATCCGAATGGAATTACAATAGTAGTAAATGGATGCCGAATATATCAGGGCTTCTCTCGATGCTGGTGGAGAAGAACTTTTTTCTCGACCCCCCACCCCTCCCCCGCGGCTGCCGATGCTGCCGGCGAGGTAATTTAATAATAACGAGACAAAAAGTGGGTCCGAGCGCTCGGTCCCGGATGGCCGACACCGTCCGACATCGCCCATTGGCTTTCTCCGATTGGGCCCCCCCCCCTCGCTCGCTCGCCGACTACGGTGGATAAGGGCGGCCGAGGGGAGCCGGCACTCGATAATAATAATAATAATAATAATAATAAGTGGAAAGGGAGTTATCGGCCGCTCGTGTTATAGAAAGACAATCGCGAGCGAGGAAGAGAAACGTGTAGGCGAAATTGGCTTTCGAGCCGCGGCTGCTTTCGGCTTCGTACTTTCTAAATCTATGGCTCTCTATTGCGCACGGGGAAAGAGGTAGGGGGTCGTAGGGAGGGTGGGAGGATTCGAGGTACTGGTTGAGAAGTAGGAGATGGTGGAGGAGGAGGAGGAGGAAGAGTCCCCGAGCGACGAAAGCTCTAGTTTACAGGTCCTGGAGGAGCCCGCCCGGGGTACGGAAGGGAGGTAGGGCTATCGGCGCCCGGACAAGCCCGGACGTAAATAACCGAGCGGAGTCGAGCCGAGTCGAGCCGAGCCGATTACGTGCCCCGCAGCAACGCGCGAGTCTTTCACCATTAAGTCAGCGTTATCGAGGCCCACCGCCAGTCGAGCCTTTCTTTTTATTACCGGTAAATCACGCTCGCGGATAGTGCACCTTCCTCGGACTGCACCCGATGACCGGCTCGCAATAAGTTCCTTTATAAGCCCGAACGCGATTTCGCAAGCGTTGGCTAATCCGACCGAGATGTTACGTGTGCCACCGCCACCTCCACCTCCACCTCCACCTCCACCTCCACCGCCGTCGCCACGGTTACTCGATTACCCACCCTCGTTCATAGATACAGTCGAGCTACGCTCTTCTCCTCTTTTCTCCGAAAGCCCCACCCCCCCCACCCACCCCCACCCATCCCAGGACCGCGACTATTTTGCTCCCTACTCCCTTTCGAAACGGCCCGCAGCCCCCCTACCCGACCCGCCTTCGTCATTCGTACGCCTACCCTGATAATCTCTGTACACGTGCTGTTGCGTCTGTCTGTCTGTCTGTCTGTATATCGCCGCCGTTCCCGGATCCGCTCGCCTCGGCGCGACCTTTACTCGCTCACCGCGTGCCCGACTGTTGCCCCTCCCCCCCCCCAAGCCGAAGCTGCTGCGCGCCGAGTTTCCTCCGATAAGGGAGACTGTCCGATGTCCCGGCCTAACGGCCAACGCCGAGCAGAGAGAACCGGAAAAAGGACAAACGGCATGCCCGACTCTCCCTTCCGGACGGGGTGGAGGGGAGCAGGGGGCATTGTTAACCCCGGACAGAGGTTAGCTACGTTATTGGAGGACCGCCGAGCGACGATAAGGGAGGGCCGTTTCCCGATAACGGCCATACAAAACAGAATTAAATTATCCTCCGGGTTTTTCGTATTATTTCAGATTATTTTCAGCATGGCGACCTGCACGTCGCGCTGCATCGCGTCCCGTCAGGCCCGATTGTGCCAAATACCTGCCGCGATAATAAACGGTGCCTTGCCAGTTCAGCTCGTTAGCGGTGCCGACAGCGACATTCGCGTGCACGATCAGCTACAAAAATCATCCCTCTACGTACATAAGCGGGCCCCGGTTCGTCCCTCTCGCCCCCCCTCCTCCCGACCCCTTTCACTCTCACTCTCTCCCTTTCGTTTTCCTCTCTCCCTCCCTTTTTGTCTCGGAGAGCTCGGAACCACCATCAACATCCAACGTATCCTAACGTTTTTACACGTTTCGCACTCCAGCCCCGCGACCCCCCCCCCCACAGCCCCGTCCCGTTCCGTCAACGCGTAAAGCTTACCTAGAAACTCTTGCCGCCCTGAGAATTCCTCGCGCTCGACGACGTTTCACCTTCTTCTTTAATATCGAGAACTTTTCATTCGGATTTTAGGAGAAAGTTCTCGACCCGCTCCCCCTTCCCTCTCCGACCCCTGGCTCTGTACTCTTTTATTATCTCCCTTGACACGCTCGAATTCTTCTTTCGTCTCCAAAGTTATTATTATCATATTGCGCTAGGCCTCGACCCCTCGCTTCCTTCGACTTCAAAAGTCCCTACAACGAGTATCCCCTGCATTATCTGCCGGCCCCGAATACAAAAACCGAGGCGACACCCCCGCCACCACCACCTCCCCTCGCCACCTACCCTCGCCATATCTTTTACAACGTGTTTTTAGCTCTTTTTTATTTCTTCGCTGGCTCTTCGCTACCCGTGTCTTCGATCGCGCAATGCCAATCGCTCGGCACTCCGCCTCAACGGCTTAGCGTAATTTTACAAATAATTACGCCATTCAATTTGCCCGTCGATCGGACATAATATTACTTAATATTGCTCGCGAGCTTCAATTTCACTTCAACGGGTGGGAGGGATGGATTCAACGTGGAATACGAGATAATAATAGAAAATTACAAGTTTATCACGTTGTAAACGAGATTGTATTTCCTTTGCAACTATCATTATATACTCGTTTCGCAGAAATAAAAAAGAAGAAAAAAGAAGAAAAAAGAAAAAAGAAAGAAAGAAGCAAGTTGGCTAATTGCAAAAGAAAGGCAGGCCTCTTGCGTAAGCCCGGGACGCTTATCTATCCGATAAACTATTAATAAATAATAGAGAAGGAGTATCGCAATCACAGCGGGCACCGCGATCTGACGTTATAAGATTTTATTACCGGTAAATTGCCGGTAAAACTAGTCGACGCTGTTAAATCACACGATAGTCGACTCTTGCGGTTCGCGCGAAAACTAAGAAACAGTGACTTAATAAAAGCCTCGGTCTGTCTATCGAAAAAAATTAACGGCGATGGCATTTCACCGGCAGCAAGCTTACCGAAACTAAAGGCATTACGTTACACCGCCGGCTCTTGTGTGCAATTCCCCTTACGATTTACTCTCCCATGCGGATGGACGGGGACTTTTTTTTTTTTACCCTCGGCGCCACGTCCCCCGTCATTATCACCCGCCCGACGAAGACGTTCGCAAATCTCGAGCGCGCCTTTCCGTTTGGTTATTTATTATAACAAACAACGTTTTGCAAACTCGGCCGTACTCCTACCGACTCCTCGGCTGTATAAATAAATAAATGCTCGTAGCGTATTCGTATATTTCCTCGGCGTGTTCTCGATTCGGCTAACGTGAAACGTACGGTACGTACATTTGTACCTCGTTGCGTGAGAGTGTAGAATTTAGAGCACCGCCACTGGTCATATTGATTTTTAAATACGGCTAGCGAATTTCCCTGGCCGTTTGCGCGTCGACCCGCTCGCTGACATAACTTTTAAAATTTCTAAATCTAGAGGCATAGAGGCATAGATAGATAGAGATAGAGAGAGATAGAGAGAGAGAGAGAAGCGCGTACGCGATGTACCCGCGGGCCCTCTTACGCAACGCACGCGCGCTACAACAAAGCCAATATTATTACCCAATGTGCAAATGCATGTATTTCGGGAGGCCAATGCCGGGCCGGCCGGATTTACAAAATAATTGCTTCGCATGAAATATCAATCGACTCTCAATTACCGGGATCTCATACTTTATCAATCATCGCGTTTGATTCCTTTTCGAGCGGGAACCCCAATAACCCCTTTCCTCGAAAGAATCTCGCCAAGCAGACGAATGTACCATTCGAACAATTCGAGCTACGGTAAATTGGAATTTCTTTTTTTTTTTTATAATTCCGTTCGATTAAAATTTTAAATTCGTCAGCTCGTTTCCTGTAACGTTTGGGTAACCTAAGGAAACTATCCGAGTCTTTATCTCATTAATATGTTTGAAATGCGCGTTAAATCGTAGACTCTGAAGTCAGTTTTATTGAAGATTAACTGCGTAACGGGTTTTTTCTTCTTCGTCTTCTTCTTCTCCTCCTCCTCCTTCTCCGTCTCCTTCACCATCTCCTCCACCGTCTCCTTCTGCGTCTTTTTTTCTTCGACAAAATTTATACGAAAGGCAGTGAAGGCCTCGTGAAGATATTTTACTTTAATTCACTTTTATATTTATTGGAATACAGGCTTACGGGAATAAAAATTCCCGACAAATTATTTAAAACCACAAGGATCTCGTGTTTTATTCGAGGACTTTTGCCAACTATTTTATGCAAATCATACGAATTTAATTCCTTTTGCCATCGCATCTGACATCTGTACGTTGCAAAGCGAAGCTTTCTTATGATTGGATTCGAATAATAAGGGACTGCTCTCCACAGCACCTTCTGTATTACGATGGTTGTCGCGAGGTGGGTGGGGGGGGGGAGCTTCGAGTCATCGGCAATGGTGATTAACGCGCTCTGCCTACGTTTCCGCGTCAATTTTCCATTCCTCGGGCAGCTTCGGATTCATTGTTCAATTCATTGGTAAAAAAAAAGGGAAATTCCTTTGAAAGCGCCCGGTTTTGACGGCATAACGAAAGCTTCACGTAACGTTGGATGAATTGGCGAATCGGCAACGTTCGCTCAACGTAATTTATATATCCTCTTTAATTTAACCTGAAAAATCCGCGAAGGACTGGGATGTCCGAAAACGGCACGACATCTATCTTACTTGGTAAACGGGGTAGCAGCCGTCAAGTGTTAATTCGAGGGATCGATAGGGATCTAATAAAAATTTATCGTCCCAAGAGCGTGGCTTATTAGCTACACACGCACACACGCACACACACACGCGCACAGACACGATGTAATCTTTGTAATCTCGTGGAAATTATCGTGAGAATTAGGCTCGCGTGGCGGGAGCGGGGGTTATTGGGGTAAAAAGCTTCGGTGCCACGCGTTCGTTTCCAGAGACCGCTTTTGAGGATTTAAAGAGCACGGGAGTATACGGCGGGATGCGCGCCGTCGTCGGCGTGTTCGGGCTCCGGGCCGTCGGAGGGTCGAGGGTCCGTGAGACTACGGGGGTTTGGCGGGGCGGAGGGTGGGAGGGAGAGTGGGAGGGTTACGCGACGGCGGCGAATGGAGGAAGGAGGCTCGGGAGATTGGTAGGAGCTTCCGTGCGAGTGATCGGGAACGTAAATCCATTTGATGGATCTTAATTTCTCAGGTGAATGAGTAATAATCAGTACGGCGTGTAAAACGTCGTGGGGCGTTTAAGTCAATGCCGGTAGCTCGGAGTAATGTGGTCGGAGGGAGGTAATTAGGTACGCTAAAGCCCCGGTGCTAAAGGACGCGACAGAGCTTTGACGAGCGTCAGGACCGAAGCCATTCGTGGTAGTGGTGTGGTGGTAGTGGTGGTACTGGTGGTGGTGCTGGTGGTGGTGATGGTGATGGTGGCGGTGATGGTGGTGGTGGTGGTGGCGGTGATGGTGGAGTCGGTATTCCGCCGACTAAGTGGTCGTCTGTCCCCGAGAATTATTTACGGCTGCGTCGTCGCTCGGCTCAAAGCGAAAGCTCACCGAATTCCACGCTCGCTCCCCTTCTTCTCCGCCCCCCTCTCTCTCTCTCTCTTACCTACGCATCTAATCGATCCTCCTCCACTCCGCTTACGCGCCGCTCAATTTCTCGATATCGCGCGCGCACCGCGAGCCAAAAGCACTTTCACCCGCTGCTTTCCTAACGCGCAATTCTCCTCACCCCCTCCCGCCGCCTCGCTCTATCCATCCAGCCCTCGCTCCGCGACTGCAAGGAGACTGCGTAGGCGGCTCGGGTCATTCGCTCGGGGTTGCCAGGGAGTCCTTGCTCGCGCCCACCTTCAACCTCCTTCAACCTCCTTCGACCTCCGAGGCTCAAAGAGGACTTTTTATTTACAACCACCGTCTGCTCTCTTTTACTTCTTCTTCTTCTTCTTCTTCTTCTTTATTACACGTCCGAGCGGAGATGTTACGTAAGCCCGTAGATATTGTAGAGCGGGCGCCGTCTCCGTTCTCGAGATCTGTCCTTGGGTGGAACTGATCGGGCGCTCCTACGAGGTTTTCAAACAATAAGACTCGGTAAGGTCGGATCGATTCGTATTTTGTCATTGAAAAGATTTTTTTGCTTTGCCCAAACGCTTCCGAAAGCATCGAATCGCCTTGGTTGGTGGTGCAATGGAATTTCCATTGCTACGCGCGCTAATACTCAATAGTCTCGTCCGCGGATCGTCGAGACCCTCAAGCATCCAACATTCTGTTATAATTTTTACGGGCAATGGAAGCTCGGACGGGATGAGCTTTCCTCCGGTTACCTCTCGAAATTACGAGTCCCGAAAGAGAATTATCTTGAATCGGCATCTACGTTACCTCGGAGATCCATGAAAATTGTCATTTTCTTTGAATTGAACGCGGAATTTATTTATTTATTTATTCATTTATTTATTATCCCACATTGCCGGTGACGGTTACACGTTTGTATGAATGCGTAGTCCGTCATCGGCACCCGGACGACGTTCGCGTCAAGTGGGTTCCACGGATAGAATCGGCGAGCTGCCTTTGATTACAAAGTAAAAAGAAAAAAGAAAAGAAAAAAGAAAAAAAAGAAAAAAGAGAAAAAGGAAACCTGAATTCCTTCTAAAAGTAAATGAACGCGATAGCTGGTGGTGTGGGCGCACACGTATACGTGTAACGACGAGCGCGTGTTTAGAAAACGCGAAAGCTGATTGACTGGATTTGTTATTAATGCCGATTAAAATGAATCCGGCGGATGTGTCGAGCCGGAGCCGCACACAACTCTCCTGTTTTGCCATCGGATGATAAACAGCGCGGGTGCCTTAGTCGGACGATTGGGTTGGACGGTGGAGGGGGGGCGGGGGGTAATAAGAGGCCGCGCGGCCCGAATCTGACGTCGCGGGAGATGCCGCTGTCGATTGCGCGATTCAAAAGCTGCATCTTCTTCTTCTTCCTCCTCCTCCTTCTCCTCCTCCTCCTTCTCCTCCTTCTTCTTCTTCTTCTTCTTCTTCTTCTTCTTCTTGTTCTTCGAAATGCTGGAAGAAAAAGTAACGCGAAGCGATCGCTCCCGGCGAACGAGCAGGGAGAGATGAGCTAGATCGTCGATGGATCGACCGATCGATCGATCGATCGATCGATCCATAAAAATGCAACTCGAGGCGAGTCGAACTTCCAAGCGGGAAACCCTTTGCGGCAAGAGTTTCCACTCCTCGCGTATCTTGTTCGCGATCGTTTCCCCGACTTCCGCCTCGATGGCCTGCTGGCCCCTGCTCTGTCCCTCCCCCCCCCCCCTCCGCTCTCCTCCCCCACCGCCCCACCGCCTGGGCCACTGAGCCGGAGAGCAGCGGCCCGAGTGCAGGTGAAAGTCGCGATGGGACGAATGGCCTCCTTCATCCGGGTCTCTTACATCGTCGCCTCGACGTGAAATTCACGGGAATGCGAAAATTCTTCCCCTCACCCGGGAGGATAAATCAAGCGCGCGCATGCTAATGGGCCCCGGGGTGCGGCTCTCGTGCTCAATCAGACCGGTCGCGGCTCGCTTAGTCGGTCGGTCGGTTGGTTCGTTGGTTCGTTTGGTTGGTTGGTTGGTTGGTTGGTTGGTTCGTTTGGGTGACGGAGTCGAGTGTGCGGTGGGTTAGGCGGGGAGAGGAGGTGGGGGGAGGGAGGGAGGCTTTTCATTGTTGCGCTCGACGGTTATTAATTGGGATACGCTCGGATGGCCATAGCTATTGGTGGCCTCGGTCTTGCGTAATCCCTGGAGGCGTACCGATCGGCATCCTCGAGGTGAACGTACATTCTACTACCAAGACTCGGGTTTAACTCGGCTACTCTTCCGTCCCGGGCGATCTTATCTCTTCTCCAGCGGGTGGCGCGTGACGAGGAGCGTTTTTTTTTTTTTTTTTTTGCCAAACGACGCCGGGCTACCACTTGCCAGTCAGCGAGACAACCCCCCACCCTCACCCATTCTTCTCCCTCTCGCCCACTCCCCCCCCTCTCTCTCTCTCTCTATTCGGAGAACGATCTGGCTTGGTGAATTTGAGGGACCGGGGGCTCCCCGACGATAAGGAAGGTACACGTAATCTCCCGAACGGCTGTTTTATTACGTGTCGTAAGCTTCTTCTGCTCCCCTCTCTCTCTCTCTCTCCTCTGCTCTGACTTTGTTCTGTTTCTTTTTTTTCTGCGCCGCCGGTCCCTAACGCGACTGGCCGAGAAATCCAATTATAATTAATTGACGAATCGCGCTCTCTGCATGAACGAGCACGAGAGCTTTGTTTACGCTCGGCTCTTCTCTCGTTTTTCGTAAACGCATCCCGGCCACCCGGGATCGTATATTTTCCTCGTTATTTCGTTTAACGCTAACAACAGCGAATCCGAACAGTCGTTATTGTTTGCCAGTCGTTCGCGTTTCTCAAGTGGCTGCTTAATTCCATTAGAATTTTTTTTTCCTTTTTCTTCTTTTTCACTCGGCCGTACGATACGTACATTAACATATTTTTAATTAAACCAGCGCGACCAATCCGTCAATAGAGCCTTACAATGTCTAATTCATCTAGCGTTAAATGTTCTAACTCTATCTCTCTCTCTCTCTCTCTCTCTCTCGCCGTAAAAAGCCTTCGTTGCCGTTTTCGAAGTTACGGAACCACGCGCAGTCCTTGTATTTGGCAATGACAATTAGGAAAAAGCCCATGTAAATGATGATAAAAAAAAAAAAAAAAAAAAAAAGCGGGGCATAATAAATCACTGAGATTTTAAAGTCAAGTACGTAGGGAGAGTAAGTGCGCGGGGCCATGCGAGCGCGTATCAACGAAACTCTTGTACTAAATGGGAATAAGAGGAGGAGTTCCTTGGAGAGGCAGCGTGGCAAGCATTAGAAATATCTATCGAATTCCATGGTAAAATCAATCAATGTAAAACGCAGAGAGAGAGAGAGAGATAGGAAAGGGCGGCCGGTGAGTTATTGGGCGTGGTGTCAGTTAACGAATTAACTGACAATTAGCTGACAGCGTCGATACGTCGTACTACTCGTCGTTGGTATTACGTATTGATTTGAGAGCCAAAGTCTCGGGACCGGTGCAGGAAAGGAATTCGAAAAAGTAAATTAGCATGGACTACTTAAAACTTTCCTGCCTGGTAATTAATGCTTTATCGAATAACGAAATGCTCGATATGCTGCATGGAGATTCGATAGGCGGCGAGTGCAAATACGTGTACGCAAATATATAATAAATATACGCACGGGATCTAAGGAGCGCTTAGATAAGAGCCAATTAGAAACGTTAAAAGCAAATGGCTTACTTTTTTTTTTTTTACCCCCCTTGTTTTTTGGTTTTCTTTTTGTTTTCGTTTTACTTAAACAAAATGGTTACTAGTTAAGCAAGCTATTCCGTATTATTTATTAAACTTTATCGCCCCGTGTTTCACTTTCACTTTTTTTGCGTTCATTTTCTTTCCTTTCCTTTCTTTCTTTTCTTCTTTCGAAATTCGCCCTCCCTCCCTCCCTCACTGCCATCCGCCCTCACTACCGTCCGCCCTTCCCAGCACGCAGGAGGCACCGCGCACGAGCCCGATCCCTAACTTTCGCTTTTATTCGTCTCTGGCTTCCTCTTAATTTCTCATTGGCTTTGTTTTTCTCGACTAATTCCTGATAAATCTTTAAATTTTATTGTTGAGCCGAACGGCCCTGTCCTCCTCCAATTTCCTTTATTTACCTTCTCTTAATATATGCCCCCCTCCCCCACCGCCGCCGCAACGCGGCTAACGTATTCCCTCCCACTTTAGTTTTGCTTCATTTTCACATCTACATCTGCTTATCAGTCTTCTATCTTTACCTTTTATCCTTTCCATTAAACCCAAGAGCTTTCTTCATAAATTATTTCGCGCTCGCTCATTTTATTTAGATGATACCCCTATACTTTCTTTATTATTCGCCCCCTTGCATTATTTTATACCGTACTTGTTATCATTTCTATACCATGTACGCACATATATATATATATATGTATGTACAAAGACGTATATACACATTCGTTACATTTTGTTGCTTCATTAATTTCATCTTCCCCCATAAATTTTTGAAATTCGCTCTTCTTCTTCTTCTTCTTCTTATTCTTCTTATTCTTCTTCGACTTCCTCCCGCCTACTTCCTCTCCCCCCCCGCCCGCTCCCCCATTTTTTGCCTCCAGCCTTTATAAATTCTTCGACTCGACGTTTATTTGATTCTCTTATTTATTTGTATACTTTACTACCCTCTTAAAAAACATTTATACTCCTTCTTTATTATTTTATTCTTCTCTATCAAAGCTTAGTTTGGCGTTAATGAAGTCAAATCCAATACGCAATTTCTTCTTCTTCTTCTTCTTTTCCCCCCCCCCCGTATTCCGTTTTACTTTTTCATTAGGCACGGACTTGCACTTATCTCTTTTTCTCTCTCTCTCTTTTTGTTTTTGTTTATCGATTCCGTGCATATTTCTATTGCATTACTACAATTTGATTTTCCCTTACCACCGGCGCACTTTTATCTTGCGATGACATCATTCCCTTTCCGTCCAATAGACTTCAATTACTTTACTCATTTTATTTATACTCTTTCGGGACGTTTTTATTCCCAATATTTTACGCTCTCCTTCTCCCAATAACCCCAATATTGTCATCTTTTGCTTGTATTCTCTTTCGCTGCATGTATCACTCGCATAAATCTTTCATACGTCTTCCTACATTTCTTTTTACGTACGCGGCTCACGGTCCTATTTTGTCTGCATACATCATTGGCCGTACTTTTTTTCTTCTTCTTCCTTTCACATAAAGTCTTCTATTTACTTTTTTTCGCCTCCTCCTCTTCCTCCTCCTCTTCTTCTTCTTCTTCTTCTACTACTACTACTACGTTTGCCAAATGTAAATGGAAATTGCGCCGTGTTTATGGAGAAGCCGACCCTCTTAATCCTATTTACATATAAAAATAGGAACAAACGCGTTAAAGATATTTTTCGCGCTATCGAAGGAAACGTTTTTTCTTAATCGATTATTCAACTTATTGATCCGTTGCCGATTCTTTGTATTTCCCCTCCCTCCCCCTCCCCCTCCTAATTTGCCAATTAAATCCAGAGAGAATTGAATGCGGCGGCACAAACAATCGATAGAAATTAGCAAATAATTCTTACCGGCTGCGGCTCGTAGAGCAAGAAATGCAAAATATTTTGAGGCTTGAATTTAATTTATGGAAAAAATGACGTCTGATTTTTATGGGAGTGTTGGAAGACGGCGAAATATCCAAGGACAGATGTTGAACGAAAATAGTCGCTCAAAGAATAAAGTAAATTTCAACCAGTATAATAACAACAACAACAACAACAACAATAATAATAATAATGCAGGGAATATTAATGACGGCAGAGTAAAAAGGATAGGAGGAGGAGGAGGAGGAGGATCGTTTAAAGAAGTAAAGGCCCCAGGTTGAGAGAATGATTAAAATGTAACGGGTGGAAGAAAGGTGGAGGGGTCGGGGGCGGTGCATCGTCGGAGTCAATAAATAAATCGGCGACGAGTGAAGGGAGGGGAGGAGGTGGGGGGGATAGGTGGGAAACTGGGAAAGCGCTAAGGGAAAAGGCTGACGATCGTCGATATTTGGTATGTGCACCGAATGAGAAACTCGGCAAGTTGATTAGAAGCGAAAGTAGCAGAAGTAGTATTTTTACAGAGAAGTGTAGAGGAAAACGGCCCGAACGTGGAAAAAGTACAATCAATGCATGCAATGGAAATGGTTGTTGTTTTGAAAGTGCTTTTCTTTGAAAGCCAAAGCAGCAGCGAGCGCTCGCACGTGTTAAAATAAAGAAAAAACGAAACGAAGGAGTGGAGGAAGAACAAAAAAAAAAAAAAAAAAAAAAACGAACAGAATCCCCTTTCCCGTTGAGCTATAATTACCAGCCGAACTCCACGGCTCTGCACGGAGTACATTCGGAAAAAGATCTCTCTCCCCACCCCCACACCCCTTCGCGCGCGCCCGAGTTTTTTTAATATTTTAATGAGAGAGCTAATGCAACGGCAACGGCATTAATGTGAGGGAGGGCCTGCTTAGTAGTCGGGAGCTCCGCATATACTTGTATCCCTTCATAACATCCCCTCGCCCCTACCACCCCCTGCCACAAAATAATCAGTCAGCATGGTCGGAGCCGAGAGCCGACCGATAATAACGCTCCGCATTTACGAAAGAATTACAATTTAATTTATTCCAGACCGCCGCTCGGTGCTAGTCGTTACGGTTAAGGAGGTGGAGTAGGAGTAGGTGGGGGTGGCGGGCGTATGGGAATCGCTCAACAGATAACGACCGTTTCCCCCGCCGCTCGGAAGCTGAATCTGTAAATAAAACGTAATTGTCCGCACTCTGGCCGAATTCGACCGGTGAATGTCTCCCATCTCCTGGGCGATCTCGGCATAAATATCACCGTACACTACATATATATCCGCATGGGGTAATAGACAATCGGCGTCTTGTAGACATCGCGGCACAAATCAGCTTTAACGACGAGAGCCAGCCCAGCCCCAGCCCCAGCCCCTCTCCACCTTCAATAATAATAATAATAATAATAATACGTGATAGTGGCTCGTCGAGGCGTATTACACCGGAGAGCTCGCCATTACTTAAATGCCCCATTAACTCGGCCATTTCGTAAAAAAAAAAAAAAAAAAAAAAAAAAAAAAATTCACAGACCAAGGAATTAATACAATAGAGCGTTACGAAAAGTTCTGGATCACTCTGCCAGGCGATTCGTAACGTAATAATAAGTAGTCGTTCACAAGTAGTCTGCTGTAAAAGAGAGAAAGAAGACCCGGGAGATTTTAAAAAGCGAGGGCATTGCCGGCATTTTAATTTAAAATCACGTTGTTTAAAAAGGAATAGCCCCCTGCCTCCACTCCACCCCCACTCCACCGCCACGCACACGTTACTCCCCCCCCCCGAGTCATTAAATCTCGTGCTTTGTAGGAGATTTCCTTGATTCGGCGGTCGGTCGGACAAATCGCCCGCCAATAATCCCAACGTTTCCCAATTTTAAAGCGGCGAGCGGACAATCAGCGGACAATCAGCGGACAATCAGCGGACAATCAATCAGCGTTGAATTCGGAGCTCGGGAAATTATATAGGAAATCAGTTACGGCACGGAAAGAGCGTCGGGCCAGTCCGGTCTAATGACTCAATAACTTAAGCCGAGCGAGCGGAGCCGAGAGGAGATAAAAAAAAAAAAAAAAAAAAAAAACAAGGCCCGTAGGAGGCCCCGAGGGGCCCGTAAGTACCGATCAGTGAGCTTGGTATGCGCGAATTTGAGATTTTAGCGAGCC
This sequence comes from Ceratosolen fusciceps, assembly GCA_018883505.1. NCBI lineage: Eukaryota > Metazoa > Arthropoda > Insecta > Hymenoptera > Agaonidae > Ceratosolen > Ceratosolen fusciceps. The sequence goes on from RCIC01000016.1 coordinate 2,173,654, forward strand.
GGCCGAGCCGCGAAATGAGAATAGGAAGGCGCAAAAAGGTAAAGGTGCGCTGACTTGATTGGCCTGTGCGCCAATTCGGGGGTCGAGGGGGAGGTGTGTGTGCGAGAGAGAGCGAGAGAGACAGAGAGATACAGGCGCGCAGTTACGTTCGTGGCGAACGTTCGCGCTCCGCGCGCCACGGGGACAGTCGGAATTAATAAGGATCGAGTATAGATGAGTCTCGGCGAGTCGCGGATTGAATAATGGCCGCGTTTAACGACTAATAAACATAACTTGTAAAAATATTGTAAAGCCTGTATTCATTAAAAATCCGTGCTATTGCGCCGATTACGTTTTACAGTCGTGCGCGAGGGGATGGGCCGTGGGCCGTGGGGGGGGGGTGAGGCTATACTCGTAATCGTAGCGTAAGATAACGTGTACAATGGAAGACCGAGCGAGGAAAGTACCATCAATTATTTATCCAGTTATAATAATCATCAAAGGCTTTGTTATTACGTGTCCGTTACTTTCGAGGCAACGTGCTCCGCTCAAAATAATCTCCGCAATAATTTATTGGAGCCCAGAGCAGCGACAGAGAGAAGAGAGAGAGTGAGTGAGTGAGAGAGAGGAGAAGGGGCGGAGGGGGGAGGCACGGATGGATGTAGTTGGTGCGCACCACCTGTGCGAGAGCCCGCGAGAGAGAGAGAGAGAGAAACGCGATTAAGGACCGAGCCACTCGCGTCGTAATTTGTTTACTAATTACAATGGGCCTTGCAAAGCGGGGGCAAGGGAATTATGAAAAAAATGAGCAGGTATCGGCGCATGCGGATTATTAGCTCTAGGGGTGCCTCTTTAAAGGTGGTGGAAGGTAAAAACGTCGCCAGGCCGTAACGGAGAAAGTAATTATCGAGGCAGCGAGCGTCGGACTTAGGAGGGACAAGTATATTAAAAGGACCAAGGCCGAGTCGAGTCGAGTCGAGTCGAGTCGAGCCGAGCCGAGCCGAACTCTTGCGTTATAATTAGTCGGCAAGACACTCGTGCATACTGGGCATAAGGAAATTCCAGGGTCCCACTTATCCTCGGCTCGGAACTCGATCGTCCTGGTCCAGTTCCGTCGACCGGAAGAGCTCCTCCTCCTCCTCCTCGTCGGCGCTTGCCTCGCTTGCCCTCGCATACCCTCGCTTACCCTCGCTTGCCCCCGCCCCCCCGGGCGTCGTCGCCTCGCCCGCTCACTCGCTCGCGAGCATGCGACTAGACACCGGTTCCGTTAGCCGCGGGACCCGTCCGAGCCCTACCAGTCCGGTCCCACTTGCCCGACAAGATGATGCCCCACCTGTTCGACCTCCCCCCACCTCCCCTCCAACCCTCCCCCCATTGCGTCTGGGAGTAGCCTCGGTCGTCTAGCTCACCGCCGGTCGTTTCGCCGCCTCGCGCGACATTTTCCACGGATCGTATCCCCTGACCCCACCTCCCCCTCCCCCTCCGCTCGCCGCAACCAACTTCGCATAAGTTTCGCCGTCACTTCCGGCCGCTCTTCTCCGCTCAGATCCCTTCAGCCCCCCCCCCAAAAATTCCTCCTCTACCTCTTGTTACGTATAGAGTTAGTTGTTGTTGTTTGCCTGCGTTGTGGGAGGTTCGAGGAATCATCCTGACCAGATCGATACCGTAACAATCGATGACCACTCGGTCTGACGAAACGTAGGCGAGACGAGCGGCTGATCCATGGGAAACGGGATCCAGGAGATACGGGGATCCGTTGGTATTGTCATTGTCGTTGAATCGATGCGCCGCCGACACGCGGAGGTTAATGACGGGGCGATCGCGGGTCGATCCTGGGTTAAGCCCCGCGTACTCTCGATAAGATTAGAAGGAATTCGAGTGCATCGGGTGCTCCAATGCATCCAGGCGTAATTACGATTTGAGGTAAGAAGCCTCGGTGGCTCCGTGCGCACGCGCCTCTCAACTCTTATCTTACCGATTAACAAAGTCTAAGCGTTGATTATTTGTTTGTTTGTTTGTTTGTTTGTTTTTTCTTTTTTTCTTCTTATACTTCTAACATCTGGGCAGTTTTATGAGCGCGTAACTCGCGCGGCGACGAGTCCTTTTGCAATTAAGGAATCTTATTTACGCTTAAAAGGCTTTACATTTAAATATTAAAAGGAGTATCGGGCCCCCGATGGATTTTTCCTATCCTTGGCCGGGCGAGCGGCCATTAGAAAGAAGAGAAGAGAGAGAGAGAGAGAGAGAGAGAATACTTTACGTTAACAGCACTTTAATGCTCCTAGAAATAAGCTCTAAAGGCGGAATTTCAAAGAACGGTCGAGCCTCCCCGCCCCTCAGTCCCTCCCCGCTACCCATTAAACGGCGCAATTAAAAGGCTGAGAAATGGTTTTCGGAGTAAACCGGCCCGATCCTGGGGTGACGGCGACGAGGTGGGACGGGACGGGGCGGACGGGGGGGTGTGTGTGTGGACGGGAGGACTACATTAAACTATCATTTCTAATACGTAATTACTGCATACATGGTTTCTTTGTCAATGCCCCTCCACGCCTCGCCCTCCACGCCTCCCCCCCCACGCCCCCCTCCGCCGTCCTTCTTCTCTCGTCTCTTTATTGGATTATTGACCCAAATGGCGAGCAATGAAATTATATCGCGTATAAATTATCGATCGGGGGACAACGTTATTTCGCTTGGGCTTATCCGGCCGGGATTCTCGAGACGCGATCTTATCTGATTTATCGGAATAATAATGAGAAACTTTTCCCAAACGAGTCCCGCTCGGAGGTAAAAACAAAGAAAAACGCCAACGCGCCGCATGCCCCTTTTGTGCGAATGTGTGCGTCGCGCATAGCGAGCGTGCGCGCATTCCCGCCGTAAATCTGGAGATCTTTGTTTTTTTTTTTGTTTAATTTAATGGACAAGTGGACTAGTCGATAAATTACGACCGAGGGATATTTTTTATTATTCCCGCTAAAGGCCCCCGAGGCCGTGAAATTATAATAATGATGATAATAATGATAATATAATCCGTGAATTTATAAAAGGATTTGTAAAAAAAAAAAAAAAAAAAAAAAAAAAAAAAAAAGTAGAAGGTGATGTCTCGATCGGTTTGATTTAAATGCCAAAGTTGCCGGAGAGCGGCGTAATGTGAGAAGCGGCACCAGCAGCAGCAGCGGCACCAGCAGTACTATCGCCAGCACCAGGCCACTGGGAGCGGCGGATAGAGCGCTCGCGAGAGAGAGAGAGAGAGAGAGAGAGTTCATTGAACTCTCGAAATCTTCCTTGGCATTTTATAGGTTTTAAATATAATTCTAGAGCGGGGATTACGGATGTTGGCCGAAAGTTCGGAAGGCCGCTGCGTTCGGTGTGTGTGTGTGTGTGTGTGTGCGTGTGCGCGTCTAGAGTGCTGAGTCCGAGAGTCTCGGAGGCACGAGGTCGAGGCGCGGGGTCGAGGTCCATCGAGAAAGAAAGCTTAGAAAGTAAAGTCGAGCGAGGCCCAAGGCCGCGGGGGGGGGAAGGGACCGTCGAAACGTGTCGACGAATGACGATGTTCGAAGGGCGTCGGGGAGGATCTGGGACGAGCTGAAAGATCTTCAGCGACGGACACGGGGAGTCGCGCCCACCCCCCCTCCTCCCCTAGCGGAAGGTGCACTAGACCGTGATCGCGTACCGCGTGCCAGAAAAAGCTGCTTAACGGGAAATTAAATGGAATGTTAAAATGTTAAGCAGCTCATTCCGACTTCTGTCCCCCCCTCTCTCTCTCTCACTCTATCAATCTATCTATCTTTATCTGTATCTGCCTGTGTCCGTTGGTGCCGCGTCCGTCGTCTCTGTTGTCGGGTCGGGTCTCGTACGCACGCAGTCTGGGCGAAAGAGAAACGCGAGACGCCCGGAGAAGGTCGCGCAGCAGTGATCGGAGGACGCGAGCGGCAATCAGTGGGAGCCGACGGGGGCAGCCGGGGCTCGGACCTCGGGGCCTCGACGGCGCTCGGTCTCAAGGACGATGCAGCAGAGGCAGCGACGGCTACGGCTACGGCGACGACGGTGGTCGTGGCCGGCTCCCGAGGTGGACGGCTTTTACGACTCTCGCGGCGACTGGCCCGAAAACCCAAATATTTCCCTCCTTTCACCTCCATCCCCACCCGCCGACCACACCGCGACTCCCGGCCCCCTCTTGACTTTTGCCCTCTCGATGCCGCAGAAATCCGGTAATTGGGCTCATTCTAGAAAGCCCGAGCCCTCTCTTCCTCCTCCTCCTTCACCTTCTCCTCCTCCTCCTCCTCCTCCTCCTCCTCCTCCTCGTCCTTCTCCCCGACCGTGCACGTCGCACCGCCGCGTTCCTATCAGCGAATCCCCGGCCGCTCGTAACGCCTCGGGTTCCCCGTTAAACAGTAAGAGGCGCGGCAGCCTCGCCTCTCACCCGACCCCTCCACCCGGCCCCATTGCCCATCCCCAATTAATTCTTTCGTCGTCCTTCTACGTCTTCCACGTCTTCCACGTCTTCCACGTCTTGTCTATACTTTTCCTTTTCCCTTTATGGCTATTACTCCGCTGCTCCGCTTATTACTCCTCGCAACGCGTTATTATTATCATTATCCGAGACCGAACGAGGCGCTTAAAAGGCCGCTAAGCATTTTTGAGAAAGGACGGGGCTCCCTCTCTCAGCTCCAATGCGGCGAATAATGAAATATACGCGCACGTCAATGTCAATGCTTATCTGCCGCTTATCTCGGCGTAATTGTAAACGATAATGAGTCGCGGCTGGGCCCGATTCCTGTCCTTTCTCCCTGCTCGGTTATTCGGGTTATTGGGGTTATTGGGGTTATTGGGGTGGGAGCGGGGGAGGTGGTTGAGCCGGGCGCCCGTGGAGCTGGATTTTAAAGGCCCAGAGCTCAGCCGGCCCGGGTAATTCGATCGAGTGCCTCGTGGCTCCGAGGCTCGAGCCCTTCACTACTTATCGGCCTAAGAGTACGCTTATTCCATAATACCCCCCCCACCCCCTGCCCGTGTATTATCTTCAGGTGCGATCCGAGATCGAGCCGTTGATCGCGATCGGCGGAGAGGGCCGGAGGAGAGGACCGGAGGTGGACGGCTCTCGGAAATAATTGGAGGGGGAGTAGTCGCCATCGAGTCGATCGGTCGATTATCTCCTTGTCTCGGCCGGGTGCGTCGCCCGGAGTTCCTGGACGCCGGTTGACCGTCAGGCCGGGCGTAGTTCCAAGTCCGTCCAGGTCGGCCGCGACTTCGTCCTCCGACGGCCCACTGCCGACTTTTTTCGTTGCGGCTCGTGCTGTCCGTCCAGCGCATCCAGCGGCTGACCCACCACCTCGTGACCCCGTCCGTCGATTCGCCAAAACTACGTGCATCATTTGGCCGCTATCGGTCGTTATTGGCGCTCCCCTGCGGCGGCCAATCCTTTCTTCATTTTCCCTCGTTTCATCATGCATTTCTCCTGTCGCTCTCTCTCTCTCTCTCTCTCTCTCTCTCTACCCCTCCTCTTACGTCGCGGGTCAGACGACCCCGTTCGCGATCAGCGGCTTACGTGGCGACGCGCGCACCCCACCGAATTCCAACGATCCCTTTAACCGTATATTCTCCACCAGCCCCGTCGCCCCTACTCCCCCCGGTAACTATTGTTACGGCGAGGGTGGCTGCTGCGGAGGGACGACGGGGGGCGGAGCGGTGGAACCCTTCAACTTCTTTCGTCACGGGGACGGTCATCGGCGTCCGGGTCAACTGGGAGTCCGCGCTCCCAGTCATGCTCGCTAGCTTACTCTTTAACGGCCTTATTCGTACTTGGCTTCGCACGTCCAAAGTTCTCCGATTCTCCGATCGACGTGTGATCGTTGACCAGGGGATAGGAAGCGCTCGCCGACTGTACCTCCGTGGAGTAGGAGGGGAGGGGGGCGGAGGTTGGAGAAGGTCGTCGTACCTATCGGTAAAGGGTCGAATCATGTAAGTTTAATGCTGGCCGCGTGTGTATCGAGAGCAGACCCGCAGCAGCGGGTCATCGAAGCCCGCGGCGGCTCAAGGACGCCGAGGAGCAGTAATCACCGTGGATATCGGGTGGATGGAGATTATTAGGCGGCGGGGAGGAGCCAGTTTCGATGGCAGATCCGTGGCGGACGTCGGTACCGAACGGCAATCGGGATTGGCGCTGGATCGGATAAGGATTGGTCCGGTGACAACCGGTTATCCCGATGACTCGCCGGACGGTAAGGAAGGTCCCCTTTTTGGGATACCAAGTGAACGGAGAGCGGATCCTCGGCCCCGGAGGTCCTCCTCGAGAGCCACCTACAGGGCGCGGACGGGGACGTCACACTGGAATACGTATATTATAAGCGATCGGCGACTGTCTCTTATCAAGATAACCAAAGGCTTCACGCGCCCTCCTCCTTCCCCACCCCCCTCTATCTCACACCCAAGCGTTCCGCGCCTCGACGGACCAAGTTCCTGGCCCGGGCTGTTTCGTAAATTATGCGCGAGAGGCTCGGCTAATGCGTTCAAAGTTCCTCGGAGCCGCTCATCGAGACACCGGCTTTCCGTAAGTTATTGATATTCGAGCTCCCTCGAAATTCGTACGAGCCGTCCTTCTCCTCCTCCTCCCCCACCCCTCCCCCCGGCCCGAAGCCGTCGCTCGCAATCCAAAACTAATATTATGCCCACTTATTGAATATCTTTCCTTTTGATTTATTTATACGGCTGAGCGTATATTCTTTCTTAAAATATTAAGCGCCTCGACATTTAGCCACCCGAGAGAGAGAGAGAGAGAGAGAGAGAGAGAGAGAGAGAGAGAGTGAGAGGAAGAAGAGGATAAATACTCTTTCTCCGGGATACGTGACTCGGGAGGTAATTCCGAACTTTCGTAATGGCCGCCGCTTACCCGTTGTCAAATGCATTATTTCTTGGCTTTTAAAATCACAAGAAATTCAACTCGAGGCGCATTCTCCTCCCCTGCCTCCCTGCCTCCCACCATCCCGACAGAGCAATCTCATTAGTTAAACAAATTTCTATTTGTTCTCGAAATTCATATAATCGCTGCAATAAACCTGTTTCTTTCTTTTTATCTTTTTTTCTTTTTTTTTACTTATTTATCTCCTCTACGCGGTCAACATTGCCTACGTGAGTCTCTCCACCCCCCCCCCCCCAACCCCTCTATCTCTCGTCATAAGGAGTTTTGCAAAAAAAAAAAATGGGAATGCTAAAAACCTTGAGATAAAGCTTTCAAAGTCAGAGTTAAACACGTCGTAAGATCATTTTATTGACTGCTCATTGCAGGGCGCTTTAAAGTATTATTTAATTTGGAATAAAAAGCGCTTTAAGAATAGCTATTCATAAAGTGTAACCTTAACGCTCCGTTAATATATGACCGCACAAGGCGGTTTATTAGCCGTCCAATGATGATAAAGCCCGACGAAGCGCGTACTATAAAATATGCATATATTCTTTTTCGATTCCAAGCACTTTATTAGCCGGCAAAACGTTTGGTGGGTGGGTGGGGTGGCAGGGGGAGGGGGAGAGGGAGAGGGTATATTTTATGCACAAGATTTTCTAGCCGAGCGATTTAAAAGTCAATTAGCTTTCCACGGGTATCGTTATTCACATTTAATCGGATTAATACTTTAAAACATTTAACTTGGCTAATTAAAAAATTTCAACGTTTACGATACCCCCTCCTTCGAAATAAAATAAACATTTACAATTTCTTACCGTACGTCCGCGTACGTCCGCGCTCCTTAGATTTCCTATGCGAATCAATTAACTGCGATCCGACCGTTCGCTTTTCTCCATTACAATCAATACTTTTCCAGCGTTCATTCGAGCGCAATAACCATGACTGGTAGTATTAGTGGTAGTGGTGGTAGTAGTAGTGGTGGTAGTACATTGAGAACATTGTAACCATTACATTTCTAGTGTAAATTCAATCGAGGGTTCGCGAAATTCTTTCCACCGGCCACCGAATCCGAACGACGGCAAAGTGCATTCTCAGCTTTGATAATGAACGTAAGAAGAAGGGGCCAACGTAACGTAACGTAACGTAACGTAACGTAACGTAGAGGAGGAAATTTTTTCGTACCAAGCGAAAATGCTCGTAAAACAAGAAAATACGAGGCGCGTGGCGAAAGAATTTTAATATCCCAAGGATTCTTTTAACGAAATCCATCCTAATAGACTATTATTAATTCTCTCCCTAATACTTGGAGACGCAATGCAATTTTATTAGCAAATTGGTAAATAAAGCGAGGCCACCACCTCCCACCCCCCCCCCCAATAACCCACGGGAGCCCGCTGGCTCTTGCTCCATCGAAAATTAGGTATCGAGAATGCATTATTATTGAATCAACGAATCGATTAGATCCCCTTGTAAATCCTAATTAAATATTTATTAAAAATTTGAGCGGCTGTTGTTTGTTAACAACCGTATAAATAAATCGAGGAAGGAGCGAGTGCGCTGAATGCGCAGGATCCCGAGTTACGCAAGCTCGGGGTCGCTTTATCTCCTTATCTCCCTGTGCTCGAGCCGAGCAATAATTATAAAAGCCGTATTATATTATATTGGAATTGGCCTGACTATAAAGTCTATTTATAACTTTATCGGTACGAACCGAGATGGAAAATAAGGATTATTCCTCGGAGGAGGTGTTTGCTCGGGCGAAACGAATTTCAAACTTTCCGTAAATCAAACGCATTATTTACCGCACCTTTTCATCCTTCCTTCCTTCCTTCCTTCCTTCCTTCCTTCCCCCTCCGACTCCTCCTTATACGTGGGGGTTATCGGGGGTCGGGCGCCCCGCGACCCTCGCGTTCTCCGTCATTAGAGAAGCTAATAGAACGAATGAGTCCTTGAGCTCGTACTGTTAAATGGGAAAGTGCCGAGGCTCGTCGATCGTCTTTGTGAATAGGCGGTCCTGACGATAGCCGGTGCGAATGGGAAAATCCAATGAATTCGATGCCGGTTTATGATTTTTTTTTTTTTTTTAAGGAAAGCCTCGGAGAACACGGAACAACGACGCCGTTCCGGTGAACGACGCGTCTCGGGTTATTTAGGATTTTAGCTCGAGGAGGTTGTAAGTAATGCGCCGTCGTCGTCGTCGTAGCCGTCGGCACTGCCTCGATAGGACGCGGGCGGGAGGAGTCGCGCATCGATCGTACGGGGCAATTAATAACCGGCAGGTATATTCGCAAGTTTTTTTGACGAGCAGGTAGAGAATCGAGGCGGATGGTTATCGATTCGAAACAAAGCTAACCAACTCGCGACGATGACGAATAAGAACGTCGATGACGAGGGCGCACGAGACTCTCCGTGTGTCCTCGGTGAAGTACATGACGTGACGTGACGTGACGTGACGTGACGTGACGTGACCCGTGTAAGACCCGTTCGCGTGTACGAAGAACCAAGGGAAGAACCGAGGAAGGGGTCCACGTATTTTTTTTTTTTATACGAGGCCTATCGAGTAATTGTAAATATCAAATACCGCAACTTCATTATTATCTTTAATAAATTTGTCTACGCCCGCGACATGTTTGCAGGATACACCCAAACCATCCAGATTCAGACCCCGTATTCGTGTAATTCATTAGACTTGTAGACTGGCGCGCGCGTGGCGGGGGGGTTTAAATTTGTCCAATCTCTAGATTCCGCGTGTATCAAGGCCGCTCGTGATTACAAACGATCTCTGCTCGCGAAGCCCAAAGCGTAATAAACAAGTCAATAAATATACGAACGGTAGTTAGTACCGTGGATTGGATTGGAACGGAATGGAATTTATGGATTCAATGGGATTTTTTTTTTTTTTTTTACGCGAGAGTAGCGGAGCCGAGTCGGACTTTATAATAAATAAAGCCCTTGTGGCTAATCGGACATTTTGCGCAACGTGCACCGAGACATTAGTATTTACCTTTAAGAAAATTATCATCGCCTGGCCTCCCCATCCCCCACCCCCCCCCGTTCCGTCGTTTTGCAATTATTCTAAAGAATAATGGAAATTAGTCGGCACGAGCCTCGACCCATTAGATTCCAATCGGATCCAATAGACCGTTTATCTTCGGTCCCTACCCCCCTCCCCCCTGACGACGATGCCACATCGTCCGCTGAACTTGACGCGATCTAACGCGCTAACAATGACGTCACTTTGACTCCCGGTATCTCCGCATTGTCGCTTCGGGCCTTAGCCGCGAGACGTTGAAAAAACGAAGCCCACAAACACAATGGAAATAAGGAATAAGGAGCCCGTAAATACCCCCAATACCCCCAGTGCTCATGGTACTCCGATTGCAGTCAGTGCACTTGGCCCACGTGTCGCTCGCAGTCCCAATTATTATCCTACCTCCTGTCTCACCTCCTGTCTCACCGCCTGTCTCACTCTTATAGCGCCCGCGTTATTGCACTCGCCGACCAACGAAGGCCCAACAAACCCCCCCCCCCAACAAGACCCATACTAAAAACGAAGTTGGCCGGCGATTGCTGTTATTATACCCCGGGGCCCGGACTCCAAATCGTAAGCCCTGCTCGCCCCGCGCTCTTAGCCGTCAAAAGATTTTCTCTTTTTTTTTTTTTAAGGCCGCGACGCTACGCCGTTGTTGTTGTTGTTGTTGTTGTTGTTGTAAACATTACTTTTACGAGAGCAATAAAGAAGGAGATAAAATGTATTGCGTTACGTAAGCGAAGCTGGACGAGAGCCGCGTAATATTATAAATGTCCCGTGAATTCTTTCATAATTTCTTCTTCTTATTATAATTCGCGGCCCGCAGGAGGAGGAGGAGGAGGGACGGAGGAGGGCAGATCGCGCGGCTCTTGCATTGTCTACGTCTTTTGCTTTTTTAAGATCCAGCGAAACGTTTAGCAAAAGCGATAATTGCCCGGACTCGTAATTTAAAACGTTCTTTCCGCCCGCTGCCCCTCGGAGCCAATCATTTTCGCTCAATGTCGTATTTACGGCTCTCTTTATTCAGAATGCCTTCCGAAAGGAAACTAGAGAGAGAGAGAGAGACGGAACAAAACGAAATATAAGCATCCAATCTACATTTAAATGAAAAATAGTCTGAAGTTCACACAAGATGCTTTGTACGTACATTGTTTTTGTGAACGCGTATTCCTTTGTAGGATCGGTAGTCACTCTCACTCTCTCTCTCTCACACACACACACTCTCTCGCTCGCTCGGATATTAAAACGTTGCGCGACACGTGGTTAAAGCGTAGCTCAAAGCCCCCCGACAATCGGTACGGCTCGCCTCAGCGATTCATTAGGTAATTCACGGCAAATTAGCGCTGGTGGCCGAGAGGCGGGAAGCAGGTGTACGGGCCGCCGGGGACGATTGACATTACAGAGATCTTTAAGGAAACGTTAATGTGGGAAAGAAAAAAACTTTTTCACGGACGCATCAATGCCGCGCGAAATAGTTTCCAGTCGGGCAGGAGGCAACACACGCACGGCTGGCAAAGTGCGCTCGAGAAATAATACCTTTTTTTTTTTTCTTCACGTCCGATTGAAATTGATTGGCTCTGGAAGGCAAGACAAAAGCCAGAGGGTCGAGCGAGGCGGATACAGAGATACAGAGAGAGAGAGAGAGAGAGAGCAAGTGAGCGCGCAGATTCAATAAAGCGAGCTCAATGACAATGAGCTGCTCTCCTCCGTGGGCATGAACTTAACTTAACTTTAGCCTGCCATTGATTTATAAGCCGTATTACCGAGGATCTATTATTGTCGTGAGCTAGCATCCTTGGAAATGTACGTTTGGCCTTATATCGCGGGCTCGTAACCTTCGCGCCCCCCTTTTTCTTCACGTAGAAATTCATTTATTTACCCATTTATCTCCCATACCCGTGTCCATAAATTCACGTAGAAAGTCCGATGGGCAAGATCTTGCTCGATAATCACTAGTTTGTCACTCTCTTATTAGCTTTGCCATGCGAGGCCTCCTTCGCGGAGCCCCCCACCTCACCCCCGCTACCTCTCAGCACCTACCAACCAGCCATACGTCTTGCGACGTATTCGATATCCTCCCAGATTTTCCGATCCACTGGATCGGCCGTACAAACTCCAGGGAATAAATCCATCGTCGAGCGGCTCGATGCGTAATTAAAGTCCAAGCTCTAAAGGATACTCGAGGAAGAGCATTAGAAAGCGCGGCGCATCTCGCCGACGTCCTCCCTCCCTCCCTACCCCTTCGATGCTTCGAGCCGTCATTGAAAGCCGAAAGCAAGAGAGGAGGCCCGTCGATCATTAATATGATCGACTCCTTACTTTTTATTACGTACCCACAAAACCACAATAATAACCCCAATAATAACCCCAAATATTATCCCGAGGTAATGAATGATATTTACTGTCACCGAACAAATAAATGTCTTCGCGCGATGCCCTTACGCTTAAAAAGAGTAAAAGGAGCGGAGCTCGTCGGGAGTTTGCGATATTGCGATTATAGATCCCGGCGGTTCGGAAATAATGATAACGAGCACGTTAACCCGCCAATACGCTAAATCGATTATGAAATTCAATTGTGGGCTTGAATTTCCTATATCTTCCTAGTAAAGAGGCATTGCGTTTTCGGTACTTGCTTGCCCTCTGTACGAACGGCCGATGGATGGACGGTGGGGGGAGGGGGGGAGTACCGCTTAAGCGCTTTAGCGCTGGAGATTAATTATTTACGAAGCCGACGGTCCAGCTCCGATCCAGGGTCAGTCTGACGACTCTGCTTGCGAGGCGGTAGGTGGCGCGCGGCCGGGGCCGGGACGGGGTCGGCTGGGCTGGGCTGGGCTGGGCTGGGATATCGAGGCTACCTTACTTGGCTTCGATACTGTTTTCCACGAGCGGAGACGAGGAGTTGGGCTCCCGCCTCGACGTCTCGTGGGAAAGTGGGAAGGGCTCGGACAGAAAGGAGACTCGGACTCGAGCGAGTGTCCCGGCGAGCCGGCCCAGGGAGTCTCCTCCTCCGTCGAGCCTCGTCCTCTAGAACTTACGACAAAGGTCCCGAGATCCAGCGATCCTCGATGAATAATCGGATCGGCAGTCCAGAGCCAGTACTTGGCGCGATGTTAGATTAGAGGTCGTTAAGAGGCATCCGTGCCTCCGTGCGTGCAGTAGCGGTGGGGGGGGAGGGAGGTATAGTGCTCGGTACAGGTAGAGACGACCATGCGCGTCCGATAACGAGCCGAGACTCTCTCGCTTCCTGAGGCGTCGCGGATCCGTCGTCGTAATCCGCGTAATCGTCGACCTCGCTGCCGGTAATGCCCGGCACGTGACGGCGATCCTTCTGCCCATGGCAATGGTGGGCGGTAGAGGGGCGCGGGGGTGGACGAGGGGGGAAGGGAAGGGAGAGGATCTCGAGGAGCATCCCGAGCCCGACGGCCGCCAAGCGAGAAAAGTAGGGATTATCAATCAGTTCCAGTTGATTCCCTTTCGGCTTTTGACCAGCTGCGCCTCTGGTGGCGATGATGTCGATGACGCACGTACAGAGCCCGGGGGAGGGAGGCGGCCGACGGCTCTCTCGCTATTGATTTCCCGACGCGTCAGCCGGGAGGATAAGCGGGGAAGGACTCGCCGAGCGACCGGGAGTCTCGGCTCGAGTCCTTCGGACCACGAGCCCCCAGGTGATTAACCCGGACGACGTACTTATTTCCCCGTCCGCCTCGCTATCCCTTCCACGCCCTCCCACCCACCAGCCAACCCGTCCAGCCAGCTCGTCCAGCCAGCTCGTCCAGCCGACACTATCCACCGAGACTCGGTATTATAACCCATTAGAATCTCTTTGTTGGCCTGACTAGTAGAGTATTCCGACGTGCAAGTCCACGAGCCGCGTTATAAGCTCCTCCCACTTTTCCAAGCGACTCTTACGAAAGCTCTCACGATGCATCGGCAGAACCTCGCTGAACTTTGTATACCGTATTCTCCTCCCCCTCCCCCCCCCCCATTTCCATCCAACTTCGCTCAACGACCTCGAAAACGTGATATTTTCCAATATTACTTATTATTACAACCATTGTAAGCACTAGCCCCTACCCCTACCCGTACCCCCCTACCCCCCTACCCCCCGTATTTTCCAATAATATGTATTGCCATTGGCAATCCACTCGACTGACGTTCGACGGCGTCAAAGGGACGTTAAATTTATCAGGAAATGTATGTTTTGGGAAAACGTATTAATCAACGTGTAAATTCTGGCATAAAGTCTGGAATAATTTTTCCATAAATTCCGAGCATCGTTTTTGTTGTTGTATATTCTTTTACCACCTATTTGCCGATCGCCGGGCCATGAAAACGTGAAAACGTGCAATTACCCCAACAAAGGTGATTTCACAAGCAAAGTCTTACTAAAAATTTCCACAAATCCACGGGAATACTTATGATGCCTGTGTGTGTGTGCGTCCTCCATGTACCACTTGGTCTACTAGTAAAATCAATTAATTATTAAGAGGGAATATTTTAATTGATCCCCCGTAATCACTGGATAACATCAACGACATCGACAACGACAACGACAACGACAACAACAACAACGATATCGATGAGCCGATCAACGCGGATGTTTTCGATATCCAATTACGTGTGACGTAACGATACCTTACAAACGGTCAATTAACGTTATTACTAACACGCTCGTACCTCGGTTATACGAATTTTATTTACTTTTCATGCAGCACCACCACCACCACCACCTCGCCCGTTTACCTATTCAAAATTTCCTTAATAAGCATAATGTCGTAAATTGCCCGCCGACTCTTTGAATTTAATGTAAAATACGAAGAAGATCGCGCTCTTACCGACACGAGACGCAAGCAAAGTCCAGGAAAAAGCTGGATTCGTTGCTTTTTATTCCATCCAATCGTTTCGTCCATTAATTTTTATTATTATTATTAACGAAAACTAATACTTAATTACAAGAAGAAAAAAAGCGGCAAATGCGACTCTGCGTCGATAAAACATTGTATAAAAGCGCATTAATTGTCTCTTAACGTTTAATTTCAGTTCAGTTCAGAGTAAATACTTTTTTTTTTTTTTTTTAATTCTTCTTCTTCTTCTTCTCTCTACTTCGTCTATCGCTCGAGCCTAATAATTACCTTAACGGTAATCCCAACAATAATAAATAAACTTTTCTTTTCTTTTTTTTTTTTATTCTAAAACAACGATAAAAGTAATTATCATTACATTTAAGAAAAGTTTCGTTCGACTCGGTATCATCGTTTTTCTCTTCAATTTCAAACGCATCCAATCGTCGTGAATAATTTGAAAACATAAAGTTTTATCAAGCTTAATGGACTTTCTCATTAAAAGCCACAGTTGTTGTTGTTGTTGTTATTATTATTTACGGAGAGAGTTCCTTTCCACATCGACGAAACGAATGAGGTATACATATACATATATATATATAAATATTTTAATAAAGTTTTATTCCTCCTTATCCCGAGGATTTATTTTGTCCTACTCGTGGATCGGATCGCCTCCGTCTCGAGTCCGTGATCTCTTAATTATTGCAAACAATTACCCTCATAAATATGTATTGACGTATTTATTTAAGGCGACACGTGTTCCGGCGAGTTATATTAGCCAGTCCAAACTATTTTTACTTTACTAAGCAGCGAAGCGAAATATTTACATAATAAGACCGCTTTGTAAACAAAATCGATTCGATCGACTTTATTCAAAAAAACTTTTACCGAAAGATTTAACATTTATTCGCTGGAATACGTAGACAGAGAGAGAGAGAGAGAGAGAGAGAGTTAGAAAGCCTATTTCGCGCATTAACGAGGAGCGCCTATACTTTTCTTTTTTTTTTTTTTTTGACAGATTATAAGAAATCGAAGCTACGCGTACGTTGTTTTATGCTTTACGTCTCAATACCTATACAATTGCGAGTTAAGACATATAAATATAGTTTATGCTCTCGGTGGTAATAATAATAATAATAATACCAGCGCTTGTTTGCTCCTTCGTTCGTTCGTTCGTTCGCTTATTCTCTTCGTTTTTTTTTTTTTTTTTTTTTTTTTTTTTTTTTTTTTTTTTTTTTTTTTTTAACTTTTCTTTTTTACCGATTTTTGTTTGGATACAATGATTAATGCTCCCAAGCGTCATGGGAATAATAATAATGTATGAGTTTGCCAGGCAACGGCGTTTTCCATCTAATCGAGGTGAGAGCATTGACATTGTTATTTTAATCGATGTAATGAGAGATTTTGCCGATTGGAATTCTTTTAATTTCTTTGCACGCGCGCAGGACTATCGGGCTTAAATATTGTTATTGCCGTATCATTCGAAGGAATGATTATAATATTATAATCTTTGGAGGGAGTGCAGGCGAGCGAGTGCTTGTGCATAATAATTAATGTAGACGTAAAGGTGCACGGGCAGGGGGTTATTGGGGTTATTGGGAGCGTATCTCGCCCCCCCCCCTCTCGTCAGTTAATGCAACATCTAAATCTGCTTTTCTTTATTTTACAGGTGAGTTAGAAAAATTACGACTTACGTACCGTCGTGCATCGACGCAACCTGTGCCACGTAAGTATTAACCCGATACGTTACCCCTTTCCTTTAATCCTCGGACGGATAACAAGAGGCGAGAATGATGAACGTACGTACGATCTCCTGTACTGTAGATCATTGCTTCAGTCGACGTATAAGCTTGCCCTTGCTCGTGGCATTACAATATTTATATATATAAAAAAAAGCGATTAACTTTTTGGCTTTATTATCTTGGCGTGGGTATGCGCGAGTAGTGCGTGTTTACCTGGGCGTGCGCGGACACGATACGGTATTATTCTGTCCCGAGCGTCGGAGGAAGCACCGACTCCAGCCAAAACGTCGAGCTATGCCAATATCTCTTAACTGATTGATACTTTAAACGAGCGGTGCCTTAAAGCCAACAGGCCGGGCCAGGTATCGCCAATACCTAAGTAGGTAAGTAGGTATGGCATTACGTAACCAAAGCCCCATTGTAATGCACGGAAATGCATCGCCCGGGTAATTTTAGCCAAAAACAATAAGCTAACGTATAAAGATGGCTTCCGATCGCCAATCGGCAAGCTTCTTCTTCTCCCCCCCCCTCTCTCTCCTCTCTCTCTATAAATCCACAAGAAGTACGGCCGGGTGCGTTTCTTTTCAACCTTGCGATCATCGCTGTACAGAGAGTACGTTCCCTTTTCCATCTCTTATTATTGTTTTTCTATCATCAAGAATTCGGAGTTATTTTTGTATTGTTTGGGCTTTGAGCCGAATTAACGCGTAAAGGTGCTCGCGGTCGACTAATAAAAGAAGGTTGCTGTACATGAGATTCGAGCGAAGCAAGTAATAGTAGCAGTAAGAAAATATTGTAGAAAATTTGGCCTACGCGGCATTACGGGGTTTATAATAAAGGCGCGAGCACGCAGTTACGAAATCCACAAGCGTTTCAATGGGATTTAATAATTTTTTAAGCTCGTTACGCGTTACGTAATCGCCAGTGGCGGCGGGGGCGGCGGCGGCGAAGTCTTTCTTGCCTTCGCGAGTCCGTTTCAGATCCCGACGTTTGCCGACGGAATTCGCTTTTACGGCCTCGATCGCCTCGCGTCCCGACCCGCGAAATTAAAGGAAGAACCGGCCCACTCGTCGCCCCTTTTATTAATCCACGACGTAAACGGCTCCCCTGTAATCCGGCTACGGACTTGCAAAGGCAACGACGTCCCAGTCGTCCCTGCTCCAAAGACAAATACAATCAATCCCGTCCCATCCCTTTTATCTGCTGCCCACGCGCCTACGTCTCTCCACGTATACGCGCGCCATCAACGCGTTCGTCGGATTATAGGGGGGTGGGGGTGTGTGGGGTGTGGTGGGGGGGAGGGCTAGAGTATCCATCCATCGCACTCGTTACTCTCGCTGTCGCTGACTGGAAGGTAAATCGTATCTCGCTCCTCGGTCGCTCGCAGCCGAACGTCACGACGACGACGACGACGAGCCCGTTCTTTCCCACCAATGCACGCCTCGCCACCTCCACCTCCACCTCCACCTCCACCTCCACCTCCAGCTTCGGCTCGGCGTTGATTATTCTTGCCGAAACGTCAACGAGGGAGGAAGAGGAAGGACGGCCAGCTTCTCCCGTCCCATAGCCATGTGACGTCTCGAAGCCGCGCGTCACGCCCCCACCCGCCCCTCCTCCACCACCCGCCCCATCCTCCACCTCCCCCATCCTCCTACGTAAGCGTATGACGTAAGCGTCCTACAGGAGTGGGCTGCGCGGGAGGGCGGACCCGACCGCGAGTCGATCTTAGTCGAGCTTTGTCGAGCTTTGTCGAGCTTTGTCGCGCTGGCACGTCGCGGGGAAGCAGGAGTAAAGATTATGGGGGGGAGGCATCGATCGTCTTACCCGCGAGAAATTATCTCCCCGCCCAGCTAGATATGTGTGTGTGTGTTATTCGTGGCGGATGCGGTCGACGCGGGCCCCCGTAATACTCCGCGCGCAGTGAAAGTAAATGCGATACCCCCCTCCCCACCACCCCACCCCGCGAGATAAAAGTTAGGGTAGGGAGCGTCCTCTGATATCAAACGAACGAAGCCTTCGCTCTCTCTCTCTCTCTCTCTCTCTCTCTCGTCGTGCAATACCCGTAAGTCATTCGCCGACGAAATCATCTCTTCCGTGTGCCTTGTGACCTAAATGTTAATCACGGCCTACTCTCGCCAGAGCGGTACTCTCGACACTGCAACTATCGACCCTCTCCGGGTCCTCTTTCGCCCGGGGACGTAAATAATTATTTTATTCCACCTTTAGTCGACGGGACTGCTCACCCACCTACCCGCGACATAAATATCAAGGTCAGCGGGCCGCATTTAGGACGCTAACTGTCTGTCCCCCTTTTATTACGTTCTCCTCCCTCCCCCGCTCGCTCTCTCTCTCTCTCTCTCTATATATATATATATATAATCTCTCTCGAGCGCGCGCGTACTTTCTCTGCGGCGTCGGTAAAGAAGGAGGAGAGTCGGAGGTGGCTGGTGGATTATCATTGCGAGTATCCGGCAGGGGATACGCAGCCGCGAATTTTCGAGGCGACGTGAGACGTCGTGGGAATAAGAGAGGCCTCGGTGCGGCCGCGTCGAGGAAGCCCGCGTGTCGCTAGCGTAAGAGGATCGTCCCAATTTTTATGACCGAAGCCAAGGTATTTTCCTCCGAGCGGGTCGAGTAGGGCGGGGGCGGGAGACTGGAGTCGAGCGCGTGTCTATTAAATTCCGGTGGACAGCCTCGGCGGAGGTGCTCGGCGCGCATGGCCGACCTTGAGCCGGACTCTCGTGGAAGAGAGCAGCCGAGCAGCTTAAAGTAACTCGAGTAATGGTCGAGTACGGGTCGAGTAATGGTACGGGGGGGAGGGGGAGAGGGGGATTTTACAAGGATCGGGAGGCGGCACGGAGGCAGCGATCGGGGCTAAATTACGGACTCGGCTTTAAAGCAGCGCGTGGCAATATCACCGTGGACATGACACGTGCACCTGGATGGACATTCGTCAACTGGCGTCCGAATACGTTTGCACGGCGCACGTGGGCCTCCGCTCGGCAACGAGCCCTCGACGGCAGAGGGACGGCGGTCGGGGTCGGGACGGCAGAGGAGAGGCAGAGCCGTTCCGGAGAGCCGCGTCCGCGTATCCTTGATGGGGAGTCCGCGCGGAGGGACACGGTGCAGTCGCACCAGAGCGTGGGTGGTCCCGCGGGCGGGCGGGTGAGCGTAGGCGTGGCGACGGGGGTAGGGGAGGAGGTGGAGGTGGAGGGGAGGGTAGGGGACCCCTCGTCAATTTCAGAGCGCGGGTTATTACGAGCGCGTGGACTCTCGTGGCTTTGACACGTTATTTAAGCGCAAGAATTTATAGACCGGCTCGATCGGCCTTAGCTCCAATAATCCTCTCGTATCAATTACGGAAGGCCGCGATTGGCCAGCTGGTTCGACAACCCCAATAACCTGCTTGTGCTGCTGCTGCTGCTGCTGCTCGTTGTGAAAATACCCTAATGGGGGCCCGGTCGACATTATTAAGAATATACGGACGGAAGACGGTAAGAGGTACGCGACCGCTTCGTCGGACCCAAGCTCCTCCTCCTCCTCGTCCTCGTCCTTGGCTTCTGCATCGTAAGAACGAAATAGCCGACCGTACAAAGGAACCCTTTTCCCCAATCGCGGCCTTGTCAAGTCCGTTGCGATTAGCCGCTAAGCACCAATGATGTCTGAGCCACTGAACGGTCGGAGTTTGCGAGGAAGGTCAGTCTTGATGACAGGCACTTGGCGGAGGTGAACTTGTTGCACGAGGATGTTACGGCCGCGTATCGGTCAGCTCCCGTCCCCCCCTCCCCCTGCCGCCCTAGTTACCGCCGACTTTTCTCTGTACGCACGGCACGAGCGAACGACTCGTATTCTATTTCGTTTATTTTTGTTTTATATTTGTTTTGTTTTGTTTTATATTTGTTTTTGATTGTTCTAACCTTTACCCTTATCGTCCTGACTCTATGTAAATTCGTAAGAAACGAGTGCCGAGGCTTCGATGCAGCTCGCGAGAGGATTCGTTATCCGGGGCTTGCGATCGGGACGACGATTCCGATTGCTTCGCGCGGCATCTCACGGAGCCGCGCAACAATTATTCCTCTAATTTACAGCGTCGGACGAGGGCCGATAAATCCTTATCCGTTAATTTTATTTTACCTCGTATCTTTATAATAAATCGCGTACTGCTACGACGAGTAATGCGCCCGGGCGTCAATGTAATACGACGGTATATAAAGCTTTTACGAGAGCCCGGCAGTTGCGGAGGGAGGGCTATCCCGCGACCCTCGCCTCCTCCTCCTCCTCCTCCTCCTCGTAACGTTCGTAGCTATAAGCAGGCGAAAGGGTAAGAGGCAGAGAGAGGGGGAGAGGGAGATAATTACAGCGATGCGTATTTTTGAATGCGTTATGTTCTCAAGACGAATTGTCATTGTGCCGTTTTAATAGTACTTACTCCGTCTCCGCCCTCCCCCGCCCCCACCCCTCCTCCCCCTCCTCACCGCCAAGTCTTCGTCCATTAAATCACGGGAGTCAAGGGAGGGCGGGGGGGGGGGGGTGACAGTCGCTTCGCGGCTAATGAAAATACTTACTTAAATGCATAGTAGAAATCTTATCAATATTTCAGGAGGATAGGGATCGCCGTGAGTAATTATTATTATAGGTTGGATGGGATCGAGGTCTCGGACAGTAAATCAAATGGCGAGTAAGAGCGCGGCCGCCGTTGTACGGCTGCTGCTGCTGCTGCTCGTGGTGCTGCTGCTCGTGGTGCTGCTGCGAACAACGAGTTGCGCACAGTTTCGATTATTGCAAAACAAAGTCAGAGAAGATTGTGCAAAAACGGCTTGGTCGGGGGAAGAGGGCTCTTTCTTTTTTCTTTTCTTTTTCTTTTTTTTTGTTTGTTTGTTTATCTAGAAACGTTGAGGCGGGACGGGGGCAGTAGCGCGAAAGCCCGGGAGCTTAGCTGCCCCGGGATACAACAGCTCCGCGGCGAGATGTCGGTTGGCGGTGGCGGAGGCGGTGGCGGCAGTGGGAGCAGGGGGAGGGCGGACGGTGGCAATGGGAGCGTAAGCTCGGGATTCCTCTTGGAGGTCGAGTCCGTCGGAGCGGATGGCCAAAAACGAAATGTCCCCATCGTCCGGGCGCCTTACGACACGTCCTCCTTCATTCATTCATTCGTTCATTCCTTCGTTCGTTCGTTCGTTCGTTCGTTCGCTTTTGAAAGTGGTTGGGAAGGGATTTTGCAATGCCGATCGGGGAATTCAGCGAACAATGCGAAACGCAGCACGCACTGAATTATTTATTGTCTCGCTTTCGTTTTTGCGAAAAAGGTCGGCGGGGCGGCGCGCGAGACCACACAATCGCCCTCGCAATCCGTTTTTTCATTGGCTATTCACGGTCTATTAGATACCGAACTACTTTTGCTCAAGGTGTACGGCGGGGGAGGGGGGGGAGAGGCTTCGCTCCTCGGCACGTCGCGGCAGATTATGTATCGCGAGATGAGGAATTCGTTAATTAATGTCGCTTTGAACGTTCCGCCGGCCTATGACCTTCGCTCGGCAACGAGCCGTGGGAGGTCGTCGCTAATTCGCCTCACCTATCCTCCTGCAGCAGCTCGACTGCGGATGATATCGCCAAAGAACTTATACGATAGGAGGCCTGCAGTAGTGGTAGTAGTGGTAGTAGTGGTAGTCGCAGCTTCTACGTAGTCGAAAAAGAGTCGGGACCGTGACGTAATAATACATGCGACTGTGCACGAAAGACCTTCTTCTTGACCAAGGGCCGGGCTCGCGTCTAAAGAGGACGAAGGGACAAAAGAGGAAGAAGAAGAAGAAGAAGAAGCGAAAGGGTGTTATTCCGGTACGTCGTGATTCGTACGGGATTGCAGCGAGGATATCCTTATCGGCCATTCAAAGGACAGCGTTCGTCTATTTACGGCGGGCCTCGATAATTCTCGGCAAACGCATACAAACGAAGCACCTCAAAGAGACCGTTACTTCATTATCTTCGGCAAATAACGAGACGAGCGGGAATAGTTAAGCGAAGACGGGACTGCGCGCCTCTTCGTCAAATCGATTAAACGTATTGCGGTATTGTGGGTGTGCGGGGGCGGGGGCGTGGGAGTGGTCGGCCCGGTATACTGGAAAAGAGATTTCTCCGCGCGGCGGGGGGGGGGGGCTCCTTGTCGTATGAGAAACAGAAAATTGGAAGAGCTAGAGAGAGAGAGAGAGAGAGAGAGAGAGGCGACGGAGGAGGCCGCGTGGGAATGAAGGAAGGAAGTCGCTTTTATCGTTATCAATGGTAAAGGCTCGTATGTCTGCTGTTTTTTTTTTCGGTTTAACGCCGTGGCCACAGGAATCGCGATAAGCCCAAAGAAAGTGTCGGTACGTACGCCATTCGCTAGTAGAAAATATCTGTCGCCTCGCCTCGGCGGGAGGATAATGCATTCGTCGTCGTCGTCGTCGTCGTCGTCGTCGTAGGCAGTCGCGCCTCAACTTATTATTTTCTACTCCTCCTCCTCCTCCTCCTCCTCTTCTTCTTCTTCTTCTTCTTCTTCTTCTTTTTCGGTTTTCTTTTTTCTTCATTGGCTTGTTTTTTTATTACGCGCGACGATAATTCATCGACGTTTAAGATTATGGTTCGTATTCGCGGCGATTGGCGACGCTCGGATTTCAAATGACTCGCTCGCGCTTCCGCTTTCTGATTAATGGCCTATTTTTTTTTTTTTTTTATTTATTTATTTTTTTCTTTATTTTATTTTGTTTTTTTTACTTTTTTTTTATTCTTGCCACTCTCTCAACCCTGCGACACCCCGGTTCCCGGGACATTCCCCCCCCCCCACCACCACCCCCACCACCATTATAATAAATCCTCGTTTTATTGCCGATAATTTGCTCCGGCTCGTACGTCTTTATCGTAAACGCGCGACGGATTTAATTAAAAAGGATTTGATTTTCTTTTTATCCCCGCATTTTCATAATTAAGTCGGACGTTCCGACACTTAATACATTCGTACGCCTATACGTGTACATCGCTTTTTTTTTTTTTTTTTTATTTTTATTTTTATTTGAGCGCCATTTTATAGCCCGAAAATGGAATACAGTGCAATGGCGTTGCGTCATTCTTCTCTCCTCCTCCCCCCCCCCCCCCACACACCAATACCACCATTCCCCAGTTCGGCTTCCTCGTCGCGCCCCTCGTCGTGACGTAACTAAATTACGACAAAACATTATTTTCCCGGCATCTAATTATTATAATTCCTCTACGATTTTTCACTTTGGTGCAGTAGTGCCTCCCGGGACGGAATCCCCGCCTAGATTACGGTGGGGGGAGGTGGTTGGCGGGTGGGGCGAGGGGAACCATAAAACACGGACTATTTTTTCCGCGCCAAGCTCGATGAACAGAAGAAACTTTACCTCATTCGCTAAAGTTTTACGACTGCGAAGCCTCCCTCGCCTTCCCTCGCCCCCCTAAAACCAGCTGCCCCCGATTCCCCCACCGTCAACGGGTACTATCCCCGGGCGGGCCGTACAGCCGCGGCTGAAAACGCCATAAAAAGTCGAGTCTCGGCCTTTGTCAGGGCGTAATTACCCGCGGAATAATTGGACCGTGTCAGCACGCGTGCGTAAGCCCGATGCCGTGGGGGGTGGGGGGGTCCATTATCTATTACGTATTATTTCTAGGTCCGATCTCTTCTACGCCTAATTAAAAATAACGACAGGCGGAGATCACTTGAGGTCGCTATGATATTCGGAGGACGACGTCGTCGCATACGTATCTTAACGAACGATGGCCGGGCAGCGTGAGGGAGGGGGAGGGATGGGTGGTGGGGTTGAGGGTAGGGCACGGGAGGAAGTGGGAGTCGTACCGAAACCGAAAAAAGAAGTAAGGAAGGAAGGAAGGAAGGAAAAGGTTAAGTAAAAGTAAAAGTAAAAGTAAAAGTAAAAGTAAAAGTAAATGGGAAGAGGAAAAACAGAAACGTCGTCATGGCTCGTATTTTATGAAATTACTTCCGTTCCATTTAAAAGCCGCGCCCGCTCGTTTTCAACGAAATGACCCAATTCGGTAAGAGGGGACTGCCGCCACCGCTGCCGCTGCCGAATCCAAACCAACGTCCATATATCGGTACTCCAGAAGCTTTCTAGCCGGGATGATGATGATACGTAAATAGCTCATCATCTGCGCTTATTGACGTTTCGTCGTTAATTACCGAGCAGCGGCGGCGTAAGCGGCGGCAAACGCTATCGGGCATTCGCTCGAAAGGTACCGAGTCTCGGTAAGGAGTGGGAGGGCATTAAATATAGAGGCGCGTCGCCGGCTCGGGATTTGTTTGTCTAGACACTCGTTACTTACTCATTTATTCCTCATCGAGCCTCGAATTATCCATCTCGCTCGCCCCTCCCCTATAAATAATTAAAGGATTATTATTATGCCAAGGCAGACTCGGCTCCTTCTCTCTTTCCTCCTCCCATCCCCCATCCCCATCCCCCCAATAACCCCAATAACCCCAAACAGCAGGTATTCTTACGACTGCCGGCCGTCAAAATGCGTAGCTTTCTGTTTCGTAAAGTTAATATTTTCGATATCGCGCCTGGCTGCCGAATTAAATCAAAACAATCGCTTGAGCTTTTCATGGTAAACTTTCACTTCAATTAAAGTGAAACACATATATATATTTGTCGGGGCGAGCTGCGAATGTTTACACTTGATGATCGAGGGACTCGGCCGAGGTTATAAATAAATCTTCCCAGCCGTAAAGTAAGAAAGAAGAATACCATTGTCCGGGGGGGGAGGGGGGCCCGTCGAGGAAGCGCAATTTTGTCCTATCAAACCTTACAAAAGCAGCAATCGATCGAGCAATCACAGGTGCGCGCAATTCGCAGGTGAAATTACATTGAAATAGAAAGTGGATAACGATACGCGTAGCGACGATTTGAAGAAATCTTTTAATTCCCCCCACCCACTCCCCCCCGAATAACCTTCAATTATAAACATTTATGCAACGCTTAACGGTGCACGAGGCCCGTCCTTTTTCATTTACAGCCAAAAAGAAAGAAAGCTAGACGATTACTTAACCTTACGGCGAATTGCCTTATCTTTTCTTTATTCTTTTTTCTTCGCTCTTTTATTACGGATATACGCGGATTTAGGGGCGAAGAGAATTACACGTATGATTACAGGACCTCGCCGTATGCATATACATATACATACACGTATACACGTATATATATATATGTAAGAAAATTTTGTACTGGAACGCTACTGGAAGCCGAAATGTAATACGAATATCTCCCGTGCCGAAAGCGCGTAAACAGTTTCATCCTTCGTTGGCTGCCCGCGGGACTATTGAAAATAACGAGGTAACCGAGCGTGCCAAAGACAAGCAAAGTGTTGTTCGACTGAAATTAATGTAGAGCTTGTCCAAACTATCTATGATTTCAATCGGACAATCGGACCCGCGTCCGACCCGCCAATTATTATTATCAAATTTTCCTTATGTATACATACATACATATATATATATATATATATACTGGAGGCAAAGCTAAATTCTAAAGGCTACTTAAGTAATATCAATGAAATTTTCAAGCAACGAAATGCAAATAATACGTCTTACGGCGAGTGAACAGAAGAAAAACGGGGGGGGGGTACGAATGAAGAAGAAATTACGTTCAATCAAGCCTGTAATAATATCGTATTGATTTAGGATTAACTGGCATTCGAGACCTCGTGCCCGACCAACGAATCATGATACTACAACCCCAATAACGTAATATGCCCTTCAATAACCCCAATGCTTCTCCTCCCTTCTCTTATTTCTCTCCTGCACTTTAGAATTCCCGGATTATTTACCTCGTTCTGTTAGGCATACGGTGATATGATTCGAGTGCCGATAAAAAAAAAAAAAAAAAAAAGAAAAAATAAATACCAATCAAAGCCCGGACGACGAAATGAAACTTTTAATATACGCGCGCGCGCGCAGTGGGGGAGGCGGAGAAAAGGGACTTTAATTAAATCGAGCGTGAAGCCGAGATCGTGAAAAAAGAAAAAAAAAAAAAAAAAAAGAAAAAACAAAGGTTCCTGCCTTCCTACTCGTGCCCCGGCTGCTGGCCGTTCCTTAGCTCGGTCGACGTGTCGAGTCCCCGCTGAAACCCGCAGAAACCCGCAGAATTCCAATTGACATTATCCGTTCCGTACGAGTCACTCGTTAGTCCCGCAATTGCCGGGGCAGAGAGACGAACCCCAATGACCTTCCTTCCCCCGTGCTCCATCATCGCTCCACCACCTCCTCCTCCTCCTCCTCCTTCTACTCTTCGGGTTTATCTGGAGAAACTCAGCGGTCGGTGATCGTCGTCTCCGTCCCCAATAACCCCGTTACGCGCCACCTCCCACCCCCGCGAAATTACGCGAGATCCGATTGCTCAAAGGCCAGCCAGTCCCGTACCCCAATAACCTGGCCAGATGAATTACCCGCGGGAGCGAGGCCGGGCAGGCGCGCGCTAACCCGGACACGGAACGATCGATAAGGATCGCTGCTTCGAGTGCGGCTTCGAGGCCTCGGCGAGCGGCCGCTTGGCGGCTCCACCAGCCGTTACACGCCGTTAATTAGCGGAAGTCGGCCGAGCGGGCGGTATACCACGGACCGGGTCGCCCTTTAAACGCGTGGCTCGACGTGTGGGTGGCGGTGGGCGACGGCGGCGGCGGTTTTTTTTTTACCCAATAACCACGTTAAGCTCTAGAATGGCGAACCGAAGGTCATCCCCGTTTTCCGCGTGAATTTCCATCAATAGCAGCCTGCTGCTGCTTGGCTCGGTGAGGCTGGTCCGGCCGCGCTCCTCCGCCGACACCGCGAGAGTCAGGTCGACTTCAGCTCCGATTACGGCTTTAAATCCTTTCAATAAGAATCACGCTATCGGCCACGTAATCCTTGCCTTTTCACCCTTACCCTCCCCCGCATTATCTTTCGCATTGGCAAACAAACGTAAAGTTTTGCCGGCCAAAGTCGGCTCAGCCAACGAAGGTCATTGGCATCTCAATTGAGCACCATTGCCCGTGTAACCGCTATCCCCAATAAAATAAAAATCCCCGAACACCGCATTCTACTGATAAAATGTCCATTATAATATGGCTATCTCGTTCAAGGGGGAAGTAAGCTTCACCCCCCACCCTCCCACCTTATCTCTTTGTTTCGTAAAAAACTTGTTCTGCAAATATTTTCTCCTCGTCGATTATCAATGACTGATAAGGAGAGCCTGGCTCGCGAGCGCCATAACCTTCCGCGGAACGCGAAGAAGCGACAGATGGGGAAAGTCTTGTTTTCTTTGTAATCGTCGGGGGGCTCGGAATTTTTTTCCTACTTAACGCGAGTTCGCGCTCTACGGTCTGCCATTGCTCTCGCAATACTTGAGCTGCCGCGGCTCACTACCACTACTACACTACTACTACACTACTACCACTACTACTACCCCACGGGTAAAAAAAAACATCCGTCGTTAGGTCGTTGGGAATACTCGAGCGATTATATTTTAATTATAATCGCCCCAAATAGTGGTGGCCGCCGGTGCCCGGATTCACCGGGCCTCTCAATAACTTAACGTCCCCTTTATATCGAGAATTCATTAATAAAAAGAGCTGCGCGGCCTGTATGCCGTAGTAGGCCCAAAAATTCTATATTTACGGGCTTATGAATTTCCTCGCGGCGAAATCTTATTTTCAACTGACAACAACGTCACTCTCGTAATATTACGTACATTATATGCCCGGGCTCGCTCGGATTTATATTCTCATATATTTATGGACTTGATAATATAACGCCGGCAAGTTTAATAATGCCCCTGCCGTAAAAAATCCGACTTTATTGAGCATTTCAAATTACAATGACGGCATTACGCTTTTAATCTAAATAATACCAACCAAAGGGCACGCACGCTTGTCTTTCGCTTGTCTTTCTTTCTTTCTTTCTTTATTTATTTATTTATTTATTTATATATATATATATGTATATATGTAGGTGCACACCGACGCGCGCAGGAACACGTTGTCGTAAGAAAAACGACGCCGTAGTGTACGTATCGAGAATTCGAAAGTGAAAAATAGCGATTGGGCTGCAAGAGTGAGTTATCCCCTGGTTATTGGGGGGGGGCTGGTTCGGGTTATTGGGTTAAGCGAAGCCGGTTAAGCGAAGCCTAGGAGAATACGTAGTCCTAAAGCGTCGCGGTGGAGCGCAATAGTGGATTTCGGGCAGCCTCGAGAATTCCTTTGGCTTGAATTCGAAACGCAAAGCAGACGGGAGGAAGAATGTTAGATCGTGGATTCCTGGAGGCGACGCTCACCAGCGAAATAAATAAGGGATATGAGGGAGAAAAGCAATTTATTCTCCGACGAGTCTCGCTGTGAGAAACGCCACTTCCTTTCCCGTATCCAAAAATATCATTGCGCGCGCACTCAATAGCTCGTCGCCACGGTACTTCGCCGTCCTTATGATTCATCGGTAGGGGGCATTGGGGAGGAGGGGAGGAGGGAAAGCGTGCAGATCGAGCACTCTCGCATATTGTCGGCGGTAATTCCGTACGGCCGGCTCCTACGCGTGACGGCGGAGGCTGCTGGACCGAACCGGCTGCGATTATCCCGCACGCTTACGCAATAATACCCCGGGATGACGGGCTAATAAACGCTACAAAGACCCGGTGACGGATTTTCACTTGCTCCCGTTTCCTCGGAATCCTCCTGCCTGCCTGCCTGCCTGCCCTGCGCCTTTAAGCGAGCAGCGCACCAGGCGACGGTATCCACTCGATCGCATTACCCGGATAGCAACAACAATAACAACGACTACTGCTACGAGTGAGAATTAGTGCATGAGAAGCTCGAGAGATGGGAGAGATGGGAGAGAGATGAGAGAGAACGGACAGAGCGGAGTCTTTCGACTACGACTACGCCACCGCGGACTAATTACGTTCTTCTTTTCAATAGAAGCTCAAGTACCTTTACCGTGACCCGAATCATTTTTATGCCGCAATTGTCATCATTGACCGCTTATCGGACCGCTTTATTGACGCTTTGTTTGTTGCACTACATCGGGGGCTCACCTCAAACAAAGTCTCTCTCTCTCTCTCTGATCTGAGGAAAATAATGGATATATATACGTATATACGTACGTACGTACGTATGTATATTTAATGCTCGTGGCGCTCGACGTCCCACTTCTTTTGGACCAGCGGCGCACGCGTAGCGCGCATTAGTTAAACGGGCTTCGAATGTCGAGCGGTGCTTTCGGTTGATATCTGCAAAATATTGCGGAGATAAGGCATTATTCCAAGTAAAACGGGCCTAAATTGGCGATGCCGAGTGACGAGGCGAGGACGGATTAGTAGGTAGTTAGTTAGTTAGTCGCCCGTGAGAACCGATCGGACGTACGCTAAGGAGGATTATTCACTCGTCTAAATTTGGTCCGCTCGGATGCGCCGCTCGGTATCTTATTTATAAAAATGTCCCGGGTCCCCCCGGTTAGAAAAGGGCCGCTCGGCCCATTTCAGTGTCCGACTACGTGCACCACAAACGGCATCGGAGCTTCTTCTTCTACTTTTTTTTCATCTCCGTTTTTCTCTTCGTAGTCGTAGTCGTAGTCGTCGTCGTCGTAGTCGTCGTAGTCGTAGTCGTCGTAGTCGACGGAGGTGGTGGTGGTGGTGGCGGTGGCGGTGGCGGTGGCCTCAACGCCTTAAATAAATGGAATAGTCGCGCGAACTCGGCACGCGTTAATTATCGATGAATCGGGATCGTTAAAACTTTAGCAAAGAACGAACGGAGCATAATAATTAAAAAATGCTCGTTAAGTCCTGCTGGCAACAAGTTTTAATTAAAGCTGAAAAAGAAAAGAAAAAAAAAAAAAAAAAAGATAAAGAAAAAGAAAAAGAAACCAGGTAATTTTCATTTAATAGCGCCGCCGCTCTCGCTCTCGCTCTCGCTCTCGCTCTTTATTATAGCGCGGGCTTTGTCGCTACAAATCGGCGTCGTGGCGTGCGACATGGTAGATTTTCAATAAAGGCAGACGTAGGCGGTTCAGAGGTGGTTAGAGGACGGGGAGGAGAAGGGCAGAAGAGCAGCGGCGGCGGCGGTGGCGCATAAAAATAGCGGGGAAAATTGCCGGGAAAAATACCTTTCTTTCTTGGGGAAAATAGTGGGCTCGGGACGTTTGGCGCACATAGTTCTGCGGCGGAAAGTTACTTATAGAGCGAATTGGGGGGTAAGGGGGGGGGGGACCGTTATATCGTCTGGGTAAAAAAAAAAAAAAAAAAATTCGCTGCATCCAAACGTCCGAGGAAATAAGGTTAAATAGCGAGACGCGTACTTTTCGCGCGACGTCGAGGCTTACGCCATTTTTAAGTCGGATCCCAACAGCGACAGAGAGAGAGAGAGAGAGAGAGAGAGAGAGAGAGCAGCAGCAGAAGCAGCAGCAGCAGCAGCAGCAGCAGCTCGTATTCTATTTAAAAAGGCAGCGGGGATAGGGTTTAGAGCCGAATGGGTGGGGGCAGGGTGGATAATCGATGCCCTCGAGTCGAGCGGATAAAAGAATATGCCGACGGCGAGTGATAAATTGGAGCTTAATGCCGGTAAATGGTAGGAGCCGGCCGGCGGCAGGCAGGCAGTCAGTCCCCTCAGTCAGTCCCTCAGTCAGTCCCTCAGTCCGCGGCCGATCTTAAAATACGAGCACACGGACTTGCCAGGGCGGCGGACAGCGACAGCGCACGGACAGGATCAATTATTCATTAATTCACGTATGGGAATCCGTGGGCGCCGGGGTCCGCGGCCCTGGCATTCTTAAGGGCCGGACCGGAAGCGCCCACCGACTGGCCCTCGGCGAGTGACATTCATCCCGATCGATTACCGATCGTTCTAAATATACGCAATGAAGTCCTCTAATGCCTACCCGGGCGCATCACCCCGAGACGGAAAAGCCCCGGGATTCGCTGTTCTCCCAGAGATTCCGACTAATTGTCCGACGCGACGACTCATTCCTGCCGGGCTTCCTCTCCTCGTAAGGGAGCTGCGCGGGGGGGGGGAGCACCCCGCCACCCCCAATAACCCCAATAACCCCAATAACCTCCGGCCCCTTTTGACCGCGGGAGCGGTCCCCCTCCCCGCCGACCGAACTCCACCCGGGAAACGCGGAAGGTAGGAGCAGCGACAGCGACAGCGACAGCGGCGACAGCGACAGCGGCAGCGGGAGCAGCCGAGCGAGAGCCCAGTCGAGGAGATAAAAAGAGCGATCGCGCGACCGATGTCTCGGCCTCGGGACGACAGATGTCGCTAGCCGCCGACATCTTCGAGCTCCGAGCCGACTCGCTTCCCCCTCGTGGCCAGGATCAATGGCCCCGTAGTCCTCCGCCCGCCAGCCCCTCCGCCCGCTCCACCCGCCCGCCCCGCTCGACCCACCAGCCAGACAGGAGGGACCGTTGTCGTTTCCCTTCCCGTTTCTTCAGTCTTCTTCGTTCTGTTCCCTTCCCCTCCGTCGACGAAACGGTCCCCTACGGCGGCGGCAGCGGCTGTAGGTTTTGCAGGTCGAATCGTTGTGTAAGGGCGCGGGCGCCACCACTTGCGGGGGTAGGGTAGTAAGTCAGCCGAGTGCGCGGAGCGGTCGTCGTCGTCGTCGTCGTCGTCGTCGCCGCCGCCCGGAGAATCGTACGTTACCAATATCGCGCTGCGCTACGTCTGCGTGCGAATGAGTTTTGAGCTTGGACAGGGAGGGAGGCTTCGCTCGCCGGAATCCCGCGGTTAGCCGACGACCAGCCGACCTGTCAACCTCCTGTCAACGGCTGGAAATAGGATTAGGGACCCGCTCCAAGGGGTATCTCCTCTGACGGCCGATCGCGAAGCCTTTTACGCGAATGCCCAGCAGCACCCAAGAGCAGCACCCAAGAGCGGCACCAAGAGCGGCACCAAGAGCGGCCAGCACTCGTTTTAGAAAAAAATGAGACTTTCACTATTCCGAGACGCGGCTCTATTATTAGACGTCGGCGCTACTCCGGGCCGTCGATGATACACCCGGGACGCGAAACAACGGCGCGCCCCGGCCACGACGGCTATAGACGGCCGGCCTCTCTCTCTCTCTCTCTCTGTCTGTTTAGCATCTAGCCACATGACTCGCGCTTTTGTTCTAACCGCTTGCGCGGCACAGGCTTAAGGGGCCATCCCCCCTCCCCCTACCTACGATGCATCGTGCTTTAATGGAGGCGATTCCGATCGGATCGGATCGGATCGGATCGGACAGGAGAGGCTAGAGGGATAGAGAGAGAGAGAGAGAGAGAGAGCCGGGCGGCCGGCCGGTAAGGCAGGCATCGTCGGGAGTACGGGAGCGCGATCGGGTCTCGGTGTTCCCGCTGCAGCCTGCCTCCCTGCCTGCCTCCCTGCCTGCCTGCCTGCCTGCCTGCCTACCAAGCGAAAATTCCTCGTCGCGCTTTCGACGCGAGCCAATGCACAACAGATGTCCGCAGCGTGAAAAGTCGGCCGGTGCCCCGCGAGACCGACAATTACTTACGCACACGGAGCCACCGCTCGGCGCCTCGTTTTACCCTTCCCTGTTCCCTTCCCTGTTCCCTTTCCGTTCCGATCCCAACCGATCCGATGGCCCCGGTAAGAGGGAGTTTCCGGTTAAGCGGCCCAAGCGGGAATGTCCGTGGCTAAACGACCGGGTGCGCTGACACCACGACATGGATTTTCGATAATAATTTTAATGGTCACCGGGTATTCGGTGTCCGGAAGTATATATACGTCGAATGATTGATAAAAATTTTTCGAGCCCCGAGGATACGAGTACGTAGTCGCACTACCCAGAAATTCCAAGACATTTCGGCATCCAATTTCCAGGCGCCGCCGCTGCTGCTGCTGCTGCTGCTGCTGCTGCTGCTGCTCCTCCACCGCAACCTACTACCCCACCACCCTCGACTCCTACTGCACGGGCGCTCGCTCACAATATCCACCTGATGAAATCTTGTTATTCTTGGGACGATAATTTCCGGCGTAATCGAGCGGTGGCGGCGGCGGTGGGGGGCAACGGTAGCGGGAGCGGGAGCGGGAGCGGGAGCGGTGGGGGGCAGCGGCAGCCGTTCCTTCGCCTTCCTTCGTTTGAGGAAAAGAAGAGAATTTTGCTCGGCAAGGCCGCGCGGAAAAGAAATTTCTCGGCTCGAAAACGGCATTAGACGCCGCTGCCTCGTAAATACGGAGATAAATACGGCAATGAGTCCCCTACCCCCCTCCCCTCCCCCCATCATCCCGATTCCTCGTCCAACGCTCAGAAGCATAAATTAAATAACCGAGGCATATTCAATTTTCTCGTCGAGCAGTCGGTTATCAGCATTTCATTAAGCCCTTTTCCTTCCGCCGAACGAATAATCGAATGTAAATTACATTATCGCCAAGGCATACCGTCCAAGCCCATCCCCAGCCCATCCCCAGCCCATCCCCAGCCCATCCATCGCTGATTAAAGGATACCTCGCAACTGCAATCACAGCCATTAGTTGCTCGCGGTGGGGGGTGAAGGGGGGTGGCGGAGAACGATGCTTGGGGGGTTGAGGGGACGATTTTATCAGGATAAAATCGTCGATGGTGTTTGAGCACTTGGCGGCATGCATATGCCAACGGGCAGTTTATTACTCGATATCGCAATAATAAAATAATAACGAACGCTTTCGACTTTTTATTCGAGCTGCGGGAAATAATCATTTTACATCGGATTCGTGAGATCGATGCCGTTCCATTTCCATTTGTCGCTTTAACCCGTTTTGTTACGCCTCCCTCCCCCACTAACCCATCCTCGTCCTCCTCGTCATCATTATCATCATTATCATCATTATCATCATTATCATCATTATTGTTGTTATTGTCGTCGGTGCAGTTGTTGATTTCGTTTGGTCGCCGATACGCAGCGAATAATTACGGCAAGAGCGTAATTTTTTGCATTTTCAATGTCAGTCGGCACTCTTTGCGAATAATGCGCAGGTAGTTTCGGTATCGGTTACCTTCATTATACACGCAGATCCGAACGTAATTTCTGTAATTTTAACGTCTTCATAAAGACGTAATGGGCGCTTGCCGCAGAAATATAGAAAGTCATCGGGCTTAATTGAATTTCCTAAATTATACGAGAAAGGAGAGACTTTTTCGCTCTATTCGACGTAACGTAATTATTTTAAACAATAAATTCTTTTGTGCGCGCATTTTTATTATTGTTATTGTTGTTGCTGCTGTTACTGCTGCTGCTGCTGCTGCTGCTGCTGCTGCTGCTGTTATTGTTATTGTTACATACATGCTTTGCCGAATATCATTTAATGACACTCTCGCGTTTCGTCACTTGACTTAAAATTACATT
The DNA here is from genome assembly GCA_018883505.1 of Ceratosolen fusciceps. NCBI lineage: Eukaryota > Metazoa > Arthropoda > Insecta > Hymenoptera > Agaonidae > Ceratosolen > Ceratosolen fusciceps. The sequence goes on from RCIC01000016.1 coordinate 2,208,477, forward strand.
TTGAAATATATCTAAGGTCATAAATTACAGTACAGCAATTACATAATGAATATATCATACTTATTTATAACAAATAGAACAAAATTTCGTCATACGTGATTCATTGGTCACGGCATGTAAGAGCCAACCTTAATAAACATTCGCGTAAAAGACTTTCTAAAAGAGATTTATACTTTAGAGGCTGCTATTTAAATTCCCCCCTCCGCCCCCCCCCCGCCACGCCGTCACTCGCCATACGCCTCCTTATCTTACTCTTTATTCGTTTTTTTTTTTTTTTAATGGCCGACATTTAATTCGCGAGTATCATAGAGAGCCCCGGAGCAGCAGCTGTATGAGCTAAGCTTAAAAGAAGAAAAAAAACAGAAGAAAAGGTAAACGTTGATTCGAAAGGATGCTGCTTGTTGTTTGTTGGCTTTAAAATTTTTGCTAAACTCGTGATTCGGCTTTCTAAAATATCGATGCTCCCGAGGATTTTACAATAAAAAAGAAGAAGAAGGTTAGCCTCTCCCCCCCCCGAGGCTTTTCAGGAATCTTTTTTACTTCGCAGGGAAGGAAACTGATTTTTTTTAAATTCTCTTTCGGAACCGTTCGGTTTGATTATGCCCCCCCCCAACCCCCTGTCCCTCCACCACCTTTACCAAACTCTTATCGATTATAGAAAGCCCTTCATCTTGAATGTAATCAGCTTATGCAGATGTCTGCGAAGGCTCAATTTTGTCAAAAACATTATTTGCGTGGCTCGTGATCTCCCTCCCTCCCTCGCCCCTCTCCCCCACCTTCCAGTATCATTAAAACTTTTTCCTTTTCTTTCTTAATATGATTACGAGTATTAATAATGCAGCAGCAGTGGCTTTGAGTAATTGAGAGCGCGCGAGTAATATTTGGCAAAAAATATTTATCCCCAAAAGGTTATTGATAGCGCATAACGTATGGATTAAATTAAAGTCTCGCAGAAGAGGGGGGGAGGGGGGCAAAGGATATAAAAAAAAATACTTTTGCCGGCCAATGGCCTTTAAAATCCCTTTTTTTTTTTTTTTTTTTTTTTTTTTTTTTTTATATTTTATTATTATTTTTTATTTTTTATTAAAAACATGTTGTACGGATTGATTTATGGGTTTTTAAGTGATATTTCACGCGTTAAACTCTTATATCTTTGGCAGTTTTTTTTCGAACGTCAGCTTAACATTTTCAGTATATAATATCAATATTTTACGAATATAAAAGATTTATATATTTTTTCCTGAATTCATTACAGTGTGTATTTTTTTCGAGTTCTCGTTTTGCAAAAAAAAAAAAAAAAAAAAAACCGGGAGACGATGATGAAGAAGAAGGAGAAGGAGAAAAAACAACAACAACGACAACAACAACAACAAAGAGTATATTTATACAGATGTATAAATAAAACTATCGAATTTCATTGGCGATCTTGGGCTTGAGTTACATTTTATGAACTTTAACGACTTTAATAAAGTAAAGTAAAGCGCGCGCGAGAGAGAGAGAGAGAGAGAGAGAGAGAGAGTAGGGAGGAAAGGGCGCAAAAAAAAGTTTATTGGTAATTCTATTATTGTGATTATTCGAATGATCGCGTTAGGCTTCTTAATTATTATTGTCGTCGTTGTCGTTGTCGTGGTTGTCCTGGTTGTTGTTGTTATTTAAAAAGCAGCATCTGTAGGGCTGCTATTCCCATTGCGCGAATACAGTATGATTGTTGGTGTCGTGGTCGTGGTCGTCGGTGCCGGCGCTCAACCCGTCGGACAATCGTAAATTTCATTATTCAAAATCGATGTCGTCCGTTTATTTTGCGTAATCGTAACGAGCTGGTTTCACCCGTGAACTTGCCTTATCCACTTAGCTTGAATAAAATACACGCTTTTGGATTTATTCACGTACCTTCGTGCATAATTCACAGGGGGCGGGGGTGGGGGGGCCGAGGAATAAAAACGAAATTCTCTAAGGATGACAATTGCCGGATCCGTGCGTCGATCCAACGTTTCCCGTAGAGCGCGTATTAATTAGTGAAATTGGGGGAAAAAAGCCTGGCAATCGTCGATTTCCCCGACCCTAAAGAATCCTTAAAGCATAAGGGCGATGCAACGTGGGACAAGCACACGTTAATAGGGATCTCGCGGCGGACTCCTGTCGCGTATTTTAAGAATGCAGTCGCTTTGACGGTCTGCCGTTTGTGCCTAGTGATGATTAGCTTAGCTTAGCTGGTGGTGGGGAGGAGCTCCGTCGGCGAGACGACGGTTCGCTATAAATCGAGGCCGGCTCTAATGTAAATCTAATGTAAAATTCTAATATCACCGTCCGCGGCCAGATTAAAGCTCATTACGCAATTACGGCGAGGAGGCGACTCAGTCGCGTAAGAATACCGGCCCCCACGACTTTGGCCAAACATCGTACACGAGGGGTGGGCACGAGGTCTTTTTCGGGCCACCTACGCTACGAGTCGCGCCTCTCCTTTTGATTAGGCGGCACGACTGCCCACGAAAAAATTGCATAAAAAGCTTGTCGCACGCGCTTGCCGTTTGCCGGACAGGAGGCGAGGGCGGTAGGTGGTGGAGGAGCGGGGGCGGGGATAGTAGGGCTTCGCAAGTCGGACCGAGTCGTCGTAGTAGTAGTAGTACTACTACTACTACTACTACTACTACTACTACTACTACTGCCAGGCAGCCGCCAGTCCAAACTGCAACTGATAATAATCGCCATTGTTGTTGCCACTATTATCATTATCATTATTATTATCATTATTATTTGCTATAGTTGCCGTTGTTATTGTTATTGTCGTACGCATGCATAGGAGGCCGCATTGGCTGCATTCCCGGGCGGGGTAATGCATCCGGACGTTAATTAATTACAGCGTTGCGGCCGTGCGGATGTAGCCGAGTTTAGATAGGTATTTCGGTAGGGCTCGATAGGACGTTGACGGCCTAGAAGAAGAAGAAGAAGAAGAAGAAGGTGTATTTGGGGTGGTGGTACGGGGGGTACGGGGGATAGGGGCTTTTTATTTAAGGCAGAAAAATGTCGTGGAAGCAGCAGCAGCAGCAGCAGCAGCAGCAGCAGCCGTAAAGTAAGTAATCCGAGAGAGGATAAGGCGAATCGAAAGAGACGTTAAAACGTTTGCTTTGGCGGCGAAGGGGGAAGATCGATTGCCTCGGCGGGTGTCTAGTAGCGGCGGTGGATGGACCGGCCTCTCGGTGTCTCTCGATGTCCCGGAATGTCTCGGTGGCGAATTCCTACGACGAGAGAATACTACCTCGCTCGGAGAAATACGAAAGGGAAGCGAAAGATAATACAAAAAAAAATAAAACTGGTATCGCGGAGTACGGCGGGTTATTTGGGGGTGGGGGTGAGGTGGGGGGTACAGAAGGAAGCAAGCCGCGGGTCATCCGGTGTCGCGGGTTCTCGTCTCCTCGAATCGTACAGGCCCGTTCGTAAAAGTAGAGGATGGGACGGACGGTGGGACGGAGGGACGGAGGGACGGAGGAGGGCTCATTAGGGGCGCGTGCCGCATCCTCGTAAAACAATAGTTTGAGCGGACAATGTAATGGGCCGCGCGGGATCTTGCAGGAAATTTGTGGTAGCCAAAGGTTGGTCCTCTCAGCGGAGCCAAAGGCCGCGACTCTTGCTGCGTTCACGAGACATATACATGTGTATTAATATTAAGACGAGAGAGACGAGAGAGAGATGAGATGAGAGAGATGAGATGAGAGAGAGAGATAGACGAGCGTCGCTCCTCCTGGCGACGAGGAGCGACGACAGCCGTGCCGATGTCTTCCTCGCCTCTTCCCCACTCTCCTCAATCGCTCGCTCGCATACTCGGGCGCTCGAGCACGGACACGCGCACACGTGTACGCTCCTCCTCTAGGAAAGGAAAAGGTGGGGAGGGGACGGTGGCCGATGTCGGTCGAAGTAGGGAGCATCTAAGCTCGGGAACACACGGAGGTCGTGAGGCAGCCAAGTGGCGATAGATGCGAGTGTGTGTGTGTGTGAGAGAGAGAGAGAGAGAGAGAGAGAGAGACGGGGAGCGATATATAAAGTAGGAGGGAGAATTGCGAGGTCGCGCGCGCGCGCGCGCTCGCGCGCCTACGTCTGCCAGCGTTTTCACGATCATTGACAATATGGCTTCCGCTGGTGTGCGCGGCGGGGGTGGTCGCAGGTGGTGGTTCCATCGCCACCCCGTATGCCCCGCCAGGAGCCGCGCCGGTAGCCGTCGTTAGGAGTCTTGGCCGGGGCGGGGGGGCACGCGGATCTCGCCGAGGGTCGCGGAAGAAGTCTCCGTCCTCCGATCTCCTTGTGAAATGGGGGGGGCGGGGGTGGGACGGCGATAAGGGGCCAGCGGCCAGTCGAGCGATTGCGATATTTAAATGACCGAGGGCAACAGCAGAGCAGCAGCAGCAGCAGCAGCAGCAGCAACAGAGTCCGCGAGCAATCGTAGACGTAACCTGAATATCGGGACGACGAAGGCTGCCGATCGAAGCCGAGTGCTAACGAAAGCGCGAATCCGCCTGTACGAATAGAGAACACACGAGCGAGACTCGCAAGTGTATATATATGTAAGCGCCCCCCCGCTGCCCCTCCCCGCCCCTCGCTACGTACTGTATAGGAAAGAAGCGTCAGCGTCGGGACGTGGAGACGATGGCTAGCTAGCTAGCTTGTAGGAGTCGACGGGTGTTGGGCAGCGCGTGCGTGTGCGTGCGTGTGGGAGGGAGGGGGCAGCGGGGCGAGAGGCGACGGTAGAGCAAAGTATTTAAAGGTTCGGTCGGTGTCGGTCGTGGAATTTTCTATCTCCCGCTCTCAGGCGGCGCTGCGATCGCCCCCCCCCCCGTCTGGCGTCGGCGTGTGCGCACGTGTAATAAACACAGTGCCGAGGCTCACGGGTACGCACACGCGCCCACCTCGCGCACGTACACGAGCCTCGGCACCGGTGGGGATTGGCAGTCCGTCGGGGCGCGGTGCGGTGCGGGGTGGGGCACGGGTTTGGAGGAGGGGGGGTGGTGGTCGGGAAGGAGAGCCGTAGCGGTCGTGGGGTGCCGCTGTACTACGGGGCAGGGGAGGGAAGGCGCGGCGGAGGTGGCAGCGGCGAGGGCGCGCACGCATTCACACGCTACATCGCACGACACACACAGAGAGAGGCAGAGGCCCCGAGTCGCGCAAGTAGAGTGCGGTGGTAGAGCGAGCCCGTGAGGAGCGCAGATGCGACGTTGCCGCGTCGCCACGCCATCTACGACCAGTCAGTGGGACTTGGCGTTTGTTGTGCGTACACGGTGGCCGTGTCTCACTTTTCCTCAAGTGGGAGGGAGACGGATAAACGAGTTAGACGGAGACGGAGCTGCGGCGCTCGTCGATGTATTATACGCTCGAAGCTCTAATACAGCTACCAGTAAGAGGGTAGAGGTTAGACGGGCTGCTGCTTCGGCCTCGCGCGACTCCTGGCTTTTTTTTTTTTTCCCCCCCCAATAACCGAGATCGCGACGTCGCTCGCATGCCAAAACATTAACGGCGGGGCGGGGAGAGAGGGTGAAAGAGAGAGAGAGAGAGAGAGAGAGAGGAGTCGGCAGCAGTACCTGGTCCACCTCGTTCAACCTCGGTCTCCATAGTCTAGGATCGCGGCAAGTACCAGGTCGTGCTCTCGGAGACCGTATAGTTAGTTAACTCGTCGTTCCCTATGCGCTGATTGGGTCAGGAGGACGGTCCCAGGAGTCGAGCTGGAGCGCGAGGAACGTTGAACGAAAAGGAAAAGGCTCGGCGTGCGTGTGTGCGTGTGCGTGTGCGTGTGCGTGCGTGTGCCCCGATGGGCTAAATACCCAAGGATAAGGAGGAAATAAGAGGGAAGTGGTGTTGTGTGCGTGCATCTAACCGCCTTGTACTCTGGCGGCTCGACGGCTGTATTGGTGCGCGAGCGGCGGCGGCGACGTCAACTTCGGCGGGCCCCTCCGTCATCGAGCAGCAGTTGTGCATCGGCTCGCATCGGTCGCGCGGAGGTTAGGGGACACACGAGCGCGCCACTCTTTTCCTCGATTTCTCTCTTTCTCTCTCTCTCTCTGTCTCTGTCTCTGTCTCTGTCTCCCTCTCTCTTCCTCTCTCTTCCTCCCTCACTCTCTCTCTCTCTCTCTCTCTCTCTCTCTCTTAATATATACGTATATCCTACTCACTGTGTCTCTGTCTCTGTCTCTGTCTAGCGGGCGCGCGCTCCCCGTCTCCGTTTCTGGATCTCAGTTCGGTGTTTTTCATCACTGTGTCCCTCCGTGTGAGTAAAGTAAAGTGTTTGCTGTGTGTGCCGTTCGAGGAGCCTGGCTTTCGGCCGCTCCGTCACTCTCGGCCCCCCAACCCCCACCCCCCCCCTCCCTCGTCGGAGGGCCGTAGGTAGCCGTAGAAGAACCGTCGTCGTTTGGTGTCCACCCCCGTCGTCGAGAACCGGGGGTATCAGCGGTGGTCGTGGCAGGGCATCCCCCGCGCCGTCCCCGCCGAAAATTAGCAGGCAGCCGCTGTGCGTGTGAGAGCGTGTGGGTGTGGGTGCCGAAAAGGCCAAGTGTCTCGGGGCGCTAGATAGATAGAGCTCTTAAGACGTTGAGGAAGGACGACGTCAGCGGGCTGCTACCGGTGGCGGTCAACGGTCAGTGACAAGTGGCGACGACGGAGTGAGGGGAGGGAGAGAGAGAGCGAGAGAGAGCGAGAGATAGAGAGAAAAGTGCTCTCGCTCGGGACGTCGAGGGCCAGGAGAGAGTTACGAGAAGAAGAAGGCGGTGCATGCCATGAGGACCCGGAGACAGGTGGACACGTGACACGGTGCCAGTGAGAGAAGCGCGTCATGAAGAAGCCACGGTGAGTAGTTAATTAATGTTTTTGCGACGTTGGGACGGACGGTGGGATCGGGCGCCACCGCCACCTCCACCTCCACCTCCACCTCCACCGTCACCCGACGTCGCCTCCTCCTTTAAAAAGACAGGGCGGCCAGTTTAAATGCTTGTCGCTCCTTGGCGTCGTTAAATGGCCCAGATTCGGCGCCTGGCCGCGGCTCGGGACATGCACGCGCCCACGACCGAAAGAACGTGGCTCGTTATTGGGGGTTGCGGGGGGGGGAGGGATAGAGAGCTCTTCCGCCGCTCAGTGTTGTGTATCTGGGTTAGTCGTCGTCGTCGTCGTGGGGTGGGGTGGGGGGAGGGGGGCACCCGAGGAACGCGGGACTCCGGTTTAAAAAGAAAGAAAGAAAGAAAGAAAAAGAGTCTCTTCTCTCTTTTGTCATCTAAAGCACACGGATCCCCCCCCCCCCCACACACACGAAGTGGCTAATGAATGGCACGACACTCGTTGCGTTGTCGTTGTCGCCGTTGCCGTTGCTTCACGTTGTGGCAGCAGTCGGTCACACGATACAACACAACTGGCACGCGTACTTTACACAACGGAGAGCAGCCGCACGGGCAAAAAGAGAACACGATAGAGACATAGAGAGAGAGAGAGAGACATAGAGAGAGAGAGAGAGAGAGAGAGAGAGAGATAGAGTCAGATGAGAAGGCACATGCGAGCGCTTGCGCTTCTGTTACGCGGTGGAGCGGGGTTGATCGAGGTTGGGTGGGGGGGAGGACGGTAGAGGCCCCGAGGACGGGAATTATCGAATCTCGGTTTTGTTGTCGCGCGAGGTTAAGAAGACGGGGCGAGAAAGTCGCGGGGCACGTGCAGATTGGCTGCGGTGTGCATCGGTGCCCGTTAAAAATAGCGGCTCCGCCCAATCGTCGTGAGCCATCCGGTCGTGTCCGAGCCGTGGAAAAAGTTGGAAAAGCAGCAAGAGGAGAGCCCGTCGCCTGCCTCGGCCTACTCTCTTGCCGTGCCACTATTACTCCGTCTTGTTGATGCCGTCATCTGTTGTCCCCGTCGCCGTCGTCGTCGTCGGTCAGCGGTAGGTCGGTGCTCGGTACTCGGTGCTCCTGGTGCTCGGTACTCGGTGCTCCTGGTGACGGGGCTGGCGGTGCATACGCTGGAAAAGCGCAAGCTAAGCTAAGGTCGGCTTTTCTCGTTTACCTACGTGACGTATGTATGTGTGCGCGCGTCGCAGCAGTCAGCCGAAGGTTAGGTTGTACCGTTGGGAGTAGGGGCGCCTCTCCCGTGCATTCGTACACGCGCGCGAGCGCTCGCCTTCAGTCCATGCATGTGCACACATTACGATGGCTTGCACCTGGAGCGTTAGGAGAGATCAGGTTATGGAAGGCTGACTGGCTAGAAGGCAGGCGGGCAGGCAGGCAGGCAGGCAGGCAGGCAGGCAAGCGGTTGCAACCAGCGAGTAGCGGCCGCCTTTCTTTCCCTCTCTCACTCTCTTACTCTTTTACTCATTCCCTCCCCTCCCCTCCCCTCCCCTCCCCCCATTCCACAACGTGTTCTGCGGAATATTGTAATGGATTCTCTCTTTCTCTCCCCCCTCCCCCTGCCCTCGCTCTCACTCTCTCTCTCTCTCTCTCTCTAGCTCTTGTGCGACGTTCTTTACACGATTATACTCGAGATTTCGGCCTTTGGTCTCTTTTACTCTCACCCTCCTCCTCCTCCTCCTCCTTCTACCACCACAACCTTCTCGCGCGCAGAGTCGAGCAAACTCTCGCTCTCTACCATTGAATTTGTTTCCATCAAAGCTTCGTTCGGCTCCGCGGACACGAGGTTTTGTCGTCGCTGGACCGCCGGGAGCTTCCTTCCCAAGCCGTTTTCGTACCCGCCAGCGATAATCCAGCGATAATCCAGCGATAATCGAGCGCTAAATGATTTTTACGAGCGACGGTAAAGGATCGTTTTCAATTCCAATGTAACGGTGACGATGGTGAGGGACTCGTCGGGATACATACGAGGACCCAGAGACACGCACAGAGAGAGAGAGTGAGAGAGTGAGGGGGGTGGGGGCGGGGGACGAGCGTCAAGATGAAGAAAGAAAGCCTTCGAGAGGATTAAAGTCTTATAACGCGGATAGACGAAATTTCTAAACACGGTCTGTGCCTATTGCCGATTACGCAAACATTGTTATGCTTGGCGTGTATAGAAAGCTGCTAGGATCTCTCTCTGCACAAGAGTCTTAAGACCTGCCTCCCCCCTACCCCCTCCCCCCAACCAACCAGTGGTGATTATAATTTTCACTTTTTAGCTTGCAAAACCAAAAAAAGCATAGTAGTAGGACGTCGTTGCACAACCGCTGGATTTTATTAACGGCCATTATTATCATTATTCCTCTTATCCTTGTTGTTGTCGTTGTCGTCGTTGTCGTTATTATTATAATAAAGTCGCGACTTTTCAAGCGAGCTGGAGGGGGGGGGGAGTCGACGGAAAGGGCGTAAGGATTCGGTAATTTCGACACAGTAGTCGGAGAAAAAGGACCCGGAACCTGCCATTGATTCGTAATTCCTTTAGTATTACGGTTAATGGCGATACGACGAGAAAAGAGATGGAGCGGGGCTCTCCGCGCATTAGCTCTTAGCATTAGCTCTTAGCATTAGCTTTCTAATACTTTCAAAATTAGTTGGTAGACGAATCCCGACCACCGGCTTACCTACCTACCTTACCGAACGTTCCTTTTCAATCTCGTATTAGAGATAATAAATACAATCGAGCGTCGGTAACACGGCGGCAGCATTGATCGAAGCCACTGGACGACGGCTATACGTAATTAGGTATCGCGATGCAAGGGAGTTGCCTCCCCTCTCCTCCCCTGCCGCTGCCGATGCTGCTCACCGGCCGACGAGTCATTCTAATGCCCGAATAAATCGCATTAGCGCGTTTCGATACGTTCCTCGCCAAAGAAGAGAACGATGACGTGGATGGGTGCCCCGGTGGCTGAGGAGGCGAGAGGAAGAGGAAGGAGGAAGGAGGAGGGGGTGGGCGATCGAGGGTCGTTCGATTGGCCTTAGCTTGGATAAAAATCATCGGAGCGGAAGAGGACCTCGGGGTCAGCAGGAGTCGTTCGCTAGAGCTTCGCGCGCCTCTTTGCCATGGGATGAGTAATCGGGTCGACTCTAGCTACCCCGACGCGAGCGAGTTGGCAAAAGTCCGCGGACTTGCGAGAAATCGATACACGCGCAACACGTGTACGTGAGCGATCTGCCCGGCGCGCCGGTCTATCCTAGTCCTGTCTGCCTGCCTGCCTGCCTGCCTGCCTAGCCCACCAAGACTTTGCCGCGGCTCAATTATCCTTGCTTGCTCGTCCAGTGTTTCGGGCACTGGGGCGCGTGCGGCAGTGGAGGTAGGGGGGGTGTAGGAGTAGGAGGAGGAGGATGAAAACGTCGAGTGCCAGCAAGTATAGCGAGTCCCCTGTCATTCGGGGACGGTATTGTCGTTCGTTCGTTCGTTCGTTCGTTCGTTCTTAGGACAAGGGCCAGGAAGGAACGGCAATGGGAGCCGGCCAACGGGGGGAGTGTCGGAGAGCGGGGAGACGCGAGGGCAGGATATTAGAGGGCCATTGAGAATGCGGGCGGCGACGCGTCCTTCGTAGAGAGGCCCCGGTGGTCGTGCTCCGGTCCCCGAAGGCCGAGTCCCGGGAAAGGGAACGGCGAGGAGCCCCTTAATAATATTTCAGCGGACTAATCGCACTAATAGACGACGACGACGACGACGACGACGACGACGACGACGACGACGACGACGAGTGTCCGCGCGCATTTCCATGCTCCGAAGGGGGGGAGGAAGAAGGATTGCCGGTAAAATTTTGCACGCTCTCTTCTTCTGGACTACGGCGCGGGCCACAAAAGCCTTGCGAGGTACGCGTAACGTAATATAAGAGGAGAGAGAGAGAGAGAGAGAGAGAGGAAAAGGAGAGCGGCGGCAGCCTCTCTCGCATTTGTCGGTTGGCGAGGGGCGAGGGGGAGAAAAGCCGCGCGCGAGACCAAAGGAGCAACAACGGGGTTGGGGTCGAGGGCGAGGGCGAGGGCGAGGGTGAGAGAGATAGAGTGAGAGAGAGAGAGAGAGAGAGAGCAATGAGTCGAGATCCAAAGGTGTATTATTATTTAAGGGGATTCCCGGAATTGCTTTTAATAATTTATTTCCAAAATTCCGCTGACGATGATTAATGCTTGCCGAGATAAATGCACGCTTTCAATCTCTAATCGCTTTAAGGCGCCCCCCCTTCACCGCCCGCCGCCAGCCTTTGTTTGTTGCATTGGTCTTCCTCTTTCTATTCGCCGGCCTCGCTTTCTGAATAACTCGAAAATACTTTTGCCAGATATCGACGGCTCGTGTATCTCTCTCCCTTACTCTCTCTCTCTCTCTCTCTCTCTCTCAGGCGCACTCGCGCGCTCGCTCGCTCCCAGGCTGACACGCACGCACGCACGCACGCACGCACGCAGGCAGGCAGGCAGGCAGACAGGCAGGCAGGCAGGACAGGAAGGCTACTTGATCCGCGTCGAGGCATGTGGAATTAATATCGTTTTGCAGGTAAAGTTTGAGGGCTTCTGAGAGGTCAGTCTGCTAATGTCTTGCGAGCAACTATTAACGACGACTAATTGACGTTTGTCTAGCAGGTAATTTATGCCTGTCTGTCTGCCAGGCTGTCTCTCTCTCTCTCTCTCTCTCTCTCTCACTCTCTCGTATCTCTGTCGTAGAGCTTGTGCGGTGGCGTGGGTGGAGTGGGTGGTTGAGACGTTGGAGGTTATTGGGGGAGGATGTGCTTTGCATACGCATTTGCCGTTTAATTAAATAAATGCAAGGGCGGGGGATGGACTCGGAAGATAAGTCAGAGTTCTGGCTATATTTAAAGTTGGCCGAACTGGCGCGGCGGCTATTTTAATTATTTGGTAATAATACGGCTCGTCGTTGTCGTCGTCGTCGTCGTCGTCGTCGATCCTGCGATTCCCAAATGAATCGCTTATTAATTAAGCGAGTCGGGCGATAGATGGATCTCGCGGGCTCTCGATGAGCTTGTTAAAATCCGGCTCCACGTATACATATATATATATATATATGCATGTGCGCCAAAGGCAACGGCAAAGTTCGCTCGAGATTGCGCCTCTGACGAGAATAGACGGAGCAGTTGAGCGGTGGGGGGATAGAGGCAGCAGCGGAGGCGGAGGCACCGACACAGACACGGACACAGACACCGACACAGTAACCGACACCGGATGAGTAACTACTTTTCCTACTTTTCCTACCATTGAAGGCGGCTCGCTCTTCCCATTCCCACGTAATGTCTCGCGCAATATTTGAATAGCTGCCTCATTTTTCTACCCTTACCCTTACCCTTACCCCTCCCCGCGCATCCCTTATATATATATTTTTTATTTATTTATTTATTTATTTTGCATTCGGACATATCAGGGGGCTACGGAGCAGAGAAACGTTAAAAACATTTTGGGTCAGCGGGCACGGCCGTTCGTATTATTTTATTCACCAATTGTAAAATGGTTATTGGGGTTTATCGTTAGGAATAATTAGAAGGCTCGGGCGCGCGTACGTAGAGATAATGACGCCCTCCATACGTAACAATATCGAGTTCGAGTATAGTTGGCGTCCGTTTGGGGGGTGGGGGTTAGGAGGGACGGGATAGGATCTCTCCACCGGCGGTGCTCGTCTCGTTCTTGACGGGCCCTTCAAGTCCTTATCGAGTCCGGATGTTTGATGGCCCGACTCAAGTTGGAGTTGGTGGCCAATCGGTCCGGCCAATTAAACATAATTCCGATATAATAACTGGCCCCTCCCCTCCCACCTGCCCTTACCAACACTCGCTCCCCCCTCCCCCCTCCCTCCCTCGCATTATCAGTTAATTGAGAGGCGCACCGAGTCGGACTTGGAGAGTCGTCGGGAATAATGGACTCGGTGCGGATGCTTTGGGGGGGAGGGGGGTGGTGGGAGGAGGAAGGTTGAGGTTCTCGGCCTCTGGAGCCAAGAAAAGCAATAAATTGACAGGCGAGAGTGTCAATGACCAGAGGCCGGTGTCCATCCTCCGAGGTGTCATTCACCCACGATGGGTGGCTAATGTCGCCCGAGCGATACCATCGCCGAGCAGTCTAAGGATCTCCGTGAAGGAGGAGTAGGAGGAGGAGGAGGAGGAGTAGGAGGAGGACGAGACGAGGATGGCGGCGGCTTATGAACGGCGGGAAGCCGGGGTTAGGGCGACGGCGCGTGTATGCTCTTGGTTATCGATCGTGAACCGAGCCCCCCGACGACAAAGGGATGCTAGACGTCTCGTGAAAAAGGGAGACAGACGCGCCGCTCTTTAGGCCGAGTGCGTCCGTTCCCTTTATTCGGGACTCGCTCAACTGCTCACAGCGGATAATTCGCCCGGGAGGATCGCCTTCTTACGGACTCGTCACCCAGCGATACGACCACGTCCGTACGTCACTTTCTTAACCACCCCCACCCCCACGGAATCGCGTTATTATCGGAGCCGGTCCGTATCCTGTGTGTCCCCCCCCCCTCCCCGCGAACTCGTGACGCCGTCGCAGGACGTGAGGACGCGACTACGCAAGCAGCAGCCGTTATTTCTTTCCATCTGGCGTTGCTGTTCTAGCGAGGCGCGAGCGTCGTAACGCCGATCAGCGCCTTCGAAATGGGGGGGGGGGCTTTATCTCGCCGTGCGCCCCTCGCGTTTTGTAAATCTCCAGCTACTCCAGCTACTCCGGCCACTGTGCGGGAGTGCGCTGCTGCCCTATGCCTTACACTCATCGTAAAAAGTATCTAATCACGGTATAGAGATATCTCTGCTCGTGTACCGAAGCCTCTGTCTCTCTCTCTCTCTCTCTCTCTCTCTGGCTAATTGAATCGTAACGCTGACTTGATCTCTCGAGGAAGAGTCGAGAGATGCGCGCACCGTTACGGAGGAGCCCCTTAAATAATTATATTAAACGTTGATTAGAAGGAAAGTTCGATGGGCTCGCAAGAGAATTCCTCCGCGCGTTCGGTATTCTTGGATCGCTTCCTTCGCGCCTCGCTCAATCTCAGCCTTATAACAGATAGACAGAGACAGAGAGAGATGTTACACACCCCGATGCTGGAATTACGGTAACTTGTTGTTAATCCTCCTTATCATTGAATTACTACGGGACACCGCGGATCGATTCGTTATGGAAAAATGGGAAAATCACAGCTCGGCAGGAGTGGCGGGGGAGGGGGCGGGACTGTCGGTTTTATGTATCGCGGTCGACTGATTAACGACGGAATGTAACTACAACAATAACTTACCTTTAATGATAAAGCGTAGAATGGAGTCGAGACCTTCCTTTAACCCCTCCCCCATCTCCCCCACCCGCTCCTCCACCTCCACCGCCGACATCACAATAACCTGCCACTTTAATAGCCGGCGATTGAAAAAAACTTTTTAATATTTAATTGGCGGGGCATTAACGCAGTCGCCGCACTCTCGCTAGATTATTTCTTTCTTCTACTTCTTCTTCTTCTTCTTCTTCTTCTTCTTCTTTTCGTTTTTTTTTTCGTCAAGAAAACTTGGAGTAATTTATCGCGGTCAACAAGTGCGATAACACTTTTACCAACATAATCTTCCGATCGGCAGCGGAGCTCGCACATAAATTATGTAAATTGTGTTAGTTATTGTCGAAGAATCGCAGAGATAAGGCCGGCCCGATGTGTAGGACGATATGTAAATACAATTGCCAGGAGCTTTAACTCGGGCAGTGATCTTATTGGGGTTATTGGGGGCGGGGGGTGGTGGAGGATTGAGAAGAATGAGGAGGAGGAGGAGGAGGAGGAGTAGGAGTAAGAAAAGAGAAGAGAACGTCGTCGTTAGGGAGAGTTGTTGGGTCGAGGGAGCCCGGAGAGATGATCGTAGGAGAGATCGTGTGCGCGACTCGGAAGCTTGTCGTCGAAAAAAGAAAAGAAAGAAAGGGAAAGGAAAGAGAGGCCTCGAGCTTTCTTTCGGTTAATTGAATATTATAATGGAGGCCAAGGAGGAATGGGAGCGTGGAATGGGCCCCCGGGAGGAAAAGCGAACGAGCGATGCCCCGGACGCGGTAAAAGTGTTAACGCAACGCAGGAAAAAGTGTCGGACTTATCCCTCTGCGATTAATTGATTGGGGTTTTTTTTTTGTTTTTTTTTTGTTTTTTTGGTCCAAGTTATGCGTTACGCGACACGGGCACCGGATTTTCGTTAATGAGAGGACGACGCGCGGACGTCTCCTCATCGTACGTCTGCTTACCTGCCTGCCTGCCTGCCTACCTACCTACCTACCTACCTGTCTGCCTGTCTGCCGACCTGCGAATCGCGCGCCCTGTCGACGAGTGGCGACCTCTCGCGGTCCGCTAATACGAGGCCAAGTCGCTCTCACTCTCTCTCTCTCTCTCTCACTCGGTCTGCCGATCTACCGTACCTTCGGCCAGACTCTTGGCCGTCGGCCTCTCGGTCCCCAACTCTAACTCCCTAACTCCCTCCCCGCCCCATTCACCAAGTCAGATAAATTCTCCTTTATTAATTTCTAATGACGCGATAAGATCGTCGGCGGCGGCTCGGCTAATTTTACTTGCAAATCCATCGTTGCCAGCCGGAATATAATCATCGACTATGCGCTACTCTTCCTCCTCTCCCCCTCCCCCCTCCCCCCATCCAACCCTCGATGATTATCCCAATATTGTATTATACATTCCGCCGTTACTTTAGCGGCCTCGTACAATCGCATCCATCTCCGTCCTGCCGTGCGTCTCCCCACCGCCATTCGACACCTTATCTTTTAATATTCGGGGGTGGGGGAGGAGGAGGGAGGGGGGGGCGGATGTTTTGCGCGGGGAGGTGCCCGTGGATTTGTAAAAAATCTCTCATAATCCAAAGGCATCGTCTGTGCTCAAAGCTCTCGCTAATTTCTAGGGCATTAATAAAAACTCCGATGTGCTTTTATTCGAGTCCGTCGGCTCTAAATTTTGCTCTCTCTCTCTCTCTCTCTCTCTCTCAAGAGAGAGTAATCTTTGTATTCAGCGCGACGATGGCAGCGGTGGCGGCGGGGGGGCTATATAATTTATACGGAGCCTGGCTTGTCTTCGCCAAGACTTAGAGATGACAAAATAATTGCCTTGATTTTCCTTTCCTTTTCTTTCCTTCTACACTCCGTATCATCATTATCATCATTATCATCATTATCGTTATCATTACTATTACTATTGTTATTGTTATCGTTAGCCATTCGGAAAGCAGGCGTTTTACGTAAAGCAGGAGCGGTATTAACGGCCAGGGTGTCGACGTCTCAGGACGGGGTCATACTACGATGGGCAGCAGCAGCAGTAGTAGTAGTAGTAGTAGTAGTATTATTATTATTAATATTAAATGCTTCGAGGGCAGAATTAACCACGAAGCAATGGTGTGGCGGTGATGTAAAAACTATTATCGTAGCGAATGAAATGACTCGTTGATCGGGCCGTGCGAATAAAATTAGCGCACGAAATTATATAAATACAAATAAGCTAGGTCGGTGGGAGGGGGTTATTGGGGGTTATTGGGGGCTATTGGGGGTTGGGCGGCGGATAAACCAGTGAGAGCCTCGTTACGTCCAATTATTGTTTATTACATAATTTCTGCTGAGCAGCCGTTGCTAAAGTATCCCCACCCTCCCGCCCACCCGCTCGCCACCATACGCGTACACGTATTACGTGCATGCGGATCGGCCGATGCATGTCATTTATTAAAATAACGAGTTTCGTTACACGCAAAGAGCGCATTCGCCGACCGAGTATTGTTTACAACGTCGTCCTCGCCTACCCGTTCCCCGTTCAAATATCAAATACATCGAGCTTGGTCGACGGGCCCCTCACTGGGCCCCAACGAATAGAGTTATTTTATAATTATAGCCCGTGAGGTGGTATTATTATTATTATTATTATTATTATCACTGGGGCCCCGGACAACTAATGCCCCGTTTGCCTGTGTTATTTCATTAATTTCCCTGAAATTCTCTCTCGACAAAAATTATCCGATTAGATTTAAGTGCTAAAGCGTTTAAGGCCCCCCGGGGTATTATAATTACATTCACTGGGGTCTCTATGATTTCCTTAAAAGCCCGTAGCTGCGTGAGTGTGGGGGTGGGGGGGGCGGAGGACGGCAACGACTCCGACCACGACTACGACCACGACTACGACTACGACTACGACTACGACGGCGACTCGTTGCGCGGGAGGTTTTACGATGCAGTTCCATTTGAAAATGCGGATGTCAACTGCATTTTGTGACCGAGCAGCACTATCTCTCACACGTAATATCTAAAGTACTCTTGGTGCAGCGAGCGGCAACGAGCGGCAACGAGCGGCAACGAGCGGCAACGAGTGCAGCGCGTTATTCGATCGTTTTGACGTAAAGTATCGTCGACAATGTCGGTGGAATATCGGTTTCCTCTCCGTACCAGTCACCCTCCCTACCTCCCTCCCTCCCTGCCACCGTCACCCTACCCTACCCTACCCTACCCGATTATCAAATATAAAGCCGGGGGGGGGGGCGGCCGCGTTCGCAGAAGCCGAACGTGGATGATGTCGGACGTGGCTTTGGCGCCCTTTGACCTCCGGGTCCTGCCCGGACTCCGTGCGCGGCCAAGGAATTGGGGGGACGCGAGCGACATTGATTCGGCAACATCTCCTCGAGGTCGGTCAGTGGTCGGGACGGGCGCGAACCAGGGCTCGCTCTCCCTGCCATCCCTCGCCTCGCTACCTACGAATTCCAATGCCGAGAGTGAGTGAGAGAGGGGGTGGTGGTGGGTGGGAGAGGGAGCGAAGAGGTTAGTGGGAAAGGTCCGGACAGCAAACGAAGCAAACGTGTCCGACTCGGATGCTATTCACCCAGCGGACGATTACACGAAACGTCCGAGCATCTGCTGCGGAGCACATCCGGTCGCCTAAGAAAGTAAAGTCCCCCCGTCCGTAGAGCCCGGCGCGAGTAGGGAAAAGCGCCTGTGGATGTGCGCGGGCTCCCGGATTTTCAGGTAAACCAGTCGGAAGCGAGTCCTGGCGGGCGGTCCCACTCGGCCTACGAGGACTGATGGTCGTGGAGTCGAGCCGCCACAATAAGTGGAAACTACTTGCTACGACGTTTCGGGGAACTCGCTTCCTCGCCTCTGCCCCCCCCCCACCACCCCCAACTGACAGCCCCTTTCCCCTGCCAACGCCCTCGAGGACCTTCCTCGACGTTCGTTCGATGGGCGGCTCGATGGCCGTGTCCGAGGCACGCGACGGCGCGGGGAGTACCGATGCCGACCCTGCCATGGGCGTTACGTCCTCGGGTAAACGTAGGCTAGAGGGACGGGTAGGGGGCGGGGGCGGGCGGAGACTCTCCGAGACGCCGACGCGCCACCGACTTGAGGTGTCCCCTGGGTTTTTATTTTTTTTTTCTTTCGTTCGTTCTTTCTATTCGTCTTTCTTCTTCTTTTTTTTTGTTTTTCCCCCCCACCTCGAGCGTGGCGCGGGCCCGTTTTCCAGGAGCGGCTTCCACCGACCTGGAGTACCCGGGATCGTAATACCGTAGGCACGGACTACGGGCCAGTGCATGATATCCACGAAGCGACCGAGTGGTCAACTTTTTTTACCTTAGCTAAGCTTATTTAACGCTTTGGGAGCCGCTGCCGAGGGTGGCAGCGGCAACAGGTAACGCGCACCACCCACAACCATCCATCGACCATTGTCCTTCGTTCCAGCTAGTCCCGGCTCGCGTTGCCATCCCTGCGACTCTTCCGATTCTCCACGCGACACGGACGTACACGCGGTCGGCAGGGAGGGCGGGCTAGTAGCAGACCCTCCCGATCCTATCCTCGTTCCCCGGGATCCGCCGGTGGGAGGAGGGGGAGAAAGGTCATCGTTAGGCGTAGTACGTACTTGCCGAGCACGGGGAAAGAGCCCCCCCCCCGCCCATTACGATTCGCTGGCTTACTTTACGTAACCGGCGCTCGGACCTATGGCTTACGAAACACGTTCTGACGTTGGACCGAGTTGCTTTACGCGCAGCCGAGGCTTTTCCTACGGCTATAGGCTGCCCCGGAGGTGCTTGCTCTCCTCACCCTCCCCCCCGGGGCCACCAAAGAGCCGAGGCGCCGCTGTTGTGCCGCTATTCGCATGAAAATTCATCGCTCGGTTATGCGGGAAAAGAGGCTCGCCTCGGCTCTTCGCACGGCAAGAAGGAAGGAAGAACAATGGTGGCGGGCGGGGGTGGCGGCGGTGAAGAGGGACGAGGAAGCTAAGCGCTGAGCCCAGCAGTGGACGATTCGTGGGAATTAATTAATGGGTAACGAGGTAACCGCCGGTCCATCAGAATCCAGATTTCGGATTTCTTTGTCGTCCTCTCGGATCATTGCGAGTGATATCGACACGCGGAATATGCCCGAATCGCGTCGGGATGAGAGGTAATCGATCGAGCCGCTCTTCCCCTCTCCTCGCCTCTCATCTCGGAAGGACAGTCGGTCGGTCGGTCGGTCGGTCGGCCGGCCAAGCTGCATCGATAGGAGCAGATTAGATCGGAGTTTCCAACTCGCCGGCAAAGTCGCGAGGTTATCGCCGTTCATCCTCCTCCCCCCACCCCACCCCCTCCCACGGTCTCTCTCTCTCACTCACTCAGTGGATTACACTGGTTGGTCAATGTCCCAATGGAGCAACGGTCCTTGGATCTCCTTCGTCAAAGACCTCCCTCCTGCCGCCGCCCCTTCTGCCTCGCTTCCTGTGGTCCTCATCGCTCTTTACGGATAGTTTTTGCCTCACTCACTCCCCTGACCCTTCCCCCGCTACCCCCGCGGAGGGCCTTACCGCGCGACAGGGCGCCACCACGACTCGTCGCGTCTCCTTTATGAAGAAACTTTCGTAAGAACAACGATTTATTTACTTATTTACTTATTTATTTATTTATTTATTTATTTATTTATTCGTACCGTATTAAAGGAGGTAAGAATTCATTTATCTCCTGGCCGTCGTACATTAAAGCCCTTTGACGCCGACGTCGTTTCTTATCTCCGGTAAAAAAAAATAAAAGAAAAAGAGAAAAAAGAGAGAGAGAGAGAGAGAGAGAAGGGATGAATTATTAATTTACGCGTTGCCAACCCAAGGAAGCTTGGAGCGTTTGTAGAAAAAGTAGAAAAGCCACCGACGCCCCTGTCCTCGTCGTCGTCGTCGTCGTCGTCTTTGTCGTTGTTGTTCTTCTTCTTCTTCTTCGTCTTCGTCTTCGTCTTCTTCATCTTTGCTTTTGCTTTAAGGCCATGAATATGTAAGTGAGCCGGCCCGTACGGACTCACGTACCAACACACGGCAATGCCGTTAAATAGCTCGGCGACTCGGCGGGGCGTCCCTCCTCGTCTTTCTCTTTCACTTAACTTTGAGCTTTTATTAAAACCGCCAGCCGAACGGGAAACTCGATAGTATTGTTTATCTGGTAGATTGGCCTGGCCAGCCGGCCAAGCTCCCGCAAGCCAACTTATGTAAAAATCGACGGGTAATCCTGTGTAATTTGGCCGGCGACACCAACTCGTTCGTAACACTGAGGCCGTTAGCGTGGCAAGCATGGCCAGCCACGTTCCTTACGTCTCTTCCCTAGGTTGTTACGTCCCTAGGGTTGGTGGCGGTGGTGGTCGCGGTGGTGGTGGTGGTGGTGGTGGTGGTGGGGAGGGGGAGGGAGGGAGACGAGTGCAGAGATGCGGCGGGCACTGGTTGTCATCTGGCAAGGTGAGTCCGACGGAAGCCAAACGTTTGCTTACCTCCGACGCGGGCGTTTTTCATGAATATAAATAGCACGGGTCGTCGCCGGCAGTACGTTTGACATTTGCGGTTAACCCTGGTCGCGCGCGAGAGATCCCCCCACCCCCCACCTACGTCCTACGTCCTACCGACAGCGTAACTTTTTTACGACGATCGCTTATCCGCGTTGCATAAACAAGAGGTAAATAAGCGTCCGTCCACCTCCACGTGCGATCGATAATCCTCTCCTCTCCTCCTCCTCTCCTCCTCTCGTCCTCCCCCGCCCACCTCCCCCCGCCGCGCGTTATTGCGCTTGTTACGTCGAGTGGATAGCCGTGCACGCGAAGCAACGCGAAACGAGAGGACAAATTTAGACAGCTATCCCGATGTCGAATTACGTGAATTCGTGATTAGTCGGGGTGGGGGGCAGAAATATTTTGTCCCGAGTGAAGCGCCGATAAAGAAAACGTAGACCCCATGGACAATTACAATTTACATTGCCTCGTTATTGAAAATTAACGTGAATTGCTCGCGTGCGTACAGTTGCTTTTTTTGAGTACCCGGGCCAACCGAGAATACATATATACATATATACATATATATATATATATATATATACGTAGCTTAACGTAAAGTGGATTGCATTTAGCGAGGAATGAGTTGAGTTGTTGTGTACAACATTGAGGGGCAGAGGAAAGGTGGAAGGAGCCGGGAAGAAATTCAAATGTATTTATCTACACACACGTATGTATTATGGGAGACGTAAGCGTGGCGTGGCCCCGATTGGCCTTTGACTACTTTTTCGTTGCGATTAATTACTCGGCTCCGGACGGTCAAAGTGCCAGTCTAAATGCCCTCCCAGATCGAATGCAGATGGGGGGGGGGCGTTGGAGGGATGCCAGGGGAGCCGCCGCCTCCCTCAGAGGGTTTCAATTTATTTGTGTACACCCCGCCCCGACCCCCACCTCCTCCTACTCCTACTCCTCCTCCTCCTCCCCAACGCCTCCCCAACGCCTCCGTCAGTCGGGAAGTTTGATAAGGGTGTGTACGTTATCAATGGAGCGGGAGGGTTGGAAAGGAGACCCCGAGCGAGCAGCTCGGCATCTCCCCGGGTAACGTGATTGCTAGCGCACAACGACCGTCGAATATCTTCGCCTCGAGAGTACGTAAGTGCCCTACTCCTGGAAGAACGAGACGACCGTGTCCTCTCCCTTTGCCAAAGACCGGACCGACCAAATGATAACGCGCACCCCGGTCGCCCCGGTCGCTCTACTCTACTCTCCGTTCCGGAGGCTGAGCAACGGTGGACCTCGGCCAGGTGCACCAGGCCTCTGCGGCTCCTGAGGGGCGGGTTGGAGGGGTTATTGGCCTACTTGGCGGAAGTAGCGACGACTACCCGGACGGAGCCTCGCGAGGTCGACCGCCTTTGGGTTTACGGCTCGCGCTATGCGACAACGTCCGTCCCGCTCGGACTCTTTTCGGTAGAGTGGCAGTGGCTCCATTGGGGTGGGTGGGGGGGGGGGGACGGACGGCCTCTCCTGGATATAGGTAGGCTACCTACCGGGTGGTGATTAGGCCCACTTGTCGACACAAGACGAATATCTCGAATGCCCTAGGTGGTCCCGATAGAGCCCGACGACGACCCAGCCCCATCCCAACCCCTCCCCATACCCCACACACACATACAGCTACTCCTCCGCCACGACTCGTATCGATTAATCTCGTTCGGCGTTGAAGATAGTCGACGTTGCATCCCTCTCGGTAGGCTCGGGGAAGGAATTTAAAGCGACGCGGAGGTCGGAGGTGGTTATATAGGTTTTTTTTTACGGAGTGGGGGGGAGTAAGACCGAGTAAAGATTTTTCCCTCCCGAGTATTGTGGATTTTCTCGACGGTCCTCTGTCTCTCTCTCTCTCTGTCTCTGTCTCTGTCTCTGTCTCTATCGTGTCCAGAGGTCGTTTGAAGTTTGCGAAAAATAGAGTGGGAATATCGACGAGGTGTCGGTAAAAGGGCTTTTTACAGCTCGGGGCTAGAGACGATCATCCAGGCGATGGTGCTCCGTCGTACTCGGCCCTCCTACCCGCCCTACCCTTCGACCCCTTCCCTGTCCCTGCAACTCGCCCGAGGAATATACGCGTCTATTCTCTGCCACCCCCACCCCACCCCACCACCACCTCCACCTCGGCCTGCATCTTTTTATCGCTTTCTCATCTGACTCTCTCTCTCTCTCTCTCTCTCTCTCTCTCTCCCCCGATATTGTCCGCGCCGATTCGGCCTCCCATATATACGCGCGCGCCCACGCTCATCTCCTCGTGAAAAATGTAACTTAAGCATTTTACACCCTGTGTCCCCACCTCCTCTCTCTCTCTCTCCCGCCCGCCATACGACCGACAGCGCCCGAAGGGAGAAAAGGAGCGGGGGGTGGAAAGTTCGGAGCCCGAGCGTAATATCGTAATAATCCGCGTACGAATGCGATTGATTGGGCTTGATAATTTTAGTTGCACGAGCCAAGCAGGAGAGACAAGTCTCTCCGTAAATATTGACTGCCTACTGCATTCCGACGGCCCCCCCCCCAACCGCGCTCAGTACTATTGATAAAGGCATCTCTCGGCCTGCGCCCTTCGTAATAATAATATCCCGTTACTTAACGTTAACCTCCGCGCGGCAGTGACTCCGATTATATACGCATTGCAATGACATTAATGGACGCGGTGCGAATAATTGGCGAGCGAGCGTCACCGCGCGGAGCTCCTCTCCCTCGAAACAGAATAATATTTCGCTATTTAACGGGAGCGCAGCCTCCGTCGGACATATTGCAACGGGGGCAAAGGGGCTGGTAACGGGTAAGGTAATGGATATTCGCCACGTTGATTGAGCGGCCTTTTTTTTTTCGCCCCCGCCCTTAATAAGCACGTCATCGGGGAACTTTTGAATAGTTACGTGCAGCGCTCACCCCCCCCCCGCCCCCCCACTTGCCTTGACAATTTATCAAAATGTCGGTTACGAGCGAGCGCCCGTTGTTTCACCGGTTCTCTCGAGATGCGGAATTAATGCAGTTTCCCTAGGACGAGAGAATTATCGCCGCGAGTCGCAGGTTTGCTCCTCTTGAATACTAATAACGGCTAATCAGCGAATGCGCATTGATTAGACACGGCCACGCGTCGCTAATTTTCCCCGCTAAAGCAAGTATATCGATGTGCTCGGTATAGCTCGTAATCGATCGATCCTACGCGAAAGCGGATAAATAACGCTCGTGTATCCACCACCCCCACGTAACGACCCGCCTACCCACCTACCCACCTCCCCCCCCCGTCTCTCAACGCCGGGACAACAGTCGTCGTCCCGGTGGCTGGCTAGGGTGGGAGAGGGTAGAGGAGGACAACGTTCTTTAGAGCTCCAAGTCTCTCGATCATCTCATTACTTCCATCCGTCGGCTTCGTTTCTCGCTCGTCGTCCTCTTTCCTCCCCCCCACCCCCACCACACACATTTTCACGTCCACTTCCCCGTCCTCCTATCCACTTCAATGCTCGGTCACGGCTTCCGCGACCGATAACAGGACGATAAAGGCTGCGACTGACAACCCACTTTGACGAAGGCCCTGGCTTTTCCCCGATTGTCGCTATCTCTCTCTCTCTCTCTCTCTCTCTCTCTCTCTCTCTCTCTCTCTCTCTCCCCCATCGTGGCATCACTCCGCGCGCGCGCGCGCGTTTGTGCCTGTCCGTTCAACCACTTCTCCGAGCATCGCGCTCCTTTGGTTAATTTCAGACTGGTCCATATATTTCTGGCCCCGCCTCTCCGCGGAGCCGCGAGTCCTCTCTCCCGATCGGGAGCGATCCCCGTTTTTCTTTTGACTCTCGTCCCTAAAGGACGGCGACCGACGGCGACCGACGGCGACCGACGGCTGCCTTGACAATCGAAATATTGAATAGGATTCGCATGAACGAGGATTGAGAGGGTGGGTGGGGTGGGGGATGGAGGACCGTCGTATCTCCAATTACGGAATAATTGAAGTCATAGAAATGGGCCGCTGCTCGTTCACGGGGGAGCTTTTACTGTTTACTGTTCTGTTTCCCAGCCGTTTACAATAAGTCCATTATTTTCACTGGTGCTTCTTTGCTCAGTCCCTTGATTACACAAGGGAGCGGGGAGCGGGGAGGGGGCTCCCTCCCATACTCTCCTCTGCTAGCTGATCCGGACAACAAGAGATGCATGCAACACGTAACCTAGGTTGGCTGGCTGACTGGCTGGTTGGCTGGTTGGCTGGTTGGCTGGTTGGCTTACTCACTGTCTATTCGACAAAAGAGCGCTTATGCTGGAAAAATAAAAGGCTTGCTTAATCGAGCGCCAAACTTGTGTAATTAGAATTCGCAACCGGTAGCGCTGTAGCAGCGGTGGAAGCGGCGCGGCAACGGCAACGGTGCGCGAGTGCGCGAGTCCGTGACTTGGCGCGGATGAAAATAATCGAGAGTTGAAATTTCATACAAAAACAAAATCCCCGGAGTCTTTATGAACGCGCTTCGTCCCCTGCCTAATGTCCCCTGCCTAATGTCCCCTGCCTAATGTCCTCTACCGGCGTATTTTATTTTAAATTCAAATTCTAATTTACGACCGACCTTGCCCCAATTCGATTATTAGATATCCAATGGGGATCGACTGCGATTAAGATAACGTATAAACAAAAATCCATTACATTAACGACTACGACTACGACTACGACGACGACGGTGGCGGAGGGGCGGAGGGGCAACGTATGGAAAAGAGCTTATTAACTTGAATCACTTTGGTCATTGTTTTGAATTTTAATAGTTTTTCATCGTTTTCCTTACTCCAAGTAAATTGTAATTTCCTTCCGTTACGTGACCGTTGCATTCATTAGCCTCTTGCTAATTATTAAATTACGAATTAATGGTCTATTAAAAAAAAAAAAAAAGAAGAGAGATTAAGGTAATAGAACGGAAGTTCTCTGCCACTTGGCATCGTTTTATTTATTTGACTCGATTTTATTTATTTATTTAGTCATTATTTATTATTCTTTCAAGCTTGTCGCGGAAAACAAAGGATCGTCACTTTCGGTTGTGAATAATACTAAGTGAGATCTTGTTTTACAATTATTCTTATTCTGGTAATTCCAATCGGACTTAAATATTTCCTTGATTTCGCCAACAGAGGCGCAGCTCGTCATTTAGAAAACCTCCTCTATAGCCTAAGGTTTTACTTTACAATTCCGAACAAGTTATTTTTACACCGCTCTTCATTTATTAATTACTTAATTTTCTTCTTCGGCTTCTTCTTCTTCTTCTTCTTCGTCTTCTTCGTCTTCTTCTTCGTCTTTTTCTCGTACCTCTTTGTTGTCTCGTGCTTTGAAAGTGATTTTATGATTATAGTCGGGGAAAATAACAAAGCAGAGCGATTCCGTCGCTACGGCAACTCTGCCCCCCTCTCCCCCTCGCTTACCGACAAAAGAGAATTGTCGGATTCAAATTGATACTTAAGTAGACAAGCCCGGCGAAAAGGAGGCGGCGCACTTTCACGGTTTCCTCCTCTCCTTTATCCTTTTTATTGGATACGCTTGGTTAGCCTTTGGATATATTTGCAATTAAAGGCTCGTGTCTTAGGTTTTCGGGAGGCCGGTTTATCTACAAGGACCGGAGAAACACGAGAAATTGTAATATCAATTGATATTACGACGGCTCTCCTCCTCCTCTCCTCCGCTCCTCCTCCCTTCGTATGCATGCGCATAGCCCGTACCGTATGGGCACGGTTCCAAAATAAGAATACTACCCCCGCCCTCCCCCCTCCACCGCCAGATCGTCTCTATTCGCGCTTTTGTCACTGTGCTGTTAAATAAAAAGTCGTTTGTTTTTTTTTTATTTAGCCTTTGGAAGCGTAATAATTAGCGACTCGAGTCGATTTTCCGTAATACGAGAGAGGGGGGGGGATGGGTTTCAATAGATCGTTGCGTTATAGCTGTTTTGAAAATACCCTCGACGACAATAACGTTTTACATATTTTTATAATAGTAATAATAATGGTAATAGTAATAATGGTAACAATAACAATAACAATAACAATAATAACAATAACAACAATAAGATTAAGTCGTAAATTCGATCGGCCGGCTAAGGAAACTTTTCCTGGCCTTGTAATGATAATAATAATAATAATAATTCGAGGCGATGACGAAGGAAATCGAAGGAAATGACCGTAGTGAGCTCGGATGGCATTTATCGCACGGCTCGCGATTCCAGTGCAACCACTGGAATAAGAAGACAATAAGGATTTATTTATAGATCCAAACGTTAATAGACCTCCCATCCCGACCATCCATCCCGCCCATCACCAAGCTCCTCCGGCAACGTGTTATTACTGTTAATTAATTACTTAAACGTAAATAAACGAGCCCCAATTCGATCCGTAATGCTTAACCCTCGTTAATGCTCGATATTGCCTTTTTTTCTGTTACAGGTAAGCCGATTTTACGGATTGCGTTCGATGGGGTTCGATAGACCGGGGCGGGGCTATTGATACGCCGCACGAGGCTTTATTGTATGTATCAGGCCGCTAATCACGGGCACGCGTGAAAATTTAGAAGGGTAAATATGTATGTGTAATGAAAAATTGCTTCATTAAGTAAACGTGGCCGATGGACGACGGCCGACGACGACGACCCCCACCCCCCCCAGCCCCGGTACAAATAACCGAGCGCTCCCTCTCTCTCTCTCTCTCTCTCTCTCGCGTAATCGCGAGTGGGTATTTGGCTACTTCTCGGCCGGGGCAACCCCGTCGAAACGTGGAAAATGCTCGATCTCTTTATTTTTCTTTCTTCGGGGGCACAGGCAAACCCCAATAACCCACCAACCCGCCCCACCCCCCGGGAAGGGGGCAAATAAAATAACATTACGCTGAATTATTATCCCGAAATTGATATACGGCCCCGTAATTTAGTAGGTTTAAGCCCCGGCCACCTAATTAGAAGCAAGTTGAAACGTGAAATATGTAAAATTTAAATTTGGAAACATTTATGCGGCTCATGAATATAACTCACCGCCCAATACTATAATATCTCTAATTTATTTTTCATTGCCTTTTATAGCTGGTAATTATGCGGGAGAGAGACAGAGAGACTAGAGAGAGAGAGATCGGTTTTAACTTCTCTATTTATAGGGCTTAAAAGTGTATGTATTAGTCCTTTTGGGAAAGGAAGGCGTCTTGTTATGTAGAGATCGGCTCGGGCCGACGACTTGTTTGACTAATATCATCCTCTACGTCATCGTCATCCTCTACGTCGTCGTCCCCATCGTCGTCATCGTCAGCGTCATCGTCATCGTCATCGTCATCGTCGTCATTATGACTATTATTCGCAGGCCTTGCGTCCAAGGGGAGCTCATTTATATATTTAGCCAGGAAAGCGTGAGCGAGTGCGGCTTCGGGGGGTGGAGGGGAGGGGGGAGGGGCTCGATTCAAATGACATCGAGCCTCGGATGCAAAGATTCGGGAGTCATAAATATTATCCCTGTCCTCGAACTTATGTGCAAGCCGATGAATCATCCGGTGGGGGCGGAGGTAGTCAGCGGGTGGCGGAGGTAGTCGGCGGGGGCGGTTGGCGAAGAGTTTACAAGGACCATAACGAGAATGAATTGACGGCTCGATGGACTTATCGCCATACGACGAGCCAGATTCGTTTTTACCGAGTACGCGGGCCATTTTCCCGGAACGGAATTAGCCAAAGCAGTCCGCTGGCTTCCTCGGCATCGGTGGTGGGGGGAGGGCAGGAGGGGAGGCAGTATAAGAGCCTTCGAGATATAACTGACGGTCATGGAATGATTGGCGATCGTGGTGGTGGTGGTGCTGGTGGTGGTGGTGGTTGAGCGGAGGGGAAAAATGGATCTCGCGGGTCAGGCGAGCTCCGAAACATCCCCTAGATACGCTCGCTCGCTCACCCCCTCCCCAACTGCTACCCAATAACCCCGGACCAAATGCAATTCACTGCACGCGGCGTTTGGCGGCGCCCTCCTAGCCGATAACGCGGATCGCCTCCACTCACCCCCACTCACCCCCAGCCCCGATCGGCCGAGGAGCGTAAAAGAGCCGCGGTCCTATCTTAATAGACCGAGCGATCGAATCTCTGGAAAGGTTATGCTCTGCACCGCCCACGGATTAATCTGCTTCTATTAATCTCGCTCCGTACATATATATATATATATATCGTCCTTTCTTTATCCGTACCCAGTCTCTAGCGTTTCCTCTCGTATAACCGAGCGCCATGCTACCGCGCGATGCTTACCGCCTGCGTCCCTGAGCCACGGCGACCATCCCCCTCCTCCGAGCGACGCAACCCCAATAACCGAGGAGTCCCGGCGAATGGAAGGTCCAGACAGCCCTCGTCCGGGAGCAGCAGCCCCCCCCCGATATTTTCGATTGATAGCATGGCGAGTGACTTCTTAGCTGCTCGGTACACCCCCCTCCTCGCTACTGCCGCTTGTAACTGATAAGCGCGGCACGGTACGGTACGGCTTAGTACCTTTTTGTACACGTTTTTGGACGTTTTAATTATCTGCGAGGACATCGGAAGGAACGGATGCTGCGCAGGTGTTATTGGGGATTCTCAGTCCGATAGAGCCAATGATTTGGAAGGTTTGTTGGGGTTATTGGTGTTATTGGTGTTATTGGTGTTATTGGGGTAGCTGGGGAATGATGAATGTAAAGCGGGACGGGAGGACAAGAGGAGGAGGAGGAGGAGGAGGAGGAGGAGGAGGAGGAATCGAGCATATTTGTCAGGGCAAGTGGGGCGCGCGTGAATTCCGTAGGCTACGCGCGCTACGATCTACACGCGCCCGGCCCCTACACGTATGGATCATTGGGCCATAAAGGGAGACGGTATCGAGAGCATAAAGTGTCCCTGAATTATTTATCATCCGGGGTAGTGCGCTTTCGAGGTAATGTCGCGCGGGGTTGGCGGGCCGAGTTGACGCTTTGTCGGTATTTTGAAATCAGTTATCCGCAGCGCGATGGCGGGAGCGAGGGAGGAAGGGAGAGGGGGGAGGGGACGCCGGCGTATCGAGTATGAAATTGGAGAGCTTGGCTGTAACAAAGTATTTTCACGGTGTACTACGTTCGTCGTTGGCGGTGACGCGGTACCGGCCGTGGGAACGAGCTTACCGGGGGGGGGGGGTAGCCAAGGTAAGAGAGCCAGAGAGATAGAGAGAGAGAGAGAGAGAGAGAGCGGCTGATAAAGAGAAAGTCCGGTCGGGAGAAAACGGAAGGAGAGGAAGGTTATTGGCTCGATGCTCGACGATGGTCGCGGCTGGTGCGGTAAGGGGCCGCGTAGCCGTGCACCGTTGACGGATTTTCGGATACCCGCGACGTCGGATAATGCCAGGCCCCCATCCGCGAATCCCCCTCCTACTCCTTCCGATCGGGGAAGTAGCTCTTCCTCCCTCGACTCGGCACGACCCAGTAGGCCTCGTTCTTTCTTCTCTCGAGTGATTTTTTTTATCCCCGCCCCTCCCCGCCCACGTCTGTCCACGGCAACGAAACCAGCCGGTCGTCCTTAGGACCCGACGGCTATCCGCTCGTCGTGATCCCCTATCGCCGCATTCATCGGCGGATTACCGAATCGAAAGCTTTCTTCACCACCTCCCCCGCCCGGCCCTCCCGGCCAGCCTCCGGCCACCGGTCGGCAAAATTGCTTTTTTTTGCCGAGCCCACTTCGCGGAGCACCCTCGTCGGCTACGCTCCTCGGCCACCGCAAGCAAACATTACGCAATCTCGTGTGAGTGTCGCTTAGAAATTAAAATTCTTCTAATATTCCCCGGCCCCCGGCTCCCGAGGCGTCCCCCGGCCCCCGGCCCACTGCATCTTTGATATGCAAAGTTTCGTTAAGCCAACATAGCGCCGGCCCTTGGGAATAAAAGTGGAAATATTAATGGGCCGTTCCCGGGGAGGCCTCGGGATCGATCGTCGGGGGCTCTTTTGCAGATTAAAAATCGCGCCAAGCCCGGATTATATTCCGTTAGGGTCGTTAGAATCGTTAGAATCGTTAGCCCGTATGGATCGCCGCGAGTATTTATATATATATATGTATGTATATATAGTATATGTATTGGCAAGTGGAGGACCGAAAAGCTACGAGGTCCGAGTAATTTAATCCCGCGGTTACCCAGCCATTAATTAATTACCGGCTTTGCCGCCCGATTCAACCTATCGATTCTTTTATTTATTAAGGAGCAGCCACGAGTGCCAAGGTCGTTAATTAATCGTTTATAAACAATGTCGGTCGGACAGTACTTGGCCGTCGAGGCGGCGGAGCAAGTTGTAGGGCCGGCGGCACGTAGTCGCGCAAAGTCGTGGGGGGGGGGGAAGGGACGCCTCGTTAGCTAGATATTTGCAAGCGCAAAAGTTTTATTGATTCGTCGTGTCGTCGAATGCGAGGAGATTCGCCGGCGTCGCTGACACCCTTCCTCGACCTCGGTCGCTTTATCAATTAAACGCACGGCAACGTTGCCTTTCCTAAACAAAAGAAGATAATTTTAAATGGCAATCGACGTCCTACATACGTCACTACTCGTCCCCTCCGTCGCCCTCCCCCACGTCCCACGTCCCTACCTCGTACGCCATCCGCCACCCGGGCGGCTCGCTCGCCGAGCCCCCGGCTTGACGAGACCGAGAAGAGTGAGAGAGAGCGGGAGAGGGGGAGAGCGGGAAACGGATCGATTCGTCTAGGGGAGTATTTTTTCGTCGACGACGACGACGACGACGACGACGACGATGATCGAGTCGCATGGAAAACCGACTGCCTCTCGTGGCCGACGAAAGTTAAAAATAATGCAACTGGGTCGGTACTCGCGCCGGATTAGTCAATTAGCTGACCGAGCTAAGGCTGGGACTTGCCTAGCGAAATAACGCCGAGGCTACGCGCCCCGAGCATCGTTTCACCGGCTCCGCTCTTACCGACGCTCTTACCCGCTGATTCTTTCTCCGATTCATCCCCGGCCAAAGGAGATTAGCGGCCCCCGTGACGAGGGAGGGAGGGAGCGGGGGTGGGAGGACGCCCGCTCGACCTCGTAATCCCTAAGCTATGTCCGGACCAGGCGGCTCCTCGAGCTGCATCCGCACCATTGGAGCCGTAGACGAAATTACGGGACAACCTCGTCGGCGATGTCCTTGTCCTTCCTAAATTTCTATTATACTCGTATATAGCCCGTGAAGGAAGGAACCGAGACCGTTGCGATTCCGTTGCAACGACTCGGGACTTTTTTTCTTCTTCTTCTTCTTCTTCTTCTTCTTCTTCTACTTTATTATCATTGTTACTTTCCATTGGCTTCGATTCGGCTCGGAGTTGTAAAAATTAATCGTCTGCTAGGGTTCGTCGTGTCCGCCTAAGCCGTCGAGTCGAAATTTCAGTTGAAACGGTCGCTCGGCGACGCGGAGGGTTCGAGGGGGGGGGGAGGGGAGGGGGGTTTGTTGCGGGAGCTCTAGCTGTGCCGTACGCTAGCAGCGGCTCGCTACAAAGCTCAAAGATTTAATGCCCCGAGCAAAGTGTTGGTTAATGTAGGTAACGTGGTACGAGGGGGGGGATTGGGGGGGTTGGAGGGCGGGGAGGATAGAGGGAGAGCAAGTGTTTTGGTAAATTTCATGCGGAGCACGCGTAGTTGGAACGAGCGGGGATATATCAGTGGGGTTATTTGCAGACGTGACTCGAAAGTATGTTCGCCTGTGAAATTTCTAACTCATTGAAACCTAGAGTTTTGTATATATATATATGTATATGTATATAATGCCGGACCTAGTGGATAGACACCCCGCTCGGAGACTACCGAGCAGCGCCGCTCGGGAAAGGGAAATAATACTTCGAAAAGTAATTACCATTTGCCTTTTTAAAAATTCATACGTCGAGATCGATCCATTTCGTTCTTTGCTTTCTCAATCTTGCCCCGTGTGCGCGCACATACACATCGACGAGCGATAATAACTGCCTTTATACTTGTTGCTGCTGCTGTTGTTGCTGTTGTTGTTGTTGTTGTTGTTGCTGCTGATGCTGCTTTTCCACGACATCGTGTTTATATCTTTATCTCATCATGGAAACGGTATTATATCTCCTTTAGCCGCAAGTCCCCTCGCTTTTCTATTTTACGTATTGTATTAATAAATCGGATTATGCGCGGCTCGCCCCCGGATTAGTATCGAATCCTTTTTGGATTGTGGGGGGTGGGGGGGGAGGACCGAGAAGAAAGGCTGGGCTGGCTGGTTGGTCGGTCGGTCGGTCGGCTACCTTAGCCGTGAGAGCGAGTTGAATGAGCCCGTCTTTATATGCTTTTTACGAGATCTATATTTCGAAACTGATTATTATCTTATTACCTATTTCTCTATCGGTATTTTGTATTATTTTGTATTATTTTGTATTATTTTATATTATTCGGCCTCGTTAGCTGACGCAACAATAAATATCGTCTCGAGTACCTTCATCGAGGCTCTTATATTCTTGTTGTTGTTGTTGTTGTTGTTGTTGTTGTAATTCCGTGCCCGAATAAACGAGACGAAACGAAGCAAAAAATTAACAAAAAAAAAAAAATAAAAGCTTTAGGGACTAAAATACGTAAACAAAATCAAAATCTCCTCCCGCGAACGCTTAGCTGTTCACTTAATTGGCGATTTACCCTTGGCTATAAAAAAAAAAAGGGGGGGGGGAACGGCGGAAAGAAAAGGGTAAAGAAAAATTCGTCGGCCAGTTATGCCTTTCATTGGCCGGGCAATGATTTTCCTTAAGCACGTTTTGTCTTGCGAAATTTCTTTTCTTTTCTTTTCTTTCTTTTCTTTTCTTTCCTTCTATTTATCCGCAAGAGGGGCTTCGCAAGAGGAAACAGAGGGTGGAAGGGGACGGCGAGACGGGCTATTGGGGCGGCGATGGGGGATGGGGAGGCGAGAAAATGGAAAACGCCCAGAAAAAATCCGTGCAGCCAAATTCTATAGAGTATAATTTTCTTTTAGGCTTTCCTCCCCCTTTCGACCTTTATTCTTCGACTTTTTTTTTTACGTTTGTATTAGTTTTTATCCGCTAAACCCCTTGAATAATCGTCAGACGGACGTGGGGCGCTTTAATTGGTCCCGTACCACGTCAATGTACGTATATTATGCCCTTCGTACGATACGCGCGTCTTTCCACTGGCGCAATTAAAAAAAAAACATTACCTAGAATCGGCGAGATTTATTGTTCGCTGACGCTCTCTGCCAGTCGCCGAAATCACTCTTATAAATTACCATTATTGTAACGTCGAGGGGACAATTCATATAAGCCCGATACTTGCATTCTGTCACTTAACAACGACCTTCCTGTAAGTCGCGTAAGTCCGACTTACCAAAGTTAGTCTTATTTCAAAGCCTCAAATATATATGTATATATGTATATATGTATATTTGTCGATTATCGAATGGACAAATATGTATTGTTTGTAAATGTTATGCTTCGCGTACGGGCAGCGACATTCGCGTGATAATTGGTAACGTTAAACGGCTTTACGGCTAATAACTTAATCTTTATTATTCATTATATTCGCAAGCCTTTTAAAATTATTGCCCCGAAGCACGGTAATTTCGCAATTTTTACGTTAATCGCGCAGGCCGCAATAAATCCGTTATTATTATTATGTATTTGACGACCCGTGCCAAGTCTCGTTATAATGGCTTCGGTATCCTTCCCCCCTCTCCGTCTTTACCTCTGCTTTCGTATCTCCCCCCTACCCTACCCCACCTCCAACCTCCAACCTCATCTCTCCGGTAAACAAATATTTAAGCAGCGTAATAGAAAGCGATTTCCTAATAATAGAAAATATTATACGCGAGAGAGAGAGAGAGAGTCAGAGAGTGAGGGGGGAGGGACGTGTAAATAATCAGTCGGCGGTTAATTCGAGCAAAGAGAGGAAAGATATATTGATAGGCGGCATGTCGGATGGTACTTTCCGTTCCGACTCGGCTCCCATAGTTATTTCATATCACGCGGGCTTTTCAAGCAGCGCACGGTACGGGAATAAAGCAGTAGGATTATTAAGTAGCAAGAGGGGGTGGGGGTGGGGGGGGGGTGAGCGAGCACGCGATCAAAGTTATTGGGTCCTCCAAAGTCCACCTCGCTTTTACCTCTCCTCCTCCCATCCCCCCCAATAACCCCAATAACCCCAATAGCCCCAATAACCTCCAAGAAGCAGCAGCCCCCTTCCCCCCCGCCTCATTGTCGCCACTCAGGACTTAGGCGTAGATAGATGCGTGTGCACGTATGAGAGCGAGTCACTTGTTCGAAGGACGCTCGCTTGTATAAATTAGTTTTAATGCACATTGGAAAGGGCGTTGCGGGAGTTGGCTCCGATCCAAAAAAATTCCACCGCACGACTCGGTTCGGCGTACATACATACGTCCAGGCTCTGTCTGTAACGGGGGTCTGTACGGATGGTCCGCGGTTATCGGGGGTTATCGGGGGTTATCGGGCACAAGTCAGAGACGTTTATTTATTCAGCCTCCTTTCGCCCCGCCATTTTAGCGGTAGGTTATTGGGGTAGGACTAGGGAGGACTAGGGAGGACCAGGGAGGACTAGGGAGGTCGTCCGGAGCCCTCTTAGTCCGTATAATACGATCGGAACGGATCGATGAAAAGATTGGCTCCATCCATCCATCCATCCAACAGCTTCCGCATCGCAGGCGGATCAAATATTTGCCAAGGATCCCGAGAAATTGGAAAAACTAACGAGTTCTCGCTGTTTAAAAGCGACGGACAAACTAAACTGATAAAAATAACATATAAATAAGCCCTCGATAGGCGCGATTCTTCAGGCCTAACCTGACCCTACGATAAATGATCGAATACCTTGTAAACAATCGAAATGTTATCGATCGCTGCTTGGTTTATTATTTATTGGTACTAACGAGGGTTTACGGCAACGGCAACTTCCTGGCCCGGCTACGAGACTACGAGACGGGCTGGACGGGGGAGGAGGAGGAGGAGGAGGAGGGCCCTTCCGGATTTGGAACTCATTGGTCCCCGATTGGATTAAAAGAAGGGAGCGGGGGCTTCGCGTGGGACCGAAAGGGGGCAAGTTTCTCGGAAGGCGGTGGGCGTGTCCGTCGACGTTGTAAAGGTTGGCCGCGGATCCAATTAGCCCCGGCGGAGATACTCTAATCCTAATCTGTTTCCCGACGCGCGAGCCTCGTTCGCCCACCTCCCCCCCCCCCGCCGTAAGAGCCCTGTCGCCTATTCGGGTAAGGCAGGCCCGAGCGGAACGGGGTTGAACGACCGGGGCGTTCCGGAGCGAACCCGCGTACCCGTTCTTTTCCCAAATGTCCCGCAGCCCCTCGCCGCCCTCCGATGAAGGAAGGGGGGGGGAGCCGACGCTCCTCTGCATTTATTACTTGCGCTTCGTCGAGCGGCTTCGAAAATTTTCCTTTTAATAAACTACCGCAGCTCGTCGTGTCCGCTGGAGGAAGACGACGACGGCGACTAGAGTAGGAGGAGGAGGCGGAGGGGGAGGAGGACCCTTTCCGCTCTAGAATCACGGCCTTCGAGATTGGAAAAAGTAGGCCGGCGAGCGAACGTCGAGGAGCGGAAAACTTATCGGCACGTTTTTCCACCGACTCGAGAACCTCCTAACGTAACGTCGTCCAAATAGCGATCCTTTAATTAATTAGATGCCGGGCTAATTAAATGGCCGGGTAGCGTTGTTGCGGCTAGTGGCAATTAGCGGCCCGGTAGGTGCGGGTGGGGTGGGGTGGGGGGCAGGGAAGGGGGAAGGCTTTCGGCAGAGAGAAGAGAAGCGTCCGCCGAGCGAGATGAATACGAAAAGGGGATGATTTTTGTAATTTCCCCGGCTCTTTGCGCTTCTTCTTCTTCTTGTTGTTGGTAAGAGGGTCGGGGCAGGGGGGGGGGAAGGCTTTATAGCGGTAGGCAGATGTACGAGGTAGCGTGGAATTTTCATTTTGGCGAGCTTTTTCGTGCCCCCCGGCCGAGGAGGTCGGGGCGGAAGCCCGCAGTTATGTAAATGGGGCCGCCCCCGCGGATGCTTTTTTTCTCTTCCTCTTCCTCTTCCTCTTCTTCCTCTTCTTCTTTTTCTTCTTCTTCTTCCTCGTCTACTTCTGCTTCTGCTTCTGCTTCTGCTTCTTCTTCTTCTGTCCCCGAGCCCCGAAACGCTCGCCAGCTGTGCCGTTTGTTAGATACCGTGAGTGGAGCGCGAGTGAGTGGCAGGGAGGGCGTAGGGGAGGGGGGCTAGAGTCGCTCCTCGGTCGTGTCCTCTCTTAGCGATTTAGCTTCTCTCAGGGTAACGTAACCCGCGGCTTTGTGCTCGGCGCGCCCGACGTACACGTACACCCATGAGCACGGGATGGGCGAGGCGAGGGCGAGGAGGGGTGGGGTGGGGTGGGTGAGTATTTCTTGAAAGACAGCTTGAACGCTTAAAGGCCCCGGGTGGTGGGTCCCTTGTCGAATTTCGAGGACTCGCCGCGTGGGAGGCGGAGGAGGAGGAGGAGGAGGAGGGTAGAGAGAGAGAGAGAGAGAGAGAGAGTACCTTTTGTATATGGTTGACCTGTCATGCCGAGGGTGGCGCGAGTCGGCGCGATACTCCTCGCCCCCTCCACCCCAATAACCCCAATAGCCTTACTTATCTCCACTTATATCCTTTTCAAATTATCGTCGAGCCGACGACGGACGAAGTGGCCGGGCCGAGGTATGGGACACATACTTTTATCCGTTTGTTAATTCGTGCCCCGATGAGCTTGAGGCCCGGGGGCTCACCCGCGCGTCATCCAGCCGACGATGAGCTCTTAATAATCTTGTCTAGTTGCCGTGTTGTACCCTTCACGCGTTTGTTCGTGGCCGTTGCTCTCGTATAACCCCAATAACCCCGAATAACCTCGTCCCAACGACCTTAAAGCCCTTATCGATGCAAATAACCGGCTGGCGACTCGTTGCCTCGCGCTCACCCACCTCCTCCTATCCGTGGACCATCAAAGGGCTCAAACCAATCGATGCTGCTGGCCCTCCGTATTCGCCGGCAATCTCTATCAGACATATTAATTTGATAACGTCGACGTAAGTAAGTCATTGGCAGGTCTCTATCGTCGGCAGATTTATGCGGAGTAAAGAATGCGTGCGCATAAATGAGCCACGGACAGAGATGATGTAAATGCCGAGAAACGGCATTGGGCTGCGGGTGCATGGACTCGCGCGAGCCATGGTGTGGGTCTCTGTTCGTGCGTGGGTGCGCGGGTGCGAGAGAGGGAGAGGGGGGTGGGGGACTCGCACTCGAGGAGTCAAGGAGCAGCGAGGGGGGGCAGATCGATGCCGTAGGCAGCAGCAGCAGCAGGTGGTTAATGTTTAATTTCGTCCTTAAAAATAATACCGTGTCGTCCTATGGGCATAATGCCGGATAATCTTATGGCGGTGATTTCAGGGGAGCCTTATATAAGTATACGCAATGCGTCATAAAGCGGGATATATAGAGCCCCCGTGCTTCGGTCGGGGGCCCACGATGGATGTCGCCATAAAAAAAAAATTCTCTCTTAGCCTCCTAAGCGTCATTGGGGTTGGCTTGTTGCGGAGAGCCGGTGCGCCCGGGTCTGTAGGTGGTTGGGGGCTGGGGGTGGGTTACGTTAGCGAATTGAAAGCAGGGGAGAGGGGGGGCGGCCGGGTTTCCCGGTTTAAGCGGGGCTGCGAAATCTTAGCTTTAGCCTCGTGAAATATCCATGAAAAAGCACCGGGAGCCGATGACATTTGTCGGAGCCCGACGATCCCCCCCCTCACCCTCACCCTCGCCCCTCACCCTCACCCTCACCCTCTGCCCCGCCAACCAAACTGCCAAACTCACTTTATTACTCGATTTAACTGCGCAAATTAGTTTATTCGCGATGTATCGGAACGTAGCCGAGCGCCCAATGGGCAACAATAGCGTTTTGCCATTTTATACCCGGCAAATGTGTTTTTATTCGGTACATTGGAGCGCGGGGACGGGACCGCCTTTAATTAAAATAATCGTCTCGACGAAAGAGAGGGGGGGTAGAGAGAACGAGTCGGCATAAATATTCAGCCGTCGTCCCTCGATAGGGAAAAAGTGTGGGCGTAAAATTAAGCGGACCGTGGCGCTGGCCAAATTAAAAGCGTGTCCGTCAGGGCCCTCGCTCGCTCGGTCGTCGCTTTCTTCCTCGTCGCGGTCTCTCCGCCACTCCCCGCTGCCCCTGTCGAGAGGGGGACCGTGCGTGCCTCGGCCGCCTCTCGCTTCTCGCCGGAATGCGATGAAAGAATAAATAAGGAAGAGAGCCGATAGAGGCCGATAAGTCGGTATTTGGGTAGAGTTGGGGTGGGAGTGGGGGGGGGCTCGTAAAAAATTCGTAGGTGTCAGGTCGATGTAAAGTAGTCGGCTCGGTGAGGATTTGGCTGCCGACGGTTTTACGAGGTCACAGGGCTTCGGGGATTCTCTATTATTCTTCCGCGCGTAGTATACGTACGTAACATCGGGTCTTTGGCGGCTCCGCCTTACTCTCGCCACTCGATGTCTCCAAGCCCCCTCCAAGCCCCCCTCGCTCTCTTGCTTAGGTGCACTTGGGTCGAGCTCGTTGACACGCTGGGTAATCGCACGAGAGCCTTTTCATCTACATAAACTATTATACATTATGCTCGGGTTGGCCCGCTCTATGGTTCTGGCCCTCGTTATCTCTCGTACACCCCCCCACTCCTCGGCCCGAACTCCCGTAATTACAAAGTCGTAACAGGGTGCCTGTTATGCCAACGGACCATTACTCCATTACTCTATAAATAATCGCGCTCACGCCAGCTTCCTCCTCCATACCGGGGATCTTGTCGGACATCGGCGAGGCAGGCTGGACGCGGTAGCGACGTCCCAGGTATTGCCATCCTCCCCCACTCCCCCCCACTCCCCTACCACGGACACGTAACATAACACGTAAGAAGGTGGTCATTATGAGAATCGGCGAGCTTTCGTGCCGGGACGTGTACACAGGGGAGCGTCGTCTTCAACGTCGTCTTCAACGTCGTCTTCACTTACTTACGACGATTAACGACGATTAACGACGATTAACGACGATTAACGGCGATTAGCGACGATTAGCGACGATGCAGCTCGAGGTCGTAATAATAATAATAATAAATAAGCCCAAGTAAATAGACGGCGATTGTCCGAATTGGAGGTCGGGCAGCCGGCACCACTGCCACCTCTTAACGGTGCAAACGTAACTTTGTGCAGGTAAACGAGCTAATCGGTAGGTAATTCGGAGCAAATCGTCGATCGTTCGGGTCTTTGGACCTATCCACGCTTGGTGCTTAATTCAAAAGACATTTTTGAAGCCGACTCCCGTTTACGACGATCGTCCGGTAATTGGCTTGTAGTAGCCTTTATTTATAATCAGTCCTTGGCTTACTCTCGACAATACTTCCGTCCGGACGGCGTCGCGGAACGATTTGACGGAACGCGTAGCCTGACCACCTGCGCCTGACCACTCGTTTCTTCGTCCTTTATTTGCGTCCCTCATCGGTTGGATCGTCGAGTTGGATCGTCGGGACGATCGTCGCCCATACAT
The DNA here is from genome assembly GCA_018883505.1 of Ceratosolen fusciceps. Taxonomy (NCBI): domain Eukaryota; kingdom Metazoa; phylum Arthropoda; class Insecta; order Hymenoptera; family Agaonidae; genus Ceratosolen; species Ceratosolen fusciceps. The sequence goes on from RCIC01000016.1 coordinate 2,248,640, forward strand.
TATTATCGTTGTCGACTGTTGTATTATCGAGTCGAGTTGGATGCTTGGTCGGTAAACGGAGAGGAAGGGGAAGAGCTTGTATCGCGAGTGGCATCGAGCTACAGCTTCCGAGTAAAGCTCTCCGTCTCTCTCTCTCTCTCTCTCTCATCCATGCCATCCCCTCTGATTACAGAGGTAATTTCTGTATATCTGCATAAGGAAGTAGTGGGTAGAGGATACGGGCCAACGAATGGCCGCTACTCTATTCGGAGGGATTCGGGACTCTCGCTACCGCCCTGCTCCGGACCTTACAACCCCCCTCCCCCCCTACCGTCTATCGGAAATATCGTGTTGCAAGGCAAACAAGCGTCACTTGACTTCTCCGTGTTTATCTGCCGTTGGATCGGTCGCATTCCCGTTCGAATTACCGCCTTCGAATGCGTCTCTCTCTCTCTCTCTCTCTGTTGCCTAAAAGTGATGATGATGACGCTGTGTATGTGTGTATGAGGGGGGGGGGCACGATCGACCCCTCGCGAGATTAGATTCTAATGGCTACGGCTCGCCCCGCTCCCGAAGGCATAAGTGTTATTTTATTTATTTATTCGGCCAGTTAAGGATCATCTGGATCCGTGGACTCAGTCATCGCGGAGCGCCCTGCTTTATTTACCCATGAAACTTTGATGGGACGCGAAGACAAAGACGTAAGAGGCTACAAAGCGCCTTTGTCTCATCCCATCCCTGCCTTCCTTCCCGATCTCGATCCTATCGGCCGTTTATGGATTTCGGACGCTTTACGACTCCTCGTTACTTTTTTTTTTTTCTTTCTTTCTTTCTTTCTTTTTCTTTTTTCTCTCTCTTTTTTTTCTGTTTTGTTTTTTTTTTATTACGTTTCTTTATCTTTTTCTCTTTTTTTTTTTTTTAAGATTGGCCGGGGATAAAGAGCGGCTTTTATATATATAATAGCATAAGGCTAGCCAATGTATTCCGGCATCGCACGCGGATTTCAGTTTCCGAGCTCCCCTCTTATCGCTCCCGCTCCCCTCCCCCCCTCACTCCCTCCTGGCACTCTAGTGGACGAATTCTACTTGATTCTTTGAAAGCGCTCGCTCGCTCGCCTACCGAGAATACGTCTTAATCTCGTCGGTTTTTTTTTTTTTTTTTTTTCGTCAATGACGCGAGTCAATTAGCTGGACGGTAGGAGGAGGAGGAGGAGGAGGAGGAGGAGGAGCCAGTAGAATGGGTACCGTGTCCGGACGTAGCCGCCGCCGCCGCCCTTTACCAAGCATTCAATACATTCAATAACCTTAAACAACGAGGGCAAATAATTACGACGTTGTTCCGGTAATCGGAGCTTAATTCTTAGATCGGAGATGTCACACACTGTCGAAACGACCCTAACATTCGCCTACTCCCTATTGATTCGGGCCCATTAACGGGAGCGCGTCGTTAAAAGCGCGGCATCGCGAGGTGAGTCAGGACGGCGGTCTCTGTCTCCGAAGAGTTAGGGGCCGGGGACCGTCATCGGGTAGCCGGATTGGTCGGTGTCGAGCTTTGTAAAAAAGGGGGGTCGCGCGGGGGAAGGCGTACTTTACTTGGCTCCCTCGTCGAAAGGGAAAAAGTCGGCGGTGGGGGTAAGGGGGCGAGTGGTGGTGGCTGAGAGGCCGAAGCGGCGGCAGAAACAAATAATAAATTGACACGGCGGGCTTAAAAAATTCATAGATGACTGGGACAAAGAGAGAAAGACAATGGAGGACGCGTTCCTGTAAGCTTTACGCTCGCCCCCCCAGACGCAGTTAATCGCAGCAAGGAGCAGCTCCCGCTCTCGAGGAGTTGACGATGTCGGCTATACTGGTGGTGGCGGTGTCGGTGTCGGTGGCGAAGATGGAGAAGAGGGACGAGAGCGGAGAGAGAGAGAGAGAGCGGAGAGAGAGAGAGGAGGCGAGGAGAAAGAAACACATTTTAGGGCCATAATCTTGTGTACGGTCCGTCCACCTACTCGACTCACGCACCTACAACACACCTTCTTGTCTCGTTCTGGCTAAAAACTTCTCGGGATCCTCGGAGTCTCAAAGGTCTACGGAAATAAATTAGAGTCCCTTGTGCAGGAGAACCACTCGAATGAGCCGCAGTCGTAACAGAGGCGGCACATTGAAGAAAAAGGGGGAGAACAAGAACCGGAGAAAAAAATAGAGTGAGAGGAGACGGGAATGCGCGCGCGCGCGCGCGCTTGCGAGAGACGGAGAGAGAGAGAGAGAGAGAGTGAGAGGAGGGGGGCAGGGAGAGAGAAAAGGACGAGGCGGAGAGACGCATGGGGCACGATGGATCGGCGGGCGAGTGAGTGGGGATGGGGGTGGGGGTGGGGAAGAGAGGCTGATATATAGATGAATGGGCAGACATAAAAAGACAGAAGGGAGAGAGGAGACGAGTCGGTTTAGGGGATTTGTAAAATATCGAGCGCGTCGTAGCCTTACGGCTTACAAATGAATATTATTGATGGCTGCTAACGAGTTTAGAAAATAATATCCAGCTATTGCCGTACCGGATAACCTCTCGAGGAGCGACGAGCAACCCACCCAGCCACCCACCCATACATACATACACCTCGCTGCCTGACCGTAGGTGGTGTAGGTTGGGGGTTATTGGGGGTTACGAGGCCGGCAACGATGATATTAGAGGCGCGGGGATCGCTAATCACCGAGATGGTTAATCTAATGGTTTAGCATTACTCTCCGGCTCTAATGCCCTTCGCAGTTCCGAGTCCGCGTTCACGTATTTATCATCCCGCACAAAAGGGTGGGGGAGGTGGGTGGGTAAATCAACCCTTCGTAGCGATAATTCCCGTCGGTTTGCGGTCGGTGTTTTATTATATTCCCCGTACGTATGTCCAATGATCTGTGGATTTTATGTGTTTGGTACAGTGAGCGGCCTCGCTGCCCAATAAACTCGTTATTTAGTTGGACGTAGGATTACGAAGTGGACGGTGGATATAATTGGCGAAAGTCTTGGTAGCTCTGCACGACATCGCCGCTGACGACGACTACGACGTCTCGTAACCAATTCATTCGACTAATTATATTATATCATGGGAAATATGTTTATCGCCCGGGTCCCTCCATACGAATGCGCGGCCGCGAATTTATTCAACGACGCTTTAATAACTTATATATACTGTAAGGGAAATTCTCGGCGGCGCGGTGGTCTCGTGTTAAAAGTTCGACCCCCCTCCGCCCGAAGTGCATCATCCTCGGTCCCGGTCCCAGTCCCAGTCCCAATCACGGTCCTATACGCGAGCCAATTGCACAAATTGAAACTTGTCCCAAAGCATGTTCGTTAACTTGTTCTCTCCCCTCCCCCCCCCCACCCCCTTCCACAACTTTAGCCATTAATTACAATCCCGGCAAACTCTTGTACTATAATTATATCTTGGATTATTATTTGAGTTTTCGTGGGCGTAATGAAGGAGGGGTAGGGGGGGAGGGGGAGGAAGGGCGCTGCCGCTGCCGCTGCCGCTGCTGTCGGGCAACGGACCTCTCCAGCGAGCGACTCTTGGTGGAAAAAAAAATTATTCCCGGGAATAACGAGCGAGGCTAGAGACGATAATTAATCGAGCCTTTTAAAGTAGACGATACAAGAGCTCCGACCCGCACGGTAGGTACGGAGGTGGTGGTAGGTAGTCACGGGTCGGGTCGGGTGTGCGGGGGGGCTGCGAGGTGTTGAGAGTGTCCGCGAATGAGCAAAGGGGTGAGAAAGCCGATACCGCGATCAGACGGCATCGAGTCCCGTACTCACTCACGCGTGCCCGTAATGATTCCCCGACCGCCCCCGCCCCACCCCACCCTCCGTTACGAAATAATCAATAGGAAAAATTTAAAAGTGCTTAATAGTCGAGAGTTGGCGGGGCGCCGGGGTTTCAGCAGGGCCGGGATGGGCCCCCGAGTCTCGGCTCTGAAAGAGAAACGATTTGCCCACTACTCGTCCCTCGAATGAATAGTTGGCGCGGAGAGAGGGCGGGAGGGGGAGGAGGGGAGGATGCAGACAGTCGGGCATCGAGTTCGGTGTTCGGCGTAGAAAGGACGATGACGACAAAAAAAAAGGAAAAAAAGAAAAGGAAAAAAAGAAAAAAAAAAAAAAGAAAAAAAGAAGAGAGAAGAGAAAAAAAAACAAGAAAGGAAGAAGAAAGAAAGAAAGAAAGAAAGAAAGAAAGAAAAGGAGCGCGACGAGCAGCAGCACGTACACATCCGAGCAGGAGTGAGTTAGTTGTCGGGAGGGGGGAAGGAAGGTTTCTGGTGTTCCCCAGACTGGTGCTATACATACAACGCCGCGCTATATCCGAACATCGGCTTTCCACCCTCGAGGTATCCAATCTATATGCGTGCGGAGCGGAGTCGAGAAGAGCCAGCCCCTCGGTAAAGGATGACGAAGGAGACAGATGGAAAGAAGGGAGTAGTAGTGGTAGTGGAAGCAGCAGCAGCAGCAACGGCGGCAGCGACGGCGGAGGCAGCAGTACAGTGCAAGGGCGTCCGAGTCCCTGCGAAGGAAGGAAGGAGGGAGGGAGGGAGGGCGTCGGAGCAGGACGGATATAGTGGTGGACCGACCGGGTGAGTCGGCGGGAAGAAACAAGGAGGGATGAGGCCGAAGGCGCTCACTGACAGAGAGAGAGAGAGAGAGGGGGGGGGGAGTGAAAAGAAGTGAGAAGAGGAGATTGAGGCTGGAAAAAGATGGTGGAGGTGATAGAGATATGGCAGGCAGGCAGGCAGGCAGGCAGGGAGGGAGGGAGGGAGGGAGGGAGGGCTCAGAGAAACGTGAGCGAGCGAGATGGACAAAGTGGGAAAGGTGCGCGGACGAGTAAGAGACTGGAGAGAGAGAGAGAGAGAGAGAGAGAGAGAGAGAGAGAGAGAGAGAGAGAGAGAGGAATAACGGAGTAAAACGAAAAATGAAAAGAGGAACGAATGGCTGGGAAGCGCAATTTTTAAATATTACCCTGTGCAGGAGCGAGGCTCCCTTTGTCGAAAGTGCACTCCTAAAATGAAACCTTCTTTTCATTATCCGTAGCGGTATAAAATTGAGCTCAACGGACGACGTTGATGAGCAACTGATGATGAGGCTGGTTGGCGGGTCCAGGCGGGGCGGCGTTGGGTTGCCCAGGAAGGACATTGTCGTAATGCCGTATCGGTCTCCCGTTCATCCACCTAAAAAGGCTTAATAATACTTGCCCCGTCCACCCCCGCCCCCTCCGTCTAACCGTCTAACCGACCAGTACGTCGCGCGACTATTCGCTCTCGTCTGATTTTCAACTGGAGCTACCCACCCCTTACCCTCCCCACCCCTCCACCGGCCTCCAATAACCTTCTGTCCTCCGACATGTCGCACGTCGCCCCTTGGAAATTACTTTTGACATTCCATTGCCGAAGGTCCGAGGAGGAGAAGGGCTTCTATCCCCGTCTACGTTCGATCGTGCCCTCCTTACTTATCCCCATTCATCCCGTCAATGCCCGCATTTTCGTGTCCTCACCGACAATATTAACACCCCGCCGTACGGGAAAATAGAAGGAAAGAAAGAAACGAAGCTCGTCCGGGGGCTTATTCAATAACGATAAACTAAATTCAAAATGATTCCGATGCTCCGAGTGTAGACGGCGACTCGGACGGACAGAGAGCGCAGAGAGCGCGCGTGAGACCGGGTAGGGGGGGGGGGCAGCCGCGCTCGAGCCTTCCTTCGACCTTTTTCAGCAAATTAAGAAATTTATTACTTTTGTCGTGCGCGAGAAGGGGGAGGAGTAAAAAAAAAAAAAAAAAAAAACCAAGCGTTATCACGCGCAAATGCGAATTCAAAGTTACAATTTTTATCAACCGCTCTCTCCCCTCTCCCCCCCCCTCTCCACTCCTGCTTCAGCCAGGAATTCCGGCTCCGAAAGATTTATTATAATATTCCTATACCATTCTTTTCCTGATCCTAATGCCCTGTACTCTTGTCTTTATAAATCAAATGTATTTTTTGCAGGGAAAAGCCTCTCTTATGTACTTAAAAACGTAAAATATTTAGAGGCCGCGAGGGAACGGGTGACGGGCGGTGCAGGGAGGGCGGTGCGGGGGGGTGGGGTGGGCAGAGACGTTTTTGATAGAGCCATAACTCCCGTCCGAGATTCTCTTTTACTTAAAGCTCCGACGAAATGTAGTCGCCGTCGCCGCCGCCGGCGTCCCTGCCTCGAAAAATCTCCTTTTCGACCTTTCTCTCTCTCTCTCTCTCTCTCTCACTCTCACTCTCCACACACCCCCCACCTACCCACCTATACCCATCTACCCTTTATCTGTCGGTCGCGCCTTCTCGGCAGCGAATCGACGGCACGAATCGAAAAGCTCGAGCATTATTTTAACGGTGGGGCAGGGGGGCGGGGGCGGAGATATGACGTTTATCTGGGCCCCGGGAGGAGCGTCGCCATCCTTTGCTTAATTGGCCGGAATGTCTGAATATATATATATATATATATATTAAAGGCCAATAATAACTGCACCGTAGACCGGGAATGCGAAATTATTCGCTAAATAATAAAAACGTTTCACGGAGGGCTGGGCCGACGAATCGTTCCGCGGGGATGGCCGGCGTCGGCCGGTTGCTTGGTGGCCCCGACGACGTAGGGGTCCGCGAAGCTGAAAAAGCTGAAAAGACCGGAGACATAAATACTGACCGACGAAAGGTAAAATCGAAAGTACGTTTTTACGGAGGACGTAGAGAGCTAAAGGATAGGGGGGCAGGGAGGGGGGGCGGAGGATGCCCAGCCATTTTACAAAAAGGTACTTCTCCTTAATAAGAAGCGGCGGCCCGGGGGTGGCTCGCTCGCTCGATGGATGGATGGATGGATGGATGGTTGGATGGAAGAAGAAGAGGAGGAGGAGGAGGAGGAGGAAAATGAGGGCGGGAAGGAGGCAATGGCCGTGCGAATGGGCGATTATCCCTCTCTAATAATTTATAAAGTTCTAATTTCCGAATAACAGTCGTCGGGTTGAGTCGTATGGCGGCTGCGGCAATGACATCAATTTCGGCCAGATAAGGAGGGACGGAGATAATACTACGCTCGCACGTCCACTGTCGGCGTTCGCTTTCGGTGTCCCCGTTCCCCGTTCCGCTCCCCTTCGCGCAACATCTGGATCGTCTTCGACGCCAGTCTCCCGCTCCCTCTTATAGTATCCGATCTCCCCCCCCCTCCCACCGACCGAGTTCACGCGTGACGAGAACAAGCACCCCAATGGCGTCGAGCGACCATCATCATCCTCTCTGTCCCATTCATCCAATACCCCGGCCTTCCCCGAAGATGGTCCTCGCGGACGCTCCGACTCCTTACCTTACCCCCGCAACCCTCGCGCACTCGGCCGGGACTGGCATTGTTGAGGCATTGATTACGGGATTTACCCTTGAGGCGAGGCTCGCGGTGGCGATCGAGGCTCCGAGTGTCGACCCGAAGCCAGGTAAGGAGGAGCCCCGTGGAAGCCAGGTCGACGCTGCCGATTAAATCCTTCCTTCGGTTTGCTTTACAAATTGGCTAATGCGCATTTGCCATGCGAGTAGATCACCGGTAATGGGATATTATTGTTCCTTTAGGCTGCGCGCTCCGCTCTGCTCTACTCGGCTCTGCTCGGCTCTGCTCGGCTCTGACTCGGAATCAATTAACGGAGAGAGAGAGAGAGAGGGGGAGAGAGCGAGAGACCAACGAGAGATCGACGAGAGATCGAGCCAGGCCGAGGGCCTTATTGATCCAGCCTCGGTCAATTAGAGGAGGAGAAGCGCTGACGGTACTACGCGCGGTAATGGACGTTGGTGAGGCTCCCCGCCGCACCGCTGCCCCGTCAGCTCGGTTTCCGTCCAGTTAATTATTTATTACGGCGCGCCTCCGCGCCTCTGCGCATCCGCGCTGTACGTGTGAGCAGGGGACCGCGAGCGGTCCCGCGGGCTCGCAAGAGTCGGGGGGGGGGCGGACCGAGCCTGCTCGTGGCACAGGTACGTGACACAGGTACGCGACGTAGGTACGTGGCGTAGGTACGTGACGTAGGTACGCGGGGATCTATGCACGGCGTGTAGTACCGGTTCGCCCTCGGTGCCGCGTAGGGGAGGGGGCAGGGGGAGGGGGAGATACGAGCAAGTTATTGAGCGTCGGCCCGATGCCGCCGGGGGACCCTCGTGACCCTCTCGGAGCGTGAGAAAGACCGCGTGAGAGAAGGGAGGAGGGGCCAGTGTTGGATTCGGCCCTCGTCGTTATATCATCCGCGTCGTGTGTCAGTCGATCCGTCCAGCTAGTCAAAGGGAAGCGGCGTAATCAAGCAGAGCCGACGCTAAGCATACGTACGAGACCCGGTCCTGGCCAAGGGCGGGCGCTCCCTCTTGTCCCCGTATTCGCCCCTCATCCCTCACTCCCTTCCCCCACCCAAAGGAGCCCAGGGAATAATGAGCACGCGGTCCGCGTCGAGTGACGACGTGCCTCCGCCCCGCCCCCCCCCTTTCCTGGAATACCAATCGGCCGAGGTCGGCTCTCGTCGTCCTTATCACGTGTCAGCTGACGGAGTCGATACCCCCGTGGACTCGCTCCCCCTCACCGCGACGCTCCTCCATCCCTCGGCTAGAAGAGGCTCGAGACATTTATAAGAATGCCCTCTCGGACCCCAATAACAACCTCACCGAAACCTACCACCACCACCACCACCACTGCTACTCACCACCACTGCTACTACTGCTACCTGGGTTTCGATACCATGGCGATAAAGCAAAAGCGCTATTGCCACGCTCTGAGAATGGGCCGAGCGCTTAGAGAAATAATAAAAAGGGATGACGAGGAGGAGGAGGAGGGGGGGAGCACGAGCGGAAGCTCCGAGAGTCCGAGAGACTCCCCCCCCCCATTCTCAGGGTGTTAAATGGCCTTTATGCGTAGTGTACGGTGAGAGTCCGGAGAAACAAAGTGTATACACGAGAGCGACGTCCTCCCTCCTCATCCCCCTCCATCATCCGCCACCTCGGCCCATGTCTTGGTGACCGGTGTCGTACCTCCACCCTAAGGACGACTCGTTCAAATGGACTAGCACAGGCTAACGAGCCGAAACCTTGGATTATACTGCTCGAGCTCGGCAATTAAGGTGCCGCTGCCGCTGCCGCTGCCGCACGACTATTCGTTTTATTATTATCTGGGACGCGGAGTCGACGGCTACACGGATGGATTATTCAGATGCCGACTTATTTGCCACGCGTCGCTGATGGGTGGTGGGTTGCAGTTGAGGTTATTGGGGTTTCGCCCTTACACCGAGTTCGTTTGAAAACTCGGTTTTTACCGAGACTGGGTTCACGCGAAGTAAAAAAGAGCGAGTAACCGTCTTTCGAGGTTATGTCACCCTGGCTAATACATCCTTATGCTGCTGCTGCTGCTGCTGCTGCTGCTGCTGCAATAGGAGGGAGGGTGGGAGGAGGAGGGGACGGATGGATGGGAGGGAGCGAAAGAGACAGCGACGCGCGTATTACCACGTATGTAATCCATCATCGCCACTTGTTGTACGTATTTGTATACAACAACGCGTCCATGGCATATCGATTCCGCCTCCCCCCCGCCCTTTCTCATCTCTCGTTATCTCTCGTTATCTCTCGTTATCTCTTGCACTTGCTCTTAGTTTCGATTGCAATTAAAGCAGCTTCGTTTTCCCGAAAACCGCAACCGAACGAGCATTTGCTCAGTGGCATTTCCTTGGGTTTTTCCACCAACAGGGGGATGATAAATAAATCCTCCCTCGACACGGCGAGCTTACGTTCGAGAAATAATCCGAGTAATAGATCATCTGCAAATTGCATGCTCTATTATTGACTTGTAACGATCGTAAATGTGATATTGTCTCGTTAAGCGAGCGGAGGAGAACAATTTCTTCGATCCGGCTATGTCATCGGAGCGAGAAATTTTCTCTTCAATAATAATAATAATAATAATAACGACAACGACAACGACAACGACAACGATGACAGGCGATCGGTATGCTTTCCCTACCCGTTTTTCGTTCGTTGGCCCAATAAATTTAACGCTCGGCCGGCTGATAAGTCTCTCTCCGCTCCGTGAGCGCTCCGTTAGCGCTCCGTTAGCGCTCCGTAACCGATAAGCCGCCGCGGTTCGCGGACATTGGCCGAAACGCGGCGCCGCTACGTGATTCGTGGGGATAAACATCGGGAGCGCGTTCGTGCAAATCCACTTGGCGCTATGTTTACGAAATCGGTCATGTCCTCGCGCATCGCTAAGGCCCCCCGAGCGATACCGTCCCCGGACTACGTCCACCCAAACCAAACCAAACCAAACCAAACCAAACGAAACGATTAAAAAAAAAAATAAAAAAAAAAAATAAAATTAACGAAAAACGCACAGAAAATGTTTTAAGAGCGTTTCATTAATTATTTCTTTATATAAAGCTGGGCTTCTTCTCCCAGCGCGAACTCGCGCGCTTTACTATGACTGTAAACTTCCTACTTTGTACCTACTACGGCTCTTCTCTATCTCTCTATCTCTATCTCTGTCTCTGTCTCTGTCTCTCTGCAACGGACAAATGGAGTAGGATAGACAAGCAGACGGTATACAGTCTCGGCAGAGCGGCGAGGGAGCGACTGAGAGAGAAATGGTGGGAGTGGGGGAGTGGGAGCACAGTCGCCCTCCTGACTCTCTCTCACTCTCTCTCTCTCTCTCTCACTCACTCTCTGGAAAGGAGGGTCGATGAACCCGCCCAGTCGAGCGGCTAAGACGCCCAATTAAGTGCCAGCGCGCGCGCGCACAGTTCTCCTCTGATTTCTCCTCTTTTTGTTATTCCCTCGCTACGTCGGCTCGCCGCCTCCGCCTCCGATCGTCCTTCTCCTTCGCTATGCAGTCGGTGCTTTATATTAAAAACAATAACGAGGAGGAGAACGGCAACGACGTAGTCCGGCCAAGACAACAACAATTAGCAAACGAACCTAATGAGACGAGTGCGCGACACGGATAAAAACAAAGGGAGTGAGTGGGAAGTGCCGGCTCGCCGGTTCGTCGACGGCGGCAGGGGTGGGGGAGGGGGGGAGGCAGGGACTCGGGGTATTAATGTTAAAGAAAGGAAAGGGCAGGAGCGAAGGGCTCGTCGGCCTGCGTACTTGTCGCCTCGTTCGTATGCGTGTCCGATGCGAGGTTTCTTTTAGCGGAAGCCACTTGTTCCTCTCACGCGCCTCCCTCTCCTTAGCGCGGATGCTCCCCGAGGATGAGCCAACTGCCGTTGGCATTTCGCGGGTGACTGCTAGCGGGACGGGCTCGGTGGGAGGGGAGGGAGGCAGGGAGGTAGGTAGGTATAGAGGCCGACTCGCTCGTCAAATTACGCGCGCGCGCGCGAACTAGCGAGTCTAGCGAACTGTGGGAAATTCTCGGCCCGGGGTGATCCCCCGCCCACACCCCGTCCGCCGGTTACCTCGCTCCTCGTCATACAGCGTGCTGAAATGGTCTCGGCGACGACGGCCAGCCGGGCTCGAGTAATCGCAAGGAACGCAAGGTCGTTGGTTAAATTCTTTCGACGACCCATGCCCTTTTTAACGGCAAGCGGTGAGGGGAGGGGGATTATTGGGGTTCCGAATATATATATATAGAAATGAGGGAACGCCGCGGCGGTCGCAGAGCGGCACCCGTGGCACATTTACCGGTGCGATAAACGCGCGGCAGCGGCCTCGACCGTAAACATGAAATTATTACCCATTGATATTACAAAGTTCGGGATGGGGGTGGGGGTGGGGGTGTGGAGAGTTAAGAGAAGGTCTTTTAATAAAAGGAGAGGCACGCACTGGCTTTTCCACGAGCCGAGCCGTTCTTTCGTGACGTAGAACTTTTTTTTTTTTTTAACGGCGGCGCTACTTGATTTTAATCTCGCTTTCTCGATCCTATAAATTTCTAATCTCTCTCTCTCTCTCTCTCTGGTTCCCTTGGGTTGTCGAGTCGGCGCGGTCTATGGGAACGTCGACGGTTAGAGAAAGCTTTGAGGGGGGGAAGGGGGGCCAGGGAGTCGATTATCAACGCTGACAATGACGATCAGTAAATCGCGAGGCGCGAGGCATCGGCGCTAAACCATTTGCATTTACTATGCGGCCCGTGTAATCGAGTGGGGGGGGGCTCCCTTCCCTCCCTCCCTCCCTTCCCTTCCCTTTTCCTTTCTCCTTTCGTTTAGGATGCTCCTCGATACCGCCGCTGTCTGCTGCTGCTGCTGCTGCTGCTGCCTCTTCGACGACCTTCCTCCTTCCTCCTTCCTCCTCCTCCTCCCACGCTGCCGTCTCTGCTCGGTATTATTTTGCATGAAGCAGCAGCAGAAGCAGCAGCAGCAGCAGCAGCGCCGATTCCAAAAGGAAGGTCGTCGATCTCGGTCGATATCGGTACGAGCCGATGAAAAACGTGGGATCCGCCAGAGCAGAGCGGCGGCACTTTACTCCTCCTCCTCCTCCTCCTCCTCCTCCTCCTCCTACCTCGGTCGGTCCACTTTCTCACGACCGGACTCTTGCCGCATTTTTACAACGAGCGTACGGACTATCCCCTCGGCCCACCGCCCGCTCGCCCATACCAAAGAACGACAGAAGCTGCGAAAACCTTACGATCGATTGATCGTAATAGGCCCTATATCCCGGTGTCGAGGGGGTGGGGGGGGGTGAGGCCGAGGCGCTAGAGTGTCAGGAAACGACGGTGTACCGGGCTGTGACGATACTTTCGACAGGCGGCGGCGGTGGCGGAGGCGGCGTCTCTTATGTGAAACAAATAAGAAAAATAAGCGGAGCCGCGCTCCGTGCAGAGAGAGAGAGAGAGAGAGAGAGAGAGAGAGAGAGAGTCAGGAGAGCGGATGAAGCGATTAATCGCGATAAGGCGGGTGAATAGAGGCCGGTCTGAGGATTTTGCGAAATCGTTATCGGCTGCGCGCACGCGTGAATCTCAAATGACGAAAAGCCAAGGCTCGTGGAGGTGGTGGTGGTGGTTGCGGCGGGGGCGGGGTTCTCGGGGCTCCCAGGTGCGCAGGACGGCGCCTCGGAGTCGGCCAGCGGACGCAGGAGGAGGCACGCCGAGGAGAACAAAAAACAAAAAAAAAAGAAAGAAAAAAAAAAAAGAAGAAGAAGAAGAAGAAGAAGCGAAAAAAGGCAGCGCGGGAGGAGGCCGACGAGGAAGCGAAAGTAACTAGGTAGCGCGCCGCATACGTCGCTCGGGGGGACCTTGAGTCGCAATTACTGCGAGCGGACGGCCGGTCGCTAAGGCAGGTCGCGACCCTGCCGACGAAGTAGCTGCATTACCGCGAGGCGGCGCCGATGGCTGGCCCGACCTTGGCACGCCCCCCCCTCTCTCTCTCTCACGCCTCCTGCCCCTACCCCCAATAACCCCTCTGCTCGGCCGTCCTTAAGCTACCCTGTATTTTCCGGTGGGAATGTCACACCCTTGGTCGGCGGCCACGGCGTCCGGCACTCGACAAAAAACCACAATCCATAATTCACTGTCGTCATCGACACCGCTCGTCCTCCTGCCGAGCTTATCAAAGTCCCCCAGTCATGTTGGCGATTGGAGGGAGGGAGGGACGGAGGGACGGAGGGATAAAGAGAGAGAGAGAGAGAGAGAGAGATATGGAGGAGCGATCGGTAATTAATAGGAAGTAGACTAGAGCTGCGTTATCATCGCTAATTACGATAAAGCGCAAGTAAGTAAGCCCCGGGTCCTCTCCGCTACTCGTGTAATCCACCTACACAAGTGCGTGTTAATGTACGTACCGTGGGAGTCAAGTGCAAAGCGCATCGTAATCCCGGCTTAGTTTATTTCCTCGGTGGCGCTGCGGCAACGTAGCGCGAACCGAGCGGAAGACAAAAGAAGATTTCTCCGGGCAACTTGTTGTCGGCTTCCTCTCCGCCCCAACCCCTCCCGCCGCCCGACAATTTTCTCCCCCTGCCCCGACTGCAGACATCCCATTTCCTTTCCGAGCCCCCGGGGCAATATCTCCGTTTTCTCTAAAGGGGGGGGAGGGAAACAAAAAAAAATAAACAATAGAGTGAGAGACGTAGAGAGACGTAGAGAGTGAGAGAGAGAGAGAGAGGTTCTCTCGCACACCCGTTTGGTTCGTTGCCGCCGCGGAGGAGGTCCGTGAACAACGTGCGTCGTCGCCGTCGTCGTCGTGTCGTCGCGTCGTCCGCCGTCGTATTGAGGGGCCGAGAAGGGGCCGGAAGCGGTCCGGCCGCGCCACAAAAGGTCCCGGCGGTAAAAAGAGTCCCTGGAGCGGTGAAACGGAAGGACGACGGGACATATGCTCGCCTCTCCGTACACCTGCCTGCCCTGCCCTCCCCCCCCGTCCGTCCCTACGGCCGCCACCAGGACACGGACGGACGGTCGTGCACGCGCGCCTCTTCGGGATCCGCGATAATAACACTCTACGTGTTATGACCGAGCTTTTATCCGCCCCGGTGATATCGGTCGACTCGAGTGGCCACCTGCGACACCGTCCCCGCCGCCCCCCTCCCCCTGACCGTCCTTACCAGCCGACCGCCACCTTCCCCTTCCTCGACGAGTCCGTTCCGTTACGTTAGCGCGCGGCTTTTAACGATTGCCGACTACTTGACCGGTGGATGTGAACGAGTAAACTTCTCCCTCCCCCCGCCACCCGCCACCCGCGTTCCCACCGACCGCTCGTTTCATTAGAAAACAAAACTATCTATATCTAATAATTGTAATAAGCGCCCACGCGCGCTGACCTACATGGCGACGCATTGGCATTAGCGAGCGCGCTCCACGTAGCCGCTCCCACGCCAGCGGATCGACCTGCCGCGCCGCCACCCTCTTAATAATAATTCGGTCGCGTTGAGCTCCGGGGCAAGAGCTTCCTCGAGTAATAGCTCGAGCTTTTTATTTGCTAATCTCGTCCTCTGCGGGAGCCGCTAAATTCTTATAATCCTCAGGTTGCTCGACTATCCGGCTGGACGAATGCGCAAGTTATCTTTCGAGTCTCTCTCTCTCTCTCTGCTCTCGATCAAGTGCCGAGGGATGATGAGCCGCAAGACCGCGGTTGAGCGTGGTCGCGTGCAGCAACCAATAAACCCCGATAACCGGGGTGCGGGGGGGGATGGAATAGGAACCGGCGAAGATATTCGGGAGTAATAGGTCGCGGGGCGGGGGGTGGGGGCCGGGATGAATTAATCAAATAATGGCTTGGACGTAATGGCAGTGGCCGAGGTAAAGTGCGAGGTGAAGGGGCGGCGGGCAGGGGTTGCTTTTTTTGCCAGTCGGGCAAAAATCACTTAACGATACAAAATGTGCGACAACATCGACCCTCGAGCCCTGCCTACGATCCGCTGGCTTCGTGAGCCGCTCGCTCATCAAACAGCGGGTGGGACGAGGGTCGAAGGGGTCGGGAAGCCGAGCTGTCGAGCGCGCATCGAAAAAAGCAAATATTCGCCTGCGCGAACAAAATACTTTACTTTACTTTACTCTCTCTCTCTCACTCACTCACTCACCCGCACTATCCCGCTATCGCCCCACCCCTCCCTTGTCGACCGCGTCACGCTGTTTATCCGTTCATGACGCGCCCCTCCAATTATCAAGAGAGCTCCCCTCCCGATCTAAACACAAACACACCCCCTCCCCCTCCGACCCGCAACCACCAACACCGCCGCCACGAAGGTGAAAACTCATTCTTCGACCTCTTGGTCTTGTTCTTCGGGCTCCTCTAGGACGATCACCCAGACGACATCTGTATTTACTTGTCCTTGGGTGCTTTACTCGCTCGTGCAATCGGTCTGCAAACACAGAGAGCGAGATAGAGATAGAGAGAGAGAGAGAGAGAGAGAAGGGGCGATGATACTCTATATCTCTCACTCTATCGTGCTGATTTATCGAACGGAAACGATTAGCAATTGATTTTATACAAGGCTTTAAGCAGCCTCCCCTCCCATTACTCGCCACTCGTTTAATTAATATTATTAATGTACGAAATGTCGGTGAGAAAGTAGTAGTAGTAGTAGTAGTAGTAGTAGCCGGGGCAATCAGAGGCCAATGTAATTAATCATGCGGATATTCGACGCCGACTGCGCAAACGGCCGACTCTCGGACCTTGGGACGACGACGTATTATTATTATTATTATTATTATTATTATTATTTGCATCCGAGCTCGACGTTTTATGAAAAAAAAGAAATAGTCGTCGCCTCGTCCGCTTTTCCTCGATTCTTCTCCGTAAACTTAATCGTCGATTCGGTGCTCGAAGAATTTCAAATTTCAGTGCTAATGACCAGGATCGGTATTTTCGGCCAACTTTATTTATACCGACGGAGAATTTCGTGCCTCCCCCGCCACCACCACCGCGACCACTACCACCGCGAACCCCAATAAGCGACGCGCGGATAAGGCGGCTCACTACTACTTACGCACCCAGTGACTCGAATTACGCGAATTGTCGCGAGTCGCGACGCTCTCCTTTCTCTTTATTTATTTATTTTTTGTAAGGGGGCTGGGAGGGGAGGGTGGTATGGAGGAAGGTTTCATTGGGGGTTTATTGGGGGGTTAGTTTAATCTCGGTGATGGATGACCACCGACCCCGGCCGCCCTTCCAGCAGCATCCCCATTATTTATTGTTTTCCTTATTACCGGTTACGTGATGCAACACGACGGGCTCGTGTTACTCGTTCTATTGGGGTGGGGGGGGACGAGGGGGTTAAATTATACGAGAAACGGTTCACGTGTCCTTCGTAAACTGACTTATTGTAATAATATAATAATATACAGAGTCGATAAAAGGGTTAAATGGCGATTTGCCTCGTATATCTCTCGAATGCTCGAATGTGGCCTCAATGGGGCCAGCATTGTAATTACCCGCCTTTATCCTATATACGCACTTTGGCGACTCTTGTTCTTGCCGTTCTTCTTGCCCCTTATCCTTGTTATCGTTATTATTTGTTGTCGGACGAGCCGCGAGGTCTAAGCGTCGAGTCCCTGAAAACGTCTTTGAAACGTGACAACGACTGACTGCCTTTAACAAATTCACGTGCTCTCTCTCTCTCTCTCTCCCATCTCTCTCCCATCTCTGTCCCCCTAACTCGTACATTCGAATCGTATTGTCGATTCGTTGGCCGGCGGATGGACGGGGCGCCGGGGCGTGGGAAGGGCGGGGGCGGATACACAATGGATTATAGGGGTCGCTGCGCTCATCCGCGGCGCCGTATCCCGATAAGAAAATCGAGGTGAATCAGATGCGGCGGCGCGCCGGATCTTCTAATGTTCCCGGGTAATTCCCGAGTACGGAGCCGGGGACTTTTCGCGTACGTGGGTGGCGAGCGGCGAGTAGAGCGGGCGGGGACCCCCTCGTAATCCCGGGGATTCCGGGGAAAGCCCGATGGCCGATGCTCTTACGCGTACGCGTGCACAATAGAGGAGGAATAAAACGCGGATGACGAGGTCAAAGCGAGACTGCGAGAGAGGGGGGGGTGGAAGAGAGAGAAGAGAGAGAAGTCGGGGCTCGCTGACCTCCCGAGCACTTCTCAGAAAATTTAGATGAATATTAACTGTGGGCGGGGGGAGGGAGGGGAACCAGTGCGCCAAGGGTGCACCGTCCACGAGAGGAGGAGGAGGAGGAGGAGGAGGAGTTATTATTTCCTACAACTCGAGCGAGCCGCTATGAAAGGTGCTCGAACTGTACCCCCCGCCCCACCACTATCCTTCCGGCCAAAGCTCTTTCTTTCTTTCTTTCTTTCTTTCTTTCTTTCTTTTTCATTATGTATTGCGTTTTTTTTCTTACTTTTTTGTTTTTTGTTTTATTTTATTTTCTTATTTTTTTTATTTTTTATTTGCGACGTACGGAAGGCGGACGGATATAGGCGGGGGTGAGTCTCGAGCCGCAGCAGTAGTATTGACGCGGCTTTTGACTCCGGCTCTCTGGCTTCAAAACGCAGCGAGGTATTGGCCACATTGTCCTCCGAGCCCTCGCTATTTCGCTTCTTCTTTTCTTTTCTTTTCTTTTCTTCCCCCCCCCCCCCATCCCATCCCTTCCCATCCCTTTTTTTTTACAGAAAATTTAAATGTATGCCAGTCTTTGTTCCATCGCGTTGCTTTTTTATATTTATGCGCAAGTAGGTAGTACTTATACGGACACGTTAAACGCTCGGCTCTATCCCCCTTCACCTCCTCACCCCCTCACCCCCTCACCAGCTCCGGGCACTCTCCTGTAATTGGCAATTGGACGTTCTCGATTCAATAAGCTAATTGGCGCCACGGCCCACTGCTTATGTCTTTATTTAGATTATACTCAGAAAACGAAAAAGTGGTACTTTCAGCCCCGTATACGCAAGTAGAAGAAGTAGAAGAAGAAGAATGAGTCGTCTAAGCGGGACTCTGCGTGCGTAAGGTGAGGGGAGGCGAGGCCTCGATTTAAGACAGAAGACTTGTCCCACGTGGATGTATAAGTTAGTTATTGGGGTTGGTTCGGTCCGGTCGGTGACGCTCGCGGTCACCCGGAAACGCGCTGCTCCGCTGCTCGGGGCGATTCGGTGCGGTGGTCGAGCCACTCACCCCCTCACTCACCCATCCGCCGATCTCTCGAGCATCTTCAGAAGGGAACAGCTCGGCATAGCGACCGAAACCGAAAACGAAGCCGAGTCCAGGTCGGAAAAACGGAACAACGGATTACAGCCGATGACTCCTTGGATTTCAAAATGTCCTCGATATGTCAATAAGGGTGAAGTTGCAGAGTACGGGCTTCTCGTCGCGTGGAGCTCTTGCTAAAATCCAAGGACTTTTTCGTCCTCGCTCCGAAGGTGGAGGTGATTCTGCACCCCCCCCCCGACATCCGATACCCTTTAAACATTATCATTAACAATAAACTCTATCTAATTATATGACGCGTAATGACGTTCTTCGTCTATCGATGAAATTTCTAATTCCTGTATTTCTTATGTTTCAGGTAAGTCTCCCGACTCAAGGTCACAAGCTACGAACCCTAATTCGAAGTGAGTGGATCCATTAATAATTTGCATCACAACTTAACGATACGTTTAATCAAGAGTTTTTATCATTTTCATTATTATTACTATTCCTATTATTATTATTATTGTTGTTGTCGGCAAGTAAAGGGCCGTCGAGCCAGCCCGAGAAGCATATTGTGCGTATTTTGTTTACGTAAACGTTGAATGCGTAATAAAGTGCGGAGAGTTGCCGGGGGGGGGTGCGGTGCGGGGACGGATGCATCGTGAATGAATGAGATGGAAAATGTAAATAAGTTGAGAGGGCCGTAAAGGTATTTAACTCGCGCATTACCGTATAACCGTATTGGGCGACTGCTTGCGAGCGATTAAGCCGATTGGGCGCCGTTAAAATTTAAAATAGAAATAACTTTGGAATTTTTAATTAAAATTTTAAAGGAGAAAGCGAAACGCGGACATTAACGTTAACGTTCAGCTTTCTATAATGGAAGTGTAACAAGAGTACCGGCCCCTCGCCTCCCGCCTCCGCCTCCCGCCCCTCGCCCCTCGCGAGCAGAAATAGCAAAATCGTAGGTCGGGCATAACAAGTCCTCGTAACGAAAGATTCGTTAATCCCAATAATTCAATGATCCCGTAGCTCGAGACGTTTACAAGCTTATTTAATTAGCCTAATAATTATTATGAAATGACATTAAGGCCTTTAAATTAAAGTTCGCCGCTCGAGGCCGAGCTTTGAACCTGCAGCAGCACCAGCAGCAGCGGGTTACCCATTTGAATTTAACTTACTTTTTAATAAGCATAAAGTAGCATCCCTGAGTGAGTGTGTATTAGTCGAGTATTCGAGCGAGGGCTCGATCGATTATTAATTTCTACGTAACAAAGTTGAGCGGTCGTCGATGGTAGTCGAGTCGAGTTCAAGTCTCGTTAGATGTGTAGGAAGATAGCTGGGTAGGTAGGATGGGTAGGTAGGTAGGTAGCGAGGTAGGTAGGTAGGTAGGTAGGGAGGTATTGAAAATGGCCGAATCGGGGATAAGTATCGGGGGTCGCGACGGGGCCCTTGTCGCACATTATTTTCGGATTTACAAACTATTCACCGGTAATTAAGCCAGAGTAAGGAGGCACAAACAGCGAGAGGGGTAGGGTAGGGTTGGGTGAGGGGTGGTAGGGGGTAGGGAGGGAGGGAGATGACCGGTCGGTACCAGCATGGACATCCGGTTGATTCACCGATCCTCGTAAACAGAAGTTCCCCACCCTCTTGGGAGGCTCGACAGAAGAAGCCACGGGAACACAGAGAGCGAGAGAGAGAGAGAGAGAGCGTAGTGAGAGAGAGGAGGATGCATCGAGTGCATCCAGACAAAGTTCTGCTACGAAGTCCAGGCGCGTCGTAAAAATTCCAGGACGGTCGGCAAGGGAGCCGAGAGAGCCGAGGGAGCCGAGAGTCGGCGGCAGTCGGCAGTCGCGCGAGCGGGGGACTGCGGGGAGGAGGCAAATTTTCGTCTTGACCTACGTCACGCTCCCAACATTCCCGCGCGGGGCGAGAAAGGCGCTGGTGGCGGCAACGGCAGGGCGGGCGGAGGGGCGTGGAGGGGCGTAGGGTAAGGAGGGAAGGATGAGGGAGCGGGCGGAGGGAAGGATGGGGCCAGAAAGGACGGAGAATGCAAAAGTGCTCGCCGCTGCAGTTGGTCGGCCTTCTTTTACATTGGCCGGCCTTATGTCGTTGCGCGCGAGCGGACACGGCGATGCGAGCGCACACAAAGACACGGACGAGCAAGAGAAAATGAGAGTTCTCGAGGATGGGACAGACCGGTGCGGTGCGGTGCGGTGCGGTGCGGTGCGGTGTGGTGTGGCGTGGTCTGGTCTGGTCTGGTGTGGTGTGCTTTCCGCGCCAGCCGCGCCGTGGCGTGGGGACGGCCTCGGCTCGGAGAGCAGCACTGTTATTTTCTTTATATTGTCCGCTGTAGTGTTAGTGTCGGAGATGTCGATTCGTGGGCGGAGGGATGGGACGTGGTTCTCGGGACGCGGGCAACGACGGGCAACTGAGGTGGAAGGGGAGGACATTTTTCGCCAGGCTCGCTAAAAGCAATGGCATAATCTCTCTTCTGCCGGCTTCGGGAACCGGAGCTCCGAGCTCCGAGAGACGACGACGACGACGACGACGTTGGCGCGGTCCTCTGGGTCGTCGTCGTCGTGGTCGTGGTCGTGGTCGTGGTCGTGGAGGGGCGGGGTAAAGAAACTGAAATATTTTCATACGCGATTCGTCCTGTAATGCGATTAATTATTTAGGGTTCATGACGCCGGGAGTACGGGAGGACGGGAGGACGGGAGGACGGGAGGCTTCCTCTATACAAAGTGCAAAGTTTTAACGAAACTAATGCTCGGCTAATAAAAATAAGTCTTAGAATTATGCATTAACGTAAACATCGGGCGGAAAGGAAAGGCAAAAGTGCCCTACCTCCGTTGTAAGATTAAATCGCGAAGAAAAAGCGTATAAAGTGCGGCGACGGCCGGGGGGAGGGGTTATTGGGAGAGGGAGCATGCGAAGAGGAGAGAGAGAGAGAGAGAGAGAGAGAGGGACAGGAGTGGAATGACGAATAACCGTGACGAAGTATTGCAAGCCGCTTCTCCTCTCTCTCTCTCTCTCTCTCTCTCCCCCTCGCCCCGATCGACATACCCATCCCCTCCCGGCCGCACTTCTCAGCCGCTCTCCCTCTCATTATGTACGTATATACAAATACGCGCGCGCACTAGTGCAGCTATCTTTGTTCTTTTCTTTTTAAATGCTTAAGAGGCGAAGGGGAAGGGGGCAGCGACGACGACTACGACCACGACGACGACGACGACGACGACGACGACGCGACAATCGCACTTTACGAAAGATGGCGACTCGAGGCAGTCGAGCCTTTTTCCTCACTCTCTCTCTCTCTCTCTACCGCTCGGATTTCCTTCACCTTTTTTTCTCGATGTCTCCAGGACGTAGAGTTAAAAAAACTTCTGGAAACGATTGATTTATAATCACGAGGTTATACGAATATCTCTCTCTCTCTCTATATATATATATATGTATATCTGTGGGTACGTGTACGTGTGGAGTCGCAAGCAGAGGTGGGGAAGGAGGTGCCGGGTCTGATATATTTAATGGCATTGTTATGACACAAGGGGATAACGTAGCCCTCGGCGGAATCGAGAGATTTTCAGCTGGCTCAGACGGCAGCGCAGCCCCCCCTTCCCCCTCGTCCCTCGTCGTAGAGACTAATTAATTAGAAGTAAGGAGCAAGTGAGCGGTGGTCGGTAAGAGAGCAGCGGCCGGCAATAGGCAATGGGCGATTGGATTCTTCTCAATAATGTATTATTCATGGTCTCGGTAAATATTTAGCCGTAATTCCAGTCGCAACGAGTGCATCCGATTCCTGCTAAGCAGCGCTCAAGTAAAATCCATTACGTAATTTGATGTCGTTCCTCGTAAAGCGCATTTAAATCCGTCTCGTATCGGAGTAGTTGGTCGTGATGGTGGTGGTGGCGGCGGCTGTGGCGGCGAAGGAGGTGGCGGCATCGGTGGTGGCGAAGGAGGTGGCGATGGCGGTGTTGGGTGTCGGGGGGGGGGCGAGAGGGGGGGGGGCGGCAGTGGAAGCGGCGACTCTTGGCACTTTTCAAAGTAAATTTCCATTTCTAGACAAAACGTCGATCGCCGGCACTCGTTATCAGACATGCGAAAAGAGCGGAAAAGAGCGGAAAAGAGCGGAAAAGAGCGGGAGAGGAGCGCATAAAGGAGGAAAGAGGAGAAGGGAGTCGGATAATCGTCGATCGCTCGAACCGACGAAACCAAACCAAACAAAACCAAACAAAACCAAACGAAACGAAACGAAACGAAACTAAACTAAGAAAAGAAGAAGAAAAAAAGTAGCATTAAAGCGATAAAGAAGGAGGCGGGGGGTGGGGGGGGGAAGCAGCGGAGGGAGTCGAGCTGGGAAAGCTGGGCCGCCGAAAGTCCCCGACTAACTCTCGTGATGCTCGAGAAACGCGAATAAAGAAATAAAGAATGGCGTGTATACACGTAAGCTAAGAAGCATGGCGTGTACGAGAGGCATAATCACCTCTCCTCCTCCTCCTCCTCCCCCTCCCCCCAACCCGTCCCGCGCCTCTTCCCAAGCAAGGTATACACGCGTCGAAACATATATACAACGTCTTTCTCCTCCGTCTCTCTGCTTTTAGTAGACGCGTTCGGCTCTCTTATCGGCCTTCGTCGCCGATAAGCCTCGACAGAAATGTTACAACGTTGCCGCCTGTGCAAATATAAGCGCGACTCGCTTTACCGTTAACGATGACTTGGCCGACCGACCGACCCACCCGCCCTCACCCACCCAACCACCAACCAACCATTCCGACCAACCAACCAACCAACCACTCCGACCAACCAACCCGTCTACGCTCCATAGATATTTAAGGTCTTTTTCCTTGCCGCCTACGCTCCCCCCCCCCGGAACCTCCTCCCTTTAGTGTAAGAGAATTATCCGCTCATCTGCTTTTTAATCCGCGCGGAGCTTCATTTTTTTTTGCCACTCTTCCTCCTCCTCCTCCTACGAACCATTAAAAACTTAATGCGTTTGTAGAGTTTCTTTCCTCGACTCTCCACCCCCCCCCCCGCAACCTAAGATCAATTACGACCTTATCAAATATTCAATATTCCGTGGGGGTGGGGTGGGGGAGAGGGGGAGTCCGAAATTCGGCGGATCGGCTCCTTAATTTAGCCGCAAAATGATTTGGGCTTTCGTTAAGCGAACGGCAAAGCAGCTAATAATATTTCACGGGCTTAGTCGGAGCTCGTGCGCGCCCACGCGCACGCGCACCCAAGCACCCAAAGTCATATCGGGAGAGAGAGAGTGACGTATGTTTTCTGAAAGTAAGAGCGCGCAGCGCTGCTAGGCTCACCGCCTAATTTTCTTTAGATAATAATAATCAATAGCATCGTCGCCCGACGAGTAGCTGAGGTACGGGGCGGACGGAGCTCCCATCCCATCCTTTCATCCCGCTCCCCGACCCGTCTCTGTTTTACTCTCCTTGATCGGGCGAGGCGACCGAAAAAGCTCTCTCTCTCTCTCTCTCTCGAATGAACTCATTTGAAAGCGAGTGTACGATTTCAATTACCGAGCTAAGCGATAGAGATTTATTTTTGACGGGCCATATACGTGATGGGCGACTGCGGCAGGGGCAGGGGCAGGGGCAGCAACTCGTCGTTGTGTTGGTCGTGTGTCGTCGCGTAGCCTCGGCGGAGCCGCCCGGAGCTCGGATATAGATAAGGAAGGGCAAAAAGTGTCGACGACGTCGTGTCTTTCCTTCCTCTCTGCCCCCCCCCCCACCCCCATTCATTTCTTTGTTGCTACTGTTGCTGTTGTTGTTGTTGTGCTGCTGTTGTCGTTGTACTCGTCGACGTACTCTTTTTCTCCTGTTCGCCAGGCTCGCGTTGTTAATTACACTCACGTCCCGTCGGCCTCCGTGCCCCGCGGGACCGTCGTCATACGGTATCACGTGGCCTCGAGCCGAGCCCGATACCTAATTAAGCTTTAATAATAGATACTTTAATCAGAATAGGCTCCGGAATACTCGGGCATCGCGTAATCTAATCTGGACTCGAATTCGCCCAAGATTTGTGGAATAAGCCGTTCAGCGCGGCGATCCCCTCTCCCGGCCGATAGATTTCGGCCCCTCGCATCTTCCCTCGGCCTCCTCTCCAATCAAAAAAAAAAAAAAAACGCCTTATCCCGTCGGATCGACAGAATATTTTATTAAAACAACACGTTGAGCCGTAAAAAATGTTTATCGCCTCGCATTTTCGGGATACTCTAGCGATAAAGTACGGCTCCGGCGATAGACACGCTTCACCTCCACGCTGGAGGATTCTCTACCCATCCCCCTCCCCCCGGCGCCCCTCTACAAGGCTGCCCCGGCTTATGCTCCCCGCCTCCCCTCCTTACAACAACAACGACAACAACAACAACAACAGCATTACAGCAACATTAACGATGATTCGATGAAAAATTCTCGGGGGGGGAGGGGAGGGGGTCGTGCTTTTTGTTTAAACACGGCCGTGTATGGATTCAGTTGCGCGCGCACGTATCTCTCGGCGCGTATATCCACGGGAGTATAAACGAGGTATTACGATGTTGCGCCGAGTGATTTATCCGAATCGCGGGAGCACGAGAGCAGCAGGAGATTCGTCGGGACGGCGGGGGACGCCGGGGGACGCCGGGGGACGGCTAATAGAATCCATAAATTAAGGCATCCCGATCACTTTGGCTTTAAAATACCGAGCCGAGTGGCCCGGCTAATTATACATTTCCACGTAGCCTCCCTGCCACCCCCCCTCGCCCCCCTCTCTCGACCCATTACACCGTCGGCCACAAAAGCCACACTTTCGGCTATCGGCACTTGTGCGCCTCTGCCTATGTGCGTATGCGTTTATACAAATATAAAAGGGGCAAAGGGAGAGCGAGCGAGAGAGAGAGAGAGAGAGAGAGAGAGAGGGAGAGGGAGAGGCGCTCTCTCGTGATGAATTTTATCAACTCGACGTCGGCAGGACACGAGAGCGTGCGAGAGTTCACCGCTGGAGGGTTATTGGGGTTAAAGGGCGGCGGTGACGGCCGAAGCGAATAAATAAAAAAAAAGGCAAAGGAGATAAGTAGATAGCGCGCGCGCGCGCGCGAGTGAGAGAGAGATGGAGAGATGGAGATAGAGAGACACGGTTATTGGTCGAACTACGGGCGACGGCGAACGAAACTTCGGGAGCCTCTGAAAACTACATTCCATGGACAGAGCTGCTAAAACCTGTTTTTAAAAAAAAATGGTGCGTGCGCGCGCGCGCGAGCTCTTTTTCTGGCTACGGAAGCGTAAGTCGGCATTTGTCTGTTAGGCGCGTAAGTTTTGAGCAGGGGAAGCTGGGCAGCCTCCGTGCGCTCTGTAGCCTACACGCCGTATCTGGAAAAAAATTCAAAGTCTATTAGATCCTGGTCGCTGCGCTCCATTCGATTCGTCTCTCTCTCCCTCTCTCCCTCTCTCTCTCTCTCTCTGTAGGGGGTGGTTGGGCTGAGAGGGTAGGGTACTATGACACCGGGCATCATCTCCCTACGTCAGGTGCCAATTGCACCAGGAGGTGACATGGATGCGCCCCCGCCCCTGCGCTCAGGACTCTTCTTTCATTCCCCCCTCCCCCACTCCCACACACACTCTCACTCGAGCGAAATGAGTGACACGCGTGATCGAGCGAGAACAATGGAGAGAAGCAGCAGCAGCAGCAGCAGCAGCTCGACGACGTACGTACCTCTAGACTCTGCGTGCACGCGTGTCCGAGGCAGCGGTGATTATGCAAGCGCCGACTCACCGGACTGCCACGACTATTAGCGGCCCGGTCTGTACTGCCGACCCCAACCCCCAACCCCGGACCACAGCCAACTTATCGTTCCCTCTGTGCGTGTATTTTTATAGGCGCAGAGGGCGAGCGTCGCGACTGCTTGGCTCAATAGGTCAAAGAGCACGACACGCGAGCAGCCCTTACTTACTCGCTGGTAAGCTGGTCGGTCTCGTTCGGTCTCCTCGTCCCTCCCCCCGGCTTGCCCCTCGGGCCCCGGCCGAGCGCGCTCTCCTTTCAAAGCAGGCAGGGGATCGTTGGCCCGTAATTACCCACGGGATCATCAGCCATCGGCTATTGGAAGCAAGGGAAGTGGAGCAAGTCATTTCCGGGGATTGCAATCGGTAATCGGGGCCTCCCTCCCCGTCCTCCCCCTTGCCATCCGCCGCACGAGTATCAGCTGATGCGAGCGTTACCAGTAGTCTGGCCTCGCAACCGCCATGACCAAAGCCAATAACCCAGCCGAGGATATCGATGCGCGTTCTACCACGACCACTGGCCCCCGTAGTAGGACCGGTTTTTTTTTCGTCAACCATCTGCCGACGTAGCGACGGCCGATTTCGTCCAGACGAGAGATCCCTCAGCCCGATCACGGCCCGTGTCCGCTGTCTTCACCGGGAGCCGACGCACTCGCTAGACCAATTCAACCAATAACCCCGCGAATCCACGCGCTTCCCACCTCCCTGGTGCTCGGCTTTTGTCATCCTCTGCTACTACTACTACTACTACTACTACTACGCGGGACGGGGCGGAGAGAGAGAGAGAGAGAGAGAGAGTACGGGCCGGCCGGCCGATAATCGAGGACTCGCTGTTACCCGAACGATCTAACAACGTCGTCGGCGTAATGTTGAGCTGTCGAAACGTCGAAGAAACGCGAGAGATTAAATATTAAACTCCGAGCGGAGCATGCGCCTACGGCGATTAGCCGGGCTCGATGTGAAAAAATTGCCGATTAATGACGATAATCGTATCGGCGGGGAGTACTTATTCGGTAGTGGTGGTGGTGGTAGCGGTGGCGGTGGTGGTGGTAGTGGTGGTGCGCTTTCATTATTACCGAGGAAAAGTTATTTCGTCGACTTATTATTGGCCGAGATAAAGTTTATCGGCAGCTGTTGACATAATATCCCAGAGAAAACTCCCCCGCGTAAATATTTATATTTTCCGATATAAGCGATTCCCTCTCTCTCTCTCTCTCTCTCTCTCTCGCTTCTCTTTATATATATATACATATATATTTATCGACCTCCCGGAATCGAACGAATTCGCCTCTGTACGCGCGAGTCCGCTTTCCAACTACTCTCCCCCCTCCCAACCCACCTCTCCACGCCGCGCAGCGCCCCACCCCCGCGTCGCAACCCTCCCCCTTTTCTCAGCCGAACGGCAAACAAAGGCCCGGGAGTTATTATCGCTCGCATTTTTCACTTGCTTTAATCGCGGCTAAGGAGCGACTCCGCGGCGACGGGACGGGACGGGACGGGACGGGGCGGGCGGGGGAGGGGAGCGAGAGCTCATTTCAGAGTAATAATAAAGCTATGAATACGCGCGCTCGCTCGCGCCTCTTGTCAAATACCCTCCTCCCTCTTTTAGCAGCAGTTCGCCGAAATCGCATTGCGTTTATCGATATCGGGACAAAGGGTGTACCCAGATATTCCAACCAATACGGAGTGAAAGAGAGAGAGAGAGAGAGAGAGAGAGAGTGAGACCATGGAATCGTCCGTCCGTCCATCCACTTTTTACGTGCCGCTATTATCGTAAATTTGTTAATTAAATTTTTCACATATCGAACGAACCTTGGCATTCTCTTCATTCTCTCCCTCTACCCCTCCACCCCCTCCACCCCCGACCCACGACCACCTCCACCACCCTCTACTTTACTCTACCCTCGTGTCTTTTTTCTATATTATTTATTTATTTATTTATTTATTTATTTATTTATTTTTTATTTTTATTTTAATTTTAATCTCATCACTTTCCCGCGGAAAATTGCAATAAAAAGCTGAATTATCGATCCGCGGCAGCTGCTTATTAAATTCCGATCTCCTCTAATCCGTCAAAGTTGATGCTGCGAAGCGCAACGACGGCGATGAGTTCGAAGCGATGGCGATCGGCTCCGCCACCCTTCCGATCTCTTATTAATAAATAAACAATGGCAATAACGAGGACGGCGACGTTACTTGGTTACGCAACGGGATCGGGGCGTCGATCCGGAGATTTATAGACAAAGCGGGATAAGCGCAGATCCATCGAGTCATTATATTCAAGCGAGAGGCTAAATAAAAAATTCACTGGCGAAGTCCCCAGCCCCCTCCACTCCCACCCCCAACCCCTGGAATCCCTTATCGGGATCCGGGGATCGGCTCTCCCGGAGGAGGAGGAGGAGGAGGAGGACGCGCTCATCTTACAAGCCGCGACTTCTTATCCTCCGGCCGTCGAATGTAAATTTCACTCCCGACGCTAATGAATCCTCGCGAGTACTTGGAATTTTTTACCCCCCTCCCCCTCCCCCGGCCTCGACCTCTTAACGCGGCTAACGACGACGACGACTACGACGACTACGACTACGACGACGACGGACAAAAGCAACTCGTGCGCAAGCAAGATTAATACAAGATGCCGCCGCGAGCCCTACTAGCCCCCACCCTTCCGCCCTGCCCCACCGCCCCCGACTACCTGCCTACCTACTACCTACCTACCCACCCAACTACTTATCTGCCTATTTATCTCTCTATTTATCCCGCCAACAGCACCGACGCACACACGCCACTCGAACCCTCTCGCTCCCGATGGACCCAAGGCCTCCACCTCATCCTCCTCCTCCTACTCCTCCGCCACCGCAGCCACCTCGTACCTTTAGACAGATCTTCCTCGTGCCACTCCGCCCCACCCCGCCCCTCCCCCTCGTGGGCGCAGGTTCCAGCGGCGCGCAATCGAGAGCGTCCGGCACGCGTCGAGCCCCGGTCCTCCAGATGTTGCCCCCGACACGCCTCGGGACGCTCGTAAAAAGCCCAAAAGTACATCTGCCCCGAACGGAGTAGGAGTAGTAGTAGGAGGAGTAGGAGGAGGAAGAGGAGGAGGAGGAAAAAAAACGTAATAGTAGAGAGAAGAAACGAAAAAAAGAGACGGACAGCCCTTAGCGGACGAGCGGACGGGGCCCACCATTACGATTTCGCGAGTCCGCTCGGGGTTCCGCTCGGGGTTCCGCTCGGGGTTCCGCTCACGTAGCGGTGGGGCTGGAAAGGAAACGCGAAGAGGGGCTAAGAGTTGTCGGGAGGACGGCGAGGGAGGAGGGGGAGGGCCGAAATATCCACGTGAAATATCCCGGAGCACATGCTCGCGGCGAAAGCCATAAATCGCAGGCGCGCGGCGTAAAAAACGGGCACACGCACAAGCGCACACGTGGTGGCTCCTCGCGTGCTACCCTCCCTCCCTCCATCCCCACCCCCCACCCCTCCTGACATCCTTGTCATTCAAGCAAGCTCTCCGTTGCATTTCGAGTTCTTCTTTATTTGCTTGGCGAATGAAACGCGCGCCGGGCTATTACCTCCTCTCCTCCCTCCCGTCGCCCGTACGGCTCGTCTTCGCCCCTCTCCATTCCGTGACTCGCCGATCACCATTGTCACACTACAGCATTGCGAAACTATCTCTCTCTCTCTCTCTCTCCCCTCCGCCCCCCCAATAACACAAACGCTCACGTTCTCCGTCGCGAGTCTCTGGCCTCCACCCCCTTCGCCCGTCCAATCACTCTCTCTCTCACACACACACACGCACGCACACACAGACTGAGCCACGGAAAGAGGCGAGCACTCGGCAGCCCACGCGACCGACCGACCGACCGACCGATCCGAATGTCTTTCGCACCGCTGTGTCCAAGTCTCGGTATCTTATTCTCCGGGCGGGGCTGCCGCCCTCAGCCCTCATCCGATTAGCGCTATTTATTTTTAATCAATTAGCGACCGCCCCCGGCCCAACAACGTCGACTAATATTTGCTTGAACAATTTTTTCTGGCCAATTGCGTGACAAAGGAGCAAATGAGTCGGGGGTGGGTCGGTCAGTCTTTCAATGTTTCTCGTGAAAATCCTGCGACCGACTGCTTAATCATAGATTACCTCTCTCACTCTCTCTCTCTCTCTCCAACATTCTTTTCATTCGTTTAGAAATTTAAATGCCAAAAGCTGGGTAATTCAGGTATATATATATATATGGAGCAAGAGGTAGTAGTCGTCTCCTTTGGAAATGCAAATGCCACTTCCT
Organism: Ceratosolen fusciceps; assembly: GCA_018883505.1. Taxonomy (NCBI): domain Eukaryota; kingdom Metazoa; phylum Arthropoda; class Insecta; order Hymenoptera; family Agaonidae; genus Ceratosolen; species Ceratosolen fusciceps. The sequence continues at coordinate 2,279,213 of RCIC01000016.1, forward strand.
GTCAATTCGTCATTTCGTATAGAAAAGCCGAGACCAGCCGAGCTCCCCTCTTCCTCTTCCTCCCCTCTTCATCTCGCTCGTCGATACACGTTTTCTTACGATTCTTCGTCCCGCGCTTCCGGTTGCCTCGTCTCCGGCCTCCTCGCCGCCTCTCAAAAGACAAGCGCCTAACAAGCCCAGATAGATAACTCGATTGAGCGTAGCTGCGGCCGGGCCCCCCGGCTACGTGGCATACCCTGCTCCAGGAGTTTATTAAGGGTTTAAGCGTGTCGAGGGGGGGGGGGGTGGCGGGGTTATAAGGGGGTTATTCGCTGAACGAAAGAGAGGAGAAATGAGAGGAGAAATTCAAGCGAACGCGGAATTGCAATTTTAGCTCATCCCGGGCGGACGTTGACTGTTCCCACCGTGCCTCCTCTACCCTCCGCCCCCACACTCCGCCCCGCCACTCCGCCCGCCCGTTCACTTTTTCCCCTCAGCCGTTAGCCTCTCTCGCCGGCCGATGCCTAATTACCACCTTTAATTATATTTATGCCCCCATTAAGCTGAATTACGATAATACGCACAAATTTAATAAACATGTTGATATTCCTGAAAGCTTGAAATACAAGTAAGCGCCTGTTTTTTCCCCTCCACCCCCACCACCACCTCCACCTCCACCTCCTTCATTATCATCATTATTATCATTATCATTACGCTGGGCTTTTTTTTACGTACTACTCGTAGTAGCATCTTGTGTAATAAAGAGCGCGTGCGCGGCGGTACAGCGGCCCTCGTATTTTCTTTTTTTTTTTTTTTTTTTTTTTTTTATTAGCGGCCATAGCGTGGCTTTTAAAAGCACTTTTCCCAAGCCCGTCTCCTATTAATATCGTAAAATAATTATAAGGTGATTTTATGGGACCGCTTTCTTTCGTGCGGGGGTATAGCCCCCTTCCACCCCTCCACTCCCCCTCCACTCCCCCCCACCCCATGTAACGTACGCTCGTAATGGGGTTATTAGATATATGGTTGCCGCTGAGGAAAGTTTATGCCCGGAGTCCGGAGTCCGAGGAAACTTTCCTTCCCGCTTCCTTTCTCGTACGCGTACGGGCGCGCATACGGACATTTCGGATGCGTGTGCGGTTTCATTGGGGTTTCATTGGGGTTTCATTGGGGTTTCATTGGGGGTTTCATTGGCGGGGACGAGCGGATGAATTCTTGAGCGACGGCCTCGGCAACGATTATTATTCGAATGGGACGACTCGATCGACAGACAAGGGATCATTACCTTCCACTATTTTCTTCATCATCTTCATAATGGAGGAATCGGCCGAGGCTTCCATCCCCGTCCAGGATAACAACGTGGACCGGCGGCCGGATCGGCGCGCGGACAATAAATTACGGTTTATTATTTACAGCGCTATTAATAAGTCGCGGAGAGCGAGAGCGTTGCTGCTGCTGCTGCTGCTGATGTAGCTGCTGCTCCTGCTGGTGGTACAGAGTCGAGCGGGCATGCGCACTTGCAGCATTTGAGAAATACATTTATGCGCCGATCGCACGCGAGCCGATCCGCTTACGTGATTTGGGGGGTGGAGGGGGGTGGCTAGAAAAGCGCAGCCGATAGGGCCGCGGCGACCTAACGGCCCATAAAGGGGTAGGGAAGGGGCGGGAGGGGGCGGCGGCGCTTGCTCCTCCTCGATACCTCCTCCCAGCGTCACGATCTTAAGCATTGCTTTAGAAAAAAAAAAAGGTAAAATCGAGCTTCTACGATCCGATACGAGAACAATACCCTCTTTTGCTGCTGCTCATTCAATCAATTCGGATAAGTAATGGAGACGCCACCACCACCCCCATCACCACCACCATCACCACGAGACAATTTACGGCTCGCTGGTAGTTAGTGTCCTTAGGGGCATTAGACAATCGAAGCTACTTTACGCGCATTACCTGTGCAGGCTTTCGGTATTCCGAAATTCTTAATTGGACGGCTAATAAATAATTGACTGGTCGGGACGCACCGAGTGCATTGAATGCGACGGTTATTGGGGGTTATTGGGGGTTATTGTATTACTCGATCGGGCTGGATTGGCTGGAGATCACGGCTCACGGCTCACGGCTCCCCCCCGGACCGAGAGTACCGACGAGATTTAAATGCAGCGGGCCTGTGTTAGCCACCCGGGTAGCCTAGCGCTCGTTTACAAAGTGTAAATGACGTCCGTAGGAACGAGTCCGCGGTAGGGCTCGAGCCGTAAATATTATTGCCGCGGATAAACCTGTCGCCGGTGTTTTATTGGGGGGCTTACGCCTCGCGCGCGCGCTCTCCCTATGGCCCCCCCCCCACCCCACCCTGCACGCACGCACGCACGCACGCACGCACGACCCCAATCCCTTGGTATGGGAGGGATGGGGGTGGGGGGAGGGAGAACGACGGCCGCCGCTGACCTAGCTAGCTTCCCAATAACCCCAATAACCCGCTGTCGGTACTTCGCTAGCTCCAGCACCGTGGGCCCCGGGTCCTCCTCTATCCACCACCTCTTTGTAGCCTTGGCTTCGAAAGGAGAGATCGGGACGGGGACCACTACGACCACTACGACGATGACGATGACGACGATGACGACGATGACGACGACGACGACGACGACGACGACGACGACGACGGACGAATCGAGTCAGAGAGACACGGCCACGCGAAACGATGACGGAGAAGAGGAAAAAATCCATCACCTTCGAAGCAGTCACTCTCGCACACGCTCCCAGTGGCGCGCGCATTTTCCCCACCTCGGCCCTCCGCCCGCCCCTCGTTCCTCGACGCCCGCTTCGCAGACCGCCGCTCGCGCTCTCTATCTCGCTCTCAACTCCGCAGTCCGTCGACTCCCTCCGCTCTTCGTAGCCGCTGCTTCCACCGCTGCCACCGCTTGCCACCGCCACCGCCACCGCTGCCACCGCTGCCACCGCTTGCCACCGCCACCGCCACCGCCCACCGCTGCCACCGCCGTCGACTCTCTGCGGCGCGCGCGACCGGAAAGCGCCAGTTTCTCCTCGCCGATCGTCTCCGTCTCATCCTGTGCCGCGTCTCATTACTCCGCTCGCGTGCTACTCCGCGGCTGTTCTCGCTCTCGGAGGAGCTACCCGAGAGCGCTGCACCGAGTCGCGGCAACAACACTGTGCCCGACCTCGAAGGCCCAATAACCAAAGGGACTTCTCCTTGGACAGTAGCCGAGAACGCGGACGACGACGGGCCCATACTTGCACCCTTACACCTTACGGGACTACGGCGGACAGACAATAATACCGCTTTCTAACCTCGTAAACGTCATTGACGTCGTCGTCGTCGTCCAGCCCACGAGCCACTTCCTCGTATCCGCCCCCCCCCCCCACCCCGCGCGAGATCTTTTGTATGCCCGTGTCACAGCGAACAATTACAAGAGTGACCGAGGAGCGCGCGAGCCAAGTGGGAGGCATCCACTTGGGATGGTGGAAGGGGGAGAGCTTGAGAATAAATACAGATAGTGACGATCAGCCGATAGGCGTATGTGTGTACGTGCTTTTGTAAGTGTCTTCGGCGATGATGACAACGACAACGACGATGACGACGATGACGACGACGACGACGACGACGACGCAGCGACGACGACGACAAAGACGACGACGACGACGAAGGAGACGACGAGGACGATGTTTTCCCCGGTTCTTTCGATCCGTTGCCCAGTTGTAGTAGGTATTAGTAGTAGTGGTAGCAGTTGCTGAACTTGGTGTTTTTTAAGTGGAGCGCCGAGTCCGAGTTCGACAACTGCGGCGACGTACCGAGGCCGTGCATTATTATTATTATTATTGCTAGGCCCACAAGCAGTTGTGTTAGGTGGGTAGTAGTGTGAGCGGGAGGGAGAGAATCGGCCGGCCCCTTACACAGATCCTCCTCGTGATTGTTGTGACCGTGGTGCCCGTGGTGCCCGTGGTGCCCGTGGTGTGTATATTCATTGTGTGTAAACTCGTGGTGTTGGGGTTATGAAAGCTCGGTAAGGTAGGTGAGACGGGTGGGTGGGTGACGAGAGTGATGGTGCCGTTGTCAGGCATGTGCCGGCCCTCGAGGAAGTGCTGCTGAAGGTCATTAGCGGAGCCGATCCTCCCATAAAGTGCACGTAGCCCTCGGTCGGCCGATGAGCCCGAGGGCCCTCACCCCCTGCTAACGACGACGATGCGAGTAGCTCTGGCGCATCCGCGCGGACCGGCCGAGGCAACCTCGCGGCAGAGTCGCGTCTTCTCCAGGAGACCTTAACCTCGACGCAATTACCCGGTGAGTCGCCGTTCCGTTCCGTTCTGTCTGTCTGTCTACGTCCGTCTGTCCACGTCCACGTCCGTCCGTCCCTGGGAAGCGTCGAAACGCGTGACTCCGTTCTTTGTCGACGGCGACCAGGACGTTGTGGCGCGCTCGAGGTCCGCACCCGGGAGCCCTCCGAGGACCGGATCCCTCGGCGGTCGGGCCAAGGAAATTCGGCGATAAAGTGCGCAAAAGATACCTCGAGAGGTGCCTTTTACACGCCAGAGGAATGCTCTCGCCTGCGTCATAAATCTGTCCGTGGGATGGTCAGGCAGGGGTTGGGGGTCGGAGAGAGGGGGAGAGAGAGAGAGAGAGAGAGAGAGGAGACGGGATGGGACGAAAAGGCATCGGACAATGAAAGCGAGTTTACGGCGCTCGGACGCGGACTCGTGCCTCGCTTTACCACCGACCACTGGCTGTATACAGGACCGTCCTCCGAGAGCGCAAGGTTGTGCTGCAGCGATGGGGGTGGTTGGGGAGGTCATTAAAGTTCGGCTCCCCCCTGCCAGTACCGTCCACTCCACCGGGACAACGTAATCTCCGTAGAACGGAATAATCGAGCGGCGGCACGTTGGTCGGTGCGGCAGAGGGACGAACCCGTCTCCGTGAGCGGGGGGGGGGGGGGGGGGGGGCAGTCGGGGCGGGTACGTCGAGAATCGCGTGCGACAGAACGTCGTTTGGCCGAGAGGCCGCTATCGGAGCCCGTTTCGTCGTCGACACCGAGCGCGAGCGTCAACTTTGTCAACGGACTTAATTAATTTATTGCGCTAGAGATAAAGGGGCAGTGGTGGCGGCGGTGGTTGCGGTGGTTGGGACGGGGGACGGGCGCGCGTATCGTAAGGAACGTACGAACGTACGAACGAACGTACGAAGGAACGTATCGCGCGATGGTACGACTCGCGGCTCGCAATACGTAATCTCATTTGGCCGCGGTGCAATTGCTCGTATATTTAACGTGTGTGCGCTGCGCAGGAATGCCTCGGGGGAGCTGGCGCTCGTGCCGTTTTGTTTCGCGCAATCATTATTATTATTACCTGCCGCCGGTGCGTCGGGGGCCGTCCTCGGCGACCTTGACGGCGGGCGGCGGGGGGGGGGTCCGGGACGTCGGTCCCGCGGATTCGAGACCGGACCGAGCTGCGGCGAACGCGCGCGTGTGTCTCTCTCTCTCTCTCTCTCTCTCTCTGACCGTCGCTCACGGCATCCTCGCGCACCAACGACGAGCCCGCGTATGCTAATACGTATGAATCGCTGCTTTTTCTCGTGACGTCACGCGAGAGTCCCCGCCTCCGTCGCTGAGCCGCGCTACTGTCAATTTGCACTCGGCTCTCTCTCTCTCTCTCTCCTGTCCTTTCACCTCCCCCTCGCAGTCACGGCCTCTCGCTCTAGAACGAGTCGCCCGCGACCGACGATGAAGGTGGTGTATAATATCGCGTGCGCCTCCCCCCTCACCCCACACACACACACCACTTCGGCTACCGATTTTGCAACGACTACGACTTGCGACCGCGACTACGACTTGTGACTACGACTACGACAACCAACTCACGAATTCGTTTCGTGATTTCGAGTGGTTAGCTTCGTCGTTGTCGTCGTCGTCGTCGTCGTCGTCGTCTCCACTCCACTCCTCTCCCTTCCCCTCGTCTTCCGCACGGCACCGCAGAACGCGATGATCTCCCCCCCCCCGAACAACCTCCTTCCCCGCCGCTCCGGATCTTATCTAACGCGAAGGACAAAGCGCTTGGACTTTTTTCTTCCCTTTTTCATTTTGTTTTTTCTTCTTCTTCTTCTTCTTCTTCTTCTTCTTCTTCTTCTTCTTTTTTTATACACGTTGACTCGTCGGCATTTGCCAGTGAGATCGATTTCTAATTTAAAAACCGCGGCCGAGCCCGGATCGTGTGCCCGCTCCTCCGCTGAAAAATCCTCGATTCGATCGAGGCATCGCGGCCTACATCCTACGCGCTACGACCGGGGCGCCGCGCATCACCACGGAAGCCCAAGAAACATGGGTACGCACGAGTGAGTGAGTGAGACGGGGGGAGGGGGGCAGGAGATTCCGTCTTTTCCTCCTGTTCCTCTTGCCCCTCGCTCCTCCTAATCAATCAATCCTCGATAAGCCGGAATATCTCTTACCCCGCTCGACGGCGAGGGAGGGAGGGAGGACGGAGGAGGGTTGAGGAGCGTTTCGGCAATCGAACACAGTTTTTCTTTTAGAAAGCGAATCCTCCGGCCTCTCGACGGCCTCTCGACGGCCTCTCGACGGCCTCACGGGCCTCACGACGGCCTTTCAGTAACGCGATCCAACGAGCCGAGCCGAGCCGAGCCGAGCCGAGCCGAGCCGAGCCGAGCCGTATCCTAGATTCATTAGACGAGCACGTGACTCTCTGCTTTCCCGGTCCGTATTTCTTAATGCTCCGCAACGAGGTCGGACAAAGACATGGCCGCCGCCGCCGCTGCCACCGCCGTCGCCGTTGCCTTTCCTTAGCTGGTCTCGGCCTACCACGCGGGGACCAACGAGTACCACCCGAATCTCCAACTACGAGTCTCATTAGTCGTGGCGTAGAAACGCTTAAATATATACGTGACAATACGTAAATACGCTTTAGTATTAATAATACGTCCACGAGCCGCTGATGTTACAGGGTTTTTCGGGGGAGGAGGAGGAGGAGGGGGAGGAGGAGGAGGAGGGAGAGATTAAAGTTCCAGCCATTGCTAATAAAACTTTATTAATTTAAATTCACGTAGAGCCCGATCGCGGCATTGTTTTATAGAACTTCAATGGTGGTGGGGGGGAGGGGTGGTTCGCGGGCCGAGGGAATTTAATTACACAACTTTGTGCGTTAAAAAAATGCCGCTTCCCTCATCGCGGTGGTTATTATTGGCGAGGGGAGGGGAGCGTCGATGACGTTCAATGCCCGTTCGATTGCGGACCTGTTGCCGCGGGGTTATTGGGTAGGTGGGGTGGGGTGGGGTGGGGTTGGGTGGGGGGGGCTCAATTATTATTGTATTAGCGGGAGGGTCGCCTCGGGCCGGCGAGCGGAGTCACTCGATCGAACGCGCTCGGGAGGTAAAAAAAAAAAAAAAAAAAAAAAAAATTACAGCCAAGTCGCTGGCGCCCGTTGTTCTTTAAGCTCCCCGGGGGGGGGGGGCTTTGTCGAGGAATGACTGGTGGCGCGGTAGGGAGGGGGGGGCTCGTAGCGAAGAGGCGTGACAGAAACGCCGCTGACCCCCGACTCCTCGACTTATTATTATAATAGCATTCCGATTGGCGAAGTTTTCTCGGATTACGACGGGAGCGGCGACGGGGAGAGCGTTAGGTGGGTGGCCGGGAGGGAGAGGGAGAGGGGAGGGTGGTTGGCCGCACGACGGACGGTATACAGTGGAGGAGGAGCAGTTGTACTTTGACGAAGAAATTAAAAGTGAAAAAAGAAAGGGACTGGCAGATCCGTCTGACGGGGGGAGGGGGGAGAGTTTTTGTAATTTTAAAACGACTATTACCGAACTTCGGTCGGAAAGTAATTCAGTTAATTCCGCAGGCCGAACTTTATTCATTTTCGCAAATTGTTTAAGAGCCGCGAGTAAGTTATAAAGATGGTTGGGTGGGGGTGGGGGAGAGCGGGAGGCGGAAAACGGAGTCGAGCGCTGCTCTGCTCTGCTCTGCTCTGCTCTGCTCTGCTCTGTTATTTTAAAATGTCCGGAGGTGGGGAAGACGAGACGTCGTGGCTGGGCTTAGCTGGAACGGGGGGTGGGGTGGGGGGGGGGCAAGGCTGCCGTCCCTCTATCAGATCCCGGTTACAAACGACGCACGCAACTCGGCCGTCCGGAGGTAAACAACGGGGAGCAACGGCCGCGACTCCTCGTAGCCAAAGTCAGCCACCTGCCGGTAAGGAGACCGTTCCGGGATCATTGCCGACCACCACTCCCCCCACCTTCCCCGTACTCGTTAGCGTTAGAAAATTCGCCGAAATTCGATTAGCGCCGAGTCCCCATAGAGATTTTTGCATTACGTTGGCTAACGGACTCGTAACGGAATCCGATAATCTCACCAACGAGAGCCGCCATATCTTCCTTCAGCTGTGTTCGCGCCGATCGCGTGGTGGTGGCAGTCATGAAGTAAGGTGGGGATGGTGGGGTGTGCGGAGGGGTGTTGCGAGCACGGGCACGAGCACGAGCGAGGATGACTCGCGTGAGATAAGAAAGAAAGCTTTGATCTCGCAGGATGTGTACGTTGGAACGTGCTTTTGGAAATTTGAATTTCTTTCCCGTGCTCTTCCGACCCACGACGACTACGACTACGACTAGGACGACGTGTGAGTGTGAGTGTGCGTGATATGCGAAAATGGGTGGTAAGCTCGATGGTCCGCCCGCCCGCTACGAGACGCTCCTACTCGAAAATCCGCCGAGCTTTTTGAATAAGTGTGGCTTTGACTTTGATCTCTTTTCCGCGGTTTTCGCCGTTACACGGCTCGACTACTAAATACGAAATACCGAAATACCAGCCGCCGACCACCTTATCCCCTCGAAATCTCAAATAAATACGCTACAATAACGTATTATCACGTCTTCGTCCGTCCCAACGCCCTCAAGGTCGCCGACGTCGCCGACGTCGCCGCCGTCGCCACCCACGCGCACCTTAACGTCCCCAGCACGTTACGCGCTCTCCTCGTGCAATTAACGAGATTCTCCCTCCCTCCCTCCCGCCGGTCTCAACATCGCCCCCTCCACCGACGCCCCCTCAACCGCCGACGGAGCAGAGATGGTTTACCGGGAATGATATTTCGGTCCATTCCTTTGTTCGCCGGAATTAAGATTGCGAGCCCTCGGGACCATTCGAGTCGGCCGCTTTCACGTTAGAGGAAGCTAATAAACAGAGACAACGCCGCGCCTCGATTATGTCCACCCGGACATAATGGTAATTTTATAGAAAATATCTCGGTGGCTTATCCGTATTCCGTTGGTTATTGGGGCGTTATCAATAGACCGGGAGTAGTCGAACCCCGCTCTCCTCCTCCTCCTCCTCGGTGGACCGGTGAACATCTCATCACTTGACGAAGTGAGCCGATTTAACCGACCGCTCGGTTATTGGGGTGGGGGTGGTATGGGGTGGGAGAGAACACCGCTCACTCCCGTAAAGGTTCTTTAATTGGAAGGGAAACGTGACCTAAATCAGGCCGTCTATCTATTTTACGTGAAAAAGAAAAGACGAATGAGGTGGAGGTGGGAGGAAGAAAAAGTAGAGGAGCGGAACAAGTATGAATAGTAGCAGTAGTAGTAGTAGTAGTGGTAGTAGTACGTCGGCTTCGTCTAAATATTTAAGGTAAATTTCGCGATAACTCTTGGGCAGACTTTCAACTTTCCGAGCTAAGGCAAGACAGAGACGCTGCTTATATTCAGAGATAGATAGATAGATAGATAGATAGAGAGGAGCGGGTGGGGGTGGGGAAGAGGAGCGGGTGGTGGTAGAGTCGATTTCAGCGTCACTCGGTTGGAGTAGTGAGCGTGTTTCCGCTCCTCTTGGATTCGCTCCAAAATTCTTTGGGTAGGAAAGTAGTAGTTGGTTTCGAGCCTAGAGCGCTACTCACTCGCTTCCACAAAATCTCCTCTCTCTCTCTCTCTCCCCGACCCCGTCCCCGTCCCCGTCCCCGTCCCCGTGTATTCATCGCCGGCTCGCTATCACGGCTCGGCTTGAAAATTTCAAGTTCCAATTCTCGAGGTCCGTTGTGGGTGCGTCACTTCCTAGCGCGAGGCCAAATTCTCGTCGTCTTGCCTCGTCCCCGTCTCGTCCCCGTCTCGCCCCGCATTCGGGGATCGTAATTTTTTTTTGTTATGTTTTTTTCGTCACCTCGGCGATGCTGTCGCTGCCGAGGTCGAGCGCACGTTACGTTACGACGGGGCCTAGCATCATCCTCAGTCTCGCACGGACCAATCGGCCACGGCGACGACGACGACGACGACGACGGTCAGCGAGATTTTTCAACCTACATACCGGACGCTCGCGGCCTCTCCTCTCGATCCCCCCCACCCCCCACCCCCTCATTACGTAATACAACAATCGTTCATTACTTAATCGATACGTACGTGCGTGCGTGCGTGCGTGACGAGAGAGAGAGAGAGAGAGACGAATGTGTTTTTTTACAGGGCTGAGTAAATAAATAAGGTTATTTGGGGGGGGGAGGGAGGAAAGGGGGAAGAGCATAATTGAACGTGTCGGGAGCCGTTTTCGTGAATTAGTAGTGACTTAATCATCGTAGCCCCGGGGATGTTTTTCGTTAAAATCCCTCACCGACTGCCAGAGATAATTAAATCCGACCGGGCGTGATTTAACTGTTTGCGCTTATTTTCATTAATACCCCGGTAATGATTTCGAGCTTTTCGCGTGTCGACGGCCCCTCCTCCTCCTCCTCCACGTTCCTCCACGTTCGACTCCGCGTCCTCCACGTCCTCCCTGCTTCGTTAAAAAGTCCCTCCTCTTTCGTTTCATCTTCGGAGCTCAGAGCCGGGAACCCCTTTCTCCTCCGTGCCCCCCTCCCCTCCCCCCGCGCGCCACTCCTCACTCCCAACTTCAAATGTTTATTAATTACTTCCGCGCGCAATAACCTCAGTGAGCCCGGACCGAGTTATTTTCACCGCGAGAGTCTCCTCCTCGAAGGGAGAGAGAGAGAGAGAGGGGGGGGAGGGAGCACGAAAAACTACGAGAATCCCCGAGATTCCCTTAATTTCCGAACGAACGAGTCGGCGGGAGTGGGAGCGGGGAGAGGGGAAAACTTTTGCGAGTCGAGGCGGAGTGGCAGGACCGATGCGCGCGAGATGATAATACAATAAATAAATAAATAAATAGATGGAATATCGAGGGCGCGGAACAAACGGCCTCGGACGCACAAGCGGGCTCCGCGTCCTGGTCCGGAGGACTATATTTTTTATATCGAGCGCTCGCGCTTTCGTCGGGAGCCGGAAGGTTTTGGAATGGGCATCGGCCAAAATACACTCCTGGACGTCATAATAATCATTTCTTTTCGCCGAGGGTGGAGGGCGTAGGGGCGTAGGGGCGTAGGGGTAGAGGGAGGGTTACGAAGGCGCTTCAGGGAAAAATGAAAAGTTTTGTTATTCTCTCGCGAGAGCTCCGAGACTTTTTTGAGCTTTTCGACTTTGAGCATTTTAACTTTAGTCTCTTTAGTCTGTAGATTTCCTCTTCCCTACCAAGACCGTAAAGCACTTACTCACTCCTCTTCTCACTTCTCTCTCTCTTACCGGTAAAAAGTCACGAGGGTTACCTTTCTCCCCCCACCCTCCACCCAACCTCTCTCGCTTGTTTTGTAAATGAGCAGCAGCTGGGCGATAGTAGTGGCGGCGGTGGCCCCGCTGACGGGAAATAATAAATAAACTCGGTGAGAAGACCAAGATTTCGCTATGTTGGCGCTACTGATGCTGCTGCTGCTAGTCCCAGTACCGGTACTACTACCAGTACTCGTCAAAGTCAGAAGTCTTGTTAACTTTAGGAATTACGACGCTGACTCGTTTTCTTGGTACTGCCAATGAGCTTTATTATCCGTGCCGTGCCCGCGATTACTCCTTCGACCGGAACATTGTCGTTCGATATGGTGGTGGCGGTGGTGGTGGCGGTGGAGGGGGGTGGGGGCGAAAGGAGTAGTTCGAGGGAGTAGAAAGGATCCAATCAATCAACGAAGGGTTTGCGTAATAAAAGACAGTTGTCCGTGGTGGTGGTGGTGGTGGTGGTGGTGGCGTCCGCTAGGTTAGACAGTTAGTTAGTTATGCGGAAAAGAAAGTGAGTCGGCGAGGGGCGGGGTGGAGGAGGGGGGAGGGGCAAAGCCGTTTATCCGCTTTGGTTTTAAAGCACGGTAACGCGTGAGCTCCTTTGTTAATTCAACAAATGGGATCCCATCGAGAGCGAGCGTTGGTCAACGACCAGGGGAGCAAATAGATCCGGGTTAGATAATTTCCGTGGACTCTCTGACTCGGGTTAAGCTCCACTCAGGCAGCCACTGAGAATCCGGCTCCGATTCCGTAGACCCGGAGGATCCCCCGCGGGACTCCCTCCCTACCCGTCAGACATACAGACACACAAACAGGGAGACGGAGAGCGGAGATAGAGAAAGAGCTTGAGAGATAGAGAGCTTGAGAGATAGAGAGCGGGAGAGAGAGAGCGGAGATAGAGAGCGGGGGAGAGGGAGGGGGCGGCCTCTGGGTGCGCTGGTTCCCCACGACGACGTCAGCCGACCGCGCACATCGGGGTCAAAGTAAGGAGCTGCAATCGCTCTCGTCGTATCACAGAAATTGAGCAATGATACGCGTCACTCCTCCGTCGCCCTCCCCCCTGCCCCCTGCCCCCGTCCCGCCGTAGCGAATAGCCACCCAACACCAAGAGTGGCGCACCAACGGCGACGATGACTCTCGATATCGCGAGCTGCTCGCGCCCGCTGCATCGCCGCGCTCCTCTTCCTCGCTCTATTTTTCTTTTCTTTTCTTCTTCTTTTCTTCGTTTTTTCTTTCCTTCGTTTTTTTTCTTTTCTTCTTCTTTTCTTGTTCTTTAGTCTTTGACGGGGACGGGGTCGAGGGGGGCGGACGGCCGGGGTCAGGGGAACTTTGTCTTGGAAACGGTGCGAGATTAAGGCTGCCATGGAACGAACGTGACGAGTCGCCGCATTTCTGCTCGACCCCCCTCCCCCCACCCCCACCCCTCCCACTAACTCTCCTTTTTCCCCCACTCTGCCCGTAGACGATACAGGCCTACTTAACGGACTACGTGCTTTTCTCATCTCCCTCCCTCTCTCTCTCTCTCTCATCTCTCTCTCCTCCCTCCCTCCCTCCCTCCCCCCTCCCTGCCGCCAGCCGTACCTTCCTTACGACCCCGAACCTCGTTATCCTGCCCGGCCTCGGATAAATAACAACTCCCGGCTCGCACGCCCGGATCTCTCCTTCCTGCTCCTAACTGCCGCTAACCCCACTGCTGGACGCCAACGACCCGCGTATTCCCTCGGCGCCCCGTCCGACTATTTATCTCCCTCTAAGAACTTGTATCCCCCACCCCCCCCCCACCCATCCACCCCATGCGCCATCGCGCCCTCGCGCCTTCGTCCATCTGGCCAAAAAATTAGAGAGACGGAGAGAGAGAGAGAGAGAGAGAGAGAGAGAGAGACGAGTTTCTGCTGCCGTTCTCCTCCCGGGGGAGAACAGCCACGGCTAATTTTCCATAAATTTCCTCCGAACTTTCCGACAATCACGGGATCACGGACACCAATCCGTGTCTTCCCGCATTCGACGCATTCGACGCATTCGACCTCCTCAAGGTCGTACTCGCTGCTGCCGGTCCCCAAGACTTTACAATCTCTACGGCTCCCATCTTGTCCCTTACGCACTCCCGTACCCGACGACTTATATTTATGGCTAATTTTTACGGGTTTCCGGCACGGCTCGTTCGGCCGGATTCCCAATAAATAACGCGCTGAGCTGTTCCTACCCTCCCGCCTCACCTTCCCCCTCCGCCCCATCCGGCCCACTACTCGGTCGGCCGAGTAGTCGTCACTGCACTCGACGAGCTCTCTCTCTCTCTCTCTCTCTCTCTCTATATATATATATATATATATAAACGCTCGCTCTATCGATGACGGATCGATCCAAGCCAGCCGACCAGCCAACCAGACAACCAGCCCACCCCCCTCGTCCCTGACTTTGTTCAGCGACTGCGAACACTCTATCGAGAGGATCAATAGTTTCGAGCACGCGATTCGGATTCGCGGCGGACGAGCCGAGATCCCTATTAGAGTCGGCCCGCAATCCAACAACCTCGGGCCGTCTTTATGAAAAGTATTCAGTACCGATAAGCGAGCCAGCCGTGCGCCCCCGCCTTCCCGCCTTGCGTGCGCATCGTCGTCGGATAAGCCTGTCGGGATTCGGAATCGATCTATCGCGATAAATGGGTGGGGGGGTTGGAGGAGGGAGGAGAAGGACGACGGGATGGGGCTTGTTTGTTCGTCGACGGGACCGAGCGAGGCGAGCTGACCCCCCGCCCCTCCACCCCTCCTCCTCTACCCCCCCGACCCGCCCCTCCTCCACGGTTCGGAGTACTTGGACTTGGTCAAAATGGCTACGATGATAAGCCGATGGAGCGAGGCTAGTAGCGGCCGCGAGGGGGATGGGGGGAAGGGGGTCCGACTGACGAACGGCTTTCCATCCTCGGCTCAGGGTCAGAGCGTCGCTCGTGTCATTCGCGTCATTGGCTGTCTCAGCCCGTGTTCCTGGCTCTGTCGCTGGCCGTAGTTGGCTGTCATTTTCCGTCACCTCGCTGTCATTGCCGTTCCTCGTCGTCGTCGCTTATCGGTCCCCCTACCGCTGAGGGCCCAAAAATCCCCAGGGGGTCGGCAACGAAAAATCGGTCGGATAATGTGATCGTCGCGCCTCGCGTCCCAGAAGGAGGTTCGTCGTCGTCGTCGTCGTCAATTTAACTTTACGTAACGACTCGTCGCGGTATTTCCTTTTAAAAATGGCTGCCCATCGGCCCGCTCGGAGCTCTCTCTCTCTCTCTCTCTCTCTTCTCTGTCCGTTTCTCTCGTGTAAACACACGTGTGTGCATCGGCCATATTTATCGTCGACGACGGCTACGACGGCTACGGGTGTACGAGAACAGCGTTGGCGATGTCCGTGGCGGTGGCGGTGGCGACCGACTGAGACGTTACTCGCGAGAGGCGTCGCAATTCGGCCCGCACGTGCGGACAAAGCGTATCCGGGGTGCAGGATCGCTTCCATCTTCTATCCCCCCGAGCCCCTCCGAGCCCCTCCGCCCCTCCGCCCTCCGCCCGATGACGATACTCGAATCGCTCGGGCTCGGCTATTATTACTATTATTACGATTATCGGCTCGACCGGGGCGGGGTCCGGTGCCGCCCGGGATGGACCCGAGCCACAGCCACAGCCCTCCTCTCTTAATGATACGTCGATAAAAATGATAACGCGATCGCCCGGGGCCCCCCCCCCGTTCCCCGACGACCCCGAAGAACGACCTGGACAATTAACGAGCCAGCGCGGATTCTTCCAGCCTCGCGCGCCTTAATCGTTGTCCTCCCCCCCCCCGTCCACGGGGGAATTTCGCAGCTGGTCCCCACGGACGATAAAACGTCGTCAAGACCACCGACACACTCGCACCCGAGCCACGACATTAACATGTATTTTTAATTATCCCACCGGTAACCGAAGACTGATCGGACCATACCCACCCACCTACCTACCTACCTACCTACCTACCTACCTACCTACCCACCTACCTTCGTCCGTATCATATTTTTTTTACTCTTATCACTGGACTAATTCGCTACCCGTGTTTGTTCAATGGCTCTATAATTAAAGGCCTTCCCGATAACGACACACGCGCGCACGCACACGCACACGCGCGCATACGGAGATACATCGTAACTCTTAATTGCCCCTCTTATTAAAAGCTTTATCTCTGTTTATTTAATACGATAATACCGAGTCACTGCCGAAAGCCACGGCGCACTTACTATTTCTACATTCGCGCAACTACGGGCCATAATTTATAATAATAACAATAATGGCAATGATAATAATAATGGTAATAAAAACTTTTTCTTTATCGGATAAGCTGAGTCGGCCGATGTATTGCTTATTAGCTAATTGCTCCGTTGAATCTCTTTAGCTCCCCCCCCCCGTCCCCGTCCCGTCCCCACCGCCCCCGTCCCCCCCGTCCCCGGCCCCCGCCGCCACAAAACCCGCCCGCCCGTGTCTCACTTTGCGAAACTAACGAGGAGAGCTCTCGCAATGTATACAGAGTATTTTCTATTGTCCGGGAAAGGGATCCGGGCTCATATTCCATCATCGCAAGATGCATTTAAAATATTGTGCATCGTTGCGAATCGAATTGCGCTTTATAAATAGCCTGTGTTGTTGTTATACGTGCCTGAACGCCGCTCTACTCTGCCCGTGCCCGTGCCCGTGCCCCTATACGTATATACATACATATACATATACGTATATATATATATATATATATATATATGAATGTATCGTAATGTATCGTAATGTGTATTGCGCGCGGGCCAATACGAATGTGCTGCGTGTATCCGTGGCGATAATCTGTGCGCTCGTGAGATTACGTTTATTTAGAGTTTCTCTCGTTATTCCCCGATCGGCGCTGCACTTTTCCATTAATTAATATGAAAAGGAGCGCGATGCATACGTGCCACGATCTACTACTACGCTGCTCATGTTCGACGTAGAAAAACTCGGGCGCTCGAAAGTCGATATCGAGCTGCGGCGTGCGGCAGCGTTACGTAACGTCAATGTATTCTCAGCTTCGACATGGTCAAATAGATATTATTTAAATTAATAGGCTGTCATTTTACAAAGCGGTAACAGATGTCTCTCGGGCGGTGGGTGGGTGGTGTGTGAGGGGGGAGAGGGGAGAGGGGAGAGGGGGAGCCCATTGTTCGTTCGACGTTGTTTAATCCGACTGGGCAATATTAAATTAGTTTCAATTCGCGAAATCGTAATGCGAGGCCGTAAATTCGTGTGCGATTTCTACGTTAGATCGGGCCTTCGGTAATCTTGTAAGTTGAAAATAATTACTGTTTGAGGCTTTATGTTTGGGGAGAGAGAGTGAGAGGCAGAGAGTGGGAGAGAGAGAGAGAGGTTTATACTTAAATGTTAGGCAGAACCGCAGGGAAGGAAAAATAAAAATAAAACGGAGCCAGCTCAAGTGTCGATAAAGTAGAGGAAGCTCAATCGGTACGACTCTCTGGGATAGTGACTCTGCCACGTCGTCGTACCTTTTCCATCTCCGTCTCCGTCTCCGTCTCCTTCGTCGTCGTCGTCGTCGTCGTCTCTCTCTTCCTCATTCCTCTTGTCCTCCACTCTTTAAATTAAAAGTTACTTTTAAATCTATCGTTCGGATCGGCGATCCGATTGGTAACCTAGCCAGAGCTGCATTACGTAAAAATAAAAATAAATTGTGTTGTAAAGCTAAAAGCGATGAGTGAGTGTGCGGCCGCGCGCGCGCGCTTGTGTCTGTGTGTGTGTGTGTGAGAGAGAGAGAGAGAGGCGACTTAGATATATAGATAGAAAACAGGATAGGCAGATAGATAGATAGATAGATAGATAGATAGATGGATAGATGTATACTTGAGGGTCAGAGATAATTAGAGACAGAGACAGAGACAGAGAGAGAGAGAGAGAGTCACAGCGAACGAATTGGAGGAAAACGTTGCCGTTCTAATGTTTTTTTAGCGCCAGCACGAAGAATTAATGAGCCGTCGTCATGTCGCGTTTTATATCGTTTTGCGCGACCACAAACGCGATTCGCTCCCGTTCTTTCTGCGCAGTGCTCGCAATGCCATTTTCTGGGTCTACTCGCCGTCTCTCTCTCGGTCGCACCTCGTCATTCTCGTCTTTGTCGCACCGTCGAATCGCCCCTCTCACCCTCACCCTCACCCTCACCCTAACCCTCCGTTTCTCTTTGGATGAATTAGGAGCTCGTAATAATAATTACACGGGGACGTAGTAGCACGGGTATTCCTCGGGTATTCCTCGGGTATTCCTTGGGTATTCCCAGGCAGACGAAGCGTGGATTACATTTCATGCGCAGCGGTGGATTTCGCAGGAGCTGGAAAATATTCATTTTAGAAAGCTTTAAAAGAGGGGAATTGGGTCACTGTTATTCCAAGCCATTACGGAGCAGACGTTTACGAGGAGCAGAGCCAACGGCTAAGGCGGCCGCTGCGGCCCTGGCTTGCGACTCTCGCGACTGTGCCGCGGGACCTAGGTGGCGGCGAGGGGTGGGGAGAGGAAGTAATTATTTAAATTATAAAAAGAACATTGTAATGGCCGAGGCGATTAGTAACGTTCCACGATAGTTCGAGGTAGCCGCGGTGGTTTTTCATCGTCGATTCATTGATTCCTCCGTTTTTTATCGCCTTACTCGTCCGTCCTCTCTTCCTTTTCTTATATTTACAGTTGCGCATTACCAATCGTTCTACATACGTTATCGTTATACATACACGTATACGGTATCGGCTCGTAGCCGTCAGATGATCCAAATTCATCCGGGTTTTGTTAAAACTTGCTGAACTCGTCGTCATTGTCATATCTCTACCTGCTCGTTACGCGTAACCGGATACCGTTTAGCGACGCTATTATGCACCTCCTCCTCCTCCACCTCCTCCTCCTCCTCCTCCTACTCCTCCTACTCCTCCAACTCCTACTCCTACTCCTACTCCTGATAGCCCCGCTATGCCCCTCTTATCCAACATTGAACGGCTTGACTAATTGCACACGACGTCACAGCAATCTTATATTTCTTACGATACTAATTATAATTGTTATTGTAATTGCCGCTTATTGTTATTATTTCTTATTATTGTTTAATGCGAGCTGGTGTGAGTGGGCGCGGGGAGAGGGTCCGTTAAGGCTGGCAGAGGGCAACTTTGGCCATTTAACGTGCGAGGAACGGGGTTATTGGGGCTTAATTATTTTTCCGCAATCGTTCGTCGGCCATTGTTGTACTCGTCGTCGTCGTCGTCCTCGTCGTCGTCGTCGTCGTCGTCGTCGAGTAACAACGCGCAAACGAGACTTTCTCCGCGCGCTCCTGTCGGCTCGTGAAATCGGAGCTTCGAGCCGAGGTGGCCGCGCCGCCGATAAATAACGCTCAAAGTCTACGTGCAATCGGTATAAATAATCCAACAAGGAGCCCACGATGGTTATGTGGGTGGGTGGGTGGGGGGGGAGGTGCGATTGAGGGCTAAACAATTATTTTTTACAAGATACTTTGCGACCTCGGCCTCTACCCCCGACATTTATGAAGCTCCCTTCCTTCGGGAGAGTAAGAGAGACAGAGAGAGAGAGAGAGACGAGGAAGTACTTTATGACAGTCGTTTGATAGTAGGGCGGGCGGGGGGGGGGGGGAGATGAGAGGAGAGGGACGCTCGATTGTCGGAGAGGCGCTGCCCCCCCCCCCAGCAGAGACGGCAGCTATCGGTCAAACGCTTGGGTGGAAGGGGGATGTTAAAGGCGCATTCCCCGTGGCGGCGGTGCTCGCGGACCCGTAAATCTCGCGTCCGCGGCCCGGGCGGGGGAATCGCCGCGGTAGCTTTAGCTAAGTGAATACGCGTCTACGTGAGGGGGGGGTGGCCGGGCGGGGAGGGGAGCCCGTATCGAAACGTCCGAGGGATAACGAATGGCAAAAAGAATGGAAGTCGGTCCCGGGACGTTAAAAAGCTCCCCCTTTGTGAGTGTGGATGCGCGTCTGCGACCCGCCCGCTCCCCTCCCCCCGACCTTCCCACGCCACCTCCTCGAGCACGGCCGATGCACGTGCGTTGGTGCACTGGCGGTGCTATAAAGGCGGCTCGGCAATTATTACGTTGACATATAATGCCCGCACTGATAATGGACGCGCACTTGAAAGATGCCGATGTCGCAGTTGGCCCTAACCCCCTCCCCCCCAGCGGATGGAGATGCTCCTCCTCCTCCTCCTCCTCCTCCCTCGCAACGACCCGCTGATCCACGACCCTCTTCGTCCCTCCTTACACGCTCAAATACATATATATATATATATATGTATATAATGAATCTCTCGTCGGGCCTTTGTTTTCCCTTTGGGTTGACTCATTCTAGTTTTCGCTCCAGAGACGTTGGATTCTGCGTGCAGAACTTCTCTTTGTTTTCTTTCGGACGATGGATCGCGCGCTGCCTATGACATTTGAGCGCCGTTAATCTATCCCCCACTCCCCATCCCACCCCCTCCCACACCACACGGCTTTGGGACGTGACTACGCGCAGCACCCCCGCGACGATGCTTTGGTTGTGATAGGTGGTGCTGAAGGTGGTGGTGCTGAAGGTGGCGGTGGCGGCGACGGCGGGGGGGACGGGGGGAGGGCTTCTCAGTAATAATCGGCTCCATCCATTCGAGCTTCCTTCGCAGATGCCGTGAGACGAGCCGGTTAATAAATCCTCGGGACAGGGGAGGCAGGGCGCTACGCTCTCGGTATTATTTCGTTGCGGTCCGAGGCATCGTAGAGGGCGGACCGATAACGACGAAATCCTTCCTCGAAGCCGGATAATAATAATCGACTATTCCTCGTCCCGGGACGAGTATTGCAGCTCCACCCCCCTATCCCTCCCCGCATCGCCACCGCCCGCCGAGACCACGTTACTTTACATATTTGTGTGAGACTTTTACTGGCCCGTCCGCGCTCCCCACCCTCCCTTCCCTACGTCTCTCTTTGTTGTCCGCTCGCGTAGGCGATCCCTCGCCCCCCCCCCCCCCTCCGCCTACCACGGGCCCCTCACGCCGCCGGGAAGACGGGAGTTTACGAGCCGGCCGATAACGAAATCGTCAATAATACGGCCGAGAGGCGGAGGTCGGCTTTGGCTTTTTACCGACCAATAATTGAGGAATGCGAGAGAGAGGATAGGCCGCGCGGGGGGGGGGGTCGTAAAACAACCTCCTCGGCGGCATTATTGCCGAGCGGCGCGCGGACCAACCTCGGACCTCTGAACCGACGATGAGTATGGGAAACGAGGAGGCAGATATCCTCCGCTCGGACGGACGCTCGGACGGACTGCGGCCGATACACGGCCACGTAGGAGCCGAACAAAACACCCCGTCGACGAGCCACCGCCACTGACTCCTGGACAATGAAGCCGCATCGGCGCGTAATTTGCGTGAGCGCGCGAGTCAATATTTTCGGGCGAGGGGGAACCACCATTTCTTCGTGGCCTTGATAAATAATGCCCGATACGGCGGTGCGGGGGCGTTACATCCAAGCTCAAGGAAG
The DNA here is from genome assembly GCA_018883505.1 of Ceratosolen fusciceps. NCBI lineage: Eukaryota > Metazoa > Arthropoda > Insecta > Hymenoptera > Agaonidae > Ceratosolen > Ceratosolen fusciceps. Next base: position 2,300,303 of record RCIC01000016.1, read on the forward strand.
GGCCCGGTCGAAGGTTGATCGGTCGATCGATCGATCGGTCGATCGATCACTAAAGTCGAGAGTACGACCCGCGAAGGTATTTATTACCGCTGCATATCCCCGTGCCGCAATAATTGGTTTAAATCGAACGGACAAGTCTCGGGCAGCGTGCACGAGAAGCCGAGAGAGAGAGAGAGAGAGAGAGAGAGAGAGAGCAACGGATGGATCGTGGCCACGCGCTACTCCTCTACTCCACCCCCCACACCACCCACCCCCCGCCCCGGTTCAACGAGTGGCTAAGGGCGGCCGAGGAGCGGGGTGGAGGGGGGCAGGGCATACATGCATGCACGCGCGCGCGCACCCCGAGACGCCTTGACACTGACACACTGACATCGTTCACGAGGCGACGGCGGCGACGGCAGAGCGCTCTTCGACCTTCCTCGACGTCGCGACGCTCGCGCTCTCTTCCTTCCTCCCTCCCTCCTCCACCCGCCGTGCAGTTCCTCCCTCGTTACAACGCTATTGTCTGCCCTCGCGCCCTCCCGAGTCGACTAACGAGAACCGACATCAGGTAACGGCGACGGGTCTTCCTCGTCGGCATCTGACAGCTGGCGCATCGACTCCCCGCTCTCGACAATTGCGCGTAAATGCGCGTTAGGGTCCTCTCGTCACGTCACCCCGGCCATCGATACCGTTATTAATACACGCATTTTGCGTCGTCGTCGTCGTCGTCGTCGTCGTCCGCGTCGAGGAGAGTCGCCCAGCCCCATCCTGCTCCACCACCTACGTAGCATCATCGGCCTCGCGCTATTATTAAAAGAGAGAGAGTGAGAGTGACAGAGAGAGCGGAGAGAGAGGCAACGGTAGAAGAGGAAAGGGATAAAGGAAGGAGCGCCGCTTCCCTCGGCTTCCGCTTACTATCGACGATTCGATCATTTTCATCCAGGGTGACCGCTACATACGTACCCCGCGAGTCCTCCTCCACTATAAATAGCGACAATGGAGGCATCGGCGACACTCTTTACCTAGTCCTCCATTCGAATTGTCCATTGGTTCGCCGGTCACCGTCGACCCAAGACTCTCATCTCGCCCGACTAAAGCCAAAAGCGCTCAAGCTCCGGTGCTCAAGAGACCGACGCCCGCACCCGAGACCTTAGCCAGACCACGAATCGACAAGGGTGGGGGGTGGGGGGAAGGGACATCGTTCCTGGGAAAGGTTCGCTTGCACGTCGTTGTAAAAGTTCTCGATAGCAGCGATATTCCTGTGAGCCGGAAGGAGGGCGGGAGGAGGGTGGATGGGAACGAGGCTCGCAAGAGTCACACGGCCCGCGTTGATGATAATTTGCGAGACTCTGTGCGAACAACATATACACATATATGTATAAATAAAAAAAAAATAAAAAAATAAAAAAGCTGCTCGACTATTAAAATAAATTAAGCGGGCCGACGACGGCGATAATAAAGAGGCGAAAAGGAGCTTTTAACGAGGAGAGTAGTTGATACGTACGTCGCTTTACGTGGCCGGGGGGGGGGATAGTGAGGTGGGCGCTGGGAGGTGAATACCGAGGTGGATGGATGTAGTAGAGGTCGGGTGGTTCGCGGCCGTTGCTCGACGGAAACGGAGCGGGAGAGCGGGCGAGCGAGCGAGCGAACGCATGTCAAAATCCCTGACCCCCCCAACCCCCAACCCCCAACTCCTCGACGATCCATTGCTCGTTAACCTACGAGTTTTTCCACTCTTTTTATATTATTTATTATTTGTTGTTGTTGTTGTTGTTGTTGTTGTTGATCGTTATTCTTCGAAGCTCGTCGCCGTGGCCCCTTCAAGGACATTTATCTCGCTATCGGGCATAATTGAGCCGTCGGACTCTGCCTCCCGAGTTCATCTTCCCCATCCCCCATCCACGCCGTACGCTCCCCGTTGTCGGGAGGAGCATTATTATTATACTGCATTATGGAATAGGTCGTGTCGCTCGTTTCGCGCACAACGTGTCGCGTTTGTCCAGCACCCGACCGCCTCCCCCCCCCGCAATCGACACCTTTCCCTCCCCACCGCGGCTCACGGCCCCGGCACACGAGTCGTATGAAAATTCAAAAAACCGGCTCCACGTCCCACTCCACGTCCCACTCCACGTCCACGACCGAGGCATTCCGTGAATTTTAAATAACGAGCGAGGCCGAGCGCTGCGCCTCCAATTTAGCTCTCATTACGCTCTAATGCCGAGCCCGTGCCAATAAGCCAATAATTGCCCGATCGCCATTTTTATCATTCTACGTGCCGACTGTACTGCCGAGCCCGCGCCCGAGACCCGAATAAACAATAATCGACCATCTCATTAATTCAATAAACCCCAACGATAAATTTAAAGTGTGTGTTTTACATATATATATATAACGATTGGCCTCTCTGTCGTTCCTCCGTCTTTTCTCGCCCCCCCCTCCCTCCCAACCCAACCCGGCCAAGCGGCGTCGATCGCGCCAAAGTCGGGGGAAAGTGACATTGGACATTGAGTGAACGTGCCGCGAATCCGCGTGGCCGCGATGATATTGACGGGGGTTATTGGGGTGCGGGGTGCGGGGCCCAAGAGGGTTCCTGAGCCGGCTGGTAATACCAACTCCGGTGGATTAACGTGGATCCTTAGCCGACGCTAGTTAAGTTGCTCCTTAATTAAGACAATGCCACGTCGATCGATCTCTCCGTCGATCTCTCCGTCGATCGATCTCGATAACGCGTGTCCGTGTATCGGCCGTAACTCGCTCCCTTGAACCCAGCTCCCTAACCGGCCCGTAAGAGATACGACAACGAGAACAACGGACGGAGTAAGGATACTCTCTTCGGCTGGCATCGTTATCGCTTCGTTTCCCGTCGCCAATAATACGCCCGATAATACCTCCGTGTATTATTATTATTATTATTATTATTATCTACGCGACGCTCTACCGGCTGCTAAATTTTTAACCCCAATAACGACGTTTCAAGCCGTCGGGAGTAGTAGTAGTAGTAGTCGGAGTATTAGTGTCCCTATCCGTGCTTCGTGCGTCTCTGTCTGCCTGCCTGCGTGGGAGAGTGAGGGAGGTAGAGTTAGCTCCCGGACGGGTTAAAGGAGCGGGGGCGGGGGAGGGGACGAGATTATTTATTCTCAAGACGGTCGCCTCCCGTTGTCTGTATTGATATATGGAGCACTCGCCGCGATAACCGCTGCCGCCGCCGCTGCTCTTTATACAGTCGCCCGTGCAGTGGTGTGCGTGCGCACGTGCCCGTACATGTTGCGCGCCCGTTAGATTATAATGATTTTTTTTCTTCTTCTTCTTTCTTTTTTTTGTTGAAAACTCATCGCTCTCCTATCGACGGCTCGCGCAACGTAATGGAATATCTTTATTAATCAAGGTCAGAGCCACGTTTAATGTACTCGCTCACGTTTGATATACCAATACAGCAATAATAGCCTCTGTAAATTAACAATTCGCTTCGATTACAAAATCCAAAGCCTAGCGCCTCCCCCACTCCCCCTCCCTCTCTCTCTCGAATGTGCTTCTCATACGTCTCCGAACGGGCGGAATATTTTTAAAGACATGACGTTTTCCAACGATTAGCAGAAATTCTTTATATTCGTACTTCTGCGTATATTCTCATATTTCTCTCTTTCGTTAAGAAGAAAAAGAAAAAGAAAAAGAAAAAAAAAACAGAAGAGCGGGAGGAGTGGGAGCGGGTTACGAGTGACGTAATCGCGATGCTCGTATTATCAGCGGGAGGACGATTAACTGTGTCATTGTGCGCCCGATGCCGATACTCGCCAAAGTGTAATGACTTGGGATCCCTACAGACATTAGAAGGGATACATCAGAAGTTCGTCTACCTGCACGAGGACGAGGTCCTACGCGCACACGTACATACATATATATATATATATCGATAATCACCAACGGCCATGTGGTGGTCGCGCGGTGGCTATTACGAGGCGATGCGGTTATTAATCATAGGCCGGTAGATCGGCAAGGGAAGATTTATCATCGCGAACGTAAACAGTTTTCGGTAGCTCCCGACATTGTTTTTTTGTTGTTGTTGTTGTTGTTTTTGCGTCCTATGCCTTCAGCGACCAACCGACCGACCGACCGACCGACCGATCGGTGGATAGCGATGGAAGGGGCGACGAGCGGGGAATGACAGGCGATCGGGTAAGGTAGGGATCTGCAAATCGGTCTCGGTGACGATACCTTCCTTTTCCACTTTTCTAATTTTCACCCTCGGTTTTTTTTTCTTTTTTTTTTTTTTCTGTTGGTCAAAGCCGCGAGCCGACATACGCATCGCACTGGCCCTCGACTAAATATAAATCATTCATCGGATCGTGGCGATGAACCGAAAAAAAAAAACCGAATCTCCCTCTTCTACCCACGAGCTCTCCGCTCCGCCCGTCACGGACCGCCGTCATAGATCGCGCCGTCATAGATCGCGCCGTCATCGCGTAAATAAAACCGCGCGCACGGCCTGTAATTACGGCCTACGCGACACGTAGCCGCGCGCATTTACGAATTACCGATCTTTACGAGGGAGGGATTCCCTGGAGCCGCTTCGGATAACGGCGTTGCGTAAGCTGCCCGAGCCGACTCGTCTCCCGTAATAATAATAGATCAATAACGTCGCCCCGGCCTGTTACGAGCATTACAATTTTACATGCGATTAAACGGCTCGTGACTCGATTCCCTTACCTCGAACGACGCTTCGCTGATCTCACAATACGATCTACAATAATAAAACGAGGAAGAATTAAATTAAATGCAATTAAATGAAATAAAATAAAATAAAAAAAGAATAATAGTAATGATGATGATGATGATGATGATGATGATGACGCCAACAACAGGGACAGCGAGAACAATAATAATAAATTACGCAAAGGAAAGGAGCCTGGAAAATCGAGGAGATAAAACGTCAAGGTTATTTATTACGATACATCCAGAGACTGCGAGTCGTTGGCAGCGAGCGAGCGAGAGAGAGAGAGAGAGAGACGGTCGAAACATTGATTGCAATCATTATCATCGACACTCGCGCAATTTTCTACTTGATAACGCTTCACATCCAGTCGGCATCGCCATCCTTATCTTTATTATTATTATTATTATTGTTATCGTTGCTTGGCATTAACAATGGCTGGCTCTCGGGACGATACTTTCTAAAATAAAATATCTATTTTAACGCTTGTAAGCTCGACGAGTCGGAGGATTCGCGCGCCCGCGTCTGCGTAAATAATACAAAAAAAACGCGATACAAAAAAAAAAAAAATGATGGCTTTTTGATATCGGCGGGTAATTAATGGCGGACGGGCTGATTTAGCCGTCGAGGAGGAAGTAGTCGGGTCAGCTGACTTGTGTATAATAATGGCATTAATAAGGCTAAAACGGAGAACTGCGGTCAGCGGGAGCCCGAAGCGCCACCAGCCATTGCCGCCAGCGTCGTCGTCGTCGTCGTCCGCGTCGTCGTCGCTAAGTGAATCATCATCATCCAACTGGCTTGGCGATTTTTATAAATATAGAACCGGCTCGGAGCTTTAATCATCGGCGAGAACAATTGCCGAGGTAAAATTAGCCGCGCAGACGACAACGAGCCCATCCGTTCGCTACTGACCCTCCCCTCCACCCATCCACCCACCGATCCACCCACCGATTCCCCGATCAGGCCTCACTTGGGAAAATATAATTTACGGGAGCGATGATTAATAGTTGGATTACTCGGGGCCCGGTGCCTTGATCGATATATCGATCCGCGGATCGCCCCGCTCATCACCCTCCTCCTCCTCCTCATCATCATCACCAATAAGTACCAATAACCCCCCCAGCGCACGCTGACAAGGTGGCTCCGGTTATCAGGAATTATCAGGAAGGGGTCAGCAAGGCACAGTTCTGTGACTCGGGATGATAGCCGATCGGAGATGGCCGATAGGCGATACTTGACTTGTGTGTTGTACTCTTCGCTCTCTCTCCACTCTCTCCGCTCTCTCTCGGCCTCAGTACGAGCCGAATCCGCGTAAAATGGCTTGAAATACCGATAGCCGGGCAGATGGTGGTGGTAGTTCGCGAGGGTCTTCGAAGCTCCGCGATAAGAGGGTTATTGGAGGTGCGGGCGATTAATATTTAAAAAATTATGGTAAGAAATCGAGGGCCGCCGTGGGTGTGTGTAGGGGGGACTTTTTTGCTTGTTGGTCGCGTTTGGAAAGGGCTGGGGCTGGGGGGGGGGGAGAGGGGCGGTTCGGGGAATATAGTAGTAGCAGCGGCAGGGGAGCCACGTGACTTGGCCACGAATCCGTACTCCCGCAGGAGAGGAGCTTCGCCGGGCCGAGAGGGTGGCTGGGCGAGAGGGAGGGAGGGGGGGCTTTAATGCCGGATACACGCGAAAACGCGGAGAAGGAAGGAAGCCTCGTCGGGGCTCGGAGAAAAAAAACTCGGGCTCGGCGAGCGGGACGTCGGGACGGGGGGAGGGCGGGAGGGGGAAGGAGTCTATTTGAGGGTCATTCCCTCTTGGCGGCCGACGAGGTAGGAACGGAGGGGGCGGGGGGGGGGGTGGGCGCTCGCAGCGATGGAATGCGAGAAAGTCGCCGCTGTGACTCGGGGACGACGCAACGTACGCGTCCGAGATAGAAAATCGGCTCACGCTCGGGATGCAATTCGCTCGCCCGTGTGCATTTAGCCTTCAAACGGGCTGAAAATAAACGTGGCGACTCGTCGCTAACCTCTCTCTCTCTCTCACTCTCTGTGTGTGCGTGTCGCGAGCATAGGCCGTCAAAGAGTTAAGTTAAGTTAAGTCGGTCGCTCGGGGCTTGGGAGGGGAAGGGGATAAGTAGAATCTCCTCGTCCGCCCACCGTCCGCGTACCCATCCATCGACCCATGCCAGTATTTCGCACTCGATCGTTCCCGATTACCTCGGGCCCCCCTCCCTCCCCCCGCCAATAATCTCCGCCCGCAGCGCTTTGCCGCCGAAAAACCGACGCCAGGGTGTAGGGGTGCAGGGGTGCAGGGGAGCCACCGCGCGCGATGCCGTCCAACCATATAAAACCATAGAAAAACGCGCTCCGATCCAGCTTCGATGCTTAGGTCGGGGCGACCCGCGCCTCCGCCCACGCGTCCAGCGTAACGTCCAGCGTATCTTTGGCGCCAGTTTGGATTTCGACGTTGCATCCCGTCGCGATGTTCGGCTCGTCGGCTAATACAACGATTCTCCCGGAGTACGCGTCACCGTTCCTCGCTCCACTCGTCAAGTCTCTCACACCCACAACACACGCACACCCACAACACACCCACGCACACGCACACGCGCACCAGCCTCCGTAACGAGCGGTCCGTTTCCACGTATACGTTGAAGCGACGATATAATTCCAGCTGCTCGCCAAGCGGCGTTTACTGTCGCTCTTAATAATGACGTAACGCGCCGCGTTCGCGCACTCCCGTCCTTATTTCCATTCTAATTCCTTGTGCGCCGTTCCACATAATACAAACGCCCCCGACGCGTCCACTCAATTTTATACGTACGTACTTTATACCAGGAACTATGCCCCTCTCGTTCACGCCACTCGGCTTTTGCAATAATAATAACTCGAATCACTCCTCGCGTTGGCGTTTACCTCCCTACCTCCCTCCATCCCTCACGCACTCTCTCGCTCTGCTTATGCAAGAGTGAGGGGGATGGGGGGAGATCCATCGAGCTCGTGCATAAGCAGACACGTGTACTCGGGATGATAGCGGAGCACCGGGGAGCGAATGTAAATGGGACCGGGCGCACGAATTTCTGGGACTGGCTTGTAAAAGGGAATACAAACGGTCCCGGAATCCAAATGCACCGCCCCCCTCCACCTCCTTTAATCTCCTACCGTTCAACGTGAGGAGTAAGAGAATGAGAATCGGGAGTTGCGGTTGGCGCCGCTCGCTCGTCGGACCGAGCGACAACAGGGGGGAACAGGGGGGTGGGGGGCGAGCGGAAATAGCGACGCATCAACACTTAAATTAAATTATCCGGCCTCGTTAGCGTTCCTTAAATATTGACTCACGATTAACTGAGAATTAATTATCGAGCTCGCAGTATCGCGACATCTGACCTCTTCCATCCAAATGACACCCCTCCCCCTCCCCCCTCCAGTAACCACGATCAGAGTTACTTCCTTTCGATTATCACTCTCACTCTCTGTCTAGTTTCCTACGTTGCTGGAATTGCTTTAATGCGATGTCGCAGCCCCCACGGGCTAGAGTGGCGGGGTGGGGGGGGGGGTGGCTAGAACAGCGAGCGAGTGCAGTTGCCGTATGAGTCGCAGCAAGTAAGTACTCTGGTTCGCGTAAACTCCCGGTGACTCCCGTTTCCCAGCCGCTCGGGCTTCTTCGGGCCCCGTATTTAAAAAAGAAAGAAAGAAAGAAAGAAAGAAAGAAAGAAAGAAAGAGAAAGAGAAAAAAAACCAATAGGACGGTGCGGAGCAGAGATAAGCGTCAATTGCCTCGAGTGGCGTCATTTTCATTTCCAAGAGGTCCGAGTCTGCACGTAACGAGCGGCTAAGGAAATAAAGAGCTCCGCCGAGGCTCGGTAACATTACGTCAACGTACCGGAAACGAGCTACTCCTCCCGACCGCTTCAGCGTCTCCTTGGCTCGCTCGCGCCCTGTCCACCGGTCACGGCGTGTTTCTCCTGCTCGTCGTCGTCCCCCTCCCCCTCGCCCCCTCCAGACGAGTTTTTCCCACCGCGAGAAGAGCCCCGCGCACCGACGACGTTGCCGTAGTTCAGTGATCCGGAAGCCCGTTGGAGGTAGGATAGGCTGTCCAGGAGGAGGCCGGGACTCCCCAGCCCCGTGGGACAATTATCGCTTCGAGTTAATCGCGAGCGAATTGCGCAATTCTTCTTCCGAGCGTACTCGGCCATACACGCCTGGCGATAACGTATCTCGGCTGTAAAAACTCCTGTTGGAGAGTGGCCTCGAGCCCCTTACTAAAATATTAATTAACCCTCCCGGTCGTTTGCGTCTTCTCTGCGTCTACGCGCGTGTCTCAGTCTCTGGACGCGAGAGCGCGCGCGCGCGCGACTGGACTCTGAATGCGATGCAAAGACGACAGACGGACAGACGGACAGACAGACTGACTGAAGAGTGGCTGGCTGGTGTCTCCCGTTAGGACGTGAGACGATTGAGCGCGCGCCAACCACATGGCGAATGAGAATGATAGCATGTGACCGTGGGACCATGTGACCATGGGACGATGCGACCATGCGACGTAACCATGAGATTTAACGTCAGGTGATTGTTTTGTTTTGCAGCGTGGACCGGGACCGGCTTCGCGAGCGGGAACGACAGGCCCGGGTGGCTATGTCGGTCCAGGCGGAGCAGGCGGCCGGACGAGCCGCCTCCGACACCCGTCACGGGCACCATCATCACGGCCATCACAACCACGGACACCACGTCGAGCCGGATCCCGCCACCGCCTCGCTCTTCCGAGCCCCCGTCAGGGTAAGTCTACCTACCCACCTACTACGTCCTCGGGGATAACCCTACCCCGACGCTACCCCGACGCTACCCCATCTCCAAGGCCATCCCCTATAAGTCAGGGTATCGAGTGTAATAATGGTAAAACAATGGGCCGAGGGGCTTAGCGTTGTACGTTGTAGAGGCGCGGGGCTAAAGGGATTTATCTCGGCTGACGCCGCATTATCGCTTATTAAAACGGAAGCGAGTGGTAAAACGGCCTTGGGTACCGAACGACCCAAGTCCCTTTTTTCCACTTCCTTCTTTATTCCCCGAGTTAATTACATTCGGAAAGTGTACGCGTATCGTCGCCTCTCCCACCCCACCCCACCCCACCCCAACCCATCCATACAACGAACGTACCTTTTCGTAAGCGTACGCCAGCCTACGATCCTTTCTTCCTTTACGTCGCTCCCTCCTCACGGCTGCTACCTCCCCCATGCCCCCTGCCACCCTGCCACCCTGCCGGTTACGCCACGGGATCGCTCTAGCTAGCGCCCCTAGCCGGGGACACATTATAACTGGACATTATTGTGCCCGGCTCCTGCGAAGCTTCCTTGCGCGCCATTCCTCTCGAACGCCGTAGCTTTTCAACGGGCTCCTAGTTCCCCCCGACCCACCCCAGCCCCTTCTAAAATTCGCATGGATAATTGCCCATTGTACTTTCCCACTTTTATTATTACTATTCATAAGTGTAATTGCGGACCGAGGACATTAACACGTACGTCTTTCTACTTTGGCGAGCGGGACTCTTGTTCCTCTCTCTCTCCTCTCCTCTACGCCCCCCTCCTCCCCCTCCCCCTCTCGCTGACACGCCTCTTAGCGAAGGATTCGTTGGTTAAATTCGGCCGAGAGCCATCGAGTCGCCATCGAGTCGCCAACGAATTCAAAAGAAGGGTAGGAAAAAGAAAATGGAGCACTGCCCTCTCACCCCCCCTCTCACCCCCAATATTACCGAAAATTCATTAATATTCACGACGGGGGGGCGATTCGCTAATTCGTCCCCGAGCTCTGTCGTTACCATCGGCTCGGGTAATCGACGGCCGATAATTGGCCCGCCCACTCCTGTCCTCGCTCGAGAATTCAAGAGGCGACGAGGTACGCGGTTCCTATGGGCGGACGGGCGGGCGGTCGTTGGGCGGGGGTGTGCGTGCGCGTGACGATTAGCACCGTTAATAAATTGTTCTCCGCGATAAGCCCGCAGGCGCGAACGACTCCCCCCACCCCCCTCACCCCCGTGCCTGAAAAAGTGCAAAAGCCGGTGGAATATCGGCCCCGAGAACGTTCTCCCCCCTCCCCATCCCCCATACCCGAATGGTCGCGGGGTAACCGAAGCCGGTCGTAAGCCGAAAGTAGGAAGGACCGAGCCCCGAGCCCCGAGCCCCGACGGCTGCCATCGTAATAACGAAACGGAGCCAGTAATTAGATAAACCCGGCGTCGAGGGCGGGGGTGTATACTTTATTGTCCGGACGAGAGGCTACGAGAGTGTAACGTTGCCTAATACGTTCGATGGTCATGGGCATCCGCCATCCGCGGTTCAAGCCGCTCCGGGTCATGCCTCGTCGATACGACAGCCCTTAACGGCCTCGGTGCCCTCCTCGTCGACAGCCCGCAAAACCTATTGAATAACCCTCAACGAACGTAGGCGGCGCCCTCTCTTTTAATTCGCATCTACGAGGAAGGTGTCACGGGGGGGGTGCCGGGGCGACGACCTCACGTACTCCTCGCTTTTCTACTTTGAACGCTATCTTTTATTTACATGAATAACCGGGGTATAGCGTAGCCGCAAACCAAGGTGGTTCTCGGCTCGGTCCCCGGGTCCGTTGCCACCCCTCCCCACCCCCCACTGCCCACCAACCCCTTCGCGCACAACGAAGTTCCTCGTCGTTATCCGTTATCTCGCTGTCGTGTATCCGGGACGGCTAGGATACAATAAGATAGTAATTAGTACGTCGAGAGGCCGGGGGTGGCGGTGGCGGTTGCGCTGGCATTTCGCTCTGGAACCAAGGAGATGCCGCTGCAACAAGTCGAGCCATAGAGAGAGAGAGAGAGAGACGGTGACGGAGGGGCTAGCGGAGAGCAATATTTTCCGTGTCGCGCGGACAAAAATGTCGTCATTTTTGTTTCAGACAAACTCGGATTTCCAAGGAAGCAGCAGCTCCCCTCATCTATCACTTGTTACGTTTAAAGCTCTCTTCTAAATATTCCGCTCTTTTGTGCGTCCCATCATCCATCCCGCCATCCCCGATATTCTCTATCTATCGCGCGCGCGTCTCTCTCTCTCTCTCTCCACCCCGCGTGTGTGTGCGCCCTTCCACCCGCGCCCCGCCCGACGCCCTTTACATCCTTTTATGATTGCGAACGCCCCCGCGACTTCATCATCTCTAGGCTCCTCCTCGAGCCGTATCCGCCGCCACCGACGTCGATTTTTCCCGAGCGCTCTTTAGCGTTTCGCGTGTACTCCCGCTTCCCGCTCCCGCTCCCCGCCCCCCACACCGCCTACGCTTATTCAACCTTGGCGACGCTTTCGCGATGATTTTCAGACTTTTTTCTTTCTCTCTCTCTCTCTCTCTCTTCTTTCTTTATTTTCCGGGAGAGTTATCGAATACGGGCTAGGGAAGCCAAGTTCCGCGCTACTCCCCACCCTCCCGACATCGGCCAAATTAAGCAAACGACCGAGTGTCTGCGGGGCTTGACTTGACTTGTTGCTCGACGGTCTGCGTAATTAAAATATTCATATTGTTGGATAGGCGAGGATTAGAAAAAAATTCCTCCCACCATTAGAGCCCCTCGTGTCACCATTGCCTCTCCCACCCTCCCTCTATCCTCTCTCTCTCGTTAACGGGTCGGGTACTAGGACAGGCTTTATCGATTCGAGACGCGAAATATCTCCGAGGCCGTATTCCCATTTACTTTGTTTACACTTATTATCCTATCCGGAGCCTCGATTATACTTTTCCGAGAAGCTTTCGCTAATTTATTGCTCACGGGAGCGTCAATTGATTGCCCCCCTCCCCCCTCCCCCCATAACGGTTCTTTCCTCCATCGAGATTTACGCGTCGGAATGGTGCTTCGATCGAGGAGAGATTAATCTACGGTTAGAGCACGAGCCCGATTACCTAAGGCTATTTGTTATATTATATATAAGAATTTATATGGAAACGCGATCGTTTGTTTAAACGCATCCTCAGATCTATCCATCTATCCATCTATCCTTTTGTTTATTCGTCGATCTTGACGATCAGCCGACGACGATCGGATATTCTTATCCGTATTTATATTCCCTAACGATTGCCTGAGCTGCCGCTGACGCTGTTGTTGTCGTTCTCGTTGTTGTTCTCGTTGTTGTTGTTGTTGTTGTTATTGTCGGGGAAACCGTCCGACATTGCGTAACTCGTTTAATATTAATGATTTAGCGCGGCGAGCGTAAGCCAGTGCCAGAACTCGTTGAGGCTGAAGGACTGCGGCGCGTACATGCGCCCGCGATAATTAATTGCGAGCGGGGCGGGAGGGGGCCGGAGGATTATTATTGAGCTGCTTGCGGATAATTGGGAGGGAAAATTCGTCCATTGATGTAGGAGGAGACTGACGTTAGCGGACCGTAGTGCCTTCGTCTCGTTACGCTTTGTGAAGTTTGGAAAAATGGGCGGGAGGGGGTGGGTGGTTCAAAAGCAGGGGAGCATTAAAGACGAAGGGAACGCGAAACGCGTTGAATTCCCCAGCTTTTCATGCAAACGTATAGAGAGAGTCAGTGAGAGAGAGTCAGAGTGAGAGAGAGACAGCGTTTTATATTAAACGCGTTAAAGGTAACTTTGCGGCGGGGCGGGGGAGGGAATCGACGGAACGAACACGTAGCTTCGTAACGTTATCCGGAGAACGGAGCAAGCGATTAAAAATTATTGATTAAAAATTGAAGGACTCTGGAGAGAGAGAGAGAGAGAGAGAGAGAGAGAGAAGCTTCCGTCGTTGTCCGCGAGCTTATTGGCGACACTGGGTGGGTTGGGGGGTGTACGGAATAGGCGAGGGCGAGCCGCGGTAATAATAACCAGCCAAGCGTTAATTACTTTTGTTGCGTCGGTCAAGATCCAGGAAAGGATTAATCGATCGGTATAGGCAACGAGACCCGGTGCAAGCTCTGGTCCCAGGACCATTAGCCGGCCAGTGGAGAGAATTAATTTCACGCCCACGATAATGACAATGGACGACGTCGGATGATCCCGGAAGTGAATCCTCCTCCTCCTCCTACTCCTACTCCCTGTCATCCGAGCTTTCCCGCCACCGAAAACATGCCGCGTGGGGGGGTGGGCCGTGACGATTGGTCGTACTGGTCGGTGGGTGGGGTGGGGGCAGGTTCCGGGGGTCTACCGACGGCGGGGCATCGACTCGAATTTTTCGCGCCACGCGCGTCTCTCTCGTCTCTCAGAGACACGACGCACGCACTCACGCACGCACGCACGCACTCACACGCACGCACGAATACGCACGGAGCTCGGACTGGCCGTGAGAGAGCGCAGACTCGGGAGCGAGCTCGAAAGCTGGGAGTGTAACGGTGACGCAAAAAATTAATTCCTACCTTCGCCCAAGCGATGTTTTTTTTCCCTCGAAACTTTAATGCCCGCGTAGCTTATAATCAATGATCGTTCCTCTCATCGATCGTTAAAAAAATCTTACTCTCCGTCTCCGCCTCGACTTTCCACCAACGAATAAGCACTCAAAGCACACTTTAGCCTCTACTTTGCTTTTTCTCTTCCTATTATGTGTACGCATGTATATATATATATATATATATATATATATGTATATGTATATATATGTATATGTATATATATGGCCTTGCGCTACGGGGATAATAACGGCAAATAAATAATATTAATATTCATCTGGCCGTTGCAATAAGTCAGCAATTACACGTGAGACTGGGAGATCCGCCAAACAAATATGGAGATTATAAATCTTTGAAAATTTTATACCGAAATGAAATTACCTCGACCGACGACCCGCCGTTATTACTCAAACTACGCATCTTTCGTATATTTCGGATCTCTCCCTCCCTTCCCCACCTTACGACGCAGAGATTGAGCAGCCCCATAAATTACGTCCCAAAGTTTCTCTCTGTCTCTCTGTCTCTCTCTCTCTCTCTCTCTCGCCCGAGGGATCTAAAGAATTCAACGTCCGGCCCCTCCACCCCCCCCGGACCACCGCGCTACCATTGTACTTCCCCCGCACCTCTCGCTCGAGGCAGGACTTTTTATTATTATCGACTGCACAACACCCCCTATCGCGCTCTCCTCCCGCCCGCCCCCCTCTTCTTCTTCTTCTACTTCTTCTACTTCTTCTACTTCTTCTCTATTTACCGTTCTATCGCTGCATTGTTTCTCCTGTCTCCGCTCGCCGATATAGTATCCCCATCCCCTTCCCCTTCGCGACGCGGTCGTGCGACTGCGCGACTCGACTCCACGCCTCCCTCTCCTTTCGGACTTTTAATTCTCCAGACATTTAACGCGTCTACCAGTACCCCCGCGCGACTCCCCCGTCGCTACACGAGCCTCGATCATCGACGCGCTCAATTAAATTTTGATTGCTTTTTACGTCTACGTCTCCTCCTCATTCAATTATTCAGCCGAGTCGAGCCGAGCCGAGTCGAGCCGAGTAGAGCCGAGCCTCGCCGAGCTCGTATAATATTATAAAACTTTTGTCACCCCTTACCCTCCCCTTCCCGCACCGTCCGTCCACCATCCCGGGGTACGTAAAAAGCATCAATTATCCGGCTCGAGCGCGTGTCGATTGCGAGGGTGGGGCAGAGGGGCAGAGGGGGCATTGAATTTTTACTAATACCCTCGTGCGGTATTTGGGCTTATACTTAATGTAGCCGAAGTGGAAAATACATAAGTTTAATTGCATTAGCCTTTGTAAGCCGAGAACGTTTATCGAATGAAAGCCGCGAATTCACGGAAAACTTATAGAGGCCTATAGACTTATACCACTGGCTCAGCTTTTCCGCCTTGGGCTTTCTTTTCTTTTCTTTTTTTTTTCCTTCCTTTTTCTTCATTTTCTTTTTAAGCGATTAGAGCCGACGGGCTTTGCGAGGACGTAGGGGAGGGAGCCTCCTTCGGCATCGGCGGGAAATTCGGGAAAGCTGCTCGTATCGTATCGTGAAACTTAGCGGGCTATCCCTTTATCTCCATTATCCCCCCCACGACACTGGCAACAATAATAATTGATAATTAATAAATACGAAATGATAAATACGAAATGATAAATAATAAAGCGCATGTCTCCGGCCCCAATTAGAGAAAACTCCGGTATATCGTGGATAATTGTGGGCTCGCGTACGAGTGGGAGGGCGGGCAGGGGCGGTCCTCCAGATAATTGATAGCTGTAATGGTCGGGTCGTCGGGGGGGGGGTATCGCCGCCAGAGAGCGCGCCATTAATCCTAATTAAGAAAAAGTTGTAGAGGAAGTGCGGGGCCAGTCTCCGTGTCAGTTCCCAATGTCCGTAGTCGTGGTTCGGGTGCGTGGGAGATGGGGTGGGAGGTGGGAGGTGGGTGGGGTGGATGAATCGATGTGATTAGCGTCGCGTAGCCACGGAGGAGCCCCCCCCCCGCTTAACCGAGGCAGCGGCTGCCCATCTACTATTGAAGGTGCAGGGTGCTGCTAGGTATGGGACGGGAGCGAGCGAGCGGGCCCACAGCGACCCACGGACAACGACAATGTCCTTGGTTTCGAGGCGAGGCCCCGATAAGAAGTAGCCGGGCCTGCCACGGGTCTAGCTCTGCAGCAAGACGACGATGGCGGATACGCGTTAATAATTATAATTACAATGGCCGATGCAGCTTTCGATTAACCCCCAATAACCCCCAATAACCCCCAATAACCCCCAATAACCCCCAATAACCGCCGATAACGAACTCGCGCACGAGCGTCCGCGTATTCAACGTCATGGAATTAATTGCACTTACGCGCCAACGCCGACCGAACGTAGAAAGTTTTGCCTTTCCTTTCCATTTGCCTTTTTCTTTTTTTCTTTCTTTTTTTTCTCTCTCTCTCTCTCTCGACCTCGGCAACGGGTTAACGTATATACGTACGCGCACGTACAGCTCCGTATACGTAAGGAGTCGCGCGCTCGCCCAACCATTACAATGACGTTCGCTCGCTTTCGTCCCTGCTTTCGTTCCTCCTATCTCCTCTCCCCCAATAACCTCCTCATCCTCCTGCCGCCGCCGCCGCCGCCGCAGTTGAGTAATCTCAGCTTCGTAGTAAGAAAGTCGAAAGTAAATGCGCGGCGCGCATCTTCGTCCCGGTGACGGTGACGGTGGCCATCCGCGGTCGGAGAGCCAGCCGGAGCTTCCCCGGATAATGCGGGGCGGCAGTTTATTCGGTAGGCTCCGGCTGGCTCTCCGACCGCGGAGGAGCTCTCCTCTGCTGGCGGTACGTCGGAGTCGCAGGTGCGTCTGCGTCAGGAAAGTCACGTGAAAGTGACGCTGGTTACGGCTCCTTGGCCTCGGGCGCCAGCTGCAACGACTCCGGGGGCCTTCGGCTTTCCCATCTCTATTCGATTATTCGCCCATTTGGTCAGACCATCTCTTTTTTTTTGTTTTGTTTTGTTTTGTTTTGTTTGTACCCTTGGCTTCGGTCAAAGCCACGGGATTCCGTTACCAGGGAGCGCTGAACTTGGTAGCCAGCCGCGCACCATTTCTCACTTTCCCAAGCTCAGCCTCGGCTAGGTAGATAAACGTCTGGGCTGCAGGTTATCTATCGATCTATCTATCCATCTATCTATCTATTCGTAAGAGTCCGCGGATGCAAAAAGTACTGCTCTGCGTGGGTCCGTGGGCGCGGGTGGGGACGCGACAGGACTCGTACGATCGTTCCAAAGTGTAAGTGGAGCGGCAAGCTGCTGCCGTGGGGTGCGGGTGCGGGTGCGGGTGCGGTAGTAGTGGGCCCGGGCCTCGGCGTGGGACCGCACGGCGCCTCGATCGCCAGTTGTTATCCGTTATCGATAATAACGAATACGAGGTGAACAAGTAGTGAGCTCATTTTCACCTCGAGTCGCTATTTATTTACTTATTTATAGGTCGCCAAGAACTCCTCCTCCTCCTCCTCCTCCTCCTCCTCCTCCAAGAGTAGTATTAAAATCCCTCATCGACGGGCCGCCGTAACGAAGGTCTTTAAACATCGGAAAGCCTCGGTATAAGATGATTAAAAACTAAAGTAGAGAAGATGGTGTTGAAGTTTATTGGCGGTGGTGGTGGTGGTGGTGGTGGTGGTGGGATGGGAGGAAAGTAATTCAACGCAAGCGATGCGATACCACTCGCTCGGGGGATATAAAAGTCAAAAGTCCGGTTATTATTTTCTATTTCGAGTCCCGCGAACGGCCTTATCCCCCCCGCTCCCCCCGCTCCCTCTCCCTCTCTCCCTCCTACATTGTCCGACACGCGCACTTCCTCGGACTAATAATAATTGCAGATGGTCTCGTGCCCGTCGACTAAAAATACCGCGGGTACCGAGGGTACCCTGAGGGGTCATTAGCCGTTATCGAACGAGTAGGGAGTGACCGGCTCGTCGCCTCGTCGCCTCGATTCGCAGGTTTCGCAGGTTTCGCAGGTTTCGCGAGCCGAGGACAATGGTCTCGCGGGCTGGCGGTGGAGGTGGAGGTGGGAGGTGGAAGTCGCCTCCACCTCTACGCGGGGGCCGAAACGATATTCGGGATGATTTATCAGGGAGATGAGTGCCGGGGAGGAGGAGGAGGAGACCCAGGGACCGTACCGGGATCACCGAGTAGTCGGCCGCGCTTCCCCCGAAGCCGTTGGCTCTTCGTGGAATACGGGCTTAGCCGGCCGTGCTAGCCCCGACGATGGTCATATCTTTTCGTCGCCGTCCCATTGGCCGCGGCCCACTCCATGACCCGGGCCATTAGCGTGGCACGTTCCGCTCGGCGAGGTGGCGAGGTGGCGAGGTGGCGAGCCTCTGCATCGGGCACGCCGCGGGTTCGCGGAAATAATTGGGACGGGGGCCGACCGACCCCCCGCATGCATTATTCGCTTTACCCATACGGAAGTCTCCTCCTCCTCCTCCTCCTCCTCCTCCTCCTCCTCCTACGTACGCTTGGGCTTTGATCGCGTCCGCCTTCCTCGGGGGGCTGGAGGGGTTGGAGGGGGCTGGAGGGGGCTTTAAGTAGCTTACGCGTAGCGGCAAGTGGCAGCTTTGAAAAGCCGTCTTATAGCCCCGGCACTCGTAATACGTATCAGATTATTCGTAGGGCATGACAAGCAGGAGCTCTCAGCTACTTATCAACGAGTTCCTTCCTAACTCGTTCTCGCTCGCTCGCTCGCTCCTCCACCACCTCCTCCACCCCCACCTCCATCCACAGTCGACAGCCTCGGTGATGGTTTTCCTCAAACGGCCCGAGACAAGGGCTCCCTTATGATTCGGCTTGCACGATCCCCGCGCGTGTTTATTGGGGGGAGGGAGGAGGGGGCTACTTTCAACGGCTGTGCCCCCTCCCCGCCCCCACCCCCCGTCCCCTCCCGCTTCCCCGCCCTTTCCCTCTTTTAATTATCCTCCGTCGCGGCGCCTAACCATGCCTCGGGCTTCGTTCCTCGAACCCCGTCACGTCCTGCCCCGCCCCGCCCCGCCCCGACCGACCGCAGTTTTTCATTAACGGCCTCGAGTTTCCGATCTCCCACACGCACCGGCGTCATTAAACACTAGTCTTGTCCGCCCGACAGGCGCGATCCCCGCGAACGTCCACGGAAATCGGTAATAATTCCTGCACCCGGCCGCTCCTCTTAAATTATCCCCTCGGCGCTATTGGCGATTATCGGCGAGCGTTAACTGATTCGGTACTTGCTGGTCGACTCGTTACTCGAGGTAAGACCTCGGCGGTAGAGGAATAAGGTGGTGGTGGTAATACGGGGGCTGGCGTCGGCAACGATGGGCTTGGAACAACGACAATTGTCCTTCGCTTGTAATGCTCGGGGTCGATTTGACCTGGGGTGTGTGACACGAGGTCTCGGACAGTCGGTGACTTTTCTCGGCGGCCACGGGATCGCGAGTCCTCGGGGATCCGGCGTAACAAGGATACGCGATACGATGGCCGCCGAGAAACGCGAGCGATATTACGCGGCAGATAGCGTCGAAGAGGTGCCGTGTGGTGGCGTGTGGTGCCGTGTGGTGGTGAGAGGGGAGGGGAGGTGGGGGGGGGCTGTGCACATAGCCGAGTCCGGGCACGTATGTATTACCGGCTGCGAGCGGAGCGGTCCGGGCACGTAGATTGGAGTGAACCGAGAGAGGACGGATAACGGGCGCGGGCCCGGAGGGGCGGAATAAAGATAGACGTATTGTCGGGTCTGCCAAAGCGGGGGCGTGTGTGGGGTCGGGGGACGGGGGACGGCGAGGTTTAAGAGTAAATACGGGGTGGGGGAGAGAGACAAAGAGGTTATTGGGGGGAAGTAGAGAAGCGCGCGAGCTTGGAACGGATGGAAGGAACCCGAGGCCGCCGGAATCAATACCGTTTGCCCATCTGTACGTAGGTGTGCGGTGCTTGGTGGCTGGGGGATGCTGGGGGGGAGTGCGCGTGTGGCGAAGACGACCGGGATAATCCGGTGGTGCGGTTTGTGACGAGGGCCACTTCCCAATAACATGCGCGAACGAAATGAAAGGACCTCGACATTGGCTATCCAATGCAAAATAAGGGTTTAAGAAACGAACGCGATCTCCCCTCCCCCTCCCCCCACACGACATTCGTCGCGGGCATAGAGTCCCGTTAGCGTTATCGCGATAGCCAAACCCGACGAGGGACCCCAATAACGTTATCGCTACCGGCCCCCGTCCATTACCTTCACGGCCGTAAGGAGATATGTGGTCGGGAGGGGGGGGGTCAGGGACGCGTATAGCTCTCGAGCCACTGAAATAGGGACGTTCAATTATTTTCACAACGATTCCAATGAAAATGGAAAACGGCGGCTATCACAATGCATTGGGCGTAAAATGCGTGCGAGTCGAAGGATTAATTTGCCCTCGTTATAAAATTCCTCCTGTGTTCGGGGGACAATGATTCACTTAACCCTCCTCTAATCCCCCCCATCCACCTCCCACATCCACCCTCTCGTCTCTTCCCTTCCCTTCCCTTCCCTTCCCTTCTCGCTCCGTCGCCGCATTAGTAATTAAGGCTCGCGCGGGGCGCGGGGCCGGGGCCCCTACATCCTTTTGCTCATTTATTTACATCGATTTTTTTTTTTTTTTTTTTTTTTTTTTTTATCGACTCTTTCCGAGTTTTTTTAATAAAGAGAAGAAAAAACGACTCACGCAGCAGTTCCTCTTTAATTCGCTTCGTTAGTTATTACAGGCTTCGCTTGCTCCCTTCCCTTCCTTCCCTCCCTTCCCTCCCTTCCTCGAATCCCCCCCTCCCCCTCTCTCACTGCGCGTCTAATATTTTAAATCAAATATTAAAAAGTTGAAGGGGCGATTTATTATTGGGAGATAAATCGAGAGGTCCTGCTATTATTAATATTATTATTTGCCTTTCCGTTAAGTAATTAAGGAAGGAAGGAAGGAAGGAAGGAAGGAAGGTAATGTCGGATGAAAGGAGGTGGCGCCCGCGCTCCATGTGATGCTCGCGAAGGTTGTTTAAGGGTCGCATAAATACCCAATGATATATGGCTGCGGACAGAACGAGTTTACGAGGAAGACCTTTAATTAGAATCAAGTTCCCCTACCCGCCCTCTCTCTCACTCTCCCTCACTCCTCTCTCTCTATACTCTCTCTACCCCCCCGTACCCGTACCCGTACCCGTACCCGTAGCCGTACGAGCGATCTATACAATACGCTCGACGACGGAGATGATTAACGCGTGGAAAAGTAGCGGTGACTCGTTGCCGTCCGTCACGGTATCGACGCGTCGCTGCCCTCACTGGAAGGAACTCGACCGAGCCCACGCGCTAATGTAGAAGAAAAAAAAAAAAAAAAAAAAATGACGGCAACAGCAGCAGCAGCAGCAGGAGCAGGAGTAGGAGCAGTATAGCCGCTTACGAGTCCGAAGCTCCTACGCGTACCGCTTACCCGATGAGCTCGGAAGCCTACAATAATAACAATGTAATAAATACTTTGTCTCTTTATCGTTCGGAACACCCGAAGCCACAACTTCTGACCCTCCGCTTCGGGCTGTTTAATCTCCCTGTTTGCCCTCTCTCTCTCTCTCTCTTCCATCCTTCCATCCTTCCATCCTTCCATTCTTCCTCCCTC
Source organism: Ceratosolen fusciceps (assembly GCA_018883505.1). NCBI lineage: Eukaryota > Metazoa > Arthropoda > Insecta > Hymenoptera > Agaonidae > Ceratosolen > Ceratosolen fusciceps. Next base: position 2,322,015 of record RCIC01000016.1, read on the forward strand.
GCCCCTCTGCAAGCAACACAACGCGCGGCCCTCCCACGGCCCCAGGGCCGCATTTCCTCCTCCGGCTTCGTTCACTCGACACGCCGCTCTGCTCGCGCACACAGACACAGGCACACAGACGAGTAATGAATTATTAATCCGCGGAGATTGTAACACGCCGACATAAATACTCCTTTATAGTTAATAAATCGGCTGCTTAGTCATCGTGGCCTTTAATGCTAATCCTCGGCATTCGCAAGCGGACCCGAGAGGCTCCGGCTCCTCACGTCGGCACGGACAACCTCAACCAATGCACGGATTCTTATTCCCCGATTCTTCTTCTCCTCCTCCTCCTTCTTCTTCTTCTTCTTCTTCTTCTTCTTCTTCTCGTCGTCGTTGTTGTTGGTGATGTTGTTGTCGTTGTCGTTGAACGTGCGAGTCGGCCTCCTCTCCGACATTCATCCGATAACCACTTCCTCGTCCTTACCTCGTCCTTACCGCGTCTTCACGTCCTCCGAGGAGGGATGCCCGACTCGGTAAGAACTTTTTTCATCTCTTCGGATCACTTCGGCCCCTCACCCCCTCACGTGTCAGAAGGATCCGCTTCTGACCGAACGAGCACCGAGAACGGGGATGCTTCGACTGCTCCGGAGTCGGCTCCTCCGCTGCTTCCTGGCCCCCCCTCTTCGACCTACGGGACGCCGCTCCAAGACATCGGCGATGGCCAAAGTGGCGTCAGGGGGATGGGGGGGCCCGTCGGGACGGAAGTGATTTCGGGAACGTTTGGTTGGTTTTGTTTTATCATCGTTCGCATCGGCTCCTTTGATGTAATACTACGTTCTTTGATATAATTTGTAGAACGGGGGGTGGGTATCCCAATATCGATTTCCTCAAAATAAATGAATAAATCGTCCGGTCCCTTGCTCACCTTCTCCAACCCCAATAACCCCAATAACCCCACCTCGCCTCCAAAGCTGTTTATTAAGTTTCGTTAAACTCGCCGGGTTCGGAGTCTTTAATAATAACAATAACATTAAATAATAATGGCGTTACGTGCCCGAGAGCACGAGACGGGGCGGGGCGGGGCGCGGGCAAGTTTTCAAATTAGCTCGAGGCTCGGCCTCTCCACCCCTCCCCTCCACCACCTCCGGCTTCCTGTACCTCGACTTCTCGAGGAGGAAGGGGAAATAAAGGAAGGAAAGAAAGAAAAAGAAGAGAGAGAATAAAATATGAAAATCGCATGAATTGATACACGAGGTGGGATCGAGGCTTTCCTCGGCCATTCCTTGAATTTAAATAACCCCAAAGTTGCTTCTGGCGCCAAAGTTTACGTGACGTACGGCCGGCACTCGACCGAGCACGACCTTTCCCCGGGAAATAAAAACAAAGCTGCAAATAAATTAAAACTAACCGGGGCCTTGTGTTTTACAAGCCTCCTCCTCCTCCACCTCCTCCTCCTCCCCGCCCACCGTCGATCCCTGACCGCCCACCCCCCGATTATGCCATCTTCAATTACTATTCCGTATTCCCCGCGAATTAACGGGGGAAGGGGCAGCGGGGCTGTGTAGGGTGTCGCTTAATAGTTCACGGCTCTTGGTGGCTGGCTCGGTTCTGTGCCTGTGTGAGAGAGAGAGAGAGAGAGAGACTAAGTCCCGAGCGACGGAAGGCCACCTTCGGCTCGAAGGAAAATTTAAAGGGAGGCAAAAATTATGTGAGGACACGTGAGGAATCAATCAATGGAGGTGCGCTCTAATCAGACCCTCCGTCGTCGTCGTCGTCGTCGTCGTCGTCGCCGTAAAGAAAAGAGGTCCCGATCCTCGCCGGTACAGAGAACTTAGCGATAATCCGCCTAAGCCTCACCGATTTAATCGGTCTACCCAAAGGTTATTATTGTCTTACGAGGCAAGACGTCACAACGACACGCGCCGATTACACATTCACTATTCACCTCCACGCTACGTCCGACTATAATTGTCGCTTATTTCACATATTTTCTTCTCGCCGAGACAAACACCTTTTCGATCATCTCTATCCTACAAAAGCTTCCTTGTAAAATCCAACTCTCTATCTCTATCTCGTCTATCTCGTCTATCTCTATCTCTTTATCTCGTCCATCTGTCGTCGCACTCGCCTCAAGAGCGGTTTATTATCTCTCGGCTACAGATACCAATGCAGCCCGATGCCACATCATTACGCGGTCGCGTGCCTTAAGCGACCCGACCCGACCCACTGACACACGCACACACCCACTGACACACACGCAGTAAGGGGATTCTACGTTCGGAAACGAGCTCGCGCTTCTACGACCGACCGGACTCTTATTCATCCCTAATGCTATTATTGGCCCCAATAACCCCAATAACCCCAATAACCCCAATCCACATTGTTCCTACTGTTCTTCTTCTTCTACTTCTACTTCTTCTCGTTGTTGTTGTTGTTGTTGTTGTTATTTATTACTTCGTGTTATCCGACGGATAAAAATCTCTGCGTTGAATGAACCGAGCCCTCGACTGAATCTCTAAATCATCGAATCTAGATCTTATTAGTCGGAACCTGGCAAGACTCCCCGGGCGATACCGCGAGACAGGAAGCCCTTTTCCAGGCAGGGAACGACGAACGAACGGCAAATTTCCGCCTCGATGCCGATGACGCCAATGTTATTCGTAATATTCGCAAGGGAGCGGGGGATCTGACGTTTAGTATCGATATCTCGATACTGACCGACTCGATGATGACCGACGCGGAGTCATCGAGGCAATAGCCAACCCCCCCGACCCCCGACCTGACCCCGTGGCCACTTTATCCTGGACTGAAGGATACAACGGAAGGGCTTGGCGCTTAAAAACGAAGCCGATAACGACGGGAGCGCATTTACCACCGACACGAGCGGCCGCTTCTACGACACACGTCCGCGTTGCACAGCAAAGCTAAACGAGCGACGGCGGTGGCGGGTGGCGGTGGCGGTGGCGGATGGCGGGTGGCGGGTGTGGGAAGGTGAGGAAGGGGACGGGCCCGAATTATTAGAGAGAAGAAGAAAGGAAATTCGATTATTTTCACGTTTTGAGGCGCTCGTTAAGTCTGGCTCTCCTCGCCCGTGACTCGAATAATGCCGATATTATCTAGAAAATCCCGTTCTCCTTATCGCCTACGTGCGCTCGCGCGCGGCTCGAGACTGTCTCCGGAGGGCGGGGGATGCGCGCGCGCGCGCGAGCGACAGAATTTAGAGCGGCGCCGGGGCTGTAGGGGGGGGGTCGGGTGGACGGGGTGAGTAGTAAAGGACGCCGTAGGGGCTGAGTGTGAAAAAAGAGGGCGTCGCGAAAAATAATTGCAGATGAACGTAATCTCGCGACCTCTTCCCTCTTGCTCGTTTCGTCTTCCTCTCCTCCTTTCTCTTCCCCTCCCTCACCCTCGCCCGCTCTTCCCAATGTCCCTTTTCGTCCTTTGTGCGAAAGCGAGGCTGCGCTAAAGGATCCTTTTCCTTTCAGTTCCCTCGGCTGTTATTTTCCCGCCCTCACCATCCCTCTCTCCATCCCTCTCTCCATCCCCCCACCCTCCATCGCTCTCTCTCTCTCTCTGTCTCTCACTCTGACGGCGTTTCACATCGTACGCAGCGGTGCATTAATTACGGCCTTTTATTCTGCCCGGGCGGAGGTAAGCAGAAGCAAAAGGCAGCAGCAGAGGCAATCGATCCGCGGTTATTTTCATTAGGCTGAAGCTCGCGATTCCTCACTCAATCGGGGTCCTTCGACGCCCCCCCCTCCCCCGCCCCTTTGCTTTCTCTATCCTTAGACAAACGCGGCTCGTGCAAATTGAGCCGCGGCCTTCCCCTTGCCCGGCAGCCCGTCCCAGCGACCGTCCATGCCCTTTAGGTCTGCGAGTCGACTGTTTGTCCAGGTCAGGTTACGGGAAAGAGCTGGGAAAAGGCCAATTATAACTGGGCAGGGGGGGAGGACGGGGCCGACGGGGGCCGACGGTATACCGAATGCGCAAAGCCGATCCGGTCACTCATCTGCCGCGTCTAACAGATAAGAGGAGGAAGATGAAGAAGAAGAAGACGTAAGAGGTGCAGGGCGGATGAGGAGGGGGGAGGAGGAGACGGGAAAGTTTGTTAACGCGGAGTAGTGAAGAGGAAGGCCAGAGTTTCGATAGCCGCTGGCCTCTCTCCCTTACAAAGGGAAACAAAGAAGAAGAAAAGTAAGAAGAAAAGGGGGGAGAGGAGGAGGAGAGCGACCAATTAGTTGGGATTAATGGACCGCGTCGATTCGGAGTCCCGAGTCCCGAGTCCCGAGTCCCGAAGCGAGCTCACGGAGTTTTTCGCCCGCTGAATAAAGGAATAATTCGCAGCGGCGCGCGAGTGCTTACGAGCCAACCAAGCCAAGCAGCCGTTTTAATACTCAGGGCTTATCCGACCTTGAGCACGCGTCTCCACCGGAGCGAGATAGATAGATAGATCGAGAGTGAGATCGAGAGTGAGATAGATAGATAGATAGAGAATGTGAGGGGAGGGGGAGAGCGATGACTACATCACGACGTCGACACGTTGAGCGAATTTATGTCGAATCGATCGCGCGCGTGCGCCGACCACGTCCTTGACGTTTCAATCGTCGCGGAATGACCTTCCGGTAAGAGTCATTCCCGCGCTTTAAATCCCCCTCCCCTCCGTCCGGTGTCCGAATCGCTCGACACGGATCTCAGGTGTTTACCCGGGAGTCGTTACCCCGGGCTGCTCTCTCCCTCCGTGTCCACCCGCCCACCTCATAAACCAATCGAACGAATTAAGGGTCATCGGACATTGGTCCTGGCCCGGACTCACCGGAAGCCGAGCCCGACGCCCTCACCCTCCGCCTCCGCCTCCGCACCTCCTCCAGGCGTACGTCCTGGCCCTCGACGACTCCTTCCGCTCGCGCGCGGACCTCTGCCGGTGGCTCCTTCATTTGCCCATCACGTTCGCGCCGCTCATCTACATAATCTGCCTCTCCCTCCCCGGCCCCTTTACCGCTCCATCCCTCCCAATAACCCCGATCCCCAAATCCCCGCGGTTACTCATCCGCTAGGCTTCGTACGGACTGGTGACAGAGGTCGCTCAACCCCCCCCCCCCCCAACAAACCTTCTTTCCACAATTCCTCGTACACGCGGTGGTAGAACGTCTCTCTCTCTCTCATCATCCGGCACTACTCCGCAATTTATTTACGCGCGCGATATAGGGTTATTGGGGTTATTATCCCCTACAACTAACTGACAAGGACGAAAGCTTCGTTGCGCCAAAGTCCGGGCGTAAGTAGAATGACGGGCATATTAGCCAATTAATAATGTCTTTACGATCATTCGCCTTACCTCCGTTTCTCGGATTTACCATCCGAGCTTCTCCTCCTCCACCCGCCCCGCCCCCCCTCTTGTATTTCAATTATTTCGCTTATACCCCTGGCTGCTTATGCCTGCAACGGCGATACCGTTAAGCTATCGTGAGCTGCAGTTAACGTAAGGTTAACGTAAGGGAAACGTAAGGGAAACGCGACTACGTCCGAAGAACTTTCCCCCGGCAATAAACCTTATTATCTGCTTTGTATGGAAATGAATGGCGCGGTGTCGACCGAAAACCCACGTGATCCCCACGAGGATACGAATCAGTTACATTAGAATACGCGTGCCCGCACGGAGTAGGGGGGTGGGGGGTGGGTTTGTTGCCGCGAGGCTCGACGACGTTCGTTAACTACGAGGGTGGAAATGAAAATTATTTATACGAAACCATCTGCCTCGCTAATGAAAGAGGAGGGGGGGTCGGAGGGAGTCGGGGGTACGTTAGGCACAGGCAGGCAGACGTAGATAGAGCAAAAGGAAATCGTTCGGTACTAGTTAACGTACGGATAAGAAAAAGTACGGGAGTTTATATATTGCCCACGGGGTCCAAGAGTCAAATAACCCCAATCGATTATTTATAATATATAAACGTGTACGTGCGCGCATTCGATTGGTAAATGATAATGTCGATGCGACCTTGAATCGATGATTTTAATGAACCGCGTAGGGCCGCAGAGAATTTGGTTGAAATTGAATTTCGCGGGGAAAGGAGCGAGCGAGAGCAATCGTCGCATTTATTTCACGTAATATACTTACTCACTCCTGGTTTTTACTACCCATCGCCGGGGATTCCCGGACGTTATCGTAAGCAGCTACGGAGTCACGAGTCCGTAGGGCTCCGTAAACGAAACCGAGTCGTGCTTTTTACAAAATAAAGGCAATCGATGGTCGATGGGGGGGTTATTCGGGTTATTCGGGTTATTGGGGTTATTGCGAACCTCTAATTTCAATATGGTTTACCCGGCCCTGATCGATACCTTATAAAAGTGTCTAATTTGGGCCGAGTGGTTACGCCCCCTCGCCCCCTCGCCCCCTCGCCAACCCAACCCCAATAACCCCAATAACGATAAGAGTTATAAGTAGTTGTAACGAGCAATAACGATCGCGGATATGGTTTTCTGTCGACAGGTGAACCCGGACGCCCACGACCGAACGACCCAGCAGATCCAGTCGAAGCTCGGCAACTACTCCCTGGTGAAGCACCTACTGGACGAGCCAAAGCGACTTATAGGGATTGAGGGGGTGCCCGCTAGTCCGGCCCCAGTGAGCTCGGGCCATCAGCGGCTACCCTCGAGTCGCAGCTCGCCCTCCTCCGTCCAGGAGTTCAAGAAACCCGGCGGTCCCCGTTCCTCCTCCTCCTCCTCATCCTCATCCTCATCCTCATCATCCTCCTCATCATCCTCATCGTCTTCGTCCTCTTCTTCCTCTTCTTCCTCATCGTCGTCGTCGTCGTCCTCGTCGGCCTCGATAGCCACGGGGTCCGGAGCCTCGGCACCGGTACCCTCGGCCACCTCCTCGCAACGCGGGGGCTTCGTCAAGCCAGCGGACGGCAAACCGCCCTACGGAGGCAGGGGCGGCTACCCCGGACAGCCGGTAAAGCACACGGGCAGCGGCGGCGAGCATCGCAGCCACGGACTGATACCGGCCAAGGGACCCCCGGGACCGGCACCCATCGGTGCCCCGTCCGCCTCCAACAACCAGAACAGGCTTCACTCGGCGAGCGTGAGGCTGCCCAAGCTGCCCATCGAATCCGTAAGTCCAGCCGATCTATTTATTATTCTATTTTTCTTTTTCTTTGTTTTTGTTGCCACAACGCAAAACGCGACGCACGCGACCGCGACCCCCTCCTCCCCCTCCCACGATCATACTGGCATGCCTGTACTTCATCTACGAAAACGCTTGCTGTTAACGTCCCTCGGCACAGTTGTACGGAATGCCCGTACGGGTTTCAATGGTCCCGGGCGTCCCACAATGGCCCCGAGAGCACTTTGCAATTTTTCAAATCACCAAACCGTCGACGACATTGACAATAATAATAATCCATTAGGCGGACGGATCCACGGATGGAGCACGAAACCAACAGCTTTTTAACTCTACCCTCCCTCCCATTGTCACCATCCGCGACTCCTGTTCGTGCGCGCGTGCGTGCGTGCGTGCCTGCCTGCCTGCCTGCCTGCCCCCCTCCCCCCGTCCCACCGCTCCAGCTGCTAGCTGCTGCAATAGACGGCCTACCGCCCGAACGCCCTCTACACGCACACACGCAACCTCATGCAAATTTCGTATTACGTGCATTATTCGCAAACGCGCTCCGACTAATTACATTTAATTACCGGCTTCTTCGGCGCGTGTCGCTCCCGAGCTACAACATTCGTTCCCCGCGGTGAGTTTCCCCGCGGCAACCCGATCCCTAATAAATTAATTCCCCTTCCATACGCACCAATCCCAATAGCCCCTGCCGCCGCCGCTCCTCTCTTCTTTATTTTCATTAGCGTTTTTACGAAATCGCTGGTAATAATCGCCGGAAACCGGAACGTCAAGATAAAACGAGTACGTCGGAGGGGGGAAGGGGGACGGTGGGGGAGAGGATAATTTTCATCGAGATTTATCCCCGAACGTTTTGGCAATTACTTAACCCGCCCCTACGACGGATCCCGTTGCAATATCCGTAAATAGATAGATGGGAGACCCGCGCCTCCCCCATGACCTTTCGATGCATCGGCTACGTTAATTCGCGCGGTATTTTATTGAGATACGCGCGCCCCGCCGACTTCTGTACAAAAGAGAGAGAGAGAGAGAGAGAGAGAGAGAGAGAGAGAGCTCTTGCCTCGCTCCTTTAGATTGATCGCGGCGATCGGGTGTTCGTATATCCGCGGATTTCCTTTCTGCTCGCCGGTCGTTCTTGGGGTTATTGGGCGAGGAGGGGGAGGAGGAGGGGTTATTGGGGCTTTCGGGACCTTCCTCGAGATGTCCGATGCAACGCCAAACGTCGAATATTCTTCGCGCCTACGCAACCAAACGCCCCGAAACATCGCACGTCCTTCGCCCCCTCTCACTGGCATCGTTGCCCGTCCACGTACCTACGTACGTACGTACGTATTATGCGCATGCGCAAGTGCTTTCAAAGGGGCACGGGGGAAGGAGGAGCGGTGGGAAAAAAAAAATAATAATAAACAATGAGGTACGAGAGGGTGAGTGAGAGGGGCTGTTGTTGGAGAGAGAGAGAGAGAGCGAGCGGGGTGAGAGCGAGGGAGCGAGAGAGCGAGAGGGGCGGGGCGAAGAAATAATGGAACAAGAAGCGAATAATACTCATTGTTCTTGTAGAAAGTTCGAGGTTTGTATGTAAAGTGCGCGTGAGTTCACTTGAAATCGGAAGCCTCTCGAGCCGCAGACAATCGGCGCTGCCCGAACGCGACAATTGTTTGGCAACAAGGTCAGGTCACGTACACGTACCCGGCGACACGTAACACCCGAACACGCACACACACACACACTTACACGTGCACGCTCGCACGCTCGCTCGCTCGCTCGCAAAATTGTGCCAAACTCCTTTTGTATTGGATAATAAGACGGATTCGGGCCAACTATATTTTAAACTTAATATTAAACCTCTCTACGTCGTCGTCCCCCCTCTCTCTCTCTCACCCCTCGTCCTCCCTGCCCGACCCTAAAACGCCATTGGTCCCCCCTGCCCCCCCGATCCGACATTGCGCGCAGGTCGAAAGCTGCTGTTACATAGGCGGTGTTATATAATAATAATCTCGTAGGTAACTTTGCACAAGAGGCTCGAAAGCGAATTAATTTGGTGAAACGTATCGAAAGCGTCGGACTCGGGACTCGGGACTCGGGACTCGGGACTCGTAGCTTCCCACGAGATTTTACTTGTCTCCCTCTCGCTAAGAGTTGCGTAATTCAAATGCGCATAATGAATGACGTACGTACATACACCGGAACCGAAGCGGCCTCTTCCGCGTGTTGCCCCTCGTAAATAGACATTCATATATGACGCCTCCGACGCCGCTACCAATCAATTATTCCATCGGGCTCCCCCCTCCTCTCTCTCTCCCTGAGCAAGAAAACACGGTCCACGTTAATTGATAATCTGCATGGCAATGATAATATATATATATATATTAAATAACCTGTGTTGTCTCCTCTTTTGTATTGCAGGCATCGAGTTCGAGGCATTTGGGTGCCGACAGCACTGCCGAGGTGGAGACCATCCTCAAGGTGAGTGTCGCCGTCCGACGCACGTCCTATCCCTGCCACCCGGGATCGACGAGTAAGGTTATTGGGGGGGTTATTGGGGGGGTTATTGGGGAGGGCAATACGCGAGCGGAGGGAAGAAAGCCAAGGGGCTCGGAGGAAGCTCGGTCGGGTCTTTGCCCCTGGCGCAGGTGTCTTTGCCATCGCGGAGGTGAGTTCTTATCGTGCCCGGGGACAGGAGCGACGGGGGCCTACGCGGTGGGTGAGATAGGGTCGAGTCGCTCGGTTATCGGGATGCATCGAAGCCGCAAGTTCTCCGCGCTGCGCCGTTACGTGGCCGGTAAGCTGTGTGTGTGTGTGTGTGTGTGTGTGTAGGGGCTGGGAGGATGGCGGTTGGTTATTGGGGAGGTGGGGAGGGGGGCAGGTATCGTTCATACCCGGAATGCCTGGTTAAACGATCGCGACGACCCCGCCCCGACCCCTCCCCCCAAGTCACAGGACCTACGGGAAAAAAAAAATATAGGGATGAAGAGAGAGAGAGAGAGAGAGAGAGAGGGACAATGACGGGGCAGGCAGGAGAGGGAGGGTTGGGGGGTTGGGGGGGTAGGACGTTTGGGCCGGAAAACGTCGAAATCCCGCGGTGGGCCCTGGCGACATTGCGGTCCTGCTCGTTCGCGTAATTAGCGGAGGCATTCTGTGATGGCTAGTGGCGCGGGTCGCCGCGCTATTTTCCCACGGGCAGCGGCCGTGAGAATGATTCACGGTACTACGGAGGCTCCGGGGCTGCGGCCGAGCGTGGACTGAGACCGAGCCAGAGAGTCACAGAGCAGAGAGAGAGAGCAGAGAGAGTGAGAGAGAGAGAGAGCAGGAGGAAGTAACGAGGAAGAAGAGGTAGGTAGTAGGTAGGTAGGTAGGTAGGTAGGTACACGAGCTCTTCCCGAGGCCGCTGGAGGCGAGAAAAAAAGGGCCCGCTGTGGAAGAGGAGATAGATAGAGCACCGGAGAAATAGTTCGGATGCCTGCGGAACGGGATACGTGTACTTTGTTTCTTTCTTTCTTTCTTTCCTTCTTTCTTTCTTTCCTTCTTTCCATCCTTTCTTGTACCCCGCCCCGTTCCCCGCCCCGTTCCCCGCCGCGCCACGAAGTGCTTCTTGCTCTGATCTTTTTCGCCCGTTTTCTTCCGCACCTCGGCCTGACTGCTGACCCCCCCCCCTCTCCCCCTCTACCCCCCGACCCTCTTCTCGGAAAACGCAACCGCTAACCGTTTCATATTTCTATTCGCGATCGCGCCTCCCTCTCCCGGCCTGGCTGGCCCTCTCTATAGGAGGAGCATCAGCCTCCCGGAGTCTCGACGCGGCTGCAATCGACGGCCTCGGTCGACTCTAGAACCCCAATAACCCCAAGACTCTCGTTACCTGTATGCACCGACGCTTCGGAATTAGGTAAACCATAAAAAAAAAAAAAAAGAAGAACTTCGTTCGAATGTCAATCTCATCCACGGACCTGTCCTTCCTCGACCTGCCCTCGACTCCTCCACACCCTGGACACCGCCACTGCCCCAATAACCCCAATAACCCCACCCCGCCCATACGGAAATTGATCAAAGTCTATAATAATATAACGACGACGATGATCATGACGATGATCATGACGACGATGATAATAAGAATAACAACAACAACAACAATAATAATAATAATAATCGTTCCGAGCACGCAAACAACTGCGCCGCTCCCCCTCTACCGATACCCCGGATAATCAATTACATCGTTATTAATTGCCGCTGATTCCGCGGCCTCGCGATCTATCGAGCGAACCACGAGCGTCTGAATAATTGACGGTCTGACATGAGGCGGCGAATCGAGTGACTCGGCCCCTGACGAACGCCGCCCGATATACGGCGGATGTATTTATCAATTTATACGGCCGACGAGGACGTTACCACGGATTTACGGAACGTCTCACTCCCCCCAATCCCTTTAATACGACGACGACGACGACGACGAGGACGACGATTGGGAATCGATATGATATAAATATAAATGTATACGAAACGCGGCGTATAGCCCGATACGGATCCCCGCGGCGCTTAAGATCGTGTACTGATTATTGTAGTGGTAAGCTAAGCCCAATAACGCGTTTATTGTATTTTTAATTGGACCAATTGTCCCTGCTCGGCGGGGCGCACCTCGGACCCGAAAGTAGAAGGAGGAAAGGAAGGAGACGTACCGGCAACTCGACTGACGATCATCCGTATGATCGTCGTCGTCGTCGTCGTCGTCGTAGGCTCACGTGATCGTGTACGTGACGCTTCACGGGCAAATACGTTAACGTTGCCGCAATAAATTTCAGCTCCTCGGCTTATCTCTTTGGCCGCGGTACATAAGTCAATGTGACAGTTTATCGTATACTATAAATTCTTTATGCCTCTCGTGTCTCTTACGGGGTTACGTAATGAGGGGCTGTCTCGCTGCGATGCGTTGTTGCTGACCCGGACCGGCGTTGCTGTTGTTGTTGTTGTTGTTGTTGTTGGCGTTGTTGTTGTTGTTGGGGGAGGGGGGTAGAGGAGGAGCGGAGGGGGCTCGACGGTGGACGGTGAAGCGGCAGGGGGGAGTGCCCGCCGTTATACCTCCCGCCCCTCCCCTCTACCCCACCCCTCCCCAGCCCCATACGTCGTGTACGTCTTGTCGTTGCCAAAGTGCATCGAGCGAGCGTGACGGACGGTAGCGCGAGCCGCGAAAACTACGTCGCCGCTCCTACTCTAGTCGCAAAAGGGAATTGATAATGAAGGACTGGAGTGGTGAGAGAGAGATAGAGAGAGAGGTCGGAGCACCTTCTCGCTTTCTCCCGCAGTAATAAATCGAAGAAAGAGACCCTCGAGGATAGAAGCGCGCGGATTGCGAGGTGATTACCGGTGAATCCGCGATTTTCCCCCGATTCCATCGTCCTCTTCTTATTCTTCTTCTTCTGCTCCTGCTCCTCCCCCCTCCTCCTCCTCCCCCACCTCGTCAGGGCTACGGACCTTTGTAATCTTGACGGAGCATGCGCGCCATTATTCCCAGCGGAACTACAAACGCCCGCATACGCCTCCTAATGAAAATCAACCATTCTTACGTATTACTCCCCTACCCTCCCATCCCCCCCTCTCACTCGGCGTCTCGGCAAATATTCACTCGCCGTTCCGATAAGTATTTCTGTACGTACGGATACGATACGCCGCAGTAGCAGCACCGTTGCTACTATACGATAAAAAAAAAAGATCAGATCGAGTACGGATTAAAGGGCCTTAAATAAATAAAAAAAATAAAAAAAAAAAACCCCGCGGGAGTAAGGCAAAGTTGTTGTTTCGTCTACTTTAAACATTAGGGCGTCCCACCCTCCACCCCACCCCCCGGCTTTTAACAAACTTGGAAACAAAAGAAAAGAAAAGAAAAGAAAAGAATAGTAAACGCAACCTCCGCTCGCATCCCCTACCCCCTTCTGCCCATCTAATTTGCCTTGGTTATCGCGATTGGCTGAAGACTTTTTCAATTACTTGGATTCGGCGGGGAAGGTAATCCTCGCGAAGGACGTGCGTTTTCTAAATCGAAATTGATTCTGCGGGGATCGGGAGGGAGGGAGGGAGGGGCGGTGGAGTAGGGGGAGGCAGACGACGAGCCCTTTCGCGAATCCCCGGTTGTTTAATTAATTGTACTCGCGCCTCGCACCGTCCGTACAAGGTTGTCGGGGCCGTAGAGGGGCGTAGAGGGGCGTAGAGGGGGCGTAGAGGATCTCATTCGTTGAAAATGATCCGAAGGAGCACGTCTTCGGGAGCGTCGCAGACCCATTTTGTCTCACTTAAAGACGAGGCTCGGGCGGTAATGCCCCGCAGACGCGATTAAGCCGGATTATTAAGTCCTTGTGGAGACGGAGCTCGTGAGCGGCCGGTCGGACGCTGGGACTGGGATGGACGTGGTAGTGGTGCCGACATTGAAAATCGACGGAAGTCGCGGGGTCCGGTGAATCAATGGCTTGGCCGCCGTCAAAGTCCAGGCATCCGTCGGGCGTGGGGGAGGGGGGAACGGGGGCGCAGTCATCGATCGGAAAGCGATATTCGGCCGAGTCTCCTCTGAGTCACCGCGGCGTCTACCGCAGGGAGCCCCCCCCTTCGGCCGGACGCATCGGTCCCCCTGACTCATCCGTGCTCTTTTCTTTTTCTTTTCTTTTTCCATCTCTCTCTCGATCTCCTTGTCACTCTCTCAAGGAGGAGATTCAGCAGGAGTCGTCGGGTAACTCGGCTCGGTACTACGGGATCGCGGGGATCGGCTCCGGGAGTCGCCGATACGATGATGAGGAAACCCGATGTCCCGCCTCGTCTATCGATCGCGCAGCCGCTCTTCTATCGCTCGACACCGTCCTCTTCCCCCCTCCCCCTCCCCCACCACAATAACCCTGGAACTCGCTTAATTGTCGCGACGTAACAAAGGATTACGCGCCACCGACCGACGAAGCTTTGGGATTCCGTAGAGACGTCGGCGCTGCTCTTCTCCGCCCCCCGCCCCCTCCCCCAATAACCCACCACATCCCAAGAACGAACGTACTCGGTGTCTTTTTACTCGTCCTAGCGAGCCTTAAGCCTTAATGTCCTGCCTAAATAACGAAGTCCTAAGGGCCCGGTCGACTGACACGATTGACACTTGGAAGACCAGCGCGAGTTCAAGGCCATTGCCACCGATCCCTATCTCGCGGCGCGAGCGGCGAGGGAGGGAGGGGGGCTGATGAGGGATTTAGTACCCGGCCATTGGAAGGGCTCGATGGAAAAACGAATTTTCCCACTCCTCGTACAGTAAAATCAATCGGCTTCCGAGCCGACAATTGCCGCGGCGACGGGGGTTATTGGGATTATTGGGGTTATTGGGGTTATTGGGATACCGGTAATCAAAAAGGACCTCCGACGGGGATGACCCGTACGTGCGTACACGCTTAGCTGATGTCTCGGAGGTCGCTCGTGTGCCCGCAACCCTTTAGCGCCGTCTTCAGACGAGGAAAGGGTCATCGAGCGAGCCGGAACAGGCCGTCAAGGTGTAGGGGGGAGGCGACGGGAGGGTGGGGGGAGACAGGTTCGCGGAACCCTAGGACTCGGGTCGGAAGGGTCCACATGCTCCTCGCAGTGACCTTCGGAGTGGGCTGTTTTACCGCGGGGAGGGGCCTCCACCGAGAGAGAGAGAGAGAGAGAGAGAGGCACGCGGTTGGGAATTCCGGAGTCGAGTCGACCCACCGGACCCGCCGTCTCCCTACGATATGCACAAACGGCCCAGGGTCGGGACTCCACTGGCAGTGGCACTCGTCGTCACATTAACCGGCTCCCGGATTCCTTAAAGTCACGGGGCCTCTTCTCGCCACTGCGCCGCCTTATCTCCATTCCCCACAATCTCGTTTGCTTAATTATCTTTGTCCCTCTCCCCTCCCCTCCCCCCCCCTCGCTCCTCTTTCTCGCCTTTATTGTTATTATTACGCCTGAGCCGCGCATACTTCGAGCCCGTTATCCCGATTACGCTTGCACTTTGACGGTTTTACACGTCCTCCGGCCCCTATCCCGGCCCCAACCCCTCCTCACCCGTCGGCTCTCGTCCGCTCTCGTCTTAACGACGGCGACCATTAGGAGGAAAACTACTCGATTGCCATTACTTACGTTCCACATAACGAGTTCAACTCGAGGGCATTAATCGACTCGACGATGCTTACTTTCCATCGAATTTCCCCCTACCCCCAGCCCACCCCCGCTTTTCCACATAATTTGACAAACTTTTAATTACAGGCGGGGCAAAGCTCCGAAATATCCTTACGTATTTCATCGGCATAATTTATTTTCCCACTGCGTCATTCGTTCCATTGTTTTACTTTGCTCCGCGATACCTATTAGTTTCTTATGTTTTAACAACCGCCGTCATCATCATTATCATCATCATCATCATCATCATTATTATTATTACTATTCGCGCGTGATGCAGCGCGTCCGTCGTCCATATCAGGCCCTTGATTTGATGTCTTTATACTTGCTTTGAGCGCCGGATTAATTTTTCTAATAATTTACGGTACTAGCCGGGGGAGTTCAAACTCCCTCCCCCCCTCTCTCTCTCTCTCTCGCTCGCTCGTATATTAAATAAAGACTTTGCAGGATTAACAAACGTTTGTTTGTGCTTCGAGACGGAGTCTCCCTTTTCACATTTTTGACTTCGTACTGCGGTAGTAGAGAAAGTGATTTTGTCTTCATTCTTTTCATATACTTTTTACTTTTTATTTATTTTTGTTTTTTTTTTTTTTTTAGAAAACGAGCAACTCGAATAACGTCGGCGCTCGTTTGTTTCGCTTTCACCTTCTCTCCTCTCGCTCCGAAATATGCAAAAAAATAATAATGCCGGTGCTTATGAAATTAGTCCCTCTCTTTAACCTCCCACCCCCATCCACCCACCCACACTCCCCCCTCGTAAAATATTGTTTGAAAATGCGTGGGGTAATAAAATACCGCGGAGGCGCGTACCGGAGCGATCCGTGCGAGGGCACTATTGCATCGGAATAGTTTTTAATTAATTATCGAGTGGGAAGAATCGCATGGGAAAAGCCTGCGCCTCACGGCACGGCGACTGCGGGGGGTGGGCGGAGGGGTGGGGGTGTGGTAGAGGAAAAATTGAAAAATAACCAAAGACATTTACGCCCGGGCGTTTATCCTCGTTATTTATTGCAGACAGAGAGCAGAGGGAGCAGCAGAGGGAGAGAGCAGAGGGAGCCTAAGAGGAGGCTACAAAGTGCCGATAAATTATCGAAATCGTTAATCTGCGAATTAGGATTATAATTACATTAGCGTTTAATGAAATACAAATCAATTGTGCGGCGAGGCGAGGCGTAACGAGTCGAAGCTAGAGATCGAGGGAGATTAAGCGAGTCACGGACGCGCCGGTAAATAATAATGATAAACGGCCAGTGATTTTATGCGTCGAGGAGGAGGTTATTGGGGAACAGAGGAAAAATCACGCTCGGCCTCGAGAGAATTAATAATGTCGGATGTATTTAAAAAGCAAATTGCCCCGCGGTTAAGAAGTGTACGTAGGATTCGTAGCAATTGATCGGCCGAATGCACTTTACCGTTGACCCAGTCTTACTTGTTGACACTCTTTATTGTCGCGCGGATGGTCCGTGTGCGGGTGTGTGGGTCGTAGCTAGTGCGAACGCGGCGCTCGTGCAGAGTCGCGCGATTGATCCTAATTTCTTCTTCTTTTTTTTTTTTTCTTTACGCCAATATATTATTCGATCGCTGACTCCTCCACCTCCTCCTCCTCCTCCTCCTCCAGCTCCCACCCGAGGGAGGGAACAGTAGTCGGAGTTAGGTCGGGACCGTCTACAGATCATTATAGACAACAATGATCTATAATAATAATGATAATTATGATGATGATGACGGCATCGCCGCGTACTTTACGAATCCCTTACGAATCCCCTATGAAGCTGGGACGGGGGGGGGCTGGGGCGTTAATGTGACATTTTACCGTTGGCCGAGTGAGATATAATTCGTAGCAGGTAATTGAATAAGATTTCGAAACTGTCCGCTCGCAGCAGTCGGGCCCTGAAAATAAATAAGGCCTTCGGAATAATGCTCCTTCTCCCTCTCTCTCTCTCTCTCTCTCTCTCTCTCTCTGTCTCTTTTTTTTCTTCTTTTTTTCTTTTTCCCCCTTGACTCCTTTCGACGGAGTAAGTAACATCGCAGTGCGCCGCAATAACCTTCTGCTATGTTTTTTGTCTCTCTCTCTCTCTCTCTCTCTCTCTCGCTCTCTCGCTACATCTGTCGACCGTACTCGCAATTCCGACTTAAATCTCGGGAAATAAATAAATTCAATTACCGTTAATTACCGAGCTTAAAATATATTTTTACACGGCGTATTGTGAAAGGGCCGTGTGAAATTACCGTGGTACGACCGGGGTCGGTGGGTCGGGTGGATGGGTGGGCAGGATGGGTGGGGGAGGGGGAGGTACGCCCGATCCTCGCTTATATATATATATATATATATAAAGTGAGGCCGAATAAATATTATTTGAGCCAAAGAGCCGCACCATTGAAGAGAGCACTCGTTGTTTTTTTTGTTCCAGGAGATGACTATGCCACCGACGCCTCTGACCGCGATAGCCCAGACGCCGAGAAAGGAGCTCGAGTCCAAGTTCACCTTCAATCCCGTGCTCGCAAAGGTAAATTACAAATTATCCGTATTGGTAGTGAGGCGGGGGCCAGGGAGGAGGGAACGGCTTTTATTACCAAACGGGGGACGAACCCACGGACAGCAGAGTCTCCCCCCCCCCCTTTTCGTGAAACGGATTGCCGCGAAAGGACAAGGTCTGTCTTGTCCCTCTTAGAGCCAAACAATTTTCGTATTTATTTACCGTATTTATTATTATTACTATTATTACTATTATTATTATTATTTATCGAACGTCGGGGTGAGCTGAGCTGTAAATAAAAAGGCTCCCTAGCTCGTCTTATGCAAACTGCTGCTTAACCGACGTACCGCCGACAGCCCAGTAATTCAAAAGATTTTTATCCTCCAAGGCGTGTATATATATATATATATGCGTTGGGTATCGAGAAGTACGCCGCGGTACAACCGGAGTTAATTGTTTAGCCAAGTGGTGGTAGGGGCAGTCCGGGGTCCCATAATAAATTCTTGGCCAATACAAACGTGCCTCGGCCCGTCGCTCCATTATCACGAGTAATTTTCTATTTTTCTAACTGACGCGTAATGAGGAGCGCGCGTGCGTGACTCCCCGCGCGGACCTTGGGCCTCCCCCCACCCCCACCCGCGATTCGCTGCTCTTAATCCGCGTCTTGCCGCCACTTTATTAGATTAACGTTTGGAGCGGATACGTAAAGCCAACGCGGAAGGGGGTGGCGGTGGTGGTGGTGGTGGGTGGGGGTGGGGGTGGGGGGCAACACGGGTAAAGTCTAGGTAGGGTAGGAATGGCCCCGGTGGTCGCCCGTTACCCGTCCAGTTCATTAACAAAAAATGTTCTCTCTTTTACAGCTGACGGAAGTCCCGCCCCAGGAAGCCGCAAAGCCACGTAAGTACAGCTTACTTAATATACGTATGAAAATCGAAGCAGCGGATTTCTTGATTCCCGTCGATGATGCGCCCCCCCCCCTTCGCGATCTATGCATCGCCGCAGGGGCGATAAACTGCCGCAGCCCGCTAATCGACATCTTCTCCAAATACTTCGTAATGGCTGCTTCGTAGCCTCATCGACGATGGCAGACCGTGGCGATGGCGGGTGGGTGGAGGGGATGGGGGGAGGAGTGTTGGGTGATGAGAGGGTGGTTTTGGGGGGATGGTCATCGAATCTGCTCGGAAGTCAGAATTCAGGGACTTTGTCGTCATCTCGAGGATACCCGTGACGACGACGACGACGACGACGACGACGACGACGACCGACGACGAGCTGCGAAGGTTACCGAATTCTATGTAAATGGATGAATTGCCATTAATGACAGGCGTTTTTGTTTTTGGGTCTGTCTCGTAGGGCATTCGACTCCGTGACATGTTACGTAAATTCCTCCGACTCGCAACAACAAACCTAATATTAACGTAATCCCTATTACCCTCTCTCTCTCTCTTATTCGCTCTCGTAATCGCGGATCAACTATAACGCCCCTCCCATCGCCGCTCTCCCCCCCCCCCCCAATCCGATACAATAATTCGATTAAAATTGTCGGCTGATTTTGAATTCCGAATCATACGAGTCGAGGGTCAGATCGGAGCTACGATGCATCGGCCGGTTGGGGTTATTGGGGAAGGAGGGATTGGGGGCGAGGGGGGGAGGTTATTACGGGAATTATCGAATCAGCGCAGGGCTTCCGTTATTCATTCGACTGGCAATCAATAATACGTTTGAAAATAGTTGGAGAATTCGTCAGAATAAAAGAGAGAGAAAAAAAAACAAAAAAAACAAAAAGCAAAGGTTATTGATGAATCCCCGGTGTATGACGGAAGGACAAAGGTTTGGAGGGAGGGGCTGTTAACGAAAGGGATATTTTCGCTAGCAAAGCTACGACGAGATGTTCAAGAGAGAGAGAGAGAGGGGGGGAGGGGAGGTTCTCATTAAGAAGACTAGCGGAGAGTAATATCTGTTAATGGCAATTGAGAGCGTCGCGAAAGAATTGACTGTGGCGGTGGCTCGAGGGGGGTGAAGAGGAGGTTGGAGCGAGAGGGTGGCGGTGGGGGGGGGAGAGGAGCCAAGAGCCAAAGGAGAAAAATAACCCGAGTATACGGACGCAAATAATTCGAGAGTCTCGACATCGCAAACGCAGTATATATCCGGCCGCAGACTCTGAGCACCAAAGACTGAGTAATAGGAATTGCCGCCGCCAATGCCCCGCACCGGAGAGAAAAATGCAAGAGCAGGAGAGCGGAGAGAGAGCGGAGAGAGCGGAGAGAGCGGAGAGAGAGAGAGAGACGGGGCCGTCAGACAACTAGAGTTCCTTCCACTCGCTTTTCCACCCTCTTAACGGCACGCGGAATGTGCCATCAAAGACGCCCGGGATGCTCTTGCCCCTCCCTCCCGCGCGTACCGCGCGGCCAATGCGTCTGCCTTTGCGCTTCAATAGGTCTGCGTGTTTCTGCCGCGTTCTCTCTACCTCTCGACCACCATCGCCACCACCACCCTCCTCCTCCACCTCCATCGCCACCCACCCCCTGCGCGCGCGCTCTCCCGGCTGTCCGTGTAGGTAGAGGAGGAAGAGATACTTTGTTCCGACTGTTTCGGTACGCCACTCTTGCTCCTCCTCTACCTCCTCCACCTCCTCCACCTCCTCCACCTCCTCCACGTGTTTCTCTCGTTCCCTTTGTTCGACGCTCGCACTCTGTCTTTTTCCACTCGAGGCCTCGGCGACGACGGCCCTGGAAAATTCTCTTTGTTTTACGGCCGAGCGAGGAGAGGAGAGCGATGGATGCGCTCGCACGAGATCCTCCTCTGCCTCCTCCACCTCCTCCTACTCCGCCTCCTCCTCCACCTCCTCCTACTCCTCTGCCTCCTACTCCTCTGCCGATTTTCAATCCCTCGGCGAAGGCCGTGCCCGTAAGCCCGTCGTATCTCATCTCCACGTATTTGTTTGTTTATCCATCGGGTTATTGGGGACCACCGGTCGTCGACTGCCCTACATCTTCGAGGCGAGGTCGACCCCGGGGCCCCTTAATATCCGTAATATCGTACCCCCGCGCTCTCCTTTACACGAATTCGCCCCTGCACGGGCCGCACGGGGGGCAGTATTCTCTTCTACGGCATCACGCGTGACACGCGTATCAATCATTTCGCAAACGAGCGGTTAATAGCCGTTAAGCCCCCCCACCCACCCCACCCCACCCTCGCCGGACAGCACGGCAGCCCCGTCCGCGCCATTCGGCCACGAAGCCGATGACGCGTCATGATTATTTAGAGTCGTGATGTATCGCGCGGTGGGGTGAGGAGCGGCGGGGCGGCGGCACCTGGATGCCAAATACGATCCCCGGTTGTCCGGCTACGGGCGTCGCCGCGTAATCAGGTAATATTTTCGCGGCATCCGCGTACGATCTCCGAGGGGGGGCGGGGTGGTATTGGGGTCACCGGTGACCGGCCGCCCCCCCCCGGTCTGCGGAAGCGGAGCTAGTCGCTCGGGTCGGGAGGCTTCTCTTTCGTCCTTCTTTCTCGGAGGCGCACTTCGCGCATATACGGCGGGTTCGCGGCGCCCATTCCCGTGACCCAGTTCAGCAGCGCCCGCGAGGGTGACACCGCCAACGGGACAGGAAACTCTCGGTACAAGCGAAACCATGATTTCGGTTGACCCTCTTCCCACTTCCCACCATCCAACTTCCCCCCGCCAATAACCACCTCACGCTCTCTCCCGTATTTTGTCGTTTGCCCGGTTGTTGCCCCCCCCCCCATCCTCGGTTCCTGGCCACCCCCCCCCCAGCCCTCCATCGCGGGGCTGGCGCCGAAGGGGGACGGGGGGCCCGCGTCCCGTAACACGTAACAAGTTGGCGATGCTGCACCGAGACCCCGGGGGTCCTTGAATCGGGAATGCCTGGAAACATCACGTATAGAGAGACGACGAGGCTGGACAAGGAGGCTGGGAGTAGGTGGTCGACGGGACAAGGAGCGGCGAGGGTAGGGGGAGGGGGCGGAGGGTTGCGCTAATCGACTAAATATAGAGACGGCGTCGACGCCGCTTGCGAAATATAAATACTTTTAACTCGGCGCCAGACGTCGAACCAATCTCCCGGGAGGGAGGGAGCCTTTTCCCCTCCATCCGCCCCCTCCCCCCTCCATCCGCCCCCCCCCCACTCACCCCGCGGGGCGCTTACGAGAATTACGGCTCCATCCAATTGTCAGATGCACCTGCGCAAATAATGGCGCGCCGCTCTTTTGCAATACCAATTACCGGGGCCAGACGACCGGGGCAAATGAATTTGCAAAGAAATACGAGAAGCGCCGGCCGGGCTACAATATTATCCAATATAGAGTGAAATAATCCATTGGATGGGGAAAGGGAATAACGGAAGACGGAATTTGGGACGAAGACGGTCTTGATTCGAGCGCGTCGTTATCTCCCCTCCCACTCCAATAACCCCCCTCACCGCCCCATTTCTATATTTCTATTGCCGGGAACTATAGGCGGATTGCCCGCGTGGGTCGAGTACTGGCTGGCCCTGGACAGGGAAATAATTATTGGCGGCAGCGGCCCGCGTTTTTCAATGTCCCCTCGTTACCCCCGATAACCCGTCCCGTCCCGTCCCGTCCCATCCCATCGTGCGGCCGCTCATTATATCGCGCATCGGCACGCCGCTACGTACGAACGAGGCCATACAAATTGCGAGGTCGTTTCGTCGCCGTCCCCTAGGGGGGGAAAGTGTCATCCCTCCGTAGGGGCGGTCCGTCCGCCTCCCGAAACCGGCGCTACGAGATTCCACCGTAGGACCCCAGTAGCTGTAGCTCGCTGGTTATTGGGGTGCCGTGGTATGGGGCAGGGGGCGGGGGGCATGAGGCATGAGGCAGGTGGCAGCCCGAACAAAAAGGGAAACGATAATTTATGGGAGGGAGAAGTGAAGAGGGGACCAAAGTTACGGCGGGAGACTTGTGCAGTGACGTAAACGGGTCCTGGACGTGGGAAGGGGGTAACCCCGGTACTCGCATTCCAGCGCTGCCCGAAGCCTGCACCGGCTAAGTACCGATAAATAGAGGATAATAAGCTCGCGAGTCGGAGGCGCGTGCAAGATCGCGTAACGAGTAGTAAGTAACCTTCCGCGAAACTTCTTCGCCCCCCCCCCCATCTGGAGGCACGGGAAGGCCATCGCTGCCTTTGTTTGCGTACGAGAGTCTATTTAACCGACGCCCCTTCCTTCCACCCTTCCTTCCTTCCTTCCTTCCTTCCTTCGTTCCTTCGTTCCTTCGTTCCCGGACTCGTTCTGCGTGATTCCGCGTTTCTTTCTTAGCCCGCGAAGAAGAGTCCCTTCCAGTTCCTTATCCTCCTGTTCCTCCACCTCCTCCGCCTCTTCTTCTCCGTCTTCTTCTTCTTCTTGCGAGCGCTTCCCGGCTACGAGCACCATTTGCCGGCAATTTGTTTTAATTTCATCCGAGCGGCGTCGAAAAATACCTCACACCCGTCGCGGTTTCACCCGCCCCCCTCCCCACCTCCCTCCCTCGTTCCTCTTGGCTGAACCTGCGGAGGAACCGTTGCTCAACACCGGCCTCCGAGTTATTCCTCCCTCCCCTTCTCGCGAGTGGCAGAGCGGCAACAACAGCAAAAGCTCGCATTCGGCCATCGAGTCCCGGCTAATGAGAAAACGCGATCCTTATGCAAATCCTTCGAGTGCATCCATCTTTTCTCCACTCTCTCTCTCTCTCTCTCTCTCTCTCCTCTCTCTCTCTCTGTTTATTTCTACTCCCCCTCCGCCGCCGCGGTCGTTCATTAGTATGCATTGCTATAACCGCGCAGCACGCGCGACTACACGCGGACCGACCCTGGCTGACGCTCTTCTCCCTCCCCCTACCTCCCTCCCCCGGCGCTCACCGAGACAGATAAGCTCGAATGACTTTCGTAAGCTTCGATAAGCCATGAATTTCGGAATTTCCCTACTTACTGCAACACAAAACTATTTACTGCTCGAAATCGTCGAAACTTTTTACGAGCCCCGGAGATCGATTCGTTACGTGCTCCCCGCCCTGCCTCCGCCCCAAAACGCTCCCCTCGTTAAATAAAGCTCCTCGAGGGTTGGGAGCGAGGGCGCGTAGGGGGGGCGGGAGGCTGCTCCCTCTGCTCCTCCCACGTCTTACCGAACGTAAGAAGCGCCGCCGCTCTGCATTAAATGGATTTCGGATATTCGAGACTGCAAAAGGGACCGGCCGCCCGTTCCTAAATATCCTCGCCGCCCCCACCCCCCCCCTTGCCCACAACAACAAAGCAAACGAAAATAAAAAATAATAATAATAATCAATTGCCGTCGGTGGAGGCGTCCATTCTCCAGTCAAGCAGAATGTTTGGAAATAACTTTCTGGCCTAATTCTATCGCGTCGACCCCCCGCACAGAGACGGGGACACAGACAGACGCAGAGAGAGAGAGAGAGAGAGAGAGAGAGAGAGAGAGAGAGAGAGAGAGACATAAAGATAGAGATAGACACGCAGGACAGGACCGACTATCAATATTGAAATAGTCGCAATCGAATCCTCGTCCCGACTGATCGATTTACTTCGTTCGGAGTAAATACCCCCACCCCACCCCCTCGTCACGGCGTAATAGCCGACGCGTTCACGCGCTCACCCCTTCCATTCTGAGATTTCAGATATTACTTTTATGTCCGCGTGCGAGTGACACCGACGGCGGGGCTGAGGGGCGAAAAGCTCGTTCCTTAATTCGTAACGCCGATCTCCTTACACGCCCCCCCCCACCCCCTCGATCCATCAACCCCTTTCCGTCCGCCCCACGCTAATTATTCCGGCAGCGAGCACTCGCCCAAACACTTTCAACCCGTGCTTTTATTGCCTTTGTCTGTCCCTGCTCCACGGCCCCCCTTCCCGCCCTTTGATTTACTTCCACGTCGCTCCGGAGATGCGCACCTTACCGAAATTCCCACGGGCTCTCGACTCTCGAACACATCGCATCCTCCGTACAATTTCTCCCGCTTTGCCCTGCTCCGTCAAAAAAAAAAAAAAAAGCTCCTCTCGTTTCGTTTGTTTGAGCCATTACGTCAAAGTGATCGCGATCGCTCCCTCCTCCTCCACTCTCTCTCTCTCTCTCTGTCTCTGTCTCTGTCTCTGTATCTGTCTCTAGGTGTACGTGTACGTGTACGTGCATGACGCGTGCCTCGGCATCCAAAAGAATCCTATTATAGATAGCCGAGGCATCATCAATAACCATTTATAGAAGAAGGGATGCGACTGCTCCCCTGCGTTGCCGGGGGGTAGCGGGGGTAGGGGGGTAGGGGGGAGTGGATGCTCGAGGGGGCGGGAGGTCGACTGCGAGATCGAAATTAGAATCCCATCGGAAGAGGGGAATTATCGGATCGAGCCGCTCTCTCTCACTCTCCCTCCCCCCTCTCTCTCTATCCATCTGACCTTTCCCGCTGATCAAAGTATCAATATTCATCCGTGCGCATTGCTTAAACTCGGTCCAGCCTTTCATCTCCCCCCCCCCGGAGCCGGGAATCCAATTAAACTCCGTCCCGAGATCGCAGCAGTTAATAAGAAAACTCGAGCCAACGTCGGGGTAGTATTCCTGCCGACTGGACGTGGCAGCTTCCATCCGGAGCTACGGCTGGAGTCGTTCGCTATCATTCCTTGGTAATACGCGCATCAAGGTCGTCGATGACCGACGAATCTCCGGAGTGCCAATAAATCGGTCGAGCTCGAGCAGCTCGCGTAATTACCTTAGCCACCTACGCATCCTTGCCACCTGCTCCCCTCTCGCTCCTCTCCCCCACCTCTGCGCCCTCCGTTGCAGAAATTAACGACTCGATGAGAATAGCTCGAAAATAGAAGAGCCACCAGGTTGCTTTCCCGCCCCGTGCTCGCTCGCTCGCTCACTCAACCACGGCCTCGCGAGGTCCTTCTCTCGCTCTGCTCCCCACCCCCATGTCCCCGTACCCGCCACGGCCCACGCCACCGCTCGAATACCCTTGAATCAGTCTCATCTCACGATTCGCAGCGCCACTCCATTTTTCCCCGGTGCCCCTCGACTCGCAATAATTCCACCTCCTCACCGTCTGCGCCGACCTGACCTAGCCTCCCCGGCTCTGTCTGTACCTATACCCGGTCGGCCCTCCCCCCCGTCTATAACCCCATCCTCGTTACCCCGCCGGAGGATGGAAATACGCGCAAAGACCGAGCGAGATAGCGCGAGAGTGGGTCTGCCGGGGGGCGGGGAGGGCAGAGAGGGCAGAGAGGGAAAACGTCGACGAGACTACGTTGCACAGATCGCCGTGGCGGCAACAGCAAACAGCGATGAGAGAGAGACAAGAGAGAGACATGAGAGAGAGAGAGGGACGCGGACGGAAAGGTTACCATGGAAACGATCCAGCAGCAGCAGCAGCAGCAGCAGTCGAGTGTACGGGCATAACGTCATCCAATCCGAAGCAAAAGCCGCCAGTGAGAGTGAGTGCTGGGCGCCTGTATAATCTAAGGACGCCGGTGGCAAATCGACGTCGGCACCGACGGGGCTTCACCCGCGCCACGGAGCGGCCACTTCAAAATTCATCCACGAATTCTAAATAAGCTTATGCCATTGATGTAGGCGCCGCCGCCGCCGCCGATTCTCGGCTAACCTTACCACCGCCCCCCCCCCCCCCCAATAACTCCAATAACCGTCCTTGAATTCGCACTAGAATATCCCTGTTGCCGGCAAGCTGCGGCCGGCAATGTGAAAGGGGGGCAGCAGAGGGACGGATAGGGGACTTGACGCGTCCAGGTGGCACACTCGACAGCGCCACCACCAGAGTCTGCTCCCCCCCCCCCCTCCCACCCCTCGGAGATCCCCTTTCAATCAGGAATGTCAGGCGAGCTATGTCTCTTAAACAATGGAGGACGTAAAGTACTTTTACAACTTGACCCCTTCTCCCCCCCTCCCCCCCCCAGGTCCCGGTGCCGCTCATAGATAATGCACCCTCGGTCATCACCAATCTACTTTATTACCTGCCCTAGATCACAAGTGCATTTACATTGACCGCCGTCGGACGTCGTCCCCAGGCCGGGGACGCCGCCGTCCCTTTGCTTAATAATACCTCGAGAAGGCTGTCTCGAGACCCATTAGACTTTGCTCTACGTCCCGACTCCCCCCCCTCCCCCAATAACATCCCGCGGGTACCGCTCTCTAGCTCTTGGTGCACGAGGTCCCTCTTAAAGTAAACGCGCAACGATCGACGCGACATCACCACCGCCGCCGCCATCCGCAGTCCCCCCCCGGTACGCCCACTTTTCTCCGACTCTGATCCCTACGTCCGACCGGGCTCCGTCTGCCAGACACTGGGACGTAGGGAGGGAAACGGAGAGAGAGAGAGAGAGAGAGAGAGAGCCACGATGGCAAACGAGCGTTTAATCCTCGGACATGCATTAATCGGCCGCTGCTCCTCGTCACCCACCGACCTTCCTACATTTAGACATTCTACCTCCCTAGGTTTCAGCGTCTCTACCAAGGAAAACCCGGCCCCTCCCCCCCCACCCCACCCATTCGACCATTCGACTATTGCCACTGCTAGTGCTACTGTTGTCGTTGTAAGGCAGAGAGTGGAGCAATAGCATACGGATCGATGCCTCGCCCACGGATCCCGTTCACCTAGACCCTTCGTCTAGATGAAATCCCTTCGTCTCGGCCCTCCCTCCCCACCCCACCCCCGCGAAGCCTGGTGACGGGCTTCACGAGCATCGTGAGCCGACGTATTTACGGGAAATTAAAATTAAAAAACTCCGGCCCCCCCCAATAACCTCCAATTAGTTGGATCACCGAGTCCTCCTGCCCGTGCTAATACCGATAAGCCGATAACGCTCCGCGGGTGATGCCCGGTGGGTCGAGGGGAGGGGGGAGGAGGGTCTTTGCATCGCGGATAATTGCGTAATCAATTATTGTTTGAGCGCGGTGGCGGGGGTGGCGGGGGCGATGGCGGCGGCGGAGGATCGATCGATCGAGCGAGCGGGTCTCGCCTCGCCTCGCCTCGCCTCGCGCAATTCGCAATGATAAAGGCCAAAGGTATGCGTCGCCTATCAATATTCCGACCTCGAGGCACGCGCGGCCGCATACTTCCGATCCATAAATCGACGATTCCGCTTCCCCCTCGATTCGTGCCCCCGCTACCACGGCCACCCACTCCCCCCACCAGCCAGCCAGCCAGCCAGCCAGACCCTTTCTCGTCGACGATTCGCGAGCCAACAAATTTTTTCGGGCCTTGAGGAGGCAGCAGCCCGTGTCGGCGGCAGAGGACGGCAAACCTCCCTCCCATCCCTCCCCGCCCTTCACTTGCATCCTTATGCCCATAGGAGCCCCGCTTCCTCTACGTCTTCTCGGTCCGGTCGACCGCCGGCCGACAACTACCCGCCCGTTAATCCTCGACGACTGGCCCGACTGGATTGTCGCTGTGTTTGTCGTTCAACCTCTCTCCTCCCCGTCCCCCCCCGTGCCGACCCGGCGAATCAATCTCGCCGACTCGGAGGCGAGATTCTAAAACTTTCGAGCCCCTCGGTCTCGGCCCTTCCGGCTAATAATTAATACCGAGGGTCGGCCCCGACTTGAGAAGTTCCCCTCCGTCCGGGGATGAATAATTAATTGGTCACCTTGGGAGACCGGCCTCCAGCCCCCATCCCCGCCAACCCGCCCGCCCCGCCTACCCCACGGTACCTCGACCGCCACTAAAAAAGCTCGTGGCATTGTTTGCCGAAGCTCTGGTTGACTGGGGAACTCGAAAGCTCCGGGGGTTATTGGCTGCTCGGGTCGACCGATCGATATATCGCGGATCGCAGGGCATGGGCCGGGCCACTCCTTCCGTCATACCGCGAGCCTCCCCTGCGCCTCCGCGTCAACCACCGAGCAAGCGGAGGGTAGGGAAGAGCACGCTCGGCTCGAGGATAGCTGCGGCAGATCGATATGTCGATACGCGCGGGACTAAGATCTCGAGTCGCTGGGTGGGTGGGTGTCTCGTGCCGATGTAACCCGGTTGCTCGATCCCATGAGTCATCGGCGCTACTCGTCGTCGAGTACGGGAGCCCGGTACCGGGCCCGGTACAGTGCCAGGGTATCGACGAGCGCGGCGGCTCGCCATCTCGAGTCCCGGGACTACACCACCCGCCCCTCGCACAACCGCCTTTAATTAAGGAGCTCCGGCTCTCCACTACTATTCCCCGGGCTACTAATCGTTATTATTACTTTATTATTATTATTATTATTATTATTAATATTATCGTTTCCCGTAGTCCCCGCGCGGATTAACGCGAGCTTACGAGCCGGCACATTGCCTTCGTTATTACGCAACCGAATAACCCCAATGACCCCAATGACCCCGCGGCAGCTGTCCGCATCCATCCATTCGTTTCTATCGACGATCGCGTCGTCTGTCTCTCTCTCCTTCTTGGCCTCTTAGCGCCCGATACTCCTTCCTCTTCCGACGGAGATCACTGTCCAGCGTCACCTTCGCCGAGATCCTTTACGCTTTAATGCGAATAAAAATAATTGCCAAGGAGCCGAGTCGGCGAAATTATTTCCCATTAATAAGAAGTGAGTAAAGGGCGACTCGGGGACTCGGGGTCTCGGTTTCGCAAATCGCCCCTCGGCTCGTAAATTCCCCGGTACCCCCGGCCCCGAACCCTTGCACCCCCTTACCTTACCCCGGGCTACGCAATGTATTAAGGAATTAGATTGGTTTCCCGTAGCCGCTCGGATTTATAACTCAATAACTGTAGGGAAGTACACATCCATTGAGAGATAAGCCCCGCGAATACAGTTCCGTGGGACGGACTCGACTCGGCACCCCCCGCCCCCCCAACTCCTCGCAGCTCCTCGCAGCTCCTCGCATCGTCTGCAGGCACGAGCACGGCCCCGCTCTTGAAATATAGATTAATATTTCGTGGTTAAGTTGTCCCATAGATATCCCGAGCCGAGCAACGTGACTCGGCAACTTTTTCCTTCCCTCCCCCTCCCCCCCCCACCCAACCCTGCCGCCCTTCCTCCCGGCCCGCTTGGGATTTCACGGACTCTGTTGTCGGAGCCGTTAATTGATAGATCCGCTCGGCCAGATAATAATAAACGCTGCCTTGCCTCGCTCGTTCACTCGCCCGCTCGCCCGCGATTATCGCAATAAATTTAAATGGACAGCCAGCCACACGCTTTCCTCGTGCTCCCCACCCCCTCCCCACCTCCACTCCTGCCTGCCTGCCTGCCTGCCGCCCACCCCAATAACCCCTTCGAACCTTCAGCCCTTTAACGAGTCGATTCTATTGCTACTTGCAAATCTAGCTCACGCCTCACGCCCCCGCCCCCACCCCACCCATCCCCGCCTAAGCTCCCGCGGGCTTTCTTTTCCGATGCATGGCCGTAATCCGGGCTCCGGAGACCGAGTCGAGATTCAAAAACCTAAGTGACCTAAGGGCGAGATCTGTCAGGACGGAGCTCGAGCCAGCCAGCCCCCCTCCCCCACCCACCCACCCATTTCACTGACGAGACAATGTAGACAAACGCACATCTTGGATAAATAAAGCAAACCCTTCCCGTCGAACATCCACCAACTACTTTACTCCGGCAATTGAGGCTTTTTACGCGCAGCCGGGCTCAACGAGGCGCGACAAATCGCCAATTTTCTAAGGTTAGGCCGTGGCCGACCGACACCTTGCGCGCCCAACAAAATATATATAAATCCTCGCGGATTTATCCGTGATCGATGCCAAGAAAGAATCATTATTACTCGTGAGTCATTCACTACACTCGGCTCGTCGTCTTCTTCCGAACTAATTTCGGACTAATTTCGGGGCCATGGGGCTGTTAGTTAAGCCACAGCCAGCCATGAAATGTAAAAAAACAAAAAAAAAAAACTTTAATCTCGTGAGATCTTTACGTACGCGGACCTTTTACGACTTATTTGAGGTCTTACTCGCGCGCGGTGTAATAAAGTCGTAAATCCAGGCTCGCACGGCGTAAAACTGTGACGACGACGACGACGACGAAGGCTTACGCTGTGCCGTTGACGACTCATTAAGTGGACGGGGGACGGGGGCGCGCGTACATTAATATCTCTTGTCGTTGTCGTCGTTGTTGTCGTCGTTGTTGTCGTTGGTTGGTATTGTTATTGCTCGTCGATTGCGCAGATTATAGGGAGCGCGTAACGGTAAATATCGAGCGGTGAATCGCGCCAGAGCGACGCCTAGTAATATACCGTTAAAAACCTTGGCCAGGTAATGCATCCGCGAATAGTTGGCCGTTTCACGGGTACAAGAGGAAAAACTTGGAGCAAAGAATGAAAGAATGAAAGAAACAAACAAACAAACGAACGAACGAACGAACGAACGAACGTACGAACGAGCAGTTTAAAGTCGCGAACGGCTCGGCTCGGCTCGGCTCGGCTCGACTCGGTCTCGGTCTCGTTTCCGATCTGACCTTCATACGGCTTCGCCGCGGCCGCAAAGGAGGTTAATGCAAATGGCCGCGGATTTTTATCGCGACCCGCGGGGAGGGGGGAGGGGGGAGGCCTCTTAGCTGTCGATGCACGAGCCAATGACCGAGAGGTCGGAGGATCCGTTGCCGGATAGGTAATAAACCGACCGCCGCCTTCCCTAATAATGTCCCAAAGCGGCTCGATGACAAGGGGGGGGGGCGGGGGGAGGCCTCGGGATGCTTCGGGGTACTCTCGCACAGCATTTAAAATTTACATTAATACTGCTCGTGCGGCGCAGGGTCGCGGGGCCATTAATCAGAGACGAGCAAAGTACGCGTGAAAAATGGTTGGAAAATAAAGTCGCGCGCGCGCGTATGCACGTGAGAAATATGGCTCGGCGAGGGGGCGGCGAGGAGGGGGAGAGAGGGAAGAGTCCGTCGGAAGAAAAGAAAAAAAGCGGCTGTTTGCCATTAAAAGCGTCTGGCAGAGGGCACTCGTTAATTTCTCCGCGCTCGTGGTTAAGGGACGGCGAGGGAGGGCAGAGGGCGGGTACAGGGTGGGAAGAGGGGTTATTGAGGGAAAGTACTGTGCGAGGCCGATCGAGTGAGTGCTTCTCTCTAAAATGGTGCCGGAACGAGGCGTGCAAGGCGTTTCGTTAAACCCAATAAAGCCCTGATATATTGGGGACGTGAGCGAGGTCGGGCTATGGCGCAGGGGCTTGGGTAGGGGCCGGGGCAGGGGCCGGGACAGGGGCAGGGACAGAGCGGGGTACCGGATCGCAAGTATTATGCCATTATGCGCGGCATCAAAGGCCGACTCCTCCGGCCGACATCCCCTCGGTCGGCGGCTCTATTATTGAAAGCGTCCCGGGGACTCCGTTGGTGTCGGAGGGGCGGGGTAGGGCGGGTTGTGTGACCGTCGGCGGGGGGTTAGTCGGGTGTGTTTGCGTGCGCGCGCGCGAATAGTTGTCGCCAAGTAAAAAAAACGTCGGCTCTCTCTCTCTCTCTCTCTCTCTAACTCTCTATCTCTCGGATAGACGGGTAAGGGCGACTAGGATTACGATGAGGATGACGAGGAGGAGGAGGAGGAGGAGGAGACGTGGAGGTGGCATGTGGCATGGCATGTCCCGTTGACGAAAGGATCGCGACGGGGTTGTTAACCCTCGTGAGCTGTCAGGGCCGTAGGAAAGCGCGGAGGGGCACACCGTCGACGAGACGACGACGCAAAGAGGTGTCGTCCGCCGGTAATTAAGGAGGGCAAAGGCAGCGATTCCGGGACAGTCGTCCCTCCTCCGGGCCAGATAAGGAAACAAAAAAAAAGAAAAGAGAAGAGAAGAAAAGAAAAGAAAAAGATGGAGAAAAAAACAACGTAGCCGCGTTGAAGGATGGAGTAGAGTAAAGGCTGGAAGAGCGGGCTGGAAGGGCGGGAGGGAGGGGGTGGGGCGAAGTAGAGTAAAGGCGGGAGAAAGCGAGCGAGAGCGAGTCGGCGTCGAGTGCCGCGGGCAACCTAGATTTCAGGGAGAGTACCACCAAGGCAGTGAAAGGATTTTCCATTTTTACGGCTGGCGCTCACTTGGCCGCGATTCCCATTAGAGCGCGGGACCACCTCCTCCTTCCTCCTCCTCCCCTCCTCCCACTCCACCAACTCTTACCTTACTCCTCCCCCATGAGCCGCGAGGCCTTTGTTAACACGCAAAATGGCCGACGACTCGAGATTGGAAAATTGGAAAATTGCAGCAGGCCCGTGTCGAAGCGCCCAGAGAGAGAGAGAGAGAGAGAGAGAGAGAGAGAGAGAGCGGGGCTCGACGACGCTGCCTGCCATTGTCTCCGGAGTCGCGGCATAGCGAATGCACGTAGGAGGATACGGGGATGGTGGTGGAGTCGGTGGAGTTGGTGGATCGACGGACGGCCCTTTGTCGAGCCAAGGGACTCGGGCAATGCGAAACTGGCGCGGAGCGTCCGACTGTCGAGGGAAATATCCCCCCCCCCCCACCCCACCCACGTCGGCCCTATTGAACAAATAGATCGAATTTTGAAATTGTTGCGCAACGAGGTATGCGACTCTCGGTGATACATAAGCTTTTCGATGGGCTTTCGAGGAATGTCAGTTTCGAGGGCTCGCGCGTACCTACCTGACTGACCCCCCTACCCACCATCGCCCAGGCCGGATTATTATTAAAATGCCTCGCGGTCCGTCTCGGCTCTATTACTCCTTAACGAGTCGACTTTGCGATCCAAGACCAAGGGGCAGGAGGGGCTCCGTCCCTCCTGGCTTATCGCCACTACAATTAATATCGCCGACGTGCTGAGATAGACCAGCGAGAGGGAGTGTGGGAGCGTGGGAGGGGGGTGGGAGGGGGGTGAGAGGTTGAGGCGCCGCTTTCGGTCCCGATAAATAGAAAAACCGGGGGTAGAGGAGCCGTGTCCGCGGTGAATGAGTATGGCTGACTCATACTTCGGATATCGTTTCGAAATATCCGATGGACTATTACGACGACGACCAAGACGATGACCAAGACGACCAAGACGACGACGACACACTTTGGTGAGACGAGTCGTGCCGCCGAGTGACAGGGAGAGAGAGAGAGAGAGAGAGAGAGGAGAGAAGACAAGGATCTCGAGGCTCTGTAAAAGCCAAACAGAACGCGCCATCTGTCGCAGCACCTGCGAACCATAAGGCGATTCGATCGATTCTCTCTCGCGCGAGCTCCTCTCTCTCCGCCCCTCCCCTCCCCGTCGCTAGCCCTTCCCCGTCCACCCCCCACGCCGCCCCATCGGCCCACGACTCCACGGTACGGCGGGCCGATCTTATTCGCCGCGGGTCGCTCTTTTGTCCCCGGCGACGAGCGACACCCGTAACGCGTCACCCACCCCCCCCCCGTAATCTCAAGAGCTAATTAACGGACAACGGCTCTGGCCCATCCCGGAATCCACAGCTCCGGAGCCACGGGAATAGCACCCTCCACCCTCCACCCTCCATCCACCCTTCCCCCTGCCAACCGGTAGTGCCGATAACGTGCCGTCAGGGCAGCCGCAGGTGCGCTTTATGGCACGTGAAGGACGGACGAAATTTAAAATTGCCAACAACGCACTTGCGTGCGTACCCCGGCGTCGCTTCGTCGTAGCGTGGTCCCGCAGCCCCCGTGGCTGAGAGAGAGTGAGAGAGAGAGAGAGAGAGGGAGAGGCAGACTAGGGAGAAGAAAGGGGACGGTAAACGGGAATATAAAAGTAAATTCTTTAGGCGAACTATGAGCAATTGACTGACTGACTGACTGACTGGATGGATGGATGGATGGATGGGAGATTGGGTGGGACGCAATCCATGGGGAGGACGTGGACGCAGTCGAGCAGTCAGTGCGAAACCCCCTGCCCCCTGCCCCCCTCCTCCGCCCCCCAAAATAACCTAGAATCGATTAAAAGAAAAGCGACAGTCGCACGTGGAGGGAGAATAATGAAGACGACGTTGGACGAGGAGGAGATCTATTGTCGGTGGGCGGTAAGAGTGGGGGGAGGGGAGGGGAGGGTAATTCCTCCTACGGTCGCCGGCTCTTCGCCTTGTCTTCGGGTTTATTCTTGTCCCGGCAGTGGTAGTGGCCCGGCAACAGCGGTCCCTCTCTCTCTCTCTCTCTATATTATTTAAAAGAAACGACGGCCATTGCTCAAACGGACAATTTTCTCGTCGGAGCGCGCCCGCACCTGCGAAACTCCCTCCACCGCTTATCATTATTATCATTGTCATTCTATATTCTATATTCTATATTGTATATTCTATATTCATCTTGTTATTGTTATTATTATTATTGCGATTGCGATTGTCATTATGATAATAAGGCAAGATATTGGGTTAAGAGGGGGCCGGGGGGAATAAGTATGCGCTAGCTAAGGTTTTATCGGCCGCGGAGCGGAATGCGCTCAAGAAGTCGCCCGAACGCGGCCGAGTAGGAGGTGGCGGCAGGCACGTGACCCGGGGCGAAGGGAAACGAAAGAACGACGGAGCCGATTTTCCTCGCCGTTGCGCTATTTCGATTTGCCGGCAGAATGTGGAAGCCCGGGGTCGGGACAGAAGGGGCAGGGGACGGGGCAGGGGACGGGTTGGCGGGCGGGAGCTTGTTGATGATGGAGCCGATTTAATCCGATGCGCCGGCCCAGGCACAATATAACCTGACCCCGCCGCCGGTCCCCTCCCCACGTCCGACGGGGAAGTCGTAGCTCGGCCGTTTCTGTTATATCGGCGGGAACGCAGGACGCGGGGCAAGAAGAAGTAGACGAAGAAGTAGAAGTAGGAGGAGGAGGAGGAGGAGGAGGAGGAGGAGGAGGAGGAAAGAAAAAAACGCTGACCCTGTACGACGTGACGTGCTCCCTCCACTGCGTTTTATTGCCCCGTCGGCTCGGAGGTAGTGCGCGTACGTGCGGGTGTCGACTGCGATTAACCGAATCCGCCCGATAATAAATAACCTCTACTTCGTCGGTAGCTGCGTGACCTGGTCGGTGTTGGGCGGCGGGTGGGCGGTGTTGGGCGGTGTTGAGCGGCGGGTGGGCGGCGGAGGGGGGCGAGGTAGTAGTAGGCTGTCGATGGGTCGCGGAGAGACGGTTACGGGGAAATGGAGGCATCGGCAGCCGGCCAACGTTATTGAATAATCGCACCGGGTGTTCGGGGCCCTCCTTTCTCACTTTCGCTAATGTCTTTGAAGGACGGCGCCCGCGGCTGGCGATGAGGCACGAGGGCCGGGGAGGGTTACGGGTGCGCGCGCGCGCGCGCGCCAAGTGCCGTAGTGTGACAGAGGGTGACCGACCGGTGCGACGAGTGGCCGGATGGCGAGCGAGGGTGGGGGAAGCGCACGTGATGGTTGTCGGGGCGCTTTTCGAGTACTTCCGGGCGCGGCTCATCCGCACGAGGTGAGAGAGCAACACGTGCCCGGCTTCACGACGCTACGAGGGCGCACACGAGCCCTCCGGACGAGGAGACGTCCCCGGGACCCGGGCCGTCCTAGCCTAGCCCCCGCGACAATAACTTCGTGCCGCGGAAGCAGCTTCGTATCGCGTTTCCCGGAGCCCGGACCGCTCCGTGGGCCCGTTCCCTCGACTCGACACCTCTACTGCTCCCCCCGCCCTTGCTCTACCCTCCTCCCCCCTTCCGACATACCGTCTACATGTATTTATAGATCGAGAGGACGAGCGTATGAGGGGCGGATGTGCCCGACCGGGCCTAGTGAAATCGAATCCGGACCCCAATAACCATCCCGCCTAAAGCCCTTCGACTCGGCAACATCATCACCACCACCGGGCTTCCATCCCTCCGCCCCTCGCTCCCTTCTTTCCCTCGCATTCGTCAAAAGGAACTCGACCTCCTGTCTAAGGCCATGATTTCCAAATGACTTGGTTTCTTTGACAAATCACCTTCTCAAATTATCAACGGTATTTTCTTCCTCGCCCTCTCTCTCTCACACTCTCTCTCTCACCTCACGCACGCACGCACGCACGCACGCACGCACGCAGAGCGTACGATCGGCGACAACGCGCTCGACGACGAAGGTTATTGGGATGCCGGATTATTGGGCCGCGCCAACAAATAGTTGTAGACCGTTGTAGTAAATAAAGCGATCGTGGCACTGGGAGGCAATGCTCTACCCCGGCAGAAGTGAGGAATAATGATGGTCACGAAGGCATCGACGAAGAAAGCCAAAGTCCGGGCCGTCGCTCGGTTCAGCTCGAGCCGAATTAACGAATAAGCTGAGGCAGAAGACCGGGCAATTTCCGTTCAACGATATAATAATTGGCGAGGGCGAGAATGGAATGGCGAGAATGGGTGGTAGGGAGGGAGGGAGGGAGGGAGGGTGTCAGTAGTAGTGTCGGACGCGGTGCATATAAGCCCGCGTATTAAATTTCGTAGAGGACAGAAAAATACAGGAGCGCGCAGTGGAGGTGCAGTGCAGGGGGATGGAGGAAGAGGAGAAAGAGAAGAAGGTGGAGAAGGAGGAGGAGGTGGAGGAGGTGGGGCAGCGACGGGTGACGGAGGTAGGAAGAGGAGGGGAGAGAGCGCGGACGGCGGGGCAGGTAACAAAGCGGCGTCCGATAGTCGGGCGCAGGTGAACAACTACTAGCAGGAGCGGGGTCGGGTCCGTATCGCGGGATGAGGAGGACGAAGAACGGGGCCGGGTGGAGCGCAACCCCCTCCCTATCCCCCCCCGGAATGAGAGATTCCCGTCTCACCGCGACCGCCGCCAAGTTGCCTCGTTGCACAAGATGCGCTCGTACGTAGGCTTCTAAACTACTAACTCCTGCGCGCCCCCCTCCCTCCTGCCCTTCGGCCCTTCCCGCCTTGTATCGGGGGACGGACGCACGTGTCCGTGGAGCAACAGCAGCGACCACGACCACGACCACGACCACGACGACAACGACATTGACGACAACGACAACGACAACGACATCGACAACGACAACGACGACGACGACGACGATGATCGTGATCGTGATCGTGATCGTGGTCGTGGTCGTGGTCGTGGTCGTGATCGTGGTGGTGGTGGTGGTGGTGGTGGTGGTGGTATTAGCGGTGGTAGTGGAGGTAGTAAGCGTGGTGGTGGTGGTGGTGGTGGTAGCGGTTCTACTACCGGTGGCGACGGTGGTGGTGGTGGTGGTGGTGGTAGCGGCGACGGCGGCGGCGGCGTCGGCGGTGGCGGCGGCGTTGAGGCGCACGCACATACATAGGCGCAGGGGCCGAGGCGAGTCGAACCGCCAGTCGAGTGCAGCGAGCGAGACTAGCGCCCCGACGTGATCGCGTCCTTAGGAGCCGCCATCACCGACGCCAAGTTCACCACGTGCCCTTAAAGCAAGTAACCCGCGACTGTTCCCGGTGCGATGTCGTGTCGGCTCTGAGCCTCTTGACGCTTCACTCCCAGAGGATGATGCACTCGGGCCTCGAGGTTCTGCAGGGCCTCGTCAGCTACCTACTGGTCTCAGGTGCGCCGATCCTAATCTCCTTTCGCGACGACACCTTGCTGCGCCTCTCTTCCCGCCTTCGACTTTTCGCCCTCTCCCTCCCTCTCTCTCTCTCTCTCTCTCTCTTTGCTCTCTCTCTCTCTCTCTCTTTCTCTCTCTCTCGTTCTCTCTCTCTCCGTTTTCCTCCCGCTGCCGCTCACTCTCCCTCTCACTTCTCGAGGAGCGGGAGCGCGCGCGCAGCCGCTCTCCCACTCAGCTCGTCGACGTTCCTCGCGGCTGCACGACGGGGGCGAGGGAGGAGGGGACAATTGTTATCGGCACGGACGCGGCTACTCCCGCTCAGACTTCTCCAGGAGTCGGCGATGGTTCCGCGTCGAGGGGAGCGTGCGGGCGGGTGGCTACGTTAGCCGGCCGGTCCGTACCCCGTCTCCCTGTACCCCTCCTCTCTCACCCTCTCTCTCTCTCCTCACCCTCTCTCTCTCTCTCTCTATATATATATATATATATATCTCGAGGTCAGTTTTTGATGCATGACAGTAGGGATCTCGGGCCAGAGGTTCCCTTAGCAGCTTCGCGGTGGCGATGGCTCGGCCGCAGGGACCGTGAAATACCGCCGAATGGACGCCGCGTGATAATATCGAGATCGGGTGGAAGGGTCACGAGGGTGTAGGGGGGGGGAGGTTGGGTGTGCCGTACGAGGATCTGGTAGGTGGTTCAATGGGTGGAGCGAGCGAGTAGTCCTCGTGGTCGGTCGGCGGAGGCGGCGGAGGCGGAGGCGGTGGTGGTCAATGGTGGTCAATGAGTCAATCGGCGTCGTCGGGGTCAGTCGTAGCGATACACCGAGCGAAAGAAAAAGAAGGAAGGAAGGAAGGAAGGAAGGAATGAAATGAAGCAACGACGCAGTTGTGCAATAAAAAAAAAAAAATCCAATGTTGGAATTCTCAGTAGGAGCAGCGGAGCTTATATACTTATTGTAATTCTATATTTAGTTAAAGCAGCAATTATCGGGGTTGCGCAATACTACTACTACCACCACTACCACCACTACTACTACACTACTACTACTACTAATACTACTACTAATACAGCTACTGCTACAACGCACGGCATATGCGCCGTAATTTTCATTTCTCGGCTTTATTTTTTTTTTCTTTTCCTTTTTTTCTTTTTTCTCTCTTTGCCGGGAAGGTCGTTGACTATAGGTCGAAGTGGCCCGTCCTCGCCTATATGCGCACAGCATAGGAGGACATCGATATTACGGAGACATTGGTATTAATGGAGGCGCAGCGGCGTAGGCAGGCGCGGCGGTGGTCATCAGTTAGTTATTCGGGGGCAGCACTCGCGGGACTATCGGTTCAGGTCGAGGGTATATTTACCTCCTTACCCGCCGCGGTCCCGTCGAGTCCGTCGAGCCGTCGTCGGCGTTCACGGGAGGGTGCGGTAGGAGGGTGCGGGAGGATGGTGCGGGAGGTAGGGCGGTTTATTGCGGGGGGGTGGTGGGGAGGCGTAAAAGGCTTTCTCGGAAATTTTCGAGGCGCGAGGAGAGTAATTGAGTCTTGGCCGCAACGTCGTTGCTTGTTAAATGGAACTTTGACGTGCGTGCCATGCGGCATGGCGAGCGATGGGCTGGAGGGTGGTGGGGGGTTGGGGGAGGCACCGCAATAAGAGCGAGTGCGGTAAGGATGGATGGCCGAATGACCAAAATAGGAGAAAAGTCGCGAGCGAGCGAGCGAGCGAGCGAGTAGCAAACGTATCCTATATTTAGATGGAAAATGCAAAAGAAGAGGAAAAGACATTGGCATGTGAGGGGGAAGAGGAGGAGTACGGGAGCGGGTACGGGAGCGAGTGATGCAAGTCGTAATGGCAAGGAGAGGACATGTGCACCGATGCCATGGAGCTTACCACTCGGAAGTCATTAGGTGCTCGAGTTTCGCTTCCCTCGAGTTCCGGTCACAAGTCCTTTCTTTCTTTTTTTTATTCTTCTTTTTTTTTATTTTTCTTTTTTTTTTTTATCCCCTGCCACGACAGGAAGGACAATAGAGAGGGAAGGAGAAGAGAGCCGAGGAGCTCCGATCGTCGCACGACACGTTCGCTCTTTGAAGTTATTCGAGCGGCCGGGCCGGGTCGGGCCGGGCCGGGCCGTGCATATCCAGTCTTCCCGTGAGTTAAAAATAAGGGTATGGAGGGAGGGCGGGGAGGGAGGGGGGCAGAAAGAGAGAGAGAGAGACGACAATAGCGGAAGGAAGTAACGAGAAAGTGGGACTCGTACGACTTGTTTCCCATCCGAGACTAGTTTAGTAACACTAGCAGTAGCACCAGTAGCAGTAGTAGTACTAGTAGTAGTAATAGTAGCGGTAGTAGTAGTACTACTACTATTACTACGGAGCTGACAATGGCTTCTCCTTATAAATAAAGAGGGGCATATTAGAAAAACGGATCTAAAGAGAGCGAGTGTGTGAGAGGTTAACAACATGCATCCACCGAAAAAGAACGCGTCCTTAGCTTACGTCTCTCTCCCCCCTCTCTCCTCTCTCTCTCTCACTGCGTCTCATTCTCTCTTGTACTCGTATTTTACGAGCTCCGAGTTTATAGTTGATTTGCTATTGGTTGCTCTCACGCTTCCCTCATGGTCGCTCGCTCGCTCGCGCGTTCCCCTTTCCTTTCTTTTTAACCCCGGCCCAGAGCTCACGATCGGCCCGTATGTTCCCTTCTCTCTCTCTCTCTCTCTCTCTCTCTCTCCCCTCTTTCTAGACCGTCTTATGCGGGGCGGTTTAA
The DNA here is from genome assembly GCA_018883505.1 of Ceratosolen fusciceps. Taxonomy (NCBI): domain Eukaryota; kingdom Metazoa; phylum Arthropoda; class Insecta; order Hymenoptera; family Agaonidae; genus Ceratosolen; species Ceratosolen fusciceps. The sequence goes on from RCIC01000016.1 coordinate 2,362,880, forward strand.
AAGTACACGACCAGCGCTGCTCTTACTCTCCGACTACGACGACTACGACTACTACGACTACGACTACGACTACGACTACTATGACGACCACCACGACTACCACTAGGGCTACTCCCCCTTCGATAACGATCGATTGGGCGATCTTGACTGGGGCCTCCTGTCATGCGACTACGCTTATAAATTGGAATAAGCGTAACGAGACATAATTACTGCAGGAGACAGCCAGACGTCGGCCAGGACGTGATCCGACAACTGTTTCTGAAATTACTACGCTTTTCCTCCTTTTCCTCCCTTTTCTTCCTTTTCTTCCTTTTCTTCCTTTTATCAAGCTAGACGATACTTACCACCCCCCCCCACCACCTCCTCCTCCTACTCTCCTCCTCTTACTCCTTCTATTGATTTTATCATTCAAACACGTATTGTCTGTCCCTCGGTATCGTGCATCTCGGCCCTTCCGGCCCTTGCCTCCTCCAACCCCCCAACCCGACCCGTCCCGCCAAACCAAAGCCTGCCCGACGCTCTTCTTCTTCTTCTTCTTCTTCTTCTTCTTCTTCTTCTACTTTATCCACCCACTCCATTTACTTATTTATTTACTTAGCCGCCGCCAAGTAGGATTTGAATATTGATCGTAACCACTCGCCGGCTACCGTTCCCTTCCCTCCGTATGGGAATTTTTCATCTCCCTCTCTCTCTTACCCTTCTTCTTCTGCTACTTCTGCTACTTCTGCTACTTCTACTTCTACTTCTACTGCTTCTACTGCTTCTACTGCTTTCGTATCCTGCTTTAAGCAAACTGAAGCGGAGCGTACAGGCGTCGGCGATGATTTAATTTCAATTAATCGAGGGAACGCATTTCATCAAATTTCCCTCCTCGCGGGTTTTTTTCATTAGCACCCGAACCCTCCGCCCCGCACCCCCACCACCCCGGGGAGCCTTCAATTTGCGCGGCGATCCCCTTTTTCTTTTCACCCGAAACAAAAAGCTCTTTCTTTCTCCTAGTTAATATCGAGCAGCCAGCGACGAGCGAGAACCGCCCATTCAAATCTAAGCGAAAATACTCGCATTTTTCGTATTCCCTTTCAAGTGGTTATTGCTCGCTGGAAATGAAAAAGGTTTTACCTCCCTCCCTCCCTAACTCCCCCTTCCACCCTATATCCTCCTGACCCCGGCAGATTGATTGCGGAGGACGTTCTTCTCTTCTCTCTCTCCCTCTCTCTTCTCTCTCCTCTCTCTCTCATTTTTCTTTTCTTTTTGTAATATTTATTTTTTTCAAGTGGAGCGTTTCGGGACGTGTGTGCGAATAGTCGGGGGGATTCGATCGGCTTTTTGGGAAATTAATAAAATTGATCAAAGCACGTCGTTTGGCGTCGTTGTTATTGATAATCGCGAACATCATCCGTCGTTAAGTTAGTTAAGCCACGGCGACTTGGCTTTCCAATTGGTATTCTTATAATGTCGGAGGACCGGCGAAACGTACGAATTCACTCCACCCCCCCCCTCCTCGGTAATACTCAATCGATGATTCACGTGATCGACGACACGTTTTCGGCATCGAGCGCTCGATCGTCGAAGCCCGCGAGTCCGAGCCGAGAAGCCCTTTATCTTCTCTCTTTCTCTCTTTCTTTCTTTCCTTTCTTTCTTTCGTCGCACGACTCTTCTCCTTCGCTCGACTCTCTTGTCTTCATTATCATTTTTTTTCTCCTCCTCCACCTGCTTCCTTTACTTCTACTTCTACTTCTTCTCCTTCTCCTTCTCCTTCTTCTCGTTCTTGTGGTTATTGCTGAACTTTGCTGGCCAGCAGATGCGCCTGCATCACTCTCACGGCTCGCTAATTGCTGCATTTTCAGGCCACGATTACCCAACTTTATAATTGCCTCGTAACGGCCACTTTCACGTGTTTTCCTAGGCCATTAGCAAAAAATGGACTACTCCCGCGAGCACGAATAACAATATTAGCTCCGAGGCCTGTCCTTCCTTCCTCCCCCTCTCTCCTCACACCCCTCTCCTCACCCCTCACCCCACCTCACCCCTGGCTTCCGAGAATCATTCCATTTTCATCCTATCCAGTCCCGGCGATTCGCAATGTTGTTTGTTGCATTATCCCGGCTATAACGTCACTATTTACGCTTCATTAGCGCTCCGGGTAAGCGGCTCCCGACATCGTATACCAACTCTACCTGGAACTCCAGATATTCTCCCTAGCGCATCTCCATCGACTCGCGAATAAATTTCCGGCTTTTAATGCTTTCCGTCCATTCTCTCTCTCTCTCTCTCTCTCTCTCTGTACCCCCCCCTCTCTATCTTTATTTCTTTACTCGACTTTTTTTTTTCCTCTTTTACTCATTTCGTTGGATAAACAATTGTTGGCGGGGACGGTAAAGTCCCCTTCCCTTCCTTCCCTTCCCTTCCCTCCCATTCCCATCCCGTCCCATCCCATCCCACCAAACGGTGCGTTACCCTCGTTACGCGCCGACGTCTACGTACCTCGGCCCGGCTCCCCTTCCCGCTCCGCGATCGAGACCCCATATCCGTTCACGCTACAAGTCTACGTTACGTAGCTCTCCCACCCTCCACCCAACCCCCCCCCCCCTCAGCGCATAAAATCATAGACCAAGTGCAGACTCCATTGTTTACGCAAGAGGTTATACTTGCTCCCGCGCCGTTCCTCTCCTTCCCGTTCTCGTACCCCGTCGTCACCCTCTCTCTCGCTCCCCCCTCTCTCGCTCCCCTCTCCCTCTCTTTCTCGCTCCCCCTCCCCCCTCTCTCTCTCACGCTCCTTGATCAGATGCCGCCTTCTTTCGCTTCGAGCGTTTCGCGTCTACATGTCACGTAGCCCCCCCGCCCCCTCCCCGCCCCGAGCGAAACATTACTCTCCTCCCCCGCAACGCTCAATTCAACGCGATGAAATTCGACTTTGGTACCATAGAAACGACGCGTAACCTCGGCTCGGGCAACGTTGGTCAGGGCTCGTGTAAGGAAGGACGACGATAATAAAACTCCTCTATTATTCAGAGCTCCGAGTCTCCGTGCGTACATGTGTTGCGTCCCAAGGAAACGGGCAGAGGGGTGTTTAGGGGGGCAAAGTCCCTTCGCCTAGCGAGAGGAAACGGCCTTGCGACGCGAGGTGCCGTGCCGCCGGTCACTCCTCGGTCCTGCTCTGGCCATTAATTGTCATCTTTACGAGGCTCGAGCGAAATAATGGGGGGGGGGGGAAGAAAAGAAAAAAAAAAGAAAAAAGAAGAAAAAAAGACGAACGATGGTGGCGGGTGACGGGGCGGAGGGGTTGGGATAAGGCGGAAGGGTGGGTGTCGTAGTCGTTAGAAGGAGAGCAGCCGGGTATAGATCACGGCAATTATTTAACCCCAAGTACATATTTGACCGCCCTCCCCCATCCCTCCATCCATCCATCCATCCATCCATCCATGCACCCATTCATCCATTTATCCACCCATCCACCCACCCACCAATCCACCCACCAATCCACCCACCTAGCCAGTCGGTCACGTGCATGTGTGACTTGGCTTCGTCTCTCGTCGATAGGGACGTCCTGACCTTTCGCCCCGAGCCTCCGTGTCGTGTAACTGGGCTTCTTCGTCTAGGGGCGATCACGGTGCTGGAAAGAAAAAAAAAAAAAAAAAAAACCAAGCCGCTCGTGCCCGAACTTGCTTGCCCGGGCCAATCGAATCTATCGAGGAATGAGGGAAGGCGACGGCATGGTTGTTAATACGGAGCTGGGACGAGGGAGAGAGAGGGGGGTGAGAGAGAGAGCGGATCTCAGTCCTGTGTAGCAGTAGCCGAACAAAGGGGAATTCGCTGCATCATGACTGCTTACCCGATGATGACTATCCGTCCCTTCGCTCCTTTACGCGATTATTACGACGCGTTCTCGGTAGCGCGGACTTTGAGCTCGTTGATTCATTGTAAGCGGGGAACCTCCCTCCTCCTCCTCCTCCTCCTGCTCCTGCCTCCGAGGACGAGAGTCACATCGTACTCCTTATCAATATCGAGACAAGGAGCTGCGAAGCTTGTTGTCGTTGTCGTTGTCGTTGTCGTTGTCGTTGTCGTGTCGTTGTTATTTATGCCCGACGATGTACACGGGGTGGTGGGGGTGGGGGGGGATACAATGTTATTTTCAATATTCGTGGCTCGTTTAGCTGCGCTCGCACTCGTCTCTCGGCACGTATACCTGCCGGTCATGCAGAAACGTTATTACCCGATAACGGCCGATGGAGTCGCGTAGGTACGTACGTAAGTAAACGTAACGTAACGTAACGTGGCCTTGCTTCATTGACGCGTGTCCGTCGTAATCGGCGGAATCGATCGATCGGCGGTCGTCGCTTACTCGCGATTCCCAACGCAGTCCGCGGGCGAAATAATATCCGTCGCAATTGGCTAACCGGGGCAATGGCGGCGGACGTGGTGGCGGCAGCCGTAGCCTGGGGTGTGCGGGGGTGGTGGTGGGGGGCGTGGTGAGAAGGTCGACCGATTCGTACGTATAGAGCGCGCGTTCGCGTGCGTCTTAAGCGCGACCGCAGTCCTTGGATCATCGCGCACCGGCTCCGTGTAGTTTGCGTCTCTCGGCTCTGTCCAGTGCCCGCGAAAGAAAGTTATCGATTCCACGCTCGTACGCGCCTCCCTCCTCATTTAACCAGCCGGTGTAAAAAATTGTCAGCGCCCCCTCCCCCGCCCCTCAGCCCTTAATCCCCGTGATCCCCGTGATCCCCGTTATGACCGTTATGCCCGTTATGACCGTTATCCACCTACGGGCAATTACGATTCGTTAATTGTCTTAATCTCGCGCGGCTTACGTAACGACGGCTCGCTAACGATTCGCCCCCCCCCCGCTTTCTTCTTCGTTATACGTGCGTAACGATGATGGGTATAACGATACCGAGGACGATAGCGGGAGCGGGAGCGGGAGCGATGGCGATGGCGATAACGATAACGGTAACGATAACGACAGCTATTGACGATAATAAATAACGAACGGCCCCGTGAATCGATAGCGCTGCTTAAGGGACGGGGGAGGGGCGGGGGGGGGACTACGTAGAGATGCGAGCTAGCAAGTGAATTACGTAAGACCCCGTGCTCTCAAAACTACTAGCCGTTGCGATGCGCGCGATCTACGCGAGAATGAGCCAGGACCCGTGGGAGAGGGGCGGGCGGGGGGGCGGTCGGTCTGCGGGTACACCGAACGGCTCTTGACTAGGACGGGGACGAAAGGAGGATAGAACGGAGGATGGAACGGGGCTCGGGTGGGTCCGTTTACCCTAACGATGCGATACTAAGCCCCGAGTCCATTGTAGGCCACGTGACCCGACCTCTCATCTCCTCGGCGTACGCTGCTCCCGCGTCTAAGCCCCTGCGGTAAGGAACGAGCTCTCTCTCTCTCTCTCTCTCTCTCTCTCTCACCCCGTCGATCCCGCACTGCCCAGCAAGCAGCTGACGATTATTGACGCGAGTCGATAGATAGGGGCTGCCGGCCATCCTCGACTAATAATAACAATGATAAGAGCGCCAGGCCTAGATAACGAATGGGTGGCCCGCGTCCCCCGCACTTGGTCCCCGCACGGCGCCCGAGTTCAATTAGACGGGTTCCATCAATTAGGGCTCGCGGTACGTGGAGGAGGCAGGGCTTTAATTACGTATGGCTCCGGGGGGTGGCCAGGGTCCTCCTAGACGAGCGCCAGGTACGGTACGGTGGCGTAAGTGCGCTCCACGACCACGCACCCACGACCACCCTCTCACCGAGAGGGCGGTCGCTGATTGCGATTCTCTCCCTCGGCCCCGCCGATCGCACGGACGGACGGACGGTACTTTATTCGAGGGAATATTTGAGTCGGGCGCCGCTCGCGAGCCTTGATTACCACGACCTCCCCCTCCACGGCCACCACTACCCCCCCTCCGCGCAACTCCCTTAAGAGGAGCGCAACTCAGAGTCGGAGGCCAGCCGACGAATATTAACTGCGCTCACGTTTACGTGCGTTTATGTCACTCGACAATACGCTGGCAATACGTCGTTAACAAGCAGCCCGTTTATCTCTACAATATCTTTCGTTATACATTGCAATAATAAATAGTAAACGTCGAGTACTCGCCACGAGCATATTGAGTATTATTAACAAATACCTATTGTTTGTTTCAGAACGTGAAAGGCACACGACCCACAGGCTGTCTGCGTAAGTATCCTCGCTACTTTATTTCCCCAATAACCCCAATAACCCCAATAACCCCAATAACCCCAATAACCTCTCTGTACCATTATCAATTATTTATTAATTGTCATCGTGACGTCTCGTGTCGCTGTTGTGACACGGAGCATGGCGATCGGCGAGTGGTCGCCTTAACGATCCAGCGAATTTACCGATCGCTAAAGCCCGTCGTCGGTGATTATGAAAACGGCGATTGTGTCCCCCGGCCCCGGCCCAATAACCCCAATAACCCCAATAACCACCCCTTAACTCGACCGACTCCCGGCCCGCCTTGCGTAAGCTTCGGCCAATAACGATAAAGCGAGCGAGCCGAGTCAACCTTCCGCCCTTCCGTCATCGCCCCGAGATTTCCAATGGCAATGATACCGCAAGGGAGTTACCGCTAGGGGGTCAGGGGGAGGTAGGCGCGCGCGCGCGCGCATCGTATCCAGCCAAGCTCTCGCGCTTGATTAAATTTACTTAACGGCCCAACTCGCCTGCCAACCCTTTTTTTTTTGCAAAACGACGCGTCCTCAAGTACTCGGCGCGCTCTCGCGGGCCAATGGTAGAGGGACGGGGTGTGGCGGGTGGAGGGACGGCTTAACTTTTTTTAAAGTCTCGGTCGGAGGGCCGACAAACGGGGCCGAGAGAATATTTCATTGGCAGGCCGCGGTGAGCGGCACCTCCGTCCCGTCGATTCGACGACGCGATACCGAACCCGAAACCGTTTTTACCCCAATAACGTAGAAGCTGGAGCCGGAGGGGGATCGGGGGGGGGGGTACCGGCTGAAATACAACTGCCGGCTCTTTGCCTCTTAATTTCATTTGGGAGCGGCGCGCGAGCCGAAGATAAATGAAAACGGTACGACGTACGAAATCAAAGAGCCACCGGGTAAGCTCCCTAATGATCATTGATCGGCCGAATGCGGGGGGGGGGGAGGGAGGGAGCGAGGATGGGGAAGAAGGTCGTGAGCCGTCCGGAGACAATATTTTTATTCGGCGGCGCCTGGGCTCCGCCTCCGGCTGAATTATTCCCAAAGACTCGCTATCCCTTGCACTCGGGGATCGATTGCTCGGCTCCGTCGTCGCTCAGACGCTTTTCGATAACGCCCCGATCCTTGTACGATTTCTTCCCCCTCCCTTACCTCCCGCCCTCTTACGCTAATTAAGAGCGACGTTGATGGGAAATCGATAGCCGTCTTTGAATGCAGGACCCGCGAGAAGCCAAAGTTTTTCACGGGCCGAGGAGCGACCGAGCGCCCCCTCCCTCCCCCCGCCACCCAAGGACGAATTCGCGCTCTTCTAGTACTTGGCTTCGTTATCTTGGTCGAGCGTGACCGGGCGGGCAGGCGGGCGGCCGGGCAATCGCCTCCTCTCCTAACTTTGACAAAGAAAACGAGAAATTAATAATAATAACTGCTCGCAGCAAAGTCAGTGAATAATGGACGGGGTTGGGAATGGTGGGTGGGCGGGCAGGCGGGCGGGCAGGGGAGCCGTGTAAATAATTTGCCTGCGGTGGGCTTTTAAAAGAAAATCAGCTGGTCTCGCGGGTAACGACAGCTTGCGCCACGTGCAGTCCTCGTTCTCGTCCTCGTCCTCGTCCTCCACGATCCCTCCCTCGATCCCTCCCTCGACCCACCCTACGGCCTCGTCTCATGTCCTCGTGAATAATGACTCGTTGCTCGTAAAGCCTCCTCGAGGCTTTAAAGCGAAGGAAGGGCGGGAGGGAGGAAGGAAGGAAGGAAGGAAGGAGTCGTGAGTCCCAGGGGAGCGGGGAAAAAGGGCAAAAGCAAGACACAAAATCAAGAAATATGGCGGTGGAGAAGGAGGAGGGGTAGGAGAAGCAGGAGGCATGTCTCGCGTATGAATGTACGTTGCAGGTAATACGTAATGGAAACGCGTTAGTTCGAGCACCATTTTCATTGGGCTCGGAGGGTCGTTCGAGAGCCCGAGGAAAGCCGACGCCTCGAGGACTTTTCAATTATCCCCGAGTGTTGTAGCGGCTAAGCGAACACTCTCCCCCGAGAAATCAAATTGGCCGCAACAGAGGGTGGATCCCGATGGTGGGCTGGGGCGGGGGAGGGGGTGAAGGCGGAAGGCGGGAAGGATCGATGTCTCGGTCGTTAGTCGGATTCGTCTTCGTCCGGTCGGTCGCCCAAAGCTCGCATGATAGCCAAACCGAGAACACGTTCTAGCCCAGCCAAGCCCAGCCCAGCCCAGCCCAGCTCCTCCATCTCCCCTCCCGCCCGGCTACGCCGCGCAACGCCAACCCATAAGTTGGGTCCTCTGCGAGGATAACCCGGAGCGTCCCAGTAGTCGTCGGATCGAGCCTCGAGTTAATATAAATCACGAGGACTACTGCTAGTCCAGTCCAGTCCAGTCCAGTCCAGTCCAGTCCAGTCCCGCCAGGCCACCCCCATCCGACCCCGTCGACCAAACGAGATAAGGAATAGAGGGGGAGGGGGGGGAGTGGAACAAACATTCGCCATCCGTCCGCCGGCCAGAGGCGTCCCCTGCACCGTCCCCCGCACCGTCCTCCTCCACCTCGCAACGGCCGATGTCACCCACGCGATAGAAACGGGACGTTGGTCGGGATTTTTTTTTTTTTTTTGCCGTGCTTTGTTTGCCAAGCTCGTAATTATTACCGCGCGGGCGGGCGGGTGGGAGGTCCGAGTACCGCGGAGAACTCGGGCGGACTATGCCGGACGAGGGATCGCGTGGCAAGGACACGCGGACGGACGGAGGTGGTGCGCGCGCGCGCGCGGCCTCCAGCCGTACCTAAGCAGCTTTCCAGCAGGTTCGCCTGTACTCTTCGAGCCTCACCTGCTTCTTCTACCTCTTCTTGAAAGGGCCAAGTCTAAAAAAAAAGAGGAGGAGAAGGGGGGAGGGGGGAGAAGCGTGCGCGGACTGCGCCAGAGGCATAGCTTTTTAAGGAGAATTTGGGAAAGTGGCCGGGGACGCGCAGATGCTCGCTCTCTCTATCCAGCCGGACGGACGGACGGACGGCCATTAGCCATCAGCCATCAGCCATCAGCCGCCACGACCTCGTTACGTCGCCGTTTAACCAAAGTCTCCGGGAGTCGCGCTTAACGAACGATAGAAGGAACGGTACGGCACGGCTTGTACGGGATCGGGGCGGGTTAGAGTCGAGCGCCACCTAGCGGCCGCGGCCACCATTACCGTGATAAGGAGCGATAAAAGGTGGTAGGATGGGCGGGGGGAGGGGGTCGTCACCGGGTGTAAGTAGCCAGTAGCACCTGCTGGGAGGATTTTCCCGACCTGCCCCTCCGTCACCCCGCCGCGCGGCCTTTGCCGCATGCTCACGGGACAACGGGACGACGGGACGTCTCATTCTCTTGTATGGCGCGAGGATAATGGCGCCGCGCCTCGAGATCGTCGTCACGTTTTAGCGGCGAGACAATTTTTCGATGGCCTCGGACGAGCCCGTTCCTATTGTGCGTAACGGTTGGGCGACGCGGCCTTGACGGGACGAGGGTCATCGGGGACGAGGACGTAACGAGCCATTTGCACTTTGGAAAATTACTTGCTAATAACTCCGAGCACCCCAAATGGGAGTAGTCTACATTGACACACAATCCTCCCGTTTAACCCCTTCGTTTATTTCATTCCTTTCGCCACCTCCACCTCCACCTCCACCTCCACCTCCACCCCAAGGCCTGCATCTCTCTCACTCGATCTGTTTTTTTTATTTTCGTTTTCTTCCTACTTCGGAACGCAGCCTCCGCCCCCGCCCCCGCCACCGCCACTCGCTGGCTCGCCGAATACTTAAAATGATTGCACTGCATTAGACTCGCCGACTCGATCTCTAATCTCTGAAGCTAATGCTCAGGGCGGCGACGACGACGACGACGACGACCAGACGTTGGATTCGATTCGTCATCCGGTATATCTGGCCAGATACCAGTCGAGCCCAATAAACTCCCACGAGAACAGATCTTGTTTAATTTTCTCTATCCGGCCGGTCCAAATGAGAATTGCATCTGCGGTCTACGTCGTCGTCTACGTCGTCGTCTACGTCGTCGTCTACGTCGTCATCATCATCTTCTTCCTCACCTTCTTCTTCTTCGATTTAATATCGATCGACCGCAGAACGCGCGTGCGTGGCAAGCCTCCGTGAATTTAATTAGGCTAGACGTGTACGGGTCGAGCCGATCGGACCTGCCGGATACCCACTCCAAATAAATACTCTCACCGAGGATGGAGGAAGCGCACGCGAAACCATAGCCGAAAGTAAAACGTGCTCGACGTAAGGAGGATAGTCGCCGAGGACCCGTCGCCCTCTCCTGGCCATTATACGCCCCCACCCCCGCCCCGGCCTTATTATCCTTATAAAATCATTATCTCGTACATCGGTCGGCTAATGCGGTATTCCCACCTGGCAACCAACCTCCCTGCCTGACCTCCACCAACACCACCACCGCCACCACCACCACCGCCCACGTATGCACAAAGACAGAGAAAAACCAAGGAGTCTCGGCTTTAATTAAGGAAAAACGATTGCGTTTGGCCGAGGCTCGGCCAATTAATGATTTTCAGCCTCCTCTCCTGCGCTTATTATTATTATTATTAGCATCGGGCTCAGCTGTCCATGTGGTTGTAGTAGTAAGTGGCAGTAATAGTGTTCAGTAGTGGCAGTTTGAGGAGGCCTAGTCCTCTCGGCTTGGCGAAACGTTATAAAACTTTATAGAGCTGCGGTGCGGGGGAACGGCTCTCTTGCGTCCGTAGAACGGGATAGAGGGGGATAGAGAGGGGGATAGAACGGCTACGGAGCTTCTGAAACGAGAAGCAAACGAGACCCGATTTCAATCTCGTTACCCGCTGCACGTCCGATTAATCATGCGAGATCATTCTCGAAGAAAATGAAAAGCACAAGCAGAAAACCGAACGAGCCGACGTTTACCTGACTACCCCCCACCCTCCCCTCCGCCCAAACTATCCTCTAACGGGGGACACGGAGTGTCGGCATCCCCGCCCCTCCCTCTCTCTCCCGTCGTCTCCTCCTCGTCGTCGATACCCCACCCATCCCCTCGCGTCTACGAGAGCCAGAGAGCCAACAACGGCCAACAAAGGCAGAAAAAACGAGGAGGCACAAAAATCTCACGTAGAAAGAGAGAAACGGACGAGCGCAACATGATAAAGCATTTAAGTAAGCGATGCAGAAAAGGGAGTGCGAGCGCGCGCGCGCGCGCGCTCGCCTTCACACAATAAAACATGCGGTCCGCGAGCCTGTTAGCCGGGGAAGCGAAGGGGGGGGGCAGTCGAGAAAAACTGGGGAATAGAACGAGAATCGAGAGAGAGAGAGAGAGAGAGAGAGAGAGTCGAGCGAGGGGGGCGATGGGGGCGGTGGGGAGTACGGCGGGTGGGCCGGGGGGAGAGAGGTAGGTACCGTGGATCGCACGAGATAAAGGAGGCGCGTTAAAAAGGCCGGTTGACGAAGAAAAAAAAAAGAAAGAAAGAAAAGCAAAGAAAATAAAATAAAGAGAAGGTAGAGAGAGAGAGAAAGAGAGAGAGAGAGAGAGAGAGAGAGAGTGAGTGAGTGAGTGAGTGAGTGAGGGAGAGACTGGGAGGGTGGGAGAGCGGAGAAGTTGTCGAGAGAAAAATACGGGACGGCGCGAGCGGCGGGGGAGGAACGGGATACGAGTGCACAGCCTCATATATATATGTATATGTATATATATATATATAGTCGTTCTCTTCGAGTCCGCTTCTTCCGCAGTTCGCCCGAAGCTGGAAGCTTTCCGCACGGAAAAGCTCGAGTCGCTCTTATCGATTGCCGGTTTTAGATTTCTCTAACCCCCCCCCCCCCCCTCCTACCTGTCTCATTCCTCCCTCGCCATCATGATTTACTTACTTTTCTCGTTCGTTCGTTCGTTCGTTCGTTCGTTCGTTCGTTTGGCCCTTTTAAGACTTTTTAACGGTTCAAATGCGCTTCCCCTCTCCCGTCCCGCCACTCTCAGCCGCTTACCTCTGGAATTCTCGATACCTGTCGATTATTATTTCCGTCGGTATTATTATTATATCGACTCGGCGGCGGCACCCTTTCGTTTCCTCGGCCCCTCGTATCCGTCGCTCGAATCCGTCCACGATACCGAGACTCTAGTAATCAGGACTCGGAGACGACGTTTTCCTGGGCACGGCTCAAGGTCATGACATCGGCACGGACGAATCGGCTGCCGACCTCTTACGGCTAACCGAGGCACTGAAGTGCTACGATACGACGACGCTACGAAAAAGTTTTAAAAGGTGGATGGATAGGCGCCCGATGGAGATAGAGAGAGGGAGGGAGAGAATCTTCCCTTTTTTTTTCTCACCGAGGATTGAGCGCTTTTCCATGCAACCGCGTTCCGCTCGATCGGCTACGTCGCACCCTCGACCATCGATGGAGGGGTTCGTCGACCCATCCAGCCGACTCTCGTCGCTCCGTCGCAATCCCCTGCTGCTTCTCGGCCACGAGGCAAAGATACGCCGCTTCTCTCTCTCTCTCCCCACGAGGCAAAGATACGCCCCCTCTCTCTCTCTCTCTCCCCCGTCCAGAAGAACCAGGGTGCCGGGTACGGAGGTACGCCACCCTGAGCTCCAGAGCTCCAGCCAACGAAATCTCAATGTCAAATAATGGCCATTGGTCATCGATTCCCGTCCCGCAGACTCGTTGTCTACTTCTGTCCTCTCAGCCCTCCGGTTATATCTACTCCACCCCCCCCCCCCGCTCCCGCTCCCGCCTACTCAGCTCGTGAAACTTAACTCCTAATGACTTTGGCCATTGCTACTATTTAGCCTGAAATTTTACACCCTGGAATTCAAAGTAATTTCTCGCTCATTAACGAGTGGAGAACGAGTGCTCCCCCCCCCCCCCCCGTCCCTTAACACTTCCCTCTCGCCCCCTTGCCGCGCCCGCCTTGCACAACGCCAGCCCTCTTATATTTGCCGTAATTATATTTGAAATTGCAATCTCGCGGCCGGCTCGCCTAGAAAAGCCCGGTCCTACCCCTCCTCCAGCCAGCCCTCCTCCAGCCAGCCCTCCGCCAGCGTTTATCGAATAAATAAATATTATTGGCTTGTATCGGCGTGTCCGCAGGCGCGCCTTTCATTCCGTTCTATTCCGTTCTATTCCGTTTCGTTCCGTTTCCTACGTACGGTTTTACTCGCCTCGCCGGCAGGGGTTACGTAAAGGCCCGAGTTACGGGGCTGAAATAAAATAAAATGAAAGAAAAAAAAAATAAATCCTCGTCCGCTGTTATTATTGTCGTTGTTGTTCTTGTTGTTCTTGTTGTCGTTGTCGTCGTCGTCGTTGTCGTTGTTATAATTATTATAGCGCCGGTTATCGGCGCTCGCCAATCCAATGGAAGGGAGGGGGGCGCTCGAGCTCCCCAATAACCTCCCCAATACGACCTCACTTTTTTTTTGTTTTTGTTTTTGTTTTTGTTTTTGTTAGTTATTGGATAATCCGGAAGCGTCGTTAAATAAAAAAATCGATCATAAAGTCACAGCCTCGCGGCGACAATGAGCGAGTGAAAGATAGTGAGAGAGAGAGAGAGAGGAAGGGAGGGGGGTCGGGAGGTGGAGGGCGGTTGCGACGGCGGCGGAGGTATTTTAGTTCGCGGATGACCGAGCCTTGACAATTGATCTCCACGTCCTCTTCCCGTTAGCGTCTGTCCTCCTCGTAGGGACGCGTGCACCCGGAATCGCTCGCTCGCGAGTCGAAAATATAGGATACGTAAGCGACGGCTCCGCTATTATTACGAGCGGCGGCCCTCCTCCTCGCCTCCGTACCCCCCCCTCGCCGATCCACTCTCATCCTCTTGGCGAGAATAAACGTGGTCGACGACGACGACGACGACGACGACGACGACGGGCGCTCAGCCGATGTCTATTATAATTCCTCGTGCGCCGGTGCGTGGCCGCGGGCGGTGAACTGGTGTGGGGTGGAGGGAGGGGGAGGGGAGGGGGGGGGTCCACATACGTGTACGATACGGATAAATAAAGCAAATAAATAAAGCTTTATCGTGCGAACGATGGGAAGGAGATAGGCGATAACGAGTACGTGCGTTTCGGCAGCGGCTTACGCCCCGGCGACGATGATCCATCCTCCCCCTTTTTTCCGACGACTCGCCCCTCAGCAGGCGGCGGTGCGGGCAGGACGGCGCGGCCGCCTAATAACACCGAAAGACAGCTTCCGTGAGAAAAAGCCCGTCGTTTTTCACGTCTTCGTGCCCCGAGGAGTCGAGTCCATTACCCCAATAACCCCTCCGCCGCGACAATCCGACAGTTATCTGCGAATGACGGGCGTAAGGCGGTTGAGGGGGGGGGAGCTGGGTCATACCCGGATCAGATGTACGGACGACGACTAAGACGACGACGACGACGACGGTTGGTGGGTAGGGAGGGTTGGGGGTAGGGGCGAGGGCGAGGGTCGATAACGGATGAAAAATAAACGAAAGAACGACCTTGGGAGGTCAAGATCGCGTTATCGGTACGAGAGCGTTGCTCGAAATTCTAACCACTGCCGACTCCCCCTACCTTGACGAATTAATGCCTTGGCGACGAGTACGCGTACGTACGCGGGAGCTTGGTTAAGAGTCCGGCGAATCGTCGTACGTACGCGCACTCGTCGGTCGCACGAGAGATTCAACGCTCCTGCCACGGTATATATAAATAACCGGGGGTCGGCGAGGGGCGAGGGAGGGAGGGAGGGAGGAAGGGAGGGGTGAGGTTTGATTCGTCGTCGCAGTAGTCCGGGTACGTGCGTGCGTGCGTCCGTAGGTACGTGCGGTATGCGCGCTTGGAGGGGGGATGGTAGGGGCGTCCTGGCGTCATTGTCTTCGAGGGCCTCGTCGCCGAGAGGAGCACGAGGAGGCAAAAAAACGTTTTGTCCCTTCGGCGGGGATGTCGGGAATAAAAGTGAAAACTATCTTTTGACCGACCGGCGAGAGACGCCGCGAATCCCCATAGAGAAACGCAGATTGTACGTTGAAGGATTGCCGGGCGAAGGGCGGTTGGACTGGGTGGGGGGGGGGAGAGGGGGTCGAGGACACGGCAACGGGCACGGAAATTCGAAACTCGTGAAAACCATGCGTTCCATGGGCCAAACCATTAAGAAAATGAAGGAGCCTTTCGTACGTCCAAAGGCCGGCGTATCCATCCGAGTTATCTCCCCCTCCCTTTCCTCGATACAACCCTCTCTTTGGATTTTTAACGGCAAGGGAGGGTAGGGAAGAGTAGCTACTACTGCTGCTGCTGCCGGTGCTGCTGCTTCTGTAGATGCGGATGCTGCCGAACGTGTCCGGGTCGTCGTTTTATCAGCTGCCGAAGAACGATATTACCGTAAATTACCCATGGACTCGTCGTTGACGCGAATAAAAAAAAATAATCTACGTTCCTCCTTCGTTAGATCAGCGGGACGTGTCGAGCCCCTTTTCCATCATCTCCGGGCATTTACCAATAACCCCGGGTCGTCTCACTCACTCTATCTCGACAACATATTAAGGTCCGCCACGAGTCTCTTACTATTGTCTGCCGAGTGTTACTTACGCCCGCTCGCGCGCTCTCACAGTGACTGACTGACTGACTGACTGACTGAGTGAGTGACTGAGTGTGAGAGAGAGAGAGAGAGACTGACAAACACACCGAGATCCATAGAATTTACTCACTTCCTGGAAAAGCCTCCACCCAGGCGGCCCAGCACCGACACTGACCACTCGACGAGATTACTCTCGCTCACCCCCCCCACCCCCCACGGCCTCTTTGTTCGCCCAAGTCTAATCGTAGCCGCATTGCGGGGAGCGGGATGGATTCGGGCGGTAAGATGGTGGGGGGCGGGGAAGGCGGCAATCGTATCGCCGAATCGCGAGCCCTTGTTCTCCGGACGTGTGTGTAACATCATCGCCGTCAGGCACGAATCAGGAAGGGCGGAAGGATGTTAGAGGGGGGCGGTGGAGGCGGGAGGGAGAGGGACACTCGCACGGGGCGAATTGCCGGCTAAATCAAGTCGGGCTCGATCTTCCTCGAGAAGAAGCTAATCGTATTCGTCGTCCGTCCGTGGGTAAATCCCACAAGCGCTTCTCTCTCCCTCCCCTCCCCCACCTCTTTCCCCACCCTTGACCGACCAACAGACGTAATGCATTAAAACAATTTATTTTGCCGAGCATAATGAAGCGGCGGATCTAAACCTCTTATTATATATTGCGCGGGGAGACATAATTCACGCGGTTGTTTGTAAGCCAAGCCTGTTACTACTACTACTACTACTACTACTACTACTACACGAGGTGGTCGCCTCGAATTTCTAGCGAGCAGCAGTAGCAGCCAGCCCACCCCCAATAACCAGCAGTGGCACGCTTCCGTTGTAAACGAGGTGCGAGCCGACGTAGAAAAATGGCTTCCCGTGACCCTTTTCAATTAAAATTCCGCTGCCGCGCTTCTACTTTCGAACGAATGGATAAATAAACAAATAAGCAAATAAATAAGCAAATAAATAAGCAAACGAATAAATAAACAAATGGCCCCGCTGTATGTACGTACACGTGAAGCTGAAAGCTCGGGCTTTCAATAAAGCATCCCTTTGACACGAAACGCGCCGGTAAACCGATTCGATTTGCTCACGTCCCCGCAACCCCTTCATCCTGCATCCCCCTCCGCCTGCGCCACGTACGGAGCCGCGTCCCTTAACGCTGCCGCCGCACTAGCCGGCGAGCTTTCTTAACCTCGCGGAGCTTCTTAACCGCTCGTTGTCGGCCGATGCCGAATCGATCGGGTTGGCCACCGATCCACCACCCCCCATCCCACCCCCTACCCATACCCAATCTCCTCGAGCCTCCGGCCATTGTCTTTTTTAGATGCCGGAGACAAAAGGGAAGAGGGACGGCAGCGCCTTCGTCTTCCCATTCCCCTTCACCCCTTCCCCCTTCCCCCTTCGCCTTCGCCATCGCCGCCGCCGCGATTAGCCGCGATTTCTTCTCGACATTCTGCCCCCGACTCGACTATCGGGGCTTTATCGGGGGAGGGGAGGGGGGGACCCTTTGTTTCGCCCGACCTCGGCTCAGCTCCTTGTGTCCCAGCTATATCGGGGCTGTATCGGGGGCAACGAGTGGAGCGGGCCGGCTGCGGTCCTCCGGGCGCCGCGGTCTCGCGCTTCCGAGCCGTACTTCGCTCGCTCGCTCGCTCGCTGCTATGTTGTGCCGATCACACCGATAAGGCCCAACAATGATAGCGCGCGCGCGCCCTTTCGCTTTGTCTCCTCGCCTGCGGGGCCATGGATGCATTTCGCCGTCTAAATTCTTCTTCCTTCGCTACACCCCCTCCCCCCTGCCCATTTACCACCGCTCTTGCCTCCTCCTCCTCCTCCTCCTCCTCCTCCTCCCTCCTTTTTATCCGAGATGCCGACCACCACGGCAATAACCCCAATAACCAACCTGGTGAAACGCAAGCTCTCGCGCCTAACCGGTAATTGTTTAATAATAATATATATATATATATATATATGTATACGCGGCCGCTCGACGTTGTACGATACGACTCGGTGACTCGGTAACTCGGACGTTTTTTTTTTTTTTTTACATTTTCCGCGTCGTTCCCGCACCTCGTAACGTAAGTAACCTACATACATACGTACACGTATATAGACGTGTGAAAACCATCGTAGATACGTCGTAGGTGGACGAGGGACAGTTAAGAAATGTAATGGCCGGCGATGCGACACGGCGCCAAGAGCTTTATTAGCTCTTTCGCCCATCTCGTATCCCATCGAGGGAGCCGTTTCCGTCACCTCGGACCCAAAACTCGAATCGCCTCTCGAATCCAATCGATCTCTATCCTATTTTATTAAGCTCCCTCTCTCCCTCCCTCTCTCTCTCTCTCTCTGACTCTCTCTCCCCCTACCTCAGTCTGCTCGGTCTGCTCCCTCTCCCACCGACGACGCTCTTTCTTTTGTACTCATTTTCTGATTACCGACTTGCCTACCCTACCCTCGCCACCAATTTACCGCTTTCAAATCTCCTCCCCCTCCCCCTCCATCTTCTCCATCGCTGTTCCCGCGGCCTTTTTCTCGCGCCGTTACACGCGTTCGCCGCATTATTATTCAGACGCGCGCGCTCTCCATTCTGCATTCCTCTTTTTTTTTGCTTTCTTTCTTTGTTTTTTTTTTGTTTTTTTCTGTACCTCGGCACGGCTGTACGCTCGTCGACGTTTAATAAACGTAAAATCAATTAAATAGATTGGCAGAGGCTCGGACTCGCCCGTCTCATCCCGGAAAAACGCGACGGCTAAAGCCGTAACCTTGACGGACGCCACCGTCCCTCTACTCGTCCCCCCGTACCGCGAATGACTTTTGACCCCAAAGAGTAGTGATACTATAGGGGCAGGAACACGGGGTGGGGAAGGTAGAGCGGGATGGATGCAATTTCCCTTTTCGTTTCAATTTTATTTAACGAAGTAAATGGGACGCGATCGCAGTAGTACTCTGTGGCTGCCCTAACTCTACTCGGCAGCGATACGTAAGCCGACTCGTTCGAGTGGGATAATTTCAGGGACGCGGGGAGGGGAGGTCGGCTGGGATCATTCAATTCGGATAGCGAGAAGCGAGGGTTTAGTTGCGAGGCTCCCGGGAGGGATACGCGTGTTGTGCCAGGTAAACGACGCGCATTAAAGAACTTCTTACGCAGCTGAAGCCAACGTCTCTCTCTCTCTCTCTCTCTCTCTGTACCGTAGCCGTTCCCTTCTAATTCCTACGAAAATTCGAAGCGACTCGCTGCAAAGAAGGACCGGAATCGATAAAACACAGCGTCGTCGTCGTCGTCGTCGTCGTCGTCGTGGTGCTGCGGGGCTTAATCCCGTTAGGCTCCTCGCCGGGATTACAATGAAACACGTCCCATTGTATACGATAAAGTTGAAAAAGCCATTCCCCGTTCGAGGCGACATCTAGTTCTAATTTGAATTTATTTCACCTGGCGAGCGTCGCGGAGCGCCGGAGGGGGAGGGCTGAGAGGGCCGAGAGGGCCGGAAGAGCCGCGACGACCCCGCGTCGCGTGGCTTTCAAAACTTTCGAGATCGACTCTCTACCCGGCGCAACCTCTCCCTCGCCCCCTCGCCCCTCGACCTCGCTCCCACCCCCGCCCCGCTCCACCGACCGACCGACCGGCACCAATCCCCATCTCCGTACGTGTATTATTCGTGCAGCGTTGCGAGGAAATGTACGCGGGATGCTTATCGACGCGCCCACCCAAAATGGATGGCACTCGAGCGGAAGGATTAAAAGATTGGGCGCCGCAACCACCCGCGAACGAAACTGACGGGGTTGGGGCGGAGGGGGAGAAGGTGGCAGAGGGACGGGGTGAGGAGCACGGGGACGGATACGGGATGAAAAGGGAATGAGAATGACGACAGAGGCCTCTGTTTTCTCTATTCCACCGACCCCCCGACCCCCGACCCACTACCCACGACCCAGAACCGCCCTCGACCGACTGACTCCCCACCTCCATCCTACGGACGGCGGCTTTGTCTTTCGAGCGGTCGATACTGTCGGCGGTCCTTAAGCGAATCATCATCAGCTTTTCCTATTTTTAAACTCGGCACCGGCTTACATGATCGGGCTGACTTTATTGTCGCGGCGCGTTTCCAGTCCCCGGCAATAGACAACTCCGGCACTTGCTCCGGCTGAGCGGCTACTGCGGGTCGTGGGGTGGGGGTGAGGGGGGGCTACTGCTCTTTCCGCCGCCGCCGCTACTGCTTCCGCTGCTTGCTTTATCGATACTATTATTATTTATTATTATTTATTATTATTACGGGGAAAATCATCCCGTCGAGCGATCCGTTCGATTTCCACCCCCCCCTCGAAGCCCCTACAAACAGCAGCATCAACAACAACGACAACGACAACGACAACGGCAATAGTAATAACGATAATAATAGCTGAGGTGTTCGCGCACCTTCGTAATTGATGGGGAAATCGAAAAGGCGACAATGTAGTAAAGTAGGAAAACGTCACGGTTTATCGGCGATTACGTTTGGTTTGTCGTCGCGGAGCTTAATTAATCGCGTTCAAGCATTGGAATGGAAAATAATGCCCCGCCTCCCCTACCCCTCAGCCTCATTTCAACGGGTTACAGGGAGAAACGGAGGAACTCGGTGCCCATTAGTCTTACGTGCTCGTGCAGCTAAAACGCTCCTTCCTCCCTCCCTCCGTATTCCGTTTCCTTAGCTCGGGCTTTTGTGGTTTGTTTGTTTTTTTTTTTCTTTGTTTTGTCTTTGTTTTTGCCAGGTAGAGGGGCGAGGGTGGGCAGGGGGTGGGCAGGGGGACATAATTAAGGTTGACAAATCCGGCGAGATTCCAAAGGAGTTATACTTTCGTTGGGCTAGCCGTGCGAACGCTCTCGCTCGACTTGGCAAATCGTTACGTTCCTCCGGCCGGCCCGCTCTACTCGCCCCCTCTCTGCCCCTCTCCGCCCCCCACCCGAAGCCAATCAAACAAACGGTCGGCAACGGTCGCGTACAACGTTATGCAGCGGCTCGCGCGGTAATTACACGGAAATTAATGGAGCGGAGCCCCCGTTAAATCGCGGAATGGCTTTTTGCGAGTCATCGGTAGGGACGGTCCCGCGATCTCTCCTCGATCATTTTCCACGAGACCGAGCGCCGGTTACGGGGATCGACGTCGGTCGACCGACAGTCGTGTCTTATTCTTTCTATTCTTTCGGAGCTCGAGTCCGCGGACTCGCTTCCGACACTCGCCCCTCGGAAAACTTGTCCTTCACGTTATTCCGCTCTCAAGGCCATTATTATCCTACGGCCGGTCCTCTATTTCCTTTATTTCCTTTATTTCCTTTCTTTCTTTTTTCTTTTTTTTTCTTTTTTCTTTCTTTTTTTGCTTTTATCCCAAATACAGATTACCGGGCGAACCGCTCGTCGACATCCTCCGTCGCCGGGACGTTTTTGCGGGGACCGCGCCGCGGGTGTGTATAAAGCGAAGGAACCGCTCGAGCTGGAGCCGAAGAACGGCTCGGGGGGGGGGGGGGGGGGGCTGTCTGAAAGACAGCCGGTGTCAGCGGGGCCACGCGGCGCCGCTCTCGTGAGAAAGCATAAAGATAACGTTTCTCGCGCCGATCGATTATTTCTCAAGATCGGTGCCATTAAGGGTTATTGGGGCGGGGTGAGGATACCCCCCTCACCCCACCCCTCACCCCTCTCCCATCAAGGAAACTGGCACGTAGAGTTACGGTGACTCGGGGACGGTATTAGCGTGTAGCGCAATCGTAGCGGCAGAATCGGAGGAAATACGGTTGCGCGT
The DNA here is from genome assembly GCA_018883505.1 of Ceratosolen fusciceps. Lineage (NCBI taxonomy): Eukaryota > Metazoa > Arthropoda > Insecta > Hymenoptera > Agaonidae > Ceratosolen > Ceratosolen fusciceps. The sequence continues at coordinate 2,384,369 of RCIC01000016.1, forward strand.
TCGCGATCTCTGTATCCTTTCAGCCCCGGCCCGCGCGACTCCTTGCACCGCGGCGCTAGACTTTGCGACCCTCGAGGCAGGAGGGCTGCGCGGCTGTCGTACTATCCCCCCCGTGCCCTTCCCCAACCCCATCCCCATCCCATTCCAGCCCATCCCGCGTCGGCCCTCCTTTACCTTTGGAAAAATCCCTTGCCCTTGCATACGACTGCGCTGCTCGCTGGGCCGGAAGTCGCTCCGCAACGCTTGCCCCGACTGCCGACCCCTCCCTGCCCCCTGCCCCTGCCCCTACTCGTCCCCTCCGCGTTGCCATTCGCCCCCTGAAACTCCCGACTCTTATTACAACAACAACAACAACAACAACGATAACAATAATAACGATGCGGGCTGATCTGCTGCTACCTGGACTCTCCCCCCTCCCAATCCCCCTCCCTCTCTCTCCCTCTCTGTGACTCTCTCACTCTGGCGTAGAATGTCGGAAGGTAAGCCTGCCGCGAGGGGATCGCTTCTTCGAAGCGAGGGGCGTTTTTATGTCCAGCCGGTGTCCCGGGGATCGAGCGAGCCTCGGCGAAGTAACCCCGACACCTTCCGCTCTCTATTACCTCGTCCTTAACTCGTCCTCCCGGTAGCCGGCTTCGCGATACGCCTGTCACCTTCATTCCGATTTTAAATAACCGCTCGCCTCCCCCCCCTCCTTCCACCTCCTCCTCCCTCCCCGTAAATTATATTAAAGACCCGTCCCGGGGGGACTAATCTCCGGGAGCCGATTGGAAAAGTTCCCGAGAAGGGCAACAAATGTAACCGGAAGTAGGCAGGCGAGGAGTGAGTGAACCTCCCCGACGTGTTCCGCGCTTCGTTATTCCGGAAAGTCAAGAGGCGGCTCCCCGATCCGCATCTGTCCTCCTCTACTTACGTACGCACCCCGTCTCCGTGTATGCAAGAGCAAGAGAGAGAGAGAGAGAGAGAGAGAGAGATACAGCGAGAAATATAGCGGGGGGTAGGGGGGCGGGCGAAACGGACCTTTCGCTGACCGGATATTCCTCCCATGGACTATATATATGTGAAATCTACGAACCAAGGGCCCGTAAATACATGTACAATGTTGTCGCGCGAGCGCGTACAACGTAACGATCCACCGAGACTAATCGTTCAAATCGCTCCTTATGATTATTATTTACATGCTAGGGATTTTGTGAGACGCGCGGTGATCTCTCGATCCTCGAGCTCCCCCTTAGTCCGAATCCTCGTGAGTGTAATCTTGTTTATCGCTGCTGTTGTTGCTGTTGCTGCTGCTGTTGTTGTTGTTGTTGTTGCTTTGTTGTTGTTGTTGTTATTGTTGTTGTCGTTATTCTTTAACGGAACAAAGTCACGGGACGAAGGAAAGCCGCGGCTCTTTCGCATCGCGAAGCTAATTGTGATTCGATGCAGCAACAGCAGCAGCAACAGCAACAGCAACAGCAACAGCAACAACGACAGCAGCAGACTTTACGTGACAAAAGCCCCGGCGATGCGAGTGTCCTTACGTTCTCACGAGACTACGAGAGAAAGAGAGGGGGGAGAGAGAGAGAGAGAGAGAATATTTAAGAAACTCGTGGCCTTCGGACAAGAAATGAGAATAAAAAAAGGGAGGGAACGGGAAAAAGAAGAAGAAGAAGAAGAAGACGGTGGATGGGAGAGAAGAGGATAAGGAGAAGGATAGTGAGTGAGAGAGAGAGAGAGAGAGAGAGAGAGCGAGTGTCCATTAGTCAATTCGAACTCGATAAAAAGTTAAAACAAAGAGGCTACGGAATCGTTTGGCGCACACAAATGTTGTAATTGTAGTTGTAATAACGCCCCTCTCGAGCGCGGACCCTCTGTCAGTCGCTTAGGATTCGCCCGATGCGGCACTCGAGCAGCGATGATAATCGGCGGGACGGCGGAGCTGCCGGCGCCAAAAATTCCCCGCAAATATTAAAGCAGCCGAGAACGAATCTCGGCTCGTGCGCTGACTCGCCTGCATAGAGAGGCAGAGAGGGGGTGAGGGAGAGAGAGAGAGAAGGGACGTAAAAAAAGGCAGAGAACCTTAGTACGTGTGCAGCCGGTTAAGTAGAGGACGTAGAGTAGAGTAGTAGTACCGAGTCGAATAGGAAGGAGGAAGAACGGCCGAGGGGTCCGGGGGTGGGAGAAGACTGAGTCTGGGACTAAGAGAGAGAGAGAGAGAGAGAGCAACGAAGACTACGAGGTCGACGTCCTACGGTGTTCTCTGTGCTTGCACCGCGCTCTCGCATCACGTCTCTACGTAAATGTGGCCCCGCACGCACACGCACGCACACGCACGCGCGCGTTCCAGCGATCCCCGCTCGACTTCGTCTTCCTTTACATCTACGACTATGACTACACCACCGCGACTCGGGACATCGTTTCTTCATCTTCTTCTTCTTCTTCGGCTTCTTCTTCTGCTTCTTCTTCTTCTTCGGCTTCTTCTTCGGCGTCGTCTACCTTCGGCAACTGTCCCATGGCACGAAGAAGCTCCTCGCGATCTCTGCCCACCTGATACCCGTACTCGACCCTCTTTCTCTCCCCTCCCCCCTTTTACTTTATTATCTCTCTTTGTTTTTTCACCGTCAACGTCACCGGCATCGCCGCCCTCCCCTCTTGCGAGCCTGACCTCTCTCGCCCCGCACTCGTGGCACAATTACCATACGCGCACTTACACTGGCCGGGAGGCGAGAGGGGCGAATCTCTCTCTCCCTCTATCTCTCTCCCTCTATCCCCCTATCCCTCTACGCCTCTATCCCTATCTTGCCATCGCGGGAACGTTCTGGGCGTATAGTACGCGGAGGGTTGGAAAACCGGGTCGCTGTCGCGCTCCAAGGCCACTCCTGATTACTTTTCGGGCCCCGTATTCCCAGGCGGAGGGCGGCAGAACGTTCTTTCTTCCGATTCCGATTTTACTGTCCTCTCGACCGGAAAAGTACGACGAGCTGCCGGGATTTTACGGCCCTCTGCACTCGCCCGGATTGCCATCTCATAGCTTTCTCATAGTCAAGAGCCGAGCCGAGCCGAGCCGAGTGGCGCCGCCGCCGCCGCCGCTAAGGGGGACCGAGGGTTATTGGGGGTTTGGAGGGGGGGGGACCACTCGCTCGCTCGCTACAATACCCGAGCGAGTCGATTAATGGCCCGAGCCTCTCGGATCGCCTTCTCCACCGTCTCCATCACCTCCTCCGCAACCTCCACCGCAACCTCCACCTCCTCCGCAACCTCCTCCGCCTCCACCTCCACCGCCTCCACCGCCTCACCGCCACCGCCGCCACCGAGCGAAGGTCAACGTGTAATAGGAGCTCAAAGTCGCCGTGCGTTTACTTGCAAGTGCGAGCACCAGGAGGTTTATATCGAATTTTCGAGGTCCGGCGGAGAAAATCCTCCCTCCCCCTTCGGTACTCCCGGTACCGAGCCGCCTATTCAGTTTACTCGATTACAAAGCGGCCTCGTATCCACCGAGCTCGAGAGCACGAGTACGTCTCTCTCTCTGTCTCTTTCTCTCTGACTGTCCGTCCGTCGTTTGTCCCTGTGCGCGCGTGTAGTATGCGTATTACACATTCCTCGGGGAGGGGGGGCCGCGGCATTCCTCAATGCCAAACACGAATAATGCGATTATAATGGTAATTCCGAGCCGGCGTTACCTCACCGCTTAAAAATAGACACGTCCCACTAACGTCCCTACCTCCTACTCGCGATCCACCACCTCCCGCTCCGAGCGCTCACCCACCTCGCCACAATTAAAATCACCGGACCTCTTGGAATTATTGCCAGAGAGAGAGAGAGAGAGAGAGAGAGAGCAAAAAGAAAAAAAAAGAAAAAAGAAGATAAAAGCCGCTTGTTTATCTTCCGAGGAGGAGCCCGATGACCGACCGCCCGGCCCCCGCTCTCTCTCTCTCTCTCTCTCCTTACTCATGCACGTACGCGCTCCGAGCCCGAGACATCAGTACCTTCTCGTCGTCCCCGCCCCCCCTCTCACTATGTCACCCACAGCACCGACCAAACTAACCGAATATGACGCGTTGTATTTATTATTTCCCTTAAGATTTTCCCAACGAAATTACCATCGCTTGTTAGTCTCCCTGCCAGTGTGTAATGGGTAACGATTACGTAGGCCGAGCGTTACTACCGTCCCCGCCCCACCCCGAGGACAATCGATTTCCGCCAATTGATTGTCCTTGTATCGTGACCTAAGCATTTACCCAAGTCGGTATGCGATGCACGTCCGGCGCCAAGCTAACATAACTGAGCCACCTCTCCTTCTGTTACAGAGACCTGGAGCGAGACTTGAGCCTATCCGAAGACAGCGAGGACGAGGACACCGCCCCCAAGGTATTATCCATTGTTCCAACCCCAATAACCACCCCAACCCCAACCACCACCACCACCAATCCTTCCCCAAAATTTGATTGATTGATACGTATGTTGAGCGACCGCGCTTTGTATTAACCGTAGCCCCTCCTCTCTTGGTCCTCAGGTTGTGCCGCCAAGGCCGATAAGGGATGGAAGGAGCCCAGCAATATCGGTCGAGTAAGTATGCCCACCTTCCGAGCAGCCACCTCGATCGCATCGTCCCCGTCGAGATCATCGCTCGAAACCGAAACGTTTGCCGATCAATGCCACCTGACAACAATTTCCCGATCCCTCGAAGGGGCAAATCGCGGGAAAATAGAAATTTTGTTTTTTTTTTTCTATCCCTTTTACGGCTCGCTATACTATGTAATGGATGGAGGGGCGGGCGGGGGGGTGTGTGAAGTGGAATCAACCCTTCGCGTGACGTCCCACTGTTAGAGATTTCCTATATAGTCCTTGCGATCGACGGGCTGGCTGGGAATGATAAATCCTCGAGCCGCGTATTCGTTGTTAAACAAAGAAGTGCCGGGGCTCGCATCACGTATTGCCAGCCGATGACGATCCCGGCGCGTCCGTTCGCGTCCTCTCGACCTTGGCCCCTTACGGCATGATGATCGATGATTGACGATTGATCGGGACAGGGAATACCACCAAGGCCACAGTGTCTCTAGCGCGATCCTTAACGTGTCAACAGCTTGTCGGCTCCACTGATCCCGGCGATGACGTCGGCCCCACCGCCACTGGCCCCGATGTCGCCCATGGGCATGTCCCCGGTCGGGCCCCTCTCCCCGCCGGTCCAGACGCAGATGCAGACGCAGATGCAGACGCAGATGCAACCGCCGGGGCTGATGCAGCAGCCCCTCATCCAGGCCAAGCCGAGCCCACGGCCCTTGATTCAGGCGCAGACGAGGTGCTCCGCAAGCCCCAAGGACGGTGGGCCTGCCACCGTCAACAACCCCATGCACCAAAGACCGCCGAGTCCGCCTGGTGAGTCTGAGATCCGTGGTCAGAGAGGGTGAGAGAGAGGGAGAGAGAGACCGCGCGGTCCTCCCGAGACTCGACTCTATTATAATAATAATGCGTCGTTGTGCAGGTGAAGCGCCGGCGAGCTCGGGCAGCGCGTCCTCGTCCTCGGACTCGGGCTCTGAGTCCGGCTCGGACAGCAGCGACGACTCCGAGGACTCGCCGAGCACCGGGCACCGACAGGGCTCCAAGGGCCCGACGACCCCGCCCTCCCTGTCGCCGGGTGAGCTCCCGGAGGAGCCGCCGCCCCCGGCCGTCGAGGAGTCGAAGCCCCGCTGGAACCTGAGCTCGTTCTTCAACAAGGCCGAGCAACCCGGTCGTAAGAAGGAGGAGGTGCGCAGCGAGCAGCAGCCCGTCCCGGAACCGGAGCGACGTTCCTCGAGGCACTCCCAGCACCACGACTGGGACCTCGACGACAGCCTCAAGCGTAACAGCAGGTCGTCGAGCCAACTACTCGGCGGCCTGAGCGACAGCGAGCACCAGAGCGACGCCGACAAGGCCCCGGCCAAGGACCAGCTGCCCAGGACTCAGGTCAGCCCCGAAAGCCAACCGCCAGCCTTACTTTGCTTCGTCTCCCCCTTCCTAGGGGGATTCCTTGAATCTCAATCTAAATCTCAATCTCAATATCACGACCGCGAGCACTCCCACTCCCCACTCCCACTCCCACTCCCACTCCCACTCCGACTCCCACTCCCGAATCGAAGTACGACGATGTGAATGAATGGGGTTATTGGGATCAGCAGGCGCAGGCGGAGAAGCCAAAGCCACCGGACGTCCGGAAGAGGGGTCGGCCACGAAAGACGGACAACAAGAGCCCAAAGAGCTTGACGGCCACGACCCCGACGTCCCAGATCGAGGAGTCCAAGGTCCCGGCCAAGAGGAATCGGCAACGTAGCAGCGCCGCCTCCACGGGAAGCCCCCCTCGGCGGACAAAGAAGCAGCCGACCTCGAAGCAGCCGGTGCTGACGACGACGACGACATCGACATCGACATCGACATCGACATCGACGACGACGACGACGACGACGACGAGCGAGGACGGCAGCGACGGCGGTCACCGGTACAGCGACTCGGACTCGGAGCCGACGGTCACGGTCGTCCCGGCCGCTGTTCCGGTCTCCGCGCCCTCGGGCCCGACCCCGGCCAACCACGGGAGACGGCCACCCGTCCAGTCGCCCATCACCGAGGCCAGGCATCATCGGCCGAGGCTCAGCGTCTCCAGTAGCGACGACGACGACGACGACGACGACGACGACGACGATGACGAGGAGGACGAGGCGGAGGAGGAGGATACCAATAACGGAAACGGCAACAATGGCAATAGTAACGTTAACGTTAACGACGACGAGGAGGAGGAAGAGGACGACGAGGACGACGACAACGACGAGGAAGACGAGGAGATCGAGAGGCAGCGCAGACGGGGCAAGAGGTCCCACGAAGAGGATGAGCCCTGGAGCAGGTATATACTCCGACAGATAACAATCATACGGCTCTTGGCCTAATATCCCCACCCCCACCCCCACCACGTTATCTAAATTTGTTTCGTTTTTTTTTTTTTGCCCTCAAGGTTGTCGTCCATGAAGAGGAGTAGTAAATTAAGCGAGTCGCCGAAGAAGGTCCCGGAGAAGAAAAAGAGTCCGCCGAAACTTAAGCCAAGGAGGCAGAGGTCCAGGGTAACCAGTGCCCCGGAATGCCCCTCGGAGTCAGACAGCGAATCGGAAGTGGCCTTGAGGACCAATCGGAAGGTTCGTCACGCGTCCCGAATGAATTTCACCCAGCGGCCAGCGAAATTCCTAAATTTCTTAGATTGCTAATGTCGTTGGACGCGCTTGCGTGTTAAATAGGTTGCGCGAGTGCAGCCAAGGCCCCGGGCCCCACCTACGCGGCCCACCAGCCCGGAGAACTCGGACAGCGACAATAGCCCGGCCTCGGTGAAGGTCCAGGAGGAGGGCGGCGCGACGGTGCAGGACAACAAGAAGAGCGCCCTCCGCCGGCTCTTCGTGGACTCGCGTGCCAAGGGCGGCAAGGGCGGCAAGGGCGGCAAGGGCGGCAAAGGCGGCGGCAAGTGCGGCATATACGTCGAGGAGTACACCTCGAATACGCCGACGGGCAGCGAGAGCCCGTACAAGCGACCCTCGCCGGTGGTCGTCGCAGCCGCGGCCGTCCAGCCTCAGGTCGTCCTCGAGCGGCCCGAGGAGAAGAGGCTCGGCGGCTTACCGCCCCTGACCTACGTCAACGGCATGCCGAGGCTCGTGTGCAGGCTCGACCTGAGCAGGCTCGGCCACGTGCCCAAGCCGTCGAGGGGCCAAGAGATCAGACAGAGGACCGAGATGCCGGACACGAGGCCGTCCTCACGGTTAGTTGGTCGTCTTCGACGCTGCGTAGTACGCTTCAATGGCGGGGAAGGGTGGTGGTGGTGGTGGTGACGTCGATTGACTGTTATAATTGACGTTGATGGTGGATTCTTTGCGTTCACAGGCAACAGTCGAGCGGCTTGTCGGGACAGAGTCAGTCGCAGCGGCCGACGACGCCCGAGGAGGGCGAGATCGTGGAGTCGCGCGGCGTAGGCGGCAGCGTCGGCGTCGGCGTCGGTGTCGGTGTCGGCGTCGGTGTCGGAGGCAGCGTTGGCGCAGCTGTAGGAGGAGGCAGCCTACCGGTGGTGGCCGAGGACAGCGACTCGACGACGACGGCGACGGCGACGGCGACGGCGGCGATGACGATGACGTCGTCGACGTCAACGTCGACGACCATGATGATGATGATGCCTATGAAGTCGGGCTCGGGTGTCGGGGGCAGCAGCGGCCGCGTCAGCATCAAGGCCGAGCTCCCGGACACGAAGAGCGCGGACGGAAAGACGGTGGCGTCCCTGGGCGACGCAGGGGTCAGCGGGCTCGGGATGCCCGGGAACACGAGCAAGTCGAGCGGCCACGGGTTGGAGAGCTGCGAGGGTCTCGCGACGACAGGCAGCGGCGTCAAGAGGAAACGCAAGGAGAGCTGCAGCTCGGTCTCGAGTCTCGGCACCGTCTGCTCCCTCGACAAGGTCAAGATCGAGTCCAAGGAGGAGAAGAAGAAGCGGAAGAGGAAGCACCAGGAGCAGCAGGAGAGCCTCGCGAGGTTCTCCGCGAGCCAGGTACGACCTCTTATTGCAATACCAAAAAACACCTCCGATGCATTCCCATCCTTACTTGGAAATATCCTAGCCTCGCTTATCGATATATTGATATAATCATAACAACAACGACGACGACGACGACGAGGACGATAATAACGTTGAGAATTTCTTTGGGCACAGCATAATGACGCACAACCGACTAACCACGAGCGGGAAGAGAAGCCGGACATGAGTCTGCTACCCCCGCCGCCGCAACGCGTCTTCTATTCCTACTTTTACATGCAGAACGACGTGTCCGAGGACCTGGACAGGTGAGTCCGCGTAACGTGTACGAGGCGCGTCTTCGTGCCACGCGTATATTCTAATCGGTTTGCGTGTGCGTGTGCGTAGCTATCAGGAGCAGTACCTGGCCGAGGCGAAGCGGCTGAAGCACAGCGCGGACGAGGAGAGCGACGTGACGACGCAGGGCCTGCTTTACCTCGAGGGAGCCATATACTTCATCCTGACGGGCCAGGCCATGGAGTCGGCCCACATGTCCGAGCGGGCGGCTTACAGGATGTACAAGGACACCCTCTCCATCATCAAGTGAGTAGTCGTCTAAGCTGACAAACGCAATCCAACGAATCAATTCACTCATCAATTCATTTATTCTTTACTTTTTTGTTTTTTAATTATAAATTTTTATCTTTCGCTCCCGCTTGCAGATTTATAGCAACGAAATTTCAAGTGCAGCCGAACAACTCCGTCGAGAGCAATATCCACATAAAGCTGCTTATACTCAGGTGAGTCGACCATTCCATTCGACTTTTATTGCCTTCGAGTCCTGCATAACTTCTACATATATATATATAGATAAATTTATAATAATACCGAGTTTTTGTTTTTTTTAAGCTTGTGGTGCCAGTCCCTCATATACCAGAAGCTCTTCAACCTGAAGAAGGCCGAGATCAAGGAGAACCACTTGCTGCTGGCCGAGTACCACCAAAAGGTCCGTATAGTCCCCGAGGATGCTCGATTTGCCCGTGGCTCTGAATTAAAAGTATACTAACGTAACTCGTGCTTGGTCACGTGTTGCAGCAGGTGCTGGTACAGCCGGAAGGCCAGGGTACGCCCTCCCTGTCGCCAACGCCCTCACCAGCTGGTTCCGTCGGCTCGGTCGGCAGCCAGAGCAGCGGCTACAGCAGCGGCGAGCTGGCGAACCGCGGCCTCGCCAACGGTCAGGCACCGGTACCCACCTACGTCAGCGTACCCCTGAGCATCCACAACGCGATGCAGAAGCAGCACAACGACATGGGGATGCTGATGAGCTCGCACGAGAAGTGGGACAAGGCTTGCGCCCTCGTCACCGACAAGCACAGAGGTAAGGGCTCGTGTTCATATTATACCGCGACCGGCACCACCTGGATTCATAGTTATCTACGGGACTAACCGGGCGATCACTCGCCACCTTCCCACTTCCTCTTCTTCTTCTTCTTCTACTTGCAGACTTCTTTATCGAGCTGGACGAGACGCTGGGCCCACTGACGCCCAAGAGCTCCCTCACGGACCTGGCTCGCTACGTGCAGGCCGGCATCAAGAAGCTGAGGGCCCTCTGACCCAAGTGGCACAGCCCCCGGCCTCCGACGCCGAGCTACGTATCCACCCTGCCCCACAACATGGCCACTTACCCGAGCCTCTACACGTAGAGCGGCACGCCGCGGCGCCTCGCTCGTCTTCTTCTACTACTAAGCGACGCATCTATACCCCCCCCCCACGCTAGTTACGCTAGATCAAACAAACGGGGCCGCCGTGCCTTATCCTCCTGCCTTATCTCCTCGTGTATCTTCGCCTCTGTATCCCCTCTGCGTCGACCCTCGCCCTCGCCCTCGCCCTCGCCCTCTTACCGCCAACGCTCGCAACCTTCTACAACCTACCTACCTGCCTACCTACCTGCCTACCTGCCTACCTATCAATCAACCGCCCCCCCCCCTCTACTCCCTCAAGGCTCTGTGTGTGTGTGTTTAGAAAGACTGGATTTATTATCGATCGGAAACGTTGACACAAAATAAAACCAAGCAGTTTCGTCGTCTATATTATTATTACTATTATTACTATTATTACTATTATTATTATTATTATTATACATTTATACATATATACATAGATAGTCGGTTAGTGAGTTAGTGAGTTAGTTAGTTAGTCGTATATTAGATACGATAGATTGGTGAGGTGACCGAATGAGCGATCGCATTGCGTTTGTAAAGCGGGGGCGCCACGAGAAATGTGTGTGTGTGTGTGTGTGTAAAGACTTGTCATTGATAACTACCACCGCCATCACCGCCACCACCACCACCACCACCACCACCACTACTACTACTACCGCTAATACCGCTATCACCACCACCACCACTACTCCTACCTACCACTATTTCTATTTTTACCTCTTCTGTCACCACTTCTCCTACCACTTTCACACCACTGTTACTCCTACTACTGTTGTTGTTATTATTATTATTATTATTAGATTATTACGTTCTCTTGCTATAATTATTATGTTGATAATTATTAAATGCTACGATTATTTTTATTATTACATTTCATTTTATCGAGGGTTGTTCAGAGTTGCCTGTCTGATTGTGTAAAAAAAAAAAAAAAAAAAAAAAAATCCTTTATATTTTTTTATTTATTTTTTTTTTTTTTTTTTTTTTGTTTACTTGTTTTGTAATTATTAATTTTATATAATTCTAAGGAGAAATCTTTTTTGCTTTTTCGATTGATTTTTATCGTGACCGTATCGAGATGAGACGAACTCATTTAATCTCATTGAAGCATTGAATTATTTCTGTCCAATTGTTTGCTACAATAATATATATATATATATATATATATATACATATATATATATATTTATATATATATTTATATATATATATATTTGCCGGTCATAGCTTTCTTTATTACTATTAATATTATATTATTACTATGATTATTATCATCATTATTATTACTATTACTATTATTACTACGATTATTATTATTACTATTATTATAATGATTATTATTTTTGGTACGCACGCGTTATCTGTTTTTCAAAGGTAAAAAAGCCAAGTGTCTTCCTTATTATAGCAAATTGAAAAAACTTTTAATTACATTATTTTAAAAAAGACTGCAAATTTTATGATACGAGCAAGCTTTGTATTTGTTTTTTTTTTTTAATTATTTTTTTTTTGAGAAGTACTTATTTGTTATTTTACGTGGAACGATTGTGTTTTATTTTGATAAACGTCTGAGATTTTTCGTACAGACTCCGTTCGGTTATACATTAGAAGAAGAAGAAGAAGAAGAAGAAGAAGAAGAAGAAGTAGGGAAAAAAAAAATAATAAAATAATGTAATGTAATCAGCGCATCCTCTACGCGAAAGGAGATGAAATTTATAAACTTCGCCAAAATCCTTTTCCATGGTTTTACGATTTTTATTTCAATTAGACGTCGATATCATTGTTTATTTAACATTCTATAATGGAAATGTATACGAATTGTCTCTTCACTCATAATCGGGCTTGATAAATTTATATATATTTATATATATATATATATATACACGCGCGCGCACAATACGCCACGCACACACACGCGCGCAATATACAGATATATATATATATATACATATATTTATAATTATTATATACGTATGAGCTGTGTGGGCGTGGGCGTGGGTGCGTGGGCGTGGGTGCGTGGCGTGTAATAATGGGAATAATTGAGGCGTTGTATTAGGCCGAGAGGATATGCCGAATTGTGGGGCGAATGACGGTGGGCAACCAGATCAGGACGAAGATAATAATTGAGGATACGAGCGAGATTGTCGATGAAAGTGCCACAGGAGGAATCGTGGATGTTACCTGAATAAAAAAAAAAAAGCATGTACGACGTTATATTTAATTAAAGGTTACAATTGTAAGAATAATCGCAATCGATGATGCATGAATATATATATATATATATGTATATATATATATATGTATGTATGTATATATGTATGTATATATATGTATCGATTTATTCAATAAACAAAAAAAACCATGTAGATAAATGCGTACATTGCCTGTGCATGCTTTCGTCGCGTGCGTAAGTGCGTGCGCATTCCTGCGCATCTGCGAAGCCTGTATTTATATATAATATGAGTGTATGTATGCAAATATGTGTATATATATATATATGTATACGTATATGTATGTATATATATTGACGCAGAGCGACACAGGAACACAAACACACACGATGTATGTATACGTATAGTTATAGGTAGTTCGGCGCGTTATTGCGTACGTTCGTACGTACGTAAGCGCACGCAAAGGTATATATATATATATAATATGTTTATATATATATGTACACGTATATACATGCAGATTATAGGAGAGAATCAGAAGAGTCGATGCAGAGGAGATGATATTACTTACGTAATTCTCTGCCGATTCACCGACGGCGCCATTTCGCTCGGTAGTTAGCCGCCGTCGCGGGGCGGCGGCAAGGGGGGAGGGCATTTACTCCGTGCAAAATAGTGAAAAAAATATAATTGTCCCCCTGCCCGGCGTCGAGCGGCGCGGCCGGTGACTGTACCCCGGCAGTCCTGTAGATAGATGTGAGTAAAATATATTGTACGTAGGCTATAATGAAATCGGAACAAAGAATCATGAAACAAATAAACAAAATAAAGGGGATGATCGACTCTGAGCTCATTTCAAGAGAAAATAAAAGAAAATCAAGCGAAAAATAAACATATTATTTGCATAACTTAGAAATATATCGGGATAGTAGTGGTTTTATTAGAGTGAGAGAGAGAGTAAGAGAGAGCGGAGAGAGAGAGAGCATACGATGATTTAAATAACAAAATGGAATGAGAATCGAGTGAGAGAGAGAGAGAGAGAGAGGGGCGTACGCGTATGGGTGAGCGATTTTTTTTTTTTTTTTGTAGTGGTCCTCTCGTACGAGAGTTAAGAGAGGCGCGAACCGAACGAACGAAAGAAAAGGAGCCCCTTTCGCATCGAGGCTTTCGCAATCACTTCCGGTCCAAAACTTGACTCGCTGGAAATTTGTATTTTTACAATTGACACCGATATCTGGTGAATAAGCCGAAGATGCGCAACAGAGTAGAGCGAAAGAACGAGAATGAGAGATCGTGTGCGTGTGTGTGCGTGCGTGCGTGCGTGCGTGAGAGAGAGAGAGAGAGAGAGAGCAGAGAAAACGAAATGTTTAAATGATGCCTCTTTTCTAAGGAAGAGTCGAGTTTTGGATCCATTGTGCGTCTTGCCCTCGAGCGAGAAATAGAAAATAATAACAACATATATATATACATATATACATATGTATATATATATATGGCGCGAATGATGGTGAAATGGGCGGGGAGGGGGGTGGATAAGGTCGGATAGGGGAGTAGAATGGAAAACGCGGACGAGAATGCGAGATTAATAATAAATAAATAAATAAATGAATAAATAAATGAATAAATAAATAAATGAATAAATAAATGAATAAATAAATAATAATAATACGAACATGCGTTGCGTGCGACTCTTTTGACTTAATAATGTGCAAGATTTAGTAAAAGAATAAAGAACTCAAAAAAGTTGTATGTCCGTAATGCTGTAAGTTTGCTAACCGTGTATATTTTTGTAAATAATTAAGGTATAATATGTATTTTGCGATCGCAGTCTTTAAATACTTATATTATATAAATTAAATGCTACCGACGCCGATGTCTACCGATGAGAATGGGAAAATGGAGAAGCTCCGATTAAAAAGGAATAGGAGTATGGAAAGAAGCTGTATTATCTTTATCCTTGTTCATCCAATCACCTTTATAATTAATACAAGCGGGGGGAGGGGGGATTATTACCCGGTGTATCTATCGGTCGCTACTACTCGTGCTACCAACAATACCGCCTCCCCCCCTGCCCCCCCTGCCCCCCCGTCGCAACCACGTTTCCTCGGTCGGTCGTGCATCCGCCTCTTCGTAATGGACCAAAAAAAAAAAATAAATAAATAAATAAAAAATATATAAATAAATAAATAAGAATAAAAAAACAATGAACCAAATAACCACGCGAGGAAGAAGAAAGAGGCGCGCGCGCGAGCCACGAGCCCAATAACCCCCACCCCATAACACCCAATAACCCCACAGCCCACCTTCCAATGCACTCGTTAGCTCTTGGCAATTACTTTCGATGAAAAATAACTTTATTAGCTTGAGTCGTCGGGGTAAGACGCGGTGGCTGTTGTTTGCCGACCAACGATCGATAACGATAATCGGGGGAAAACGAAAAAAAAGACAAGAACGATAAAGCTGATAAATAATGAATAAAAATACAGGCACGGTCCAATGCAGGCGCGGTCCAATGGTTCATGGGAGACAATTTTTCTACCAATACCGTGTAAGCGAATTAACGGAGGATATTTATTTAATAATAATATAAAAGATAAACGAACGAAAATAAGAAACGAATGAATAAATAAATGAAAGCAAAAGAAAAAGAAAAAAAAAATCGCACAAAGGTCGACGTCGCCCCTCCCCCGCCCTCCTGCACCTGCTCCCGCTCCTCCTCCTCCTCCACCGCGGGTCATCAGCCCATGTCGCTCGAGATTCCTATGGAATTTATTGCCCTCTCTCTTTTTTTAATGCAAGTCTCTTTAATGCGTTGATCAAGCGACGAGAAGCCGGACAGGCGGGGTTCGCTTGAGCCATTGGTTTTTGTTTTTTTATCTGTTTTTATTTTTATTTATTTTTATTTTTATTTATTTACCCTCGTATCGGTATCGAGCCCCGCCATTGGCTTCTTCGTCACGCGCAATTTCGTCCCTTTTCTAATCATTGCCGCGCACCAGGCCCATTATTATTTTTACATATACGTACGTGTGTGTGTGTATATATATGACCCCAATGACCCCGGTGGTCCCACGCACGCGTACTTAGCCGAATTTTACATTAACCGACCGATTGTTTCTCCTCTTCTTACTCACTCACTCACTCACTCGCTCCCAACGCTCTTCATTTGTTTTCTACTCACTCACTCACTCTCTCTCTGCCTCTCCCCCCCCCCACCTCCGCCCTTCTTGACCCTCATGATTTATACTCGCTACCATTGATTTATTTATTTTATAGATTTTAATTTAGGGAACTAACGACATTATTGTGTAAATTGTGCGAGTACGAGTCGGAAAGCAAGGATAATAGTAAGAAAGTAATCGCCCGAGAACTTATCGTAACTTGGGGTTATTACTCTTATTATTACTTATTACTACTACTGCTACTTCTACTTCTACTACCACCACCACCACCACTATTATTATTATTACTTATTATTACTTATTATTACTTATTATTATTACTTATTACTTATTATTACCTATTACTTATTATTATTGTTGTCGTTGTTGTTGTTGTTGTTGTTGTTTAAACAGTGAAAGCGCATCTTGTCGGTCCTATAACTTTAATTACGATTCAATTAAACATATATATTCACAATGAAATATCTTGTCTTCTTAAATCAGATATCCTCGTTCATCGTCGTTTAACGCTCTCCCCCCCCCCCCCCTACCCCTCCAGAAGCTGTCGGGGGACTCGTTCGTCGCTTCGCCAAGTAAAAGCAAGTGAACCCCGGTAGGTATGGTAGGGATCCATCCAAGTCCTTGTGCTTCCCACCTACCTCGTCTGTTGCGCTCCGTCTCTCTAATCCCGTTCTTTCGACGTACAAGACCGGGTGAGGCCAATTTTTCGTTCGTTACCGTCACGTAACAAACGACCGCTGTCCTTGACCAAGTTCGCCATGCCGTTCGCTTAATCATCGTCTTCAGGAGCCCCGACTCGCCTACGTCTCGCTAATCCTCACCTCGGCCCATCCCATCGTCTCGTTAGCCCAACAATTGGCGATCCATTTATCCCTCCTCCCCCTCCCCCCTCTCTCTCTCTCTCTCTCTCTGTGTCGAACAGACGGATAAGGGGTAAAGATTACATTTCCGTAATGATCTATAGATTAAAGGTATAATTTCGCAACCACCCCTCTACTTCTCACTTTTCCTTTTAACCCACGAGGACGACTCTAAGCTACGTTGTTGTCGTTGTCGTTGTCGTTGTTGTTGTCGTTGTTGTTGTTATTATGTGCAAGAAAACCTTTGTTGTTAATTGAGCAACAACTGGGTAATAATATCCACGGGCAACGGCGTCAATGTACAAAAAGCGAGCTTTATCTTAGTAATCAAAGCCATCCTCCTTCTTTTGCCTCCTCCCCTCCCCCGCCCCCGCCAGCTTCTTTATTTCAATCCTTTATCAATGATGGAGCGAAGAAGAAGAAGAAGAGGAAGAGGAAGAAGAAGAATGAAGAAACAGATCGGCAAGGATTGATTTGTTTGCATTTGTATGCGTATGTCGAGAAGCCGTAAACCGTCGGTTAGAAATGGAGGATTTTCACTTTTGCCAGATAAATTTGTCGCTCGCGTAACGTCGTCGGTGCGCTTCTTCCTGCAAGTGACGTAAACAACGGCAGAAATAACGAGGGCCGAGCCCCGTTAATCGACGATAATATTCAGTCACGTGCGAGGGGATGAAATTGCGCAACTCGTTGCTGCGTAATTGACGTAAAGCGGCGTAACGTCGCTTTTTTAATGTTGCCCGGCGCAGCAGCTCGGATCACAAAATGCGAACGGGAAAAGCCGGGAAATTACGGGACGCGCGTTCGCCGGTACCCGTCACCCCCCCCCGTCGCTAAGGCCCGCGTAACCTACGTATTCCCGGCCTAACAGGAAACAACAACTGTTACCCTACCTACCTACCGTACCTACCCACCTTCCAATCGACTCATTTTATTTTATTACTCGTCCCGTCGATTGTGGCGGGGGGTGCTGGGCGGGGGAATGTAGAAACTATGATAATTAGCAGTGGACCGAGTCAGTCGGTCATCCGGCTTTTAAAAATTACATTTTTAGAATTGCGTTGCTCGGCAAAAGGGACGCGGAGCTCCTCCGATACATTTTCTTTTAGCTTTTGCCTAAAAAACGTTGGCGGCTACGTCGTTGCGGATTTCTTCATTAAAGTTTGCCGTACGGACGGGGAGGGTCTTACGTTGAATTAGCCGTGATTGGCTAATGCTTGGACTGAATTGTCGGCAATTTTACCGAGTGCAAGTATATATATATATATATACTTTCCCCCCCGACATGTGTACGTTCACAAAATAATGTATACTACGCATAATAAATAGCTCGTAATAAATAGATAGAAAAATAAAAAAAAAAAAATGTATCGTATTCATACGTAAGCATACGCAGCCTCTTGGGGCATCCCGATTTTTTTTCATTGATACTTGATGCTGCTTTTAGGCGACTTTCTTTCTTTATGTGCGTGATATATACCTCACGAGAGGCTCTCCCTTCACTAAACCGATACATCCTTCTCTCTGCATCACCATTATCACCATTATTGTTGTTGTTGTACTTGTTTGTTGCTGTTGCTGTTGTTTTGTTGTTATTATTATTAATATGAATACGATAATCGCGATTGTGATTAAATTCGTGTCAATTGTAATCGATAATTAAGCGTACAATCCGATCGTTATTCCTTGGAGACGACGACTTACCGATCGAGAGATTGGTGCGGGGTGGGGAGGGGGGGAACAATACTTTATTGCATGCGCGTAAACAAGAGGTATCCTTAGGATACATTTTTTATGGAAGTAAGTGCGCAAGGAATACAGGAACAGACATTCCTCTCGTAATGGACGGATTCTTGTATTATAAAAATATAGGTTTATATATAATAAAAAAGTAAACAAAATCTAAATAAAAATTCAAAAGGTCTTCTGCTTCTTTTTTCTTTATCATTTTATCAATACCCGCTTTCCTTAATTTCGGTCATAAAATCAATCGGTTGAAGCATTTTGATCCATCGATTTATTATTAATAAGTAAAAACGATACTATTGTTGTTATTGAACATTGAATAGAATAAAAATTTCATACGAATAAAGTTCTCAAACTCTCAACTAAATGATCATTTGATAATGTTTAATTTCATAACGATTCGTCGCAGTACGTAATACAAATATATCTGACTAATTTTTGATTCCATTGATATTCGTATTATTAAATAATCATCTTCTTATTGATATAAAAGACAAAATTCCTCTAATAAAAATTGGGGGAGGGGAGGGAGGGTATAAAAATGGGGGGTAAGCATAATAATTTAAAGAAATTATTTAAAATAAAAAATTTAAATTATATTAAATTTAATTACCTTAATTCCTACTTCTAATCCTATACTATTGTGTAATAAAAAAAATTGCTCAAAAACTTATTAATTTCAAATGAATTGTTACAAAAAATACTTACAATTACATTATTACATCGGGTAGGAAAATACAAGAAATAGATCCAAGCACTCAATTTGCAATAGTAAATAATGCTGCTTTATATACGATACGTTGATAAAGAGTTGATAAAATTGTCCCTAATATAAATAATGCTAATTCGCTTTCTTTATGATTATTAGGTAAAACAGCTCCCGATCTACGTAATGGGGATCGAATATAATAACAATGCCTTCAGGGTGACCATAACTCATCAGTTTCAAACGTAAGGGAATAAATGTATAGATAAACAAAGAATCAAATAAATAAATAAATAAATAAATAAAAGAAAAAAGAACGATTCGGAAACGATAAATGAGATTGTTGGTAATTTAATTGAAGTATGAAAACCAACATATACTAACGTTGAATAATTATAAATTCAAATGATGGTAGTAATAATAATGTCCATGATGGAGTAGGTAATAGCTAAACTCAATGGAACGGTCGATGATGATTTTTTTTTTTTTTTTTTTTTTTTTATCACTGAGTCAATTCTATTCTAATAAAGAATTATTAAACCGGCGAATACATATGCCTAATAAATAATAATAAAGCTGAATTCTAATAATATTAATATTAATTTAGCAGAAGAATCATGTAAGATCATATGTAAGAAAAAAACCGTTTTCCCCCACAATGACGACATTAATATTAATTATAAAAGCGTAAGATTCCTAAAAGGGGAGTCAATAATTACCATAAAATGTTGTCATAAAAGTCCTACAGAAGCACACCGAGACAACAAATAAATACATATACAATCAGTATATTTAATTCGAGTTGCCGTATGTATATTATATACCGTCCAAGTATTCCTTCGACATAATCCATAATCCATAAGAAAAGGTCGAGAAAATTATTGTAACATTTACACCTGTCGACCTGTAAGAACAATTTTTAATCATTAAACCTGTATAAATAATGGTATTCAATAAATAAATATTCAATAACCCCAATAATTGAAGAAGAAGAAGAAGAAATAAAAAACTGCTCCTATTGATAATTAATGATACGTAACGAGTATCGTGAATTGCAACATCTAATGATGAATTGGATAAAGTAACTCCCGTAATCCTACCGATTACAGTGAATAATAAAAAACAAAAACAAAAATAAATAAATTTTACTCTAGTTATTGTTGCTAATATCATCTATATAGTGCAGAAATTGTTCTATGGTTGTCGAGGTTGAATGAAATAACTTCCGAGTATCAACAATACATTGCAGAAGAACGTAAACAAATGACGTCATCGTGATACAATAAATCCTAAAATCCCCAATTCCAATTCTAACATAACCTATTGACACCTTTTATTGACAATTACTCGAGACATTAACGAGCACCAAACCCGGTAAAGTTAATTAAAATAAAAACCAAAATAAATAAATGCTGATCGTTGTAATGGCAACGTGTAACTTTATTCAACTATTGCAAATGGTTGTAAAAAAAAAATTGACGAAATTCCGGCTAGATGTGGAGAAAGACATAAATTAATTTCATTAAATGACAATATATATATAGGGAAAGTATTTCTGCGATATTACATCTGCAGAAAAAAACAAAACAAAACCAAAATGATCATAAACACATTGACGGTAATAGATAAATAATTTCTTGATTGATTATATTATATAATATTCCGAGTGAGCGAGTGGGTTCGTAAAAGTAATTAACTGGTCCTTGGTTAATGGTTAACCTTATCCATGATTATCCTCAGCAGAATAAACATATAAACATATAAACGTATAAAATCCTCCGAATAATTACTACTATTCCCATGCGAACAACTTATCATACGCAACTGCCGTACACAGATTACTATTATTAAAACAATTGTCTATTATGTTCTCTAATTCTAATTCTAATGATGATAATATGTATGAAGCACCCGAAGCGCCATTGATAGCCGAAATAGACATTTATCGCTTAATAATTGGGCATGTAAGAAGGCATATTGACACACATTCGGTAAGTAAATGCTTTAGTTAATTTAATGTAAAAACGCCGAAGGAGAGGTCGATTAAATCGGCATTATCTGCGTCTTATTAGCGTCGGCAGATCGCCGGGGAATATTCCTCATTGGTAATGTTACGTCCAGGAGAAAGTCATCGGCCGGAAACGCTTCGGAAGCTCTGGGGCTCACTTCGTGTCCCGCGCAACTACGACGATAATCCAAGGACATTCGGGCCGAGTACCTATCGTAAGACAAGGTTGGGACGGACCCAACCCATTGATTCACGTACCGGATGTAATGTACCGGAACGCGATAATATCGTTCGAGCCCGCGTTAGTAACCCTTACACCGTTAGTGTGTAGATTGCAGGTGTATTGGGGTTAGAGGGGTTAGGGCTGGAGGGGGGGGGGGGATGCAGGTGGTGTCGAGCCGCAGGTAATCGCGATCCAACGCGGCAACTCCAGCTCTTACCAACCGAGTACCGATACTACTTGGCGCCGCTCCGTCGGAATTATCGTAATCGTGGACAAGTGCCGATAATAAATTGGACCTCCTGAAACTGTCCTGAAACTGTCCTGAAACTGTCCTAAACCTGTCTGTCCTTTTTTACTCGTCGTTACCTCACCTGCCCGCCTCAATAACCTTCCATTTAGTCGTCGTCGTCGTCGTGGTGGTGGTGGTGGTGGTTTACCGGAACCACCGGCACCGTAGCTCACCTTAGGCAAGGGCAACGAATTTCCAAGGACGCGTCGAACCGCTTAAAATTAACATCCGTGCCTCTCTTCCCGTTTGTATCGCGAACCACGCCGAGGTGAATTATTTAGCCGGAGCGCGGAGAGAGGCAGGGAGGGAGGGAGGGTGGCGGGGGAGGTAGAGCCGTTTTATTGGCTCGGGAGACGAAAATATTTATACGGGCGAGGAGGGAAAATTCCAGGTCGGGCGAGAGGAGGGTCGCGCGTCCGTACCCCGGGGAGGGGCAGGTGATTCCGAGAAGCGATGGATCTCGGGAGGATCGAAGGGTCGCGCCACCTTCCGCAACGAGGCGCACAGCTTAAAGAATACATGGCACGAGAGGGCCGTCCCCGACGCATCGGCCCGATTAAACATTCACGTGGCCGAGGATAAGTAACGCGCCTTGCACGTCCCCGATGCATAATGGAAAATCGGTCGGGAGCGAGCCTCTTACCAAGTCGGCGAACGTACTACCGACTACTACTAGTGTGTGGGGGATGTACGGGGGTGGGGAGGGGGCGGTACGGAGAGAAGTGGGCTCGGATCAAGAGGAGGCACCTGACTTACCGACCGGTGCGCTGCAGGCCGTCGCGTCGAACGCATGCATGGCTGTGACTGGCGTTGGGCGGTTGATGGAGAGAGGAGGGAGGAGGGACGAGGGAGGAGGGACGAGCGACGGTAGCTCGCGGCTCGGCACCCACCGACTTCCCAGTCGCCGCTCGCACGTCGACCGTGACGCTGCGTCAGCTCTCCGTCTACCTTTCTACATTTCTCCGGATCGTTTCCCTTCGCGCGAGTGCCTCCCCTCTCTCTCTCTCTCTCTCTCTCTCTCTTTATTTCTCGATCTGGGCTCTCTGTGTGCACTCGGTGTGTGGGTGCGTGCGTGTCTCGCAGCTGCAGGTCCGAGCCAAGTCCGAGCCAAGCCGACGAAGGAACAGCGGGTAGCGGCTACGGGGACCCGGGGGAGCTGCCGTTCTATTCAAGGTAGGACACGACGACGACCGGCCCAGAGGAAGGCTAACGCGCCGATCCCACCACCCTCGCCAGTCCCTTTCTCCGCCCCCCCCCCCCACCACCCCGCACGGGCACGGGCACGTTCGCGGGCACCTAGAGACGCGGCCAAAGACGGGGCTGACCGACACTCCCCCGTGTGTGCGTGGCACCGAGAGCATGTGTGCCTATAATAATAATAATAGTAATAATAGTAATAATAATATGGATAATATAAATGACAGAGACAATGGTGTCGGAGAGAACAGAGCCGCTCTCGATCCCGGATATCCTTGCCGCGCTTAAGATCGGCGGCGATCGGTTCCCCAAAATCTCTCCGGTGCCCTCCGCCCCCGACCCCCTCTCTCACTCGCTCTCTCTGTCTCTGTCTTTCTCCAGCCCCTCCAGCCCCTCCAGCCCCGTCTCGCGGCCCGTCACGGAGACGGGCGGATCGCTCGTTTGTATTATTCGTGGCGGCTCGACTCGGGATCCCCTGTTGCCTCCCGAACCTTCAAGTCCGCGGTACCAGCACCACTCTCTCTCACTCTCTCTCTCTCTCTCTCTGTACCTGTATTTTCCTCTGGCGTCACAGCGCGGTCGTGGCGGCCCCCCTCCCCCGTACGCGGTGTATGCATATGCCGCGGTACTTGCAGTTGGTTGGTTGGTAACAATGAGCTTTTCCGTACTCGTGAAAGTCCGTGAATCGGTGCGCCGGCATTCGACTGCGTCAGCCACGCGAGTTCTTACGAAACTCGTGCAATTAGTCGCGGCTCGTGTCGTAGAAAGAATATATTTTTCAGACGAGCAGCAGCAGCAGCAGCAGCAGCAGCAGCAGCGGCGGCCTCTTAGCTTAATCGGAGCGAAGCCGGGTTATTTGATACCACGACTCGGCCGTACGCGCGATTATTACTATAATAAACAAATAAATAAATAAATAAATTGCTCCCTCCCCCCCTCTCACTCTCTCACTCTCTCACTCACACTCTCTTTGACTAGTTGGCCTACTGCGCGTATGACGATAGCTAGGAGAGCTACCCGCCATCCCACCACCACCCCCCTCCCCACACACCGCACACCGCCAGCGACTTAATAATAATATGAATAATATGTCGTCGGGTGGTCGCGCGACTCTGCGTGACAACTACGTGCGAGCGTATGCGAAGGTGAGCAAACTTCATGGCGTTCTACGGTGGCCGGAGCGATGGCCAGCCAAGCCAGGGGGTATTTTGTTTTACCTTAACGTTGACGCGCGACGCTTGTTTATTATATCGTTGCCGTTTCCCGGATAAATCGAGCCCGCGCAGCTACCGTCCGCTCAGCTCTCTCCCCTCCCTCCCTCCCTCCCTGCCCCAATAACCGCCGCCCGATCCTTACCAATCATTGCGACTAGGAAAAACCGATGCGCGAACCCGTAGACCTTCCCGTCCCATCCCGTCCCATCCCGTCCCATCCCGTCCCATCCCTTCCCTTACCCGACGGACGGGGATTACAAAATATCCTCTATTAAAATGCACTTTCAAATCAAATTAAAACCAGTTTCCCCTCCCTTTTCCCCCGTCCACGCTCGATGATTCTATTTCTTGCCCGACTTACCTTTTCAATTATCCTTCCTTCGCCTCGAACAAAAACAAATTTTATATCGGACATTTTTCTTCATTTCTTTGTTTCTTCCTCCCTCTCTCTCCCTCTCTCCCTCTCCCTCTCTCTCTCTCTCTCTCTCTCTCTATCCCGGTCGAATAATAACGATAATATTATATACGGATAAGGGACGAGTTCGCGGAATGTCCATTATGAAACGTAGTATGAAACCGAGGGGGAGGGAGGTTCGGCGTTTTCTAAATCTCCTCCTCCTCCTCCTCCTCCTCCTCCTCCTCCTCGTCACCGACGGTAGGCTTTCAAATTATAAACGAAGCGCTTGTGTCATCGTCGAGGGACCGGATTTTTCCCCTGGCCTTGTAAGGAGTCCGGGATCGAACGAGTCGAAGGAAACTGACTATCGCCACGCGTCCCTTCCGCCAGCGTCAGCTCTTCCTCCAGGAGGCAGCCCCCCTCCCCCTCTCGGCTTACGGCTCACCGGCTGTAAGGAAAAAGTTGAGATAAAAAAAAAAAACAAAACAAAACCGATCCCGACGTGATTAATCGACAATAATCGTCAGAAGGAAGGAAGGAAGGGGGGGGGGGGAGCGACGTTCGTAAGGAACCCTTACTTAGAACACCGTTGTTGGGCGAGGTTATTGGGGTTATTGGCTGCCCAGGCGGTATTTGCCCGTCGCGCGACTCTCGCAGGAGGAGGAGGAGGAGGAGGAGGATCATCGGATAGTAGTTGGTGATGGTTGGTTGGTTGGTTGGTTGGTTGGTTCCGCCGTCTTATACGAATCCGTGAGCGACGGATATCTGGAAAATCGTCTACGGCTCCGATGGTTGTCATCGATCGGCCCTGGGAGCTACAAACGTACGACGTGGAGATTCTTTCGATGGGACGAGCGAGACCGAGAGGACGGGAGAAGACCGGAATGTACCGAGTCGGAGATCTTACGTAGTCCGGCGATCGCGTATCGATGCTCCGGTTGGCCGTCTACCTCCGCCGCAGCGATCTTACGTACGTTTCTCGCGCCTCTCCGACCACGCGGCTTACCGTTCCTCCATGGCCCATCGAATAATCTCCAGGGTTGGGTTGGTGGGTTGAGGGGGGGGGGCGGGGTGGGGTGGGGCTGATTCGTCTTTTGTCTCGCTGACGTATGTAGTATGTACTTTCTTGCAGTATTTCTCCCGACTCTCCGTTCTATCCCGACCCCGCCCCCCACCCTCTTAACCCACCACCCAACAGCAGCAGAAGCATCAGTCTTTTCCTTGGAAAAATCTCGGAGCTCTTTGCCGGTAATTCATCCGCTTCTTACTTACGCTTCTATGCATTTTAGCCGACATAGCCGTCCCGTCCTCCCTTTTTTCAAAGACTCCGCTCTATCCCCTCAGCCCCTTTTCTTTTCAACTTACTTCGACGGATAACGGCCACCGTCCACTTTTTTTCCCTCCCCCCCCCCCCGATACAATCGCTCTTTTAATTGATAGGCCGGGATATGCCGAGTCCTCCCCGGCATCATCCGGTACAACCACTACGACCATCATCATCTCTCATCATCATCATTATTGTTATTGTTGTTGTTGTTATTGTTGTTGTTATTGTTATTTATACACGTACGCGTATAAAACGTTCAATCGATCGTGCACAATGGAAATGACAAGAAAAAAAAAAAACATGGAAACGGGAGAAGGAGGAGGAGGAGGAGGAGGAGGAGGAGGCAGAAAAAACTTGAACGATACGCTCAATATGTATAAATTTACTTTTCAAATGCAAATGCCGGACGTGGCGAGGTCGCGCGAGGTCCCGAAATATCAATAAATATCGCGTCGGTATCGGACAGTCTAGTACAGAAGAGCAGAAGCTTTAACGGTTGACGGAGAGAGAGAGAGAGAGAGAGAGAGAGAGAGCGAGGACGGGCGATGTTGAAACGTCGTCTACCTACGTTCAGATAGGATAGATGATTATCTTGTAATATTTGTTGAAATTTTCGGAGCAAGAGGAGCCGCGTTACGTCCAATGACATAACGAAGCGAACTGTTTTAATTAACGCGGGAGATAGTGATGACGGTCAGCCGCGTGACGGAAAACAATCGCGAAGCGCCGGCTCGGCTCTCTGACTGACTGACTGACTGACTGACTGACTGACTGACTGACTGACGCTCCCCGAATACGAAATCCGGCCCGAAAGCCGTGAAATCCGTTAATTATACGCGAGCGGGTGTTATTTAAATTCCGTCGGGGCTTACGGGTGGGGGTGGGTGGTGCACCCGTGATATTTATCGGGCAGCTCGGCAGCGGTGCGGGCTACGGAGGGGATCGTTCCCCGAGCACCGAGCCAACGAGGTGAATTGAATCGTTCAGAAGGGTAGTGATAACGGTAAAAACGGAAGGCGCAGCATCCGCGACGGGACGTCAGCATAGGTCCCGGTGTCAGTCGAAAGCTCCTATTGTCTTGGGGCTGTCGTCCCCACCCCTCCCCGACTCCGGCACATCGCCCGCCATCGATAAACGACGTAATAAATCAGGTCAGGACTAGTGGTGGCGCCCCCCGTCATCCCGCTATTTCAAAACGCTTCAAACGTCCCGGAACCGTCGGCCGACGGAGAGTACTGCGTCCGAGCGAGCGCCACCTCCGTGACCTTGGCCGATCCGAGCCCGGCCGCTCCGTATCTCCGGTTTCGTTTCGCGTCCCATTCGATCGAATGGGACGCGCTCCTTACGGCAAGCCTCTCGTAATTTTACAACGCTCGAGCAGTTTTTAATGGACATGGCGCGCCTACGCCATGTAAAAAATTAAGTAACGGCCGAATACCAATTTAGAGGCTGACGTAACGGCCCCGTGTCTTTAGCTCCTCTATTACCGCTCGTGGAGTAGGAGTAGTAGTAGTAGAGTAGAAGGAGTAGAAGGAGGATCCGCGATGTTTTATCGGACTGCCGAGTGTCGTCCTAATCCCGACGACCGGAATCATCCGGACTTGAAAAAAACCCTCTCGGGGGGAGGGGGGGGATCGATCCGTCGATTCATTAGACTCGGATGGACCGTGTACCGAGGCCCTTTCGACTCCGGCTACAGATTGCGTTTATGAGGTCGTAGGGAGGGAGGCAGGGAGGCAGGGAACCTTCTCGTGCGCAATAATATTAATTGAGCCGTGAAAGTTAATTGAGCCGTGAAAGCTCAACCTCCCGCCCCGTTCACCCATTAGAGCGACATTGATGTTTGCGTAAATACCTCGGGACGGTCAGGTCCTAAGGTATCGCAACAGGAGCTTCGTTGACCTTTGGATATCCTTATTATACGAGCGAGCAGAGGGAGGGTATATCGCACGCGCGCACCCGTCACTCGCGACAGTCGAAAGTCGAGTCGTCAGGGCCGTATTCGTCGTATTCGTCACCCGGCGCTGAAGCGTTGAGATGTCGGCGAGCGTCTAGCGGGTAATAGTAGAGGGGATGGCCTGCGGGGGAAGGTTATTGGGGTTATTGGGGTTATTGTCGCACATTGTCGAGACGACGATCGGCGCCCGATCCCTATAAACGGAAAGCCCCGGGTACCATGGGAGCCGCTCCTCCGCGGCCGATCGCAACGGTAAATTATTTTATTATCCGCGCGAGCGCCTCTCGCTCCGCGTCTCATCCTCGACCGCGACTTTTTTACCAAGATCCGTTACCCTCCCCCCGCCTCCACCTCCTCCACCCACCACCCAGCCGAGCCTTTGAATGCGTCGGGAGCGCGGTGTTTCTTCGTTCCTGCTCCCCACCACCACGACCCCGTCCCCCCGGTCCCACGGACCGTAAGCCCGTAAGCGAGAGGACGATCTGTTGTTTGTTGTTGGGGTAAACATGAAACGGCCGAGGTAAAATAATTGCGCGAGAGGGAGGGAGGGAGGGAGGGATCGCGAGTTCCCATGGCTCGGGAATCCATGAAATAATCCTGTTAAAAGGATTTTCTTTTTCTTGTCGTACGTAGCCTTGAAGGTTATTGGGGCCGGTATCCTCGTTCCGCTTAGAACAGGAAGCGGCAGGAAGCGGCAGAGGGCGAGCATCCTCTTTTGGATCATCAATAAGGGAGATATTGGTGGGTAAGGATGGAATCCTTACGTTCGTCGCTCGGGACAATCGAAACGTAGAATAGACTTGGATCCCCCGCTGAATTATATAAACTGCTCGTGGAAGAGGGGAGTCGATTTGCATAGAGTTTTGGCTGGCGTTCGACCCTCGGAGCCCCGGCCCAGCCAGGTTAAGCCCAGGTTAAGCGCTCAGCTCCTCGCACGAAAAGATCTTCCGTATGTTTTATGCAAGGAAGGAAAGTCTCGAGTCGACTCGGTCGGCACCTTAAAAAACGCATAATGTAATCAATTAAACAGAACTTACTTGTCAATTGTTCTTCCCATTCTGCCTCACTTGTTCTTCTTCTTCTTCTTCTTCTCCTCCTCCTTTTTTTTTTGCCTTTTTTGATTGATTTGAAAGGATTCTCCTCGGTTCGGTCGTAATAATCGAGCGCTGCGCTGCGCGATGACTTTGTCCGTTATTAAAAATTATCGAGCCATTCA
This sequence comes from Ceratosolen fusciceps, assembly GCA_018883505.1. Lineage (NCBI taxonomy): Eukaryota > Metazoa > Arthropoda > Insecta > Hymenoptera > Agaonidae > Ceratosolen > Ceratosolen fusciceps. The sequence goes on from RCIC01000016.1 coordinate 2,413,059, forward strand.
TTGTAGGACGGCGGTTGGGTGGTGGAGTAGGTGGGTGGGGAGGGAGGATCGCCGCAGGCTTTTAGAAAAACATTCAAAGGACTCGGAGCGGCATTAGAATGGCGTCTTGTTGAATGCCGATGCCATTTACCATTGGATAGAGTATAACGGCTTTTATCGGCTTTAAAAGACACCCGCGAGCGACCCGGGACGGGTATGTATCCCCGGACACGGCGGCTGCACTCGCAGCGCCTCGAAACAAACACGCCGAAGCTTTTTTCTCTCCTATCGCAGGTCCCCGGCGGGCACTCGTAAACAAAATATATCCCGATACATGACTAGACTGCGACCCTCCCACACCTTACGCACCGCTGACATGGGATACCATACGACAAGCTCTCTTCCTAACGTGGGAGGAGAGAGAACCGAGCGAGAGAGAGAGGTGCTTTCATAATTCTATAAATTGTTTGACGAAAACCGTTACCGTCCCACTGACCCATACGATCCACCAAAATTATTCCCTCCATCTGGTCCACCTACGACGGAATCGAGGCTGCGCGCTCCCAACGGCTCTCCACGTTCTCAGCCAACGTCCATTATAAATAGCTTTTACGGGCCGAGGTTCGAAAGGTGAGACAAGCACTGACGCCCCTTCCCCACCCTCCCGCTAATCTTTGCGACCCCCGGCGTTGTTTACACGGGCATTTAAAGATGCAATGGACGACGAGTCCGTGTTATTGCAACGCGGACCCGAAATAACCCCAATAACCTCCGCCCGTACCTTGACTCGGTGTCCTTGACTCCGTGCGTCCCTACCCCTTCCGGCTACGAGGGGCACCGGCTCGGCTTCCGAGAGCGCGTTCCCACGCGGGCGGCTCGCCGATGAAAAGGGACCACCGTCCCCGCCCCCGTCTTCGCCACTCGACTGCTCTTAAGACGGATCCGTCCCGGTAAGGATCGGCCCTCCACCTAACACCCACCCTCCCTCGCTATTCTTCCAAGCTTCCTTTACTGCTCTGCGATTGCCCCACCCACCCTCCTCCTTCTCCTCCTGCTCACCCCGGCCGCTGTAATTTTTCCACAAAAATTAGCATTATTTCCATTTGAACTCCTTGTCTTCGCGGCCTACGAATGTCGAATATTCTCAAAGGAAAAAGGGGAAGAAGAAGAAGTAGAAGAAAAACTCCGCTTCAAAATCCCCCCCAGCCCCTCGTCCGTCATTAGATGCCAATGGGTATTTTGCCGGATTAACGTAAATCCACTTAGACTTACGGCGGCCGCGCGAAACGCCGTCTGCGTCCGTGCACGTCGAGGGTCATTCGGGGGTCGGGGAGGTGTGAGGAGGGAGAGGCTTGAGACTGGCCGGGAGGGAGCTCTGTAACCAGCTAGAGAATACTTTGTACGTAAGCACGCAATGCGCGTTAAAAGGGAAATTTGGTTTTATAGGCCAGGAGGAGAAGCGGCGGCTGAAAATAGATTTATAGAACGGTTGCGGAGGCGGAGTGGACCGTTCGTCCTCGGCTCGTTAAAAGAGAATTTCGGAATGGGCAAAGGGAATTTTTTAATGTACTCTCGGTGTGCTCGCTGGTACTCGATCCTGTCCGGCCAGCAGCAGCGGCATCGGCATCCGCAGCATCCGCAGCAGCATCGGCCTGGCTAGGCGAAGATAGGTTACGGCGGAGAGGGGGATGGGGGGGGGGGCGGGTCGTCCGTTGTAAGGTCCGTAATGTCATTGCCGGTTGAAATTCGGTAAATTGCGGTTATTGGGTATTTATGGCCGAGGGAGGGGGGGGTGGAGAGAGAGAGAGAGAGAGAGAGAGTGCGGGTGCAAATTGCACAAAAACGCAAGCGCGTACAAAAGTGGCAAAATGATAGTGAGGAGACGGGGACGGATTCGACCAATGAGAATAAGTAGTCGTAGGACCGAGAGACGAATACGTCGGATTCTGTGAAATAATAACCGACCGCCGACGCTACCGCTTCTTACCATTAGAAATCCGAGGCTTAGTGAGAGAATTAGAGAGAGAGGTGGGGGGGGGAGACGGTCGGTGGAGATGAAGAAGTGGTCGGGATCTTCTCCATTCTATTTCCCGTCCACTCGAGCGGAAGTGTCCCTTCCTCCCCCTCCCCCCTCCTCCCTTGCCTCTTGAAACGTACATGGATGGACAATGTATATGATCGGGCGGCCGACTCGTCCTTACGCTTTTTCCCATGGAAAACGGAAGCCACGGAAGCCACGGAAGCCCCGGAAGCCCCGGGGATGCTTAGCCTATCGGATCCAGCCATCGGACACTCTATACGCGGGAAACCGACTTCCTCCTTCCAACCTAACCTCTTCGCGGCCGGACGACGAAACGCCCGCGATTATTAATAGATCCGGAGGTCGATCGATTCGTCTCGATCCCCATGAACTCTCGGAAGCCGACTCGAGGAATTTAGCTATTTTCGGTGGTTATGGATCCCCCCCGCCCCGGCTATATCGGTTCGTTAACCTGTAACCTCGAGATCCGAAACGCGGACTTTAATTATTATTAATTAATATCAGCAAGTGAATGAATTGAATAAATAACGGAATCTGTGAATCGATTCGATTCGATCGATAGATTCCGATGATCGGAACCCCCCCGCCCGCCCCACCAAGTCGACGGCGTCAAGTGACAACAACAAGCCCAAGCCCAATGCAAACAACGTCGTGTCAGGAACCCTGTCGCGTTCCCATTCGTCGGAAGCACGCGAGTACTTGCTGCGACAATAACAAGTACACTCGTGGAGCTTAGTGGGTGGGGCCGGGGGGCCGTAGTCGAGGGAAGCGCCCGACGCGGAATCCGCAAGATCGGATCCATGGATCGGCGCTGCATCCCCGATAAGGGACAATCGCGGTTCTTCTGGAATACAAGGGCTGCATTGACAGGGGCGTATAGTAGGTTATTGGGGAGGGGGAGGAGGCGGGTGGCGGGGAGGGGGTGCGGTAAGGACAGGGACAATGCAGCCGTCGTCCGATCGAGCGGTCAATTCGCCCGTCGGCCGTCTCTGTAGCGCCGCGACGATCGTCCTCCTACAAAGGGACCGCTTACCCCCCCCCCCCGCCCCTCGACCCACGCAGTCGGACGTAATCGTTGAGGGACGAGAGCGCGGCGACAATAGAGACAGAGGCGGCCTCGGGACCCTTAAGACCCTTAAGACCCTTAACGCTCTTCGTTATCTCTGCCCTCCCCCCCATCACCCCGTCCCCCGTCCGCTCACGGCTCATTCTTCCCGTGGCCGTATTTGGCCAAAGTGTTTGTAGTCAATTAGTTAGTAGGTGACCGAGAGCGCAGGTCGGGCTCCTCCTGCTTCACGGTCGTCTAACCTGCCCGCCAGAGACGGTACACCGTGATCCGGTGGTGAGGGGGCGGGGGGAGAGAGGCACTGGTCACGTTCTGGTCCACCGCGTCCCGATAACGGCCCATCGGTCAGCTGATAAAATAACAATGGACGCGTAGGTTATGAGGACCGAAGGAGCTTTAAAGCGCCGCTTGCCTGCTCCCGGCGAATCCTAATGGATCCTAATGGGCAGGCAAGCGACGTACCTGTCCTAGGATCTAGGGGGTCTTTAACCGACAGGCGGGCAGGTAGGTAGGCAGGTGTTCCGCCGGAACAGAGAGAGAGGTTCCCTAGATCCATCCGGTGCACGAGGACTTCCGCGGCGCAGCGCCGCTCCGTCGTGCTTACTGGGCCTTACTCTGTCTCTGGCCCCACCCCCACCCACCCACCCACCCACCGCCAACCCCTTCAAACACCAACGAATCCGTATTACGACAATGGAAGGAAGTGTTAATTCTTACGGGGCAGGCTTTACGGCTTCTTATTTTCTTTAACGAAAAAAAACAAATAAATAAATAAATAAATAAATAAATAAAGTAAAATAAACGAACGACTCGTGGCCGTGAGTCGGTGGGACAACGTAGCTATAATCGAACCTTCGACATTAGCGCCTCGACGATTCTTCGTCACAACAACTCCGAGCAACTCCAGCTTTCCCCGCAACCCCCCCCCCACCCCAATAACCTCCAACTGCGTCCGAAGCTCTATTTCTTTCGAAATCGATGGCTTTCAAGTGATCCGAGGCCTCGCCAACTCGCTTTCGGGGTCCGGTTTACGAGATTCACTTGGCGGCGGAGGGGCGGGGCTGAGGCAGCCGCCAAGCCGTCCTATAAACAAACAAACAAACAAACAAAGAAATTTATTAATTAACTTCGTCTGTTGGCCACGGGAAAATTCCGTAATTACGTGAAAACGCTGGCGGCTGACAAACCGTTTGTCTTTGCGGTCGCGGTGTCTGGCGCTCAGGATGGTGTTGATGGTGTGTGTGTGTGGGGAGGAGGAGGAGGAGGGGGTGGGGGCAGGAGGAGCCGCGCAATTTCGAGCCCACCGCGCCTGAATTCCCGCCGATATAAATCTTCGTGAAGCGTAATGAGGCGCGATTCTCGGCGGCTGCGGTGGGGCTGGCTGGGTGACTCAGAGGTCGCGAGAGATAGAGATAGAGAGATAGAGAGAGAGAGGGGGGGAGAAAAGGCGCCGAGGGGAAAAATTTATGATTTTTCCGGGACCGTGCGAGGGCTGGATAAGCGATTGAAGAAGCAAATGACTCGTTAGAAAATGATGATCGAGCGATGGGTATAATGAGCGGCGGGTAACCTTTGACCTTGGACCCGGCAGTACAGTAAGGCAATAATAAAGCTTTTCCTCGGATTTCCCTGGGATCACGTTGAAAGCGATCTTCGTGTCCGATCGGAGATGTAAGCGATGGAGCCCGACGAGGTTCCTCTTGGCTTCCTTGTCGAGCTAGCGAAGGACGCAGCCCGAGTGAAAGAGTGATAGAGAGAGAGAGGGAGAGAGAGAGAGAGAGAGAGAGGGAGGGAGGGAGAGCCGTTAGCGGAGCCCGTAGAGTAGTCCGCTCCGTCGCCGCCCCCGCGCCATAGGCGTAATCGAAGGCGCTTCACGGGCTCCGGGAGTGAAAGTCGGCCGAGGTCTCGGGGACGCGGCCGAGCGACAAAGCCGATCCGCTCGGCCGGGGTCATAGTCTCCGGGGAAAGCTCCGAGAACTAGGCGCGGGTGACTCTCGATCCGTTAGCGTCCCGTACGGGGTATGCGAGCACACCTCCCAGTTATATAACTCCTAACGCGGATTATTCTTCCTCGGTCAAGTGCTTCATCATGTACCGGGAGTACAGATCCCCCTCGCCCATCCCCTCCTCCTCCTCGTAGCTCCCATCACCACCCACCACCACCCCCCATGCACGTACCATCGCGAAGACGAATCTGTTTATTTGGGAGGAGGGGGTGGGGGGAGAAAGGCCGCGCTTGACTCGTCCGAGACATTTTACCTTCCCGATTTCTCATTTGTAAACCAATATTATCAGTAATATTGTTGTTGTTGTTGTTGTTGTTGTTGTTGAAGTATGGGGTGAAATGGACTCCTTGCACCTCGAGTAATGGAATTGGAACGTCAGGTCGCGATTGGCGGGCTACTCGTAACGCATGACACACGTAAATTTACGCGCTAAATAAGAATTTGAGAGCTGGGCTCGACCTCTCGCTTTTGCTTCTGGAGAGAAAGAGAGAGAGAGAGAGAGAGAGAGACAGCGAGAGAGACGATTCTCTCGTCGAATAAAGACCCCCCACCCCCACCCCTATGGCACGATCAAAGAAAGGCGCAACTCAGTCATCGTCGGGCTTTTGCGAAATCGAAAACGTTCGGTGGCTCGAGGCCCCGCGCATGCGCCAACAATGTTGCCTCGACGTATGTGCATTTAAAGAGGACGGGCAGGGGAGGCCAAAGGCGGCAAGCGGACCCGTAAGGTAATCCCCCGGCCCCACCCCCGACCCGATGTACGGCCGGCGCGAGGTGTTATTTTACTCGGGGCTCGGCTTTACCGACAATTCGCATCGGCAATTAATTTAGCATTCGTTTCCGCTCCGACCGACGACCACTCACCCCTCGCCCCCCCCCTACGGATGCGGATGCACTTTTTCCATACTCTCGCTCGCTCGCTCGCTCGCTCTTGACTTTTTTCCCCCCGGCCGCTCGGCCCTAGTTTTTAAATCGAATCGAATGGAGCCGTAATGAGTTTTGGAAAAATCGCGGTCAGCCCGATACCGTGCACAATAACAATAACAATAACAATAATAACAACAACAACGACGACGACGACGACGACGACGACGACCAACGATAATGATAATAATAATGAGTTTTTATGGTTTGCGGCAATGAATTGCAAATGCGCGCCGCACTGCTCCCGGTTTGTTTTATATTATACCTTTTATCACGTGGCCGAGGTCGGATTTTATAGGCCTTTGTAATTTCGTTGAAATGATAAAATTCACGGTGCCGGCGAAGCCGAGGTATTACGCTAGCGTCGTCCCCGTAGCCTCTACCCCCCACCCCCGCCTACCTTGCATCGTAATAACCAATAATTTCCTGCCGGCCACGGCTTCTACACGCGCGCGCGCAAATCTACATATATGTGTGTGTACGTATGAGGTGCCGCCAGTATTACCGTAAAGGTATTCGAAGGAAGGGAGCTTTGATCGGACTGGCTGCTACGTCGAACGCTTAAGTAGCGACCTGGCTAGTGAGGGGGCGGGGGCCGGGGGCGGGAGGTGGTGACGAGTGAGTTGGTCCGCGTAGGGCTCGGAGTTCCCGAATCCGGAAGGAGGCTAACGGTATCTGAGAGGATCTCGGTTGGCCTGGATGGAAAGCACGGGCCGCCGACACTCGCCCGGCCATTTAATGGATAAATAAGCGAGGATAATAAAGGAAAGAGTGGCGAGGGTCGGGGGGTGGGGAGGGGGGGCAATTAACATTGGGGCCTTAAGTTGGTGTGCCGGGGGCACAGCGACAGCGAGTCGAGTGTCGTGTAAGCGGGGAATGCTCGGGAGACGGGCAGCGATCGTGGCGCGCTCCACTTTCCCAAGCAAGAGCGCGATGTCCCGGTGCGAGAGAGAGAGAGAGAGAGAGAGGAATGGCTCGGAAGCAGAGCGTGGCTTGGAGCCGACGCGGCCCAGTGAATTCTTCCTGAGGCCATTTCAACTTCGACGCGTCTCCTCCTCCTCCTCCTCCTCCTCCTCCTCCTCATCATCATCATCATGCTCCAGCTCCACGGGCGTCTCGCGCCTGTCTGTACCGATCCACGCACTCGCGTCACCCTGGACAAGCGCTCCGCTATCGCTCGCCAATTCCCCAAAGGACTTTTATATCCATTATAATCAGCGTTTCGGCCGCGAACAATGGCTGACGAATAGCTGAGGAATAGCTGAGGAATAGCTGAGGAATAGCTGAGGGAATAGACCGCCGACTTGCGCCGATTCCATAAGAAAAGTAGTCGGAAGCCGTAATGACCGAGTGGTCGCCATTACCGCCGCGTACCCATTAATTACATTGCATGTGGCATAGCGCGGTATAGTCGTAATGACAAGTCGGGGATCGATTGTAAAACCCCCAATCGACGCGATGGTCGCGTAATTTTCCGTCTCATACATATCACATCACTTGCATACCCCTCACTTCCCGTATGTGGCTTATACCCCGTGACGAGAGAAAAGTGAGAAGACCGGCGAGGGGGGCGGTGGTGAAACTGCGACTCGCGCTGTGGTTCCTACCGGGCAGGAGGAGGAGGAGGTGGAGGTGGTGCATTAAACGCGGACATATTCTCGTGACAGGGGCGACGAAATAGAAATTGCCAGCCTCTGTCCGTTCCGGCTGTCGTGCGAGGTCACGTGGCCACCAGGACCGCGTCCACAGCCGCGCTCGATGACATCGTCGTCGTGCGGCCGCCGCCACCCTTACCACCAGCCCACCAACCGGCCCACCTCCTGGTGCGTACGCGTCCCTTACTCCCTTACCTCCTCGATTCGGCACGACCATCTCCAACTCGACTCTGGATTTCAATTATAAAGCAAGCCGCCCTCGCACTCTCTCCATCCCTCCAAGCGCCTCCTCTCACGTGCCCTTACGTCCGTGCGTGTGAGAGAGAGAGAGAGGACGGATAGAGAGGAGAGAGGAGAGAGAGAGCCTCGCGGTCCATTCGCCGACGCTTCTCGTTATTCTAAATAAGCCGGATCAAAGATGGCTTTATCGTGATGGGGAGGGGGGAGTCTGTAAGCAGTCGACCCGGCCGACAGTAATTTCAAGCGCGCGGGTCCGAGAGGGATGAGAAAGAGAAGGGTCTCTCTGTCTCTCTGGAAAGTAATTATCGGCCGAGGCGAGCGATCGTCACCCCCCCCCACCCCCCCCCCGCTCGGATAAACGATTCAATTAAAAGAATATTTTTTTTTACCAAGTAACAATGTAGCGCGCGCGCCAAGAGAGTAGAATGCCCTCGCTTATTTTCTGCCTTCGTCTCTCTATTGTATGCTAATGCCCAATCGCACCCCACCCCACCCCACCCCACCGCGCAGGATCGACTATTGCCGGGGCGGGGACGGGGACGGGGACGACGGGGACGGGGACGGAGAAACAAACATCGTTGAGCCTTGCAATAACAACGGCCGCAGGTCGTCGCTGCAACTCATATCGCAACTCTTTCCCCTTACCCCGCCTAATGATGATAATACGAGCGCGGGGCGACCTTACGTAACAGGCCAGCAGCCCCCGAAAGATCAATTTCGATCGCTTACGGGGCGCGTTAGGCCGACGGATTATTACGGTGTTGTAGAGAGCTCAAACTCTCTCCGCGACTCCTTCCTTCTCTTTCCCTTTACGTTCCTTTTAGTTTTCTTGCATAATAATAATAATAATAATAATAATAATAATAATAATAATAATAATATTAGTAGAAGTAGTGATAGTAATATAAGATCGACGGTTCTGGCGTTGTGCCCAACGTCACGGCCTCCCATCAAAGTATATCGCCGTATTTACTCGGCTCCGCTCTCTCCCCCCCTCTCTCTCTCTCTATCTCGCTATGCTTACGCGGATCAGTGCATCTTTGGGAGCCGTAGGAGGACCGAGTTAGACGAACGGCGTCGTCCAAGAGGAGGAAGGAAAATTTATACGCTCGTCTCCCCCGAACGAGAGGCGGCTGAAGTGAGGGAGGGGGAGGGGGAGGGGGATAGGCAGAGCATACCGAGCAGACCGAGGGCGTATCGGGCCGGTGCCGATTCGTTTCAGCGCTGCCGTGCGAGTTTCCCCCCGGACGTGCCACTTTATCCGCATAAGTGTATGAATAAGTAATGGGGCGCGAGTTTGTGCCGGTCGGATCGCTTCCCGGACGCGATACCCGGACTCGCTTCGACGTACCGGCCGCGCATGCCCCCCCCCCCACGCCGTTCCCTCCTCTGTCTTAGCGCCCGAGCCCTCGGCCGCCCACGTTCCATCCTCACCGTGAATCTACGCCCCCTCCCACCCTCATCTATTATCACTATCACCGTTTTCCTCCTCGGCCGACGCTTGCGCGCCGCCACCCCCCTCGTTTACGTTAAATGAAAGGCTAGGAAATTGATTCGGCAGCGAAGGGGATATCGATCCGACTGCCTCTCGATCGACCACTCGCGCCACTCGCGCCACTCCACTGGAAAGAGTGAAAATTAATTCAGAAAAGCCAAGCGATAACGATAAGCGATGTTTTCCTTCTCGGCCCTGCACCCCCCTCCCCTCTCCCGCGGACAACGGAGAATCGCTTAGCCCCGGTATGAGCGCCGGTAGAGACCCTCGGGGTGTACTTTTGTCTTTGGCCCCGACGATTTCTATCGATCGTCGGCCAACGGATAAATGTAAAAAGCGCATATAAAGCTAAGCTAAGCTAGGCTAAGCTGAGAAGCTCCCCTGCTCCCCCTGCCCTGCCCCCACAGCCACCGTTTAATTCTGCTGAGCGAGCTAATGACGCGAGGCCAGCGTCGCCGTTCCCACGTTTTGAGAGAAAAATCCCGGGAAGCCCATAAAGTAGCCGACGTCGGGCCATTATAAAAGTACTGCCAGTCCCGGCGGCCGATTTATCGTCGTTTTAGCGCAGAAGCGGAGAGTTGTCGGTTAGGGTGGATGGGGTGAAGGGGGCGAAGGGGGAGGATGGGTCGAGCCACGAGTCGAAAGCAGGAGAATAGTAATGCGAGGAATAACCGTAAACTCATAACCGTAGAAAGAATCGCTTGAAATGCATTATTTATCGGACGCGGCGAGGAGGGAGGGTATCGAACGCTCGGGGGAGTAGGGGGACCTTCGTCAGTGGCACCGGTGCCATCATACGCCCATCGATGTGGTATGGACTCGGGGTATGGACTCGGGGTATGGACTCTGGTCGTGGTCGGCCGGTGCGCGTAGCTCCGATCGCGAGACGACGTACGACGATGCGTCACTGGGGCTCGTATTCTGCTTAATCGGCGCTTAAAGTCGTTTGCCAGGGACGGCGGCGGCGGCGGCGGGGGGGGGGGGTGAGCTTTTCATGAAAACGCCATTATCTTACGGCTCGTGATATTATTGTACGCTCATTCGCTCGCGCATTCCACTCCACATCGATCGCCGAGAATAATTTACGAGGCAAGACTTTGGCTGCCAAGGGCTGACGGGGGGCGAGGGGCAAGGAGCACGCAAGTAGACGCATCAATTGTGGACGAGGCGCGCGTACACGTGCGTGAGACAAAAACACTGTGTTGTGATGTCCGTCACTCGTTTCGTGACGATTCCCGGCATCGCGGGGATCGCGAATCTACCCGAGGACGACGACGCTACCATCGATCGCCGCCACTATACATATATACATATATACGTAGATAGAGGCATCGAGGAGTTTGTTGTAGGAAAGGGGAAGCTCTCGTTTTCCGCAAATTGCTTGAAAAAGCTCGAGCTGCGGTCGGTCTTAGTTGGTAGTAAGTCTAGTTATTAGTAAGCCTAGTAAGGATGCTCGTGGAGGGCGGCGGGGAAATTAAAAGAAAAGTTCACAGCCTCCCTTCGTAGGGGAAAATTTGCGCAGGAGCCCCAGCGCTACGATAAAATTCTTCCGGTGTTTCCGGGCGGGGGGTGGGGGGGGCGTTGCGCAGGTGTACGCGGATTAAGTAAAAAGTTGGCGGTGGAACGGCGGGGCGGCAAGGGGACGGTGAGTGTGAGTAGCGGCCAATCGGCGTGAGTGCGGCTCGATGAATTATTCATCGGGACGATCCAGCATCTCCGGGCTAGGTGGGTCGTAGGGAGGTAGGGAGGGTGGAAAGGTGGGTGGGGGGTGGGGAGAGAGGAGGCAGCCAGCCAGCGATCCCCCTTTCAGGGTCTAGGAGGGCGACCAGTTGGCGATCGAGGGCCGCGGCCTCCCGCAGACCCCTCGATCAGAGGATCGATGGGAGCAGCGTTTCACCTGCAGCGAGCAAGCAACCCTCCTGTCCGTGTAGGTGGGTGGGTGGATGGGTGGGTGGGTGTGGAGCGACGAGGTACCGCACGCGCGACTAGTCGCGTTCGCTGACCCTCGCGGTCGTCGTTGCGGTCGTCGTGGCGCCGTTAAGGCCGATCGATCCTCAGGCTCGGCCGGGTAGAATGCGAGATAGAGAGAGAGAGATAGAGAGAGAGAGAGAGAGCGAGGATAGAGAGAGAGCGAGGATCGTCGGGGGTGGGGAGAGAATTTTCACGAGGCCTCTCGACACGCTCGGCGGCCGCAACTATTAAATTCAAACGGCTCTTTCAAAAGTCTCCGTCTTACGTTTATTATTATTATTATTATTATTATTATTATTATTTACTTTTTTTTTCCCTCTTATTTTTTACCCGCGAGCTTCCTCGAGGGCTTAAATCTACGGGGAGGATTTATGGTTATTAGCCACTTGTAATTACAGCTCGAGTGCAATGTACGGCAATAATTCGTCGGTGGTGGCGGTGGAGGTGGTTGTGTGTGGGGGCGGGGGGACGGAGGGAGAGGCCCAACTTGTCGCTCCTTACTTGGGCTTTGTTTCATTAATTGTCATCGACGGCCACTGACCTCACTTTTGCCGTCGACCCCTACCCTCCGGCCCCCCCTTTTTTTTTATCCTCCTCCTCCTCCTCCGCCACCACCTCTCGGTCGCATGTACCGCTTAATAACGTTGAATTAACGTTGAATGCTGATAAGCTCGTAATGGGCTGCCGGCAGGTCAATTTTAACTGACTAAATAATTAAAACGGTAATGTACACGAGGCTCCGGGGGGGAAAGGGTCGAAAGCTTTATCTTATCGAAGGAGCCCAAGGAGGACGAGGAGGAGCAAAGCAGGAGTGGTGGTGGGGGGGACGTTGGGAGCAGCGGCTCCAGATGCTTGTCAAGATTGGGATTATTCGTGGCTCGGTTGCCTTTAAAATTGGGTCAACGGTCACGTGTCGAGTCATTTCGTGACGCTTCCCCCCTCCCCAGTATCCACATACAACAACACACAAAGACAAAGAGAGAGGGAGAGAGAGAGAGAGAGAGAGAGGGAGAGAGAGGAAGAGAGAGAGATCTGCCGCGTGGAGGAGCGTAGAAAGGCCTCGTGCGGGTCGTAGCGATCGACCGATCGACGATGACCTGCGATTTATTAAACAATTACCGAGGCGCGCGCGGGCTCGCTAATTTCAGGTGCAGCCAGCCGCGCGCCATTGTCCTCCAGGTCGAGCCGCGGCGACTCTAACGGGACGTTCGCAAATTCCCAAACGACGAAGCCACCCGATTTCTATTCCTTATGGGAAAATGAGATCGGCGGAGGGGGTGGAGGTGGGAATCGGAGATCCGAGTCTGGCTAACGAGAGTCCGTTGTCCCCGCCGAGTTGCATTACCGTACCTCCAGTGCAGCTCCGGTGCAGCTCCAGTGCAGCTCCAGTGCACCTCCGCGCCAACCGGGATTATATTGTAAATAGCTGTTTTCGCTCCGGGGCCGGCAGATTAAGCGGATAAAGCGGTGTGGATCCGAGAGGGAAAGTGAGTCCCCGTTGTCTCCTCCAGCCCACCTCTCCCGCTACCTCACCCCCCCACCCCCGCCCCGGATCCTCGACGGCCCGGACCGAATCGACGGAATAATTAGGGAACGCGATCGCTCTTAGGATACGAGACCGCCACAAGGTCCTCGCCCGCTACGCGCCCCTTACACGTATTTCTATTCGCTCTTTCTCGAAGAATGGCTGCGCAGGTTATTGGGGAGGAGTAGGAGGAGGATGGGTTGGGGAGAGGGGGGGCAGTGTCGATAGCCGAGAGGACCGGTTGACCTTACGATCCGGGGACTGTGGAATATGCCGAGCTCCTGGGTCATCATCGGCTCGTCTGCAGCAGCAGCGGCAGCAGCAGCAGCAGCAGCCAACACCACCACCACCTCCTCCTTCTCCTCCTCCTCCTCCTCCTCCTCCTGCTCCTGCTCCACCTCCTCCTTCTCCTGATGCTTCGTCACGTGAATCGTGACCGCGCGACCGGTGGGAATCCGCCCTCGGATCGACTCTCATACGCCGCTCCCCCCCCCAGCCTCGGCTCCTCCTCGGCACCTCCACGGCACCTCCACGGCTGCTTGTCCATCGGCCCGACCGCCCCCGCCTTACCATTACGCTACCATTCACCTCGTCGCGATCACGGCCCGGGACTCGGTCCGCGTGGCTGGCTTCTCGGCTCCGACTATCGGATGCCGTCAGCGCAATCCGACTTACTCGTCATCCGCCCGTAGCGTAGATTAATCGCTCCCGAGGTCGGCCCGCGATCTTATCCGGACCGCGTGCCTCTTACGCCCAACGACAACCCCAATAACCCCAAGTAAATCCAACGCCATCTCGGCAAACGGATCGACAGGTCGATCTCAATTTACGTCCCTTGTAACTTCGCTTCCTTTAATACGATTACTAATGAGTTGCGCGCGAGAGAGATAGAGATATTTTGATCGTAGGAGGGGGTGGGGGGGTGAGCAGCCTGGGTCGCGATCGACAATCCCTCGGACGTCAGCGGGGGGCTACGTGCAATTAATTAATTTACGGGACCCCGAGGAAGTTTGGAATTTTAGAGTATTGTATATGACGAGGCGTGCGTGGGTGTGTCGCTGAGTGGCTCGGACCATTACCGACGCTACGCTCTCCCGTGTCATTGGGGGTGTCATAATTCTTTACGCGTCGACTCCCCGTTCGGTTTAATTGCTCTCCCCCCCGACCTCGTCGCGATCTGGAGACCTGCATCCATCCGATCCTACGAATAACAAGCGGGTTATTGGGGTTATTGGGGGGGGTCGCTCGTCGTCGAGGCTCCGGCCGTAAACGATACAATTCGGTAATATTACTACTACTACTACCCCCCCCCCCCGCCCCAAAATCACCGAATAATACAAGTAACGGCGAGATTCATTGGGGTTGTCGGTTCAAGGACGTCGCTGGACGGACTTCCGACTCCAGCGAGCGAGGAGGGCCTCGCTATCGTAAATAATACCTCGCAGACGTTGGGCGTTGGGCCGCCGGGTACCGTCCTTAATCGGAGGGCCTTGTAAAACAACGAGCTCGGGAGTCGTTTAGGCAGTGATTAGACGCGCGCTAAGCGGATCGGCAAGATCGGCAGATCGGCAACTGGATTGCTCCCGGTTCGTATCATTGCCTCGTTCGTATTCATTCGCTACGGGGTTACGGTACGGCCGAGCCCTTGGTAACGATGGATGTACTGCTGACGGTGGGATGGGGTTATTGGGGTGGGGCGAGGTTAAATTTAGTGACCCGAATAAAGATTCGTGCTAATAATTTCCGCTAAAATTACAGTTCGGTGGCTTGTGAGCGACGATGGCGGCGGTGGCGGCGACTCGAAATAAAACTGGAGCGCTCGAAATTATGGTATCTCGTTCTAAATATACGCGTGCCTGTGGGCGGAGAGCGGGAGGTTGGGAGGAGGAGGAGGAGGAGGCGAGATAAGATAGAAACGGTTGCGTTTACACGGGGGCAAGTGTTAGCCGGAGGGAATTATTATTCGATCGAGAGTCGGCAGTGGGAATTTCGACGGCGGATAAGACGGGATAATAAGGCGGGGGGGGGAGGGGTAAAAATGTACGCATCCCGTGGTTTCGTGGGTCGCTCGGTCCATGGGAATCGTGAGACAACCTTTAGGGGACAGGAGCGTCACCATGGTCCCGCGCGTCCTCACCATTGGCGGAGGTAGTAACGAGGGTGGCGGGTACGTCGTGGGCGGGGAGGCGGGGAGGCGGGAGGCGGAAGGGCGAGGCAATCACCGACTCAATTATCGCGGGGATTAGCCGCGGGCGTCACCGGCTTGATTGATTCGTGATTGGCTCGGGGTCACACGAAATTGTATGATTAATACACGCTGGGCCATCGCGTTGGGGGCGGGGGGTGGGGCGTCGGAGGGAGGGACCGGGTCCCGCTTTTTCCGCTTCTTCTTCTTCTTCTTCTTTCCCCATCCTGCAGACCTTCAGCGTCAAAGTACCGTATGTACGGTATCGTCGCGGTATCGTCGCGGTATCGTCGCGGTATCGTCGCGGTATCGGCGATAGACCGGCGCTATCGGATGGCGTCGAACGCCGATGGCACTGGACTCGCGTACCGCCTCCTATCGCCCGATACTTTATCCTTTCGTTGCCGACCGATACGCCTCCTCCCCGGAGCCGGACAGACAATCAACGAACACGCCAGGCGCCACGTCGTACACACGCGCAGTAAAAACGTAATGAGCGGAGTAACTACGAACAACACGTGGACGACTAACGTTCGACTCCCCCCCCTCTCTCTCTCTTCTCTCTCTATGTCTATGTCTATGTCTATGTCTATCCATCTATCCATCCATCTACTATCCATCCATCCATCGCTCGCGGGTGCACGTGGACGTATGTTAGGAAGAGGGAGAGGGAAGATATAGCGGAGCATCGACGAGTAATGAGGAGTAATGAGTTACGACTTATTAGCGAGCAATTGCATTGGAAAGTCATGCTTTCGGTTTCATCCTCATTCATCTCCCTGTATTCGCGTGAAAAGCCGAATGAAAAAGCCCCTCCCCACCCCCCTTGATCGGCCTCCTAGAAACTCTTGATACGCCTCGAGTATCCCCGACTTCCCCCGAGGCATTCGTTATTATTATTTGTTATTGTTGTTGTTGTTGTTGTTGTTGTTGTTGTTGTTATTAATATTCCTCAGTGCGTTTCGAGGTTATTGGTACTTGCACTCGCGAGTATGTATCTCATCCATCATCGTTGTATTGTTAGGCCTACGCTCACTGTTCCCTCCACCCCCGCCCCGATGCCACGGTCTCGCGCCACAATAACCCCAATAACCCCTACACTTCTTTTAGTCGTATTCCAAAGCTCTTCAAAGTTAAAATCAAACGCACCAGTTTCTTCTTTTCTTTTATTTTCTTTTTATTCTTTTCTTTTCATTTTCATTTTTACGAATACACGCGCGTGCGGCCGCCGCTCTTTATTGGCCTACGTAGATTAAGCGAGCGGTTAAGCAAATACGGGTCTACGCCCCGATGGAGACTCGTGGGCGCACGCGTATCCCGGAACGTCCATTTATCGGCGATAAATAAAGCCGTCGAGTCGAGTCGAGTTGGGTCGAGCCGAGCCGAGCCGAGCCGAGGAGGTTAATCGGCCAATTTCTTTTTGCTCTATACTTTCGGCCGTTTTGTACCTTCGATTCGTTAGACTCGGCTCGACTCGACTCGACTCGACTCGACTTTTTAACAACGCCGAATTGGACACGTGACGCAACGGCAACGCTTTGCCGATATTCCGTATGGCTTGACATTGGTAATCTCGAGATCTCGCTTAGGTGACACACTTTCTCGTGGCTCGATACATCATGTATTGAGACAGTTGTACAAACATTCTCTCGGAGCGGCGCGTGAAACTAAACCAATTGGCCTCATGCGTTTCTTATGGCGCGGACCGCTTTACCTGCTTTTTACGCTCCGACGACATTTACCCAGCGATAACTGAACTAACTGATTTAACTGAAAGAGGGAGGCGAGGATACGTGTTTCGGTGTCGGTGTCGGTGTCGGTGTCGGTGTCGGTGTCGTCCCCCAATAACCTCGTCGCTACGGGGCGGACTGGGGTTATTGGGTAAATTAAAGGGGATCGGTCGAAAACGTATATTGCAAAAGGATCGACGCGGAGCTTCTCTAAGGCTATTCTCACGCCGCCGCTCGGCTCCGGCGCTGCGTGAAACGATCGTAAAGCCGCAACGGTAGCCGATAACGGGTACGGCGGCTGTACGCGGTACGTGGTACGGGGTACGGGGTACGGGGTGAGGCGAGCGTCTCGATTCGGAAGAGGTAATAATAATAGAGCCATTAGAGAGTACGGGCCCGAGCCCGTGTCGTAGGTGGCGGGGTGGTGGAGGTGGTGGAGGTGGCGGGGGCAGCACCAACGACGTACCGAGGTCCGAGGTTTTATTTACAATGGCGTAAGAGCGCGACGACGGCCATTATTCCCGCGAGTCAGTTTTTGACGCGGCCGCGCACAAAGGAAAGCGGCAACGGGAGCCCGCGCGCTCTAAATAACAATGTCGGCCGTAACGGTTCCGGAGGTTATTGGGGACCCCCCCCCGCGCGCCAGGCCAGTCCTCGGTTTACGTCAGACCGAGCCAACCGAGATTATTGTCTAATTATTGTCTTTGTAAGAGCGCGGCTCCGATTTTAACCAAAAAAAAAATAAATAAATAAATAAAATAAACGTCGCGCTTTCCCGGTCGTAGGACGTGGTGAGGTCCCTAGGGAGTCCGGGCTATTTGCCCTGGCTCGTAGCAATAAATCAGGACTTCGAGGAACCGAGGCTACGCGCGCTAATAAGAAAGCGGAGGAGGAGCGCGGATTTCGAGGACGAGTCCCGGCTCTTCCCCCCCCCCCCGTTTCCCGTACCTTCGAGAAATTATTATCCACGAGCGGACGATACGATGATGATACGGCCGGCCCCCGCACGCCTAAGGTTTCCTTCTCAAGCGACATCGATCCGTCTCTCTCTCTCTCTCTCTCTCTCTCTCTCTCTCTCTCTCTATATATATATATATGTACATACATTTACGTGCAGATTTACGTATGGAGATGCGGAGTCGTCGAGAGGCGCCCGAGTCGTAAGCTCTCCGATCAATTATCGTTCGCGGCATTAGAAAGTAGTGGCGAATGTCGGCGAATGTCGGGGAATGTCGGGTAATGTCGGGGAATGTCGGAGGAGGATGAGCTCGGTCGAACTGGAGGGAAAAATGCGAATCGAACGGCTGGAAACTCGTTTGGCTGAGCTTATTAGCGGGTCAGAGTCAAGAAAAAGGCGCGATCTCTCTCTCTCTCTCTTCCCTCTTTTTACTTTAATTGGTCGGGGAATCCAATCGAGTCGGGATAGCGACAGCGTTGACCGAGGAGGTGAAATTCGTCGTATATCGACAGGCTCCGGGAGTAGCGTAATACGCTGCCGACGAGTACTTTGGGCTTATTGTCACGCGAGGCTCGATCCGATTAGCCCGGATTCTGCTCCGCGCGACGATTCGACTCCCCGAGACTGCGCCGCGAGGATGGTACGGGACGAGTTCGGTGGGGTGGGGCAGGGTGGGGGGAGTGGTGCCGCCGCCGTCAACCGCCGTCACCGCTAGATAGAAGGTACCAGTATCGCGTTACAGTCACCGTTCCCCGGAGCTTTACAAGCGGATAGACGGAGATATAAAGGAGCCCCTCCCTTTCTCCCCCGGGTCTCGTCCTCTGCTGGCGAGCCGAGCACGTGGACGCGACCGAGAGGTGCCAAGAGGATCCGCTCGCCTCGCTGATTTTTTTAGAAAATAAATGAAAGGCGCGATGTTCCGTGGGACCCCTCTCTCTCTCTCTCTCTCTCTCTCTTGCTCTTGCTCAGCGGATCTTCAACGTTTATTCGAGTCCCGGGGAAGTGAAAGCCGGTCGGTGAAAGAAGACCAACGAATCATACCTATCTATACACTTCTCGCATGGGAACATATCCGAACGTTATTCGGCGTTATTCGGCGTTATTCGGCGTTATAAGGACGCTTCCAAGCTTAGACGACCATGGCCCGACGATACGCAAGGCAGACGACGAGTTAGAATCAGCTGAACTGCGGCGGTTGGGGGGACGGGGGTACGGGGCGAATCATTGTCCCAGTCATGGATCAGGTAACGGGCCCATCCCCTATCCCTGGCAGTAATGGTATCGTTCGGCCATCGTAATTGGCAGGGATTTAGGCGCGACCATAGCTTTCCGAAGCAGAGTTTACTCGTTTACGAGCTCGTGCCGTGGGCTCGTTATTTGCCCGTTATTGGCCCGTTATTGGCTCGTTATTGGCCCGTTATTGGCCCGCTGCTATTGACTCGTCAGCGTCCATGGGAACGATCGCGATATCCATAGAACGGGAACAAATCGGTTAGCGAAGCTGAGGTGTGCGGGGTGGGGGGGGAGGACTGCTATCGCGAGTATCTTGATTTAATTACGAATTATTTATCGACAAAAAAGGTTATTGGGGGTGGGGGGGGAGGAGGAGGAGATTTCAGGTTTTACCTGAAGGACAGGCGCCGTTAATCGACCCGTGGGGGAATAGAATCCCTTCACGCCACCGTAACCGCCATCGTCGTAAGAATAACCGTAATAAGCGTAGGCGTGCCTCGGGGCGGGGGAAGGGGACGAGGAAGGGGGGACAACTTGACGGGACGGCGGGGGGGTAGGTGGGTTTCGGGTCCCGGAAGCGGCATTAGCGCCTCGTCCATTAACCATGGTGATGATATCCGACTTGTACGAGACTTTCCGTGTATAACGAGTAATTAATATGTAGAGCGAATAAATAAGACGAGCCGGGGCTGGTGCAGCCCTCATCGGGGAATCACCCCGTGCATATTGAACCCCGTGAAATTCGGGAAGAGCGAGCTCTCCTCTCCTCGTTAACGAGGAAACTAGCTGACTCGGGCTTTTCCGGATGAGCCGGCGCCGTCGCTGCCCTCCTCCTCCTCCTTCCCCACCCGTTCGAAAAAAAAAGTCCCCCCAACGAGCGAGCGAGGCTTATTATTATTATTATCGGTAACGGTTATAAAAAAAAAGAAAAAAGAAATGAATCTCCGGAGCAGGGAGGCTGGGCCTCGATCCCAATTACCAGGTAAGCGTCGTGGATTTCCCACGCGATCCTCGGAGTCCGTGGAGTCGAGGTGCCGGTCCTCCCGCGAGAGCGGCCAAGGACGGGCCGTGGAGAGAACGACCTCGATCACCCAGGCTCCGAAGAGGATCGTCTCCAGCGAGCCACGGCACATAGCCTCCGGCTGCCCCTGCCCCTGCCCCGCCTTACTCCTCCACGGGGCACTTCAATTACGACAGCCAGCTACTTTTTTTCCCCACGTCGCCTTGAGCTTCCGGCTTTCGGTGCAGCTCGCAAACGATCCCAAAGGAGAGCTCAAAGTCGACGTCAAAGATCGGATCTGGCCAGCCTGATGGAGGAAGGTAGGGAGTGGGGGGCGGCCCCGCGACACGTAACGCGTCGGATAAGAGCACGGATAAGGGCACGGATAATACGTAATAGTATCTAGCTACGTGGTATATGTAATTTGACGGGCCCAGATAAATCAGTGGCGTGAGTATCGGTCCGCGTGGCCGTCGCTAGACAGCAGTCGCAGTTCCACGGATGGGGGGGGGGGCGGGCGGGTCGTGCGTGCCAGCAACCCCCGGTAAGCGGTCGATCGTATGCCGTCGGAGGATATCCTCCGAGAGAGTGCGCGTCGAGCCTGGACAAGGAAATCAAGGACTTTGGTTACGGGTGTTACGGGTGTTACGGGTGTTACGGGTGTTACCCGCAAACATTTTAACGAACGCGTGACGGGGACGGCGATACGGCAAAAGTCAAACGGGTAACTGCTACAATAATTGGGAGTCGGTGGGTCAGTCTGTGGATGGCACCAGCTCACCAGCTCACCAGCTCACTCGCTCACTCGTCGTCTACGTAGTTGAGCCAACCAACCGTAATCCCAAGTGCCGGGACGTGCAATCAGCGGCGGAGGCTGAGGCGGCTGAGGCGGCTGAGGCGGCTCGTTAAACTCTTGAAAACAATAGTAAGAACGACAACGACGACTGTGCAGGATATTGGCGATTGCGTGTTTTGCCGTGAATACGCCCCCCCCCTCGCCCCTCCTCGCCCCTCCTCGCCTCATCCGAACGGCTCCCTCGACGTTACGAAGCACCGAGATTACGAGGCTCGAGGTCGCCCCCGCGCTTTCTTTCTTTCATTCTTTCATTCTTTCTTTCTTTCTTTCTTTCTCCGGTGAGACTCGTGGATGAGTCACGGGGGGAAGTTCCGCTCCGAGCCCCGGTCTCGTGACTCGTCGTCGTCGTCGTCGTCGTCGTCGTCGTCGTCGGCCGCAAACTCTCCTCTACATTCTACAGCGCGTGTTTTAACGTGGCATTAATAATAATAATAACAATAACAATAACAATAACAATAATGATGATAATGCAGGGGCAGAAGAGTTTGCGCTCGCGTTCAAGCTGGAGGTTGACGCGGAGCCTCGACCTCTGTCCCTGTGGTATTAATTTGCTCTTGGGTCTCGAGGGTCAAAGCGAAATTCGCGGAGACGACACGCGAGGCGCGGTGAGGGTCAGGGGCTCGGTTCGCCCTCGCGCTCTCGACTACGACCACGACTACGATTACGACGAGGAGGGGCTAGATGGCCGACGACGGCGACGGCGACGGTGGCGGGGGGAGGATAAAAAAAGGGCCGACGAGACGTATTAGAAGAAAGAGGGGCGATGCACGACCGGGCGGCGACGAGGCCGTTGAGTCACGCGCCCGGACCCTTCCGAGACACCGTCTTCGATGTCCCGCGCCTTTTAACGCAGTGCGTAATCCGATCTCTCTCTCTCTCTCTCTCTCTCTCTCTCGTCTCTCCGTCGCTCGCCGTCTGAAGAGTCGAGGGCGTCTGCGGCCGATGGCCCTCCCTCCGCCGCTCTGCCCGCTGCACTGAGGAAGGCTTCGTTTTCCCTTCGATCCCTACTGCTGCTTTCGTTTCAAGTCGTCGTCCCTCCCCCCTCCACCCCTCCACCACCCGAACGAATCGCAAGGTAAGGAATCCTCTCCGCCGGGAGAGAGAACTGCTTCACCAGCCCCGATTCATTCACGACTCGGCGGTATGACCAATTGGATAAACCAGTTGCCGAGACAGACCTTGCCGGGGCCCGAATTCACTCTAATTGATAAGCGAGGGAGGGACACCGCTGATTGACTAATTTTTATTACCTCCTCCCTCACCCTCCCTCCCGCTACCGAGTCCCACCCCGAGGACTAGCCATTTCAAACGTATTTAATACAAAAAAATTTGCATTCCCAATGGATTTCGGTCTCTCTCTCTCTCTTCTCTCTCTATCTGTTCCAAGTCCACTGCGAGTCTAATCGTGACGTAGTCTGCATCAGAATAAGTACGATTTCTATCCGATTCCATTTCAATATTCTTCAAAGTTGCTTCCCTTCTTCTCTTCTTCGTCATTATCATTATTACTCGCCGCAGAAAAACTTTGCCAATGACCTTCTCACGTACAACGTCGCCCATTACTACTATTATTGTTGTTGCTGTTGTTGTTGTTGTTGTTGTTGTTGTTGTTGCTGCTGCTGCTGCAAGCGAGGGAGGGAGGAGTTTGTTCGTTTAAAGCGAAACGGGGAAACGCATTGCGGCCTGACTTGGGGTCATTGGGGGTAAGGAGGGAGGGTTGGTGGCGGGGGGGTATTGAAACCTGAAAAGTAAGCCGTAGCTTTTAAAAAGTAATTTTATTTCAAGTAGTAAGCCGAGCAGCACGAGCGCGAACGCAAAGGCGAACGTGTTTAATTTCTAAAAACGCATTTTAATAACGTTGCCTTTACCCATTTTAATGCTTCCTTCGTATTCTATTTACAATGCGCGCGTGCGATATAAATAAAGATCTGGGTCAGCGTGCGGCGCTGTGAATTCACAGCAGCAGCAGCAGCAACGACAACAACGACAACAACGACAACAACGACGACGACGACAATAGCCAACAACAGAAATCGTTATGAGAATAATGATACGAGGAAGGAAAAACTAAGAGATCCGATTCCCTCCTTCCTCCCGTCCACCTGGTCCTTTATATTTATGATTTCAGGTACAATTAATGGCTCCACGTCGCCACTTATCTCCCTTCCGCTATTCTTCTTCTTCTTCTTCTTCTTCTTCGTTCTTCTTCTTCTTCTTCTTCTTCTTTGATTTCACACGGTTTAATTAATTTAAAAAAATCCTCGAGTAGACTATAAATACTAAGTAGGGAGGGCGGGGTGGGCGGTAGGAGGGGGATGATGGTGGTGGCGGGGGTGGGGGGGGAGTAAGGACGAAGTAGGAAGTTGGTGCAAGTTTGAAAAATAATTAGACTTACATTGCTCATGAAGCTGCGATTGCTCGCGAAGGATGGTTAGAGGGGTGAGGTGGTGCGGGGGTGGGAGGGACGACGACACGGACTTCAGCGTCAGCTGCGAATAAATCGCCGACTTGGAAATTATCAAAGCGGCCAGGAGCGTAAGAAGAGCGAGGGCTGGGGAGGGGAGATGGGACTTGCCGCACCATCGAGACTAATTAAATTAAAACAGCGCGAGTCTCTCCCTGACCCTTACGTCGTCCCCCCTCTCTCTCTCTCTGTCTCTCTATCTATCTCTATCTCTCAATCTCTCTCTCTCTCTCTCTCTCTCTCGCAGGGGACAGGGATCCGATTGGCTAAATTAATTGGATTGACGAAATCAAATTAATTGCAGAGCCGAGCTTGCGCGCCTGACCATCTGCTCAATGAACGTAGGAGCTTTTTCCCCCTTGTCACCCGCTCCCCCTTCCCCTATCCCTTTCGTCCCATCAGCCGCAATCGTCGAACCAATTCAACGATCCTGACGCGCCGAGATTGCGGCACGTACTTACTTTACTTTCTTTCTTTTTTCTTTTTTCTTTTAAATGACTCGCGAGCGATCCCTCCTCTCTCCTGAAAATTAGCGATCTCCTGTAATGTGTCCGCCTCCCCCTCCCCCTCCCCACCTCGACCACTGGTTAGCTTAGATTAATCGTGTACCGAATGAAATCCCGGCAGTTTAATGTTTAATAATAATTGGAGATCGGTAGAGAGGATTGGTGGGCAAGCTCTATCTCAACATCCCCCCCCCCATCCCGCAACCCCTCCAGTCCCCTCTAGTCCCATCTAGCTCTAACTGCACCTGCCGCGGTTCTTACGGGCAGCAGCCAGCAGGCCGGCACTCCCCTCAGCTCTCCTCATCCTGACACGTATACGTGCACTCGGGATACGTCGGGCGTGGGGATGGGGCAAATGACTAATTCGTAGTGGTGTTGGAGAGGCTGAGTCACCCGGCGGACGTAGCGCTACTACGTGCCCAGGGGTCCGGGACCCGAATAATTGGGAGAAAGTGCCAATGTAGGGGGGGTCCCATGGGTCCCAGCCGTAAGCACGAGAGCGGAAGCGCTCCTTTCTGAAATTCGTGAAGGAATTCGGGCCCTACGCGTGGGCGTGTGACTTCCCACGTAGTCCTCCCTTCGTCTACTTTGGCTAGGCGTCACGATCGGGGAGAGGGCGGAGAGGCGGGCCTCCCCGGGCACGACCCTCGAAGGGAGCCCGTTTCCATCCGAGTCCCCATTCGCTGCTCCTTCAGACTCTTAAGTGCATGCCACTGCTAATAGTAGTAGTAGATAGAACAGAATTAGTCCGTCGTCCTCGTTATGGGGCGGGGAGGGTGCAGGGAGGAGGGCTTTGAGGTCTCGCGGCAACTGATCGATATTCGTAGGAGGCCACGGTCATCTCTATGCAAATTACCGACGGAGTAATAAGGCTCGGAAAGACCTTTAAAGCCCCTCGAGCCAACCATTCCTCCCCCAATTAAGAAACTCGTCGAAATAGTCTTCCCTTTCCTTCCCTCCGCCCCCGCCTCCCCCCAATCCTCGTGAGAAGCAGTGAGTAACGGAATCGCGTTTATCAACTAATGGGAGGACCGGCGCTCGAGATGAGGAACGTCACGTGTTCGTGACGCCAAGCACCTGCCCCCGTTCTCTTTGCTTATTTATCCCCTCCCTCCCTCCTCTCCCTCCCACCATCCCGAGCCACGGATCGTCCAGAACGCGCCTACGGCATTTACTTAAGTTTAACAAGTGCCGGGCGATCGATGCCGCTTTTAATTTCCAAGGGGGGAGGGGGGGCCACCATTACAAGCCATTCCCTTGCGATAGCTTAACCCCCCCCCCCGTAAAAAAAAAAAAAGGCATTCGCTCCTCCCAATGATTTATCATCGGCCTCCTTCCCTGTAATGCTAAATTTACGTCAGCTTCGATGTTGAGCCAATGCTTGCGTTATTAATAAATCCGGCGGGCGGGTGGGTGTATTTTTGCTCGGGATCGCGTTGCGAAATCGCGCGGCTTCCTCGTAATGTATTTCCAGTTGCCTCGCTCGAGTGTATATTATAACCGAGGCTAAGAGGGATAATTCGGGATACTCTGATTGTCCGAGAGGAGTGTTTTTGACTTTATCCTCGAAGCCGAAGGGAAGCGGCGCGAAACGTCCTTAGTTGGTAAGGAAAGGCAAGAGAGAGAGAGAGAGAGAGAGAGAGAGAGAGGAAGCCACGTCCCCGATGTCTCGAGATATGACGTGGCGAGGCCAGGATAAGAAAAACAATCGTAATGATGCTGATTACGATGATGATTACGATGACGACGATGATGAGTAGAGTCCGGCGAGTGACGAGAGGCTTAATTGTCAGTCGAAGGCAAAGAAAAAGTCGGCCCGAAAGACCGACTAAGTCCTCTGCTGGTAATTACCCGAGTTCTTTAGCGGCGACAGGAATTACAATTACATCGGATAATGGAACAAGAGATGATTTTAATTTCGCGCGACGTTGCTCCCTAACGACCGTATCACCTCTCCCTCTCTCTCTCTCTCTCTCTTCTCTCTTTTCAGACACCCGGAGGGGAGGGGAGGGAGGGGCAATGGAGGGATGGAGGATCGAAAAGGCTTTAAAAGCCATCGGAGTCTCGGGTGTAACGAACCACGAACATTCATTTCGTCGCCGGCGGTGGAATAGAAGAAAAAAAAAAAGAACTTGGTGCGGAGGGGAGGGGGAGAGGAAGAGCGGAGGCGAAAATCGGTCTCGATATCGGAAAGCGAGGGGGGGGGGAAAGAGCCGAGTAAATAACTCCCCTCGACTGCCGAAAAGCGAGACGCGTGAGTTCGCGGCCCGAGACGACGTCGGCGCGACCCCGCGTTCGTTCACTCTAACATTATAAATAGCAAACTCGACATAGAGATGCCGATGGGGCGAGGGGGAGAGCCAGGGAGAGCGTTACTCTCGTCTCACCCCCGGGGGTGGCTGCCGCGGCTTTCGGAGTAGGGACCTCAGTTTTCGTCGTCGTCGTCGTCGTCGTCGTCGTCGTCGTCTTCGTCTTCGACTTCCTCGGCTTAGTCGCGGTCGACGTAGAGATGCGCCGCCGCCGCTGCCGCCTCCTCCTCCTCCTTCTCCTCGTCCCACTCCTCCTCGTCCCCACTCCGCCGGAGCGGACCCTCATCTTTGGCGAGTCGGCTTAATAAAGAGGTCCGCGCCGGAGCTTTTATGGCGATCGACGTAATTGCCCTCTCACGAGCTTACGAATATTTTAACGCCCCCCTCCCCGAGCTCGACCCCTTCACCCTCTCCCCTCCGTCGTTTCTACACGATAACGAGTCAGCGAGTAAATTTTCTCTCTCCCCTCCGGCCACCCAAAATATCTATACAGCCTATTACATAAACCACATGTATCATATATATATATATATATGTATATATTTATGTATAAAACACATAGACGTTAACGTCTCTCTTTTTCGTTTCAGATTTTCGCTCTACGGACAATACAATCAAAATGTCGCTCGCTCTGTAAGGTAAGGACCGATACTCTGTATACGGCTACTAAGCTTTCCGATTACGCGGCCTTTCGTGAGGGAGGGGCAGCGCGGCCAAAATCAATGATCTACGTGAAGTACTTTTAATCGATCCCCGTCAGCATGTTCGCCTATACCCGTAATAAGCCAAAACGGCTCTGTACGCGTCTCTCTGTGCACTCGGTAATAAATCGACGTACGTGGAAATCTTATCGGGACTTTGAATGCTGCCGCTTTTCCAAGAGACTTTTTCCCTTCTTATACTACTTTTCTCTCTCCGCCCCCTCTACCCCTACCCACTCGCCCACCCACCCACCGCTTATCGTCTCTTCTCTCGGAATACGGGAATAAATTTGCAAGAAGTAGCCCCCTCCTCGAGTCCCCGATCCCTTAACGGTTAAGCGGGTAACTTGGCGGGGGAGGGAGAGGCGCGGAGGGGGACAGACGCGCGCGGAGCTCTTAAAGTATCGCTCGAGCGGCTCCGTAAGAATTTGCATTTTCGTTATAAAAATCACGCTTCCCGATGTTCATTAGTAAATAAATCAATCAAGCCAAATCCGAACGCATCTATCAGCCACTTAAGGGATTTTTATGCCCTTTTACATTGATTATTGCTTGGAAAGAATTTTAACTGAAATTAGGATGAATTAATTACGGGTTAAGTCTCTCGTCTAAGTTATGACAATAACCGAGCCTCGACTCGGTTATTGATTGGCCGGCGTTCGTCGGTTCTTCCCTCTCGCGACAACCGCATATGCTACGGTGACGACTAGCTTGTGACGGCTTGTGACGGCTTGTGACGGCTTGTGACGGCTTGTCGACTCGTACTCGCAACACAAAGACGCTCGATCAAGTTCAATAAAACTTTTACTTTTTTTACTGCTCCGCGCTAATCTCTCTCGGCCAAAATCTCACTCCACCCGCGCAAATGCCAAGTTGGCCTATTCGTTTTTTTTTTTTTTTTTTTTTTTTGTAAGGAGATCAGTGCGCAGAATCGGGTGCTTACGAGGACATTCCTCGCACGAGCTACGAATTCCCGTCAGTACATCTTCCCTACTTTTTCATTCCTCGCCTCAATTAGCCCACGGACACAACGCAACAACCTACACGACTACTTTTCACATTAAACCTTCGTCACACGTCGTTGTATCGCATTCCTATTTCCCTCGACGTGTACGAGATTTCATTTATCGTTACATCCGCTTTAGCTTTATTGGACATACCCCAATAACCAATGGCTTGTGCCTGTGTGTGTGCGAGAGAGAGAGAGAGAGATAGAGAGCTCGAGAGATATAGTTTAAAACGACCGAGAGGGTGGTGGGGGAGGGGAGGGGAGAGGAAAGTTTCATCCGTTCGACGAGCGAATGGGAGCAGATGCGTGATTTTCGGTTAAATTTGGATCAATAGTCGGGAATATAGGTCGGATGATTTGATCGTACGAGCCGCGAAGAAGATCTCCGCCCACGGCCACGGCTCTCCGAACAAAAAGCTCCAGCTGCAACCCCAATGTACAGAGAAATAAGGGATGATAATGTGCGTAATGAGGCCGTAATCGCCGCCGGCGGGGGGGGGGGGATATTGGATGATGTAGGAGCGGCATCGCCATGCCATGACTCGCACGACGACAATTTATCGGAACGAAGGTGTCGCGAGGGGGGGGGGCTGGGATCTCAAGGGGAACCAGTGGCTTATTGTCTCGACGAGCTCGCGACTACGTCTGTCCCGATCGCTGTTACGAGGATTCCACGGGATCTACGCGGATATTACGCTTTGCTTGGCCGTGACACGGAGCCAATCCATCCAATAATCTTCCTTAGAAAGGCAAATGTCGTTGGGCGGAGAGGTAGCCCACGCTGACGTCACGTTCGAACGGAAAAAGACCCTTCGCTCTCGAAATCCTTCTAACGAAGCTGACTTGGCTCTCTCTATCTCTCTCTCTCTCTGCGTGCGTGTGTTTCGCGTGCACAATCGATTCCCGTATCTCCGGGTTATTGGGGTGAGGGGGGATAAATAAACCGAGGAGTATTATAACCTGGATATTAACGGGGAAGTGCAGCTGCTAAGATCCCGAATGACGTAAGACGTAGGATTGGGTCGGGACACGGGACCGAGTGAGTGAGAGAGAGAGAGAGAGAGAGAGTCGACGCGACTACCGCCAACGTTCCCAGCTGCACCGAGCCCGGAAGGTCAAGGACGGTCGCGCAGCAGGGGCAGCCCGTGGAAAGCAGCATCCCTACCCTCGCGGGTCCAGCGCTTCCTCCGCTACACACCGTTGCCCCCCCCCGCCCCCAAAGGGGAGCCGCACAAGCGCACTCGGGTTGTCGGTCACCCTCTCCTCCTCACCCATTCTCGAGGGCTTCCCTACGCGTAGCCCAATCATCCTCAGTGCATCCTTGCCGCGTGCTCGCTCGCGACTACTGTCCAGCTCTCTCTCTCTCTCTCTCTCTCTCTCTCTCCCCTCTCTCCTCTCTCCCCCCTCCCCCTCTCCTCCCTCTCTCCCTCTCCCTCTCTCCCCCTCCCTCTCTCCCTCTCCCCCTCTCCCTCTCTCCCTCTCTCCCTCTCTCCCTCTCTCCCTCTCTCCCTCTCTCCCTCTCTCCCTCTCTCCCTCTCTCCCTCTCTCCCTCTCTCCCCTCTCCCTCTCTCCCTCTCCCTCTCTCCCTCTCTCCTCTCTCTTCTCTCCCTCTCTCCTCTCTCTCCCTTCTCCCTCTCTCCCCTCTCTCTCTCTCTCTCTCTCTCTCTCTCTCCACTCTATCAACCCTGAAAGCTCGGGTAGTCAACCGCTGCTCGTTATTCCCATTCGTCAGCTGGGGGGTTATTGGGCCACACCGTGTACGTGTTGACAGTTACTCTCTCTCTCTCTCTCTCTCCTCTCTCTCTGTCTATGGCTGGACCAGTCGAACTAATGGGCGAGCTTAGGTGTCGTTATTGTCTTGAGCTCGGCCGGTAATATTTAGTAAACGGGCCAATTCCATTGCAAATGCCGCTCGAACGTTGAAAAATCCTCGATTATTCGTATTATTAATATAAAAATGGCGGATGAATTATTATTATTTTCATTATAAAATTCCTCGGCCGTCTCTTGAGTTGCCGAACAATCGCAGTTTCCGCACATTATTTATAGCATCAAGTGACACGAGTCCTCGGAGCTTCGTTCGTGCCCGCCGTCCTTGAACTCTTACCTCCTTGTACCTCCTTGTAATTACGCCGTACACACCGGCACCTTGGCATTGCGCGAGACAATACTGATTTTATTGAAAAAAGGGGGAAACGACGCTGCTTGACACCGCGCCACCCCCACCTTTCTTTTTTACGGGAAAACCGTCGTGTAACGTCGACTGACTGACTTTGAGCCTGGGAGATGGGCATCCCGGATGCCTGGCCGCGGACGGATAGCCGAGACGAATATCGGTAATTCGATTCGATGGCTCCGAGAATCCCCCGAGCGAGTCGGCGATCCGGAGATCTAACGTCCCGGGGAGCGTGTGAAACGTGAAAATTGCCACGTGAGTGAGAATGCCCATCGACGAGTACGTGCCATCCCTAGGTCCTCCTGGGTGGGGGAGACAACGGGCTTACAATGACGGGAGGACGGTATCACGTGACATCGGCGGAAATCGCGGCTCCCGGCCACGCGGCAACCCCATCGCCATCTCGAATAATAATAATAGTAGTAATACGTTCTACCTGCCCGTCCCTCCCCGTCCCCCCTCAACGGCCATCCCGAGCCTTCCGAGCCCCTCGGAAGCCCCATTGTCAGTTTGCCCGGTCGACGCTGTCACCGGAGCCGGGAGATTTGAAGGGCAGGGGGGGAGGATGGAAGCCCCAGCCCGAGCGGGTCAACCCCATTTGATAAAAGAAAGAGGGGCCGACGAAGGGACGGGACGATGAAGAAGGGGCTTGGCAGGATTATTTTAACAGTGATATCGGCGCTCGACAGGATGCGGGTCGAGACTTGATTGAGGGCTCTCGGAGGAGGAAGGTTCGGATATGTCCGGGTTCGAGGGGGACCCGGGTGGCACGCGGGCCCGCCGCCGACTTGGCAAGAGTTACATTGGAGCTTGGCTGCTTGACCTGTTCCAGGCGCCGATGGCGAGCGCCGCGGGTCCGGCGCCCAGCGGTGGGCCCCTCAGCTTCATGGGATGCATGAGGGAGGCCTCGCCCCCGCCGCCCTACGAGGAGCAGCACCGGAGGCCCGCGGGACTCCCGACCGGGGAGGTCGCCCACTCCGGCCCAGAGACTCTGCAGCCCCCCTTCGACCACGTGCCCAAGGGTGAGTTTTTCTTACGCTCTCTATCTTTACATTTACGTAATGGGGTCGTGGCACCCCGCCACCGCCCCCTCTACCCTAAAAACCATCCGTACGGTTTATCTGCGAGTCCCGATGCCATTGGAAATCGTCCTTTCGAGTCCAGCCGAGGAAGGACCGTCGACGAATATACGGAGCAGCCGCGTAGAGCTACGGAGTTTGTGAGCGGGAGGGGATTGATTAATGGGAGATGATCCTCCCGGGAAGCCGGGAGATCGCGCGCGCGCGCTTCCTCTAAATGCCGTAATTATCAGCAGCGCGTCCGTCCGCGAGTCCTATAAGCAAGGAGAACAACGGGCATCGTGTACCCGCGCGCTCAGAGTATGGTGGAGTATGGTGGAGTACCCCTACCCCCCCCTAACCCCCCATCCCAACGGCTTCGGTAAGAATAGCATTCCTGTGCAGAGACCGTAGTAGTCTCGGGGAACGGAAAATGATATAGATCGCCGTGGGCCGTGTAATCGTTCGCCATCTCGGCAATTTCCTTTCCCCGACAGCTCTCCGGTGCTCTCGGATGCGCCTACTCTCCGGTGAAAAATTCGAAAATTCTGTTCCCGAGGGAACGGAAACCGGAGGGCCGCGTTTCGTTATTACCTCTGCTCGTAGTCACGCGACCGGCTAAATCATTTTAGATCATTCTAATTGTGATCTAACGAGGCCGTTTACGTCCCGGCTCCCTTTCTCCACCCCCAACCCACGGAGGCTTGTTTTTTTGTTTCACTGTCTGCGTGGAAAGGGAAGGAGAGATGGTGGGGGGATGGGGAGTGGATGGAATGGCCACGGGGAACGCGACAATCGAGTCCTTTGTACTTGGAGAGGGGCTCCGAGTGCGCTTCCTTCGGGGGAATCTCGTTACATTAACAGCGATCTTGGTATGAGTCCGGAGTCCCGGGGCCCAGCGTTCCCCGAATTCTCCGGGACGGGTCTCCGGTCGCGGGTTATGCCACTCCGGGACGACGTATACCTAATTAATTACGCGTTACGGCTCGCCTTTACGTTATTAACGAGAGAGAGAGAGAGAGAGAGAGAGATGCGCGGCTTGAAGGCAAGTTCAAGGTCAAGCGTGTAAGGATACCGCCGGCTACAAGAGGACGTCGTCGGGCTCGAGGGCCGTGGAGACTGTGTCCAGCACGCGTACCACGGACGCGGAGGTGACAAATAATGGCTCCACCCCGGCGAGTAAGAGAGAGAGAGAGAGGGAGAGAGAGAGAGAGAGCCGTACCGGCCGTGACCTCGTTCCACTTTGGAAGTTTTCCTCCGGGGGCACGAAAATCTCGCTGCTCCAGATTACGCGGGGGGAAGAGAATCACATGGAAATCGCTCGATTAGCCCGACCTCCGCGTCCCTCCTCGCACCTACGCTACGGTCGAGGTCGTCCCTTCGGTCCCCTTATTCCCCCGCCCCCACCGCCGCCCCATACGAACCAACCGCGATTTATGAACTCCTTTAACGCTCGCCTCGTCCGAGCCCCGTGCGCGCCTTCCGACGACTTGGTAACCTCTCCCCCACCTCCTCCACCCACCAAGCCCGGACGTTATTTGTTACCTTCCTATCACCCTTCCCGCTCTCGCCCCCCCCTGTCGCCTTTAACTTGAGCCGCGATTCGGCTCATCGGCCGTACGGCACGTACAACCCCAATAACCCCAATAAATAACCCCAATAACCCCGGCAATCGTAATTGTTAAACGTCCGCGCCTCGTCCGCGGTCGCCGCCGAGTCCTTTTCAATTAATCCTTTTTTCCCAATAACCGATGCCACGCATCCGATCGATCGGCATGCAATTACTTTTCGCGCGTACGCTCGCGAATCGTTTCGTAAATACGTCCCTCGATATTTGCGTATTCATAAAAAAAAGAGGAAGAGAGGGTTTTACGACGACGACGACGACGACGACGACGAGGAAGGGGGCGGCACTACTACTACTTTACGCTCTCGTTGTCTCCGTGGATTGTGCGCGCGTTGCGCGGACGGGACGTAATACCGATGTCGATCGCGCCCGATTGAATTACGCCAACGTCTCGATCATAATACATCCACGTGAATACACAATTACGGACCATGCGCGCGCCTGCCTCCACGCGCACTTTACGTAATCGCCAATTATACTTGATTAGCTTAACTAATACGAATGACAGGGAGAGTGGGGGTGGGGGGAGTAGGAGTAGTAAATACGCGGAGCTAAGCAAAAGTAGATGTGATTGATTGTAATGCGATACGATACGATACCAAACGGTACGATACGGTACGATACGACGGTACGACGCTTAACAAACCCCGAGCTAATGTCAATAATAATTCGATCGGACCCGGGCTTTAATTAACTCGTTCGTAATCATTGTACGATTATTAATTATACGTACCATTCGGTGGGATTTTCCTTAGTTTCGAAGGATCGCGAGGATCGCGAGGATCGCGAGGATCGCTAGTAGTATCCTGGAGATATTGACTTTAGCGGGAAGTAGCGGGATGGGGGGATGGGGGGGTGGAGCATCAAACCGCTCCGATATTCATTCCACAGTTGCAAAATAAGCCGTTTAGGCTACGAGTCCCCTAGTCTGACGGCTACTCCGGACATTACAGCGCGGAATAAGAAAAGCAGTGGACTGGACGTTATTACGGACTTGCTGGTCCGGTAGCAATCACTTAACTCCGGCTCACTCGACGACGTCCATTGCCGTTCCGGTTATTAACAATGACTTTGGCACGTGGCCGATAGTCAAGCTTCCCAGCCGAGCCCTCGCCGTCAAGTGCCCAGCTCTCGAGTCACGCGCACACAGAGAGAGTGGGGGCGGGGAGGCTGGAGGGGGTCCCCATCAGTGGCAATGGAATCGGGTAGTCGACGGAAACGCGATACAATTAGCGGGATAAGAAGGAGGACGAGTCGACGGAAACGCGCGCGGGGGGGGGCTCCCTAACTAAGCAAGTACGGGCATTCGATGAATAAATTTGTCGAATCGTCGTAACGTCGAAAGCGCCCAAGAGCCGTTTAATTATAAGCCATTATTCGTAAAGGCGAGGCTCGGGGTTAATGTAATGCACGCGGCCGAGCGCGACTTTGTCGGCTAAATCGATAAACCCCGATGGGTTAACGGATATCGCTCGCTATGCCCGCCCCTGTCCCAATAACCCCGAACGCCCCCATGAATGTCGAGTCCGCGTGTAAAGGGAGGGGAAGGTCGAGGGAAGCCGATAGGTTGAGGTGGCCGAGGGTAAGGGAAGCTGTCCTCTGGTCCACTTGATCCCTACTCGTCGTAAGTCGGATGTCCCGTGGATGTCCTTTAACCCTAAGGGTGCGCGCTTAGGTATTATTATTGCGGTGCACCTGGGGCGAGCGGCGGGGCACGTGGCCGGGCATCGGCATCCCTTACAAAATCATCTCTTGAGAGAATCTTAGGCGACACGCGAACCGAGATGAGGATAACGATAAACATTGATGCGTCTCGTGTGCAACTCCTTTCGGGGGGGGGGAAACAAAAGGCTCTTACATCGACATTAACATCCTCCCCACGTATTTATACCGTGAATACGTATACGAATAAGCTCGCGCTCACGAGGCGCGCCCTATACGTACCATTGATCGCAGCCCGGAGGATCGGCAGGCAGTAAGTAAATGACGCGTTGAAATTAATGAGCTGGTGGTGGTGGTGGTGGTGGTGATCCATGGGGGTTTCGGTCGATTGTATTGTCCGGGTATTGAAGGGCGTGGGCAGATACGCGAATATCCGTATCCGCTCTTATCTCGCGGCTTTCGACCGAACGCTCGCGCTCCAAGGACTTTTGTACGGTTGAGCGGCGGACACGTAGGTGAGGGGGGGGGGGAGGAGGAGGTCAGCGAGAGAAGCCAATTGTCAGTAATAACGAGCAGGATAGGATAGGATAGGATAGATATGGCGAAGTAATAAATAAACGTGTGCGTACATTGTCACGGGCAAGTAAAGGCTGTTTTATCACGTATTGTGCGGGAGGATGCTGTTGCAGGTTCTATTGTAGGTGCTCGAGACGCTGCCCGAGACGAGTACGTACAATAATAATAGCAATAACAACAACAACAACAAGTTACGTATAAAGGTCGTTATGAGGCAGGTCGGGAGTGTATTATGGCTGGTATAAAGTAGGCTGGTGCGAGGAGAGGATGGAATCGTCTCCGCCTGCAGAGAGATAAGCAGAGAGATAAGGAGGAGGAGGAGGAGGAGGTGGTGGATGGTTATTGGGGTTATTGGGGGTGTCGGTAAGACGGACACCGTTAGCGATGGACACGAGCGCATTGTCGGCATTGACGTTATCTGCGAACCTCGCGGGTCATCGACGGAGACCATTCTCCTGCTCGAGTCCCGAGTTCAAGATCTTATCTCGGCCGCGAGGGGCTCCCGGCAAGGCCGCGGCTGCACTTAATTGGACCGGTCCCCGTTCAATGGCCAATGAATCCGAGGGCTTCGGTATCCCCCTCCCCCCGTTGACGGCCGTGCGGAGAGAGCCGAGCTCCGAGAGCGAGTCCCGATTATGAATTTATCGGCCGGCTCCGAACGGGTGGGGGCGGGGGGCGGGGACCTCTCCACAAGGACACGCGTACGTATTACACGCGCAGCAGGTGAAAAGTCCCCCCCCCCGCAAGTCCCGTTGGTCGTGTGCGTGCGTAGACGCAGCAGTCGGACCAGCAGCGTTATTACCTTTCAGGTAATCCAGTCGTTGGTCCAGTCACGGACGTCTCGGTCGAATAATGTATTGAGGAACGCCGCGGCGGAGGGTGGGAGGGAGCAGCAGCAGCAGAGAGCAGCCGCGCTTGGCTCGATCCGGAGCTCCGTATCGTGACAGCGAAGCTGAGACACGGTTATCGTTAAGCACCGTCCACTCTATGTCGCGTCGCGCGTAACCTATAAAGAAGAAGAGGCCGTGCGGCGCTCGGGTAACCGATAGGTAATACGTAAACGGGTAAAAAAGTGTCAAGGTCATCAAGGGTAAGTAGATGGAGGAGGTAAATGTCGTCGTCGTGAATTGGGGACGATTTAGGGGGATGCCGCGGGGACCATTGGTTGCCTCGAGAAGAAACGAGGGCTTATGAAGGTTATTGGGGCGGGGCCTTATAAGGGCCCAGTCGATTGTTCGCTCATTGTTCGTGTTTTGTTTTGTTTTCTTTTGTTTTATTGCACGGGCAACTCGAGACGTATTGGAAGGAGGGCGGGAGGGAGGAGCGGGAGAGTTTTACGAAAGAGTAGAATTTAGAAAGGAAGGATAGGATCAGCGGAGGTGGATTTGTTCCCCGTTGCGCTTTTAACGGGGACGAGAGAATCCTTAAGCTGCCGAGGTAATCTGTGATTGGCGGCCTGCGCGCGCTTGGATTACGCAGAAGAAAAGCGCAATAACGGAATTATTAGTTGACTTTCGTCGAGGTAACAATGACGACGCTCGGCGCCTCGAGCCCCCACCCCCTCCCCTCCCTCCCAATCACCTCAATTACCTCAATAACCATACCGCACGCGTCCTTTGTTCCCGTCAGCCGTTATTCGATATAGCCATGGACGCGTCTCTATCATCGACGGTTATTGGCGCTACTGACCCACTCTTTCCGAAGGATTATTTATCATCGATCGCTCCTCCTCCTCCACCCCTCCCTCCACCCCACTCGCTCGCTCGCTCGCAATAACCCCATATCATTAATCGACTAGCTTGGCAAAGAGTAAATAAAATTCCCACCGCGCAAACCTTACGGCTCCTTACGCCTCCTCGTCCCCCACCCCCACCCCCACCTATCCTTGCAGCAGGGCTTTGTTCTAATGCGAAATATTCTCTCGCGATACTCGCTCGCTCTGCGTAAGTAATCTCCATGCGATACACAATCGCCTCGCGTTCCTTGCACTTTCTGTCATTAGATAGTTACACGCATTGGGGGCGTTCGCTCCGCTGGCTACGCACACACGCCGAGATTCCTTTCCCCCCTCCCCCACCCCTCACCATGCGCACGTGCAACTAAAGGAGAAAAATGCCCCGCTGGCCGAACCTCGCACTCTGTGGCAGTGGCAGCGGCAGTGGCAGTGGGAGCGGGAGCGGGAGCGGGAGCGGGAGCGGGAGACTTCCGACCCGAATGAGCGGCCAGGGAACAACTATCTATTGTCCTGTGTTGGTCTTGTTGATACATTCGTCCGGCTAAGGATATTCCTCCCCAAGTACGCGAGATAAAGCGTCCCATTGAATAGATTATGCCAAAGGCATTTTTCCGTATTCAGTTATTCATCCGCGCCGGGTTATTGGGGTTTCGTAAGCTCGCCGTCGGCTGTCGTCCTGCCGAGACGACGACTACGACGACTACGACTACGACTACGACGACTACGACGAGGACGACGACAGGATCAATCGGCCTTAAAGCCAGGGACCGATAGCGTCAACGTCTCCGGAGGCGATACCGCCCGCTTGCTCCTGGTGGTGGTGGCCTTTATCATCGGGGCCACAAGGACATTGGCCCGTTGGACGGCCCCCCCCCTCCACCCTCTGCTCAAAAGGAAACCGCACAAGGAGGGGGTTGGGGGGTTGGGGGGGAATAAGGATCCACGGTACCGAAACGCTATTGATATTGTATCGTATGAATGGCCCCGCGAACGAAGCAGATTATCTCACTGATACACAAACGCGTTAGGATAATCGTCGCTCGCTGCTGGACAGGGGGGTGGGGGGAGGCCGCCGTCGGTGGGGAACAGACTGGGAGAGAGTACCTTTGCGTACGTAACAATTATCGCGGTAATATAATCCCCTCCACCCGGCGTCAAGCAGCTTCGTCCCACCCAATCGTATCGAATGATAAATTCCACAAGGCCGGGGGGGGCAATCTCGGACTTGTCCCCGCGTCCTTACGTACAATGTAGGTGTATCGATGTAACGACGAGCCGGCCCCAATAACGACAACGCAATGTAACCGGTAAAGACGAGCGCTTTCGGCCGTACAATGTAACGCTCAGAAATAACGAAGACATACAGAGTAGCAGCGGTGGTAGGGCCTCGGCAGTGAGATCGATCCCCCGCGCGGGGGTGTAGCCACGGGTATGGATTATTACAGTAATTATACCGGCGGAGTGCGCTCGCCCCTATAAAATAAATACAGAAATAGAGGGAAGTTTATTATTGGGGTTATTGGGGTGCAATGAGGCGAGGCAGACGATAGTCACGATTATTTAAGAATAATCCATCGTTGGGTGATAAGCCGCGCGAGGAAAGTAATTTTGGCCGGTGTTGCGTAACGAATTCCGTCAACTCCGTAGAGAGAGATACGAAACGGCGTAAAAAAATGTCGTTTGTCATTAGATAGACTCGGTTTGAGTTGCGCGGCCTGAACGCGCGACCGACCGAAGAAGAAGAAGAAGAAGAAGCACGGAACAACGAACAACTGGCTTACCGAGCTTCGATAATGCAACGACGAACGATGCTTGTACGTGTTATGGGTGAGGGGGGTTATAAGAAATTAGTCGTCTACCAATCGGAGTAAGGGGCCGTAATCTTATCGATAGGAGGGGATCCTTTATCGGTTGCCGGGAGTTAAATTTAATAGCTCTAAAGAGTCTCTCTCTCTCTCTCACTCACTCACTCTCTCACTCACTCTGCCAGAGCGCGAAGCTGATAGTCCTGTGCGGAATGGCCTCCCCGAGGATGCTCAACCTCATTCGAGCCTGCCTTACAATAAACAATTTACCGGCTCACCTATCGGTCTCGCTCTCCTACGAGACTGAGACAGAGTGAGAGAGAGAGAGAGAGCCGGCGGAGCCCTTACAGACTCCGAATCCTATTCGGAATCGACTGACCGGATGCTATCGAAGTCGCCTACGACAAAGTCGGCGTCGCGGTACCGCTCTCTCTCCTCTCACCCCCAATAACCTTAAAGGCAACGAAAGAAAACGGGGCAACGCTTCGATTGCCCGGCAATTGCTCTTTTAATTACAAAACAAATGACGATCTGGTATCTTCTAATCCGTCCCACGGACAATCGAACGTATAATCGAACGGAATCGAACGGACAATCGAACGGACGGAATAATGCCGAATAGAGGTGCGCAGTTTTCAATCGATCGAGAATTCTCATTATTCCCGCCTTTTTTTGCCAAAGGCTGCCTTTCTCTCTTTCGTTTGCTCTTTATTAAGAAAAGGATTATGGATCGGGAGCAACCCCATTAACCTCGGGCTACGAATAAATAGTCGGAAGGGTGGGTTGGGGGAGGCGGGAAGGAAGCGTCGATTGTATGACGATTGGACGGATTGAATTTTTTTTTTTTTATTTTTTTACGGCCACCGACGACGTATTTAATACGTTGGGATTCAACTCGATGTGGCGAGCATTTTTCAAAAAATAAGAATAAAGAAACGAGCAAGAACTGTAGGGAGATTCGTTGGCTTGGGTGTCCGGATGTGTCTTCATTCGATAGCTCGGTGTCGAGTCCGTTCCCCGGGCAGCCCTTGGACGCCTCGGCAACCTGCAGCCGCAGCCCGCCTCAGCTGTTCTCCCCCCCCCCTTTCGCTCTCACCCATACGGACTCCATGGGCCATAGATTAATTTCTAACGATCGCTAGCGATTCATCAGCCCTGCTCTGGAATTAATATCTCTACTATTACGAATCGACCTTCGCCCGCTGCCTCTTATACCAACGGAGATGACTAGCCGATGATTTTTTTAATCGACGATTAGGATCGAGAGATAGATAGATCGAGAGAGAGAGGGAAGGCATTATTCCATCGACCTCATTATCCGGAACGACTACTTTCTACGTCCGGATTATTATTCTGTATAATTTTTAAAAAGTCTGATCTTTTCCCAAGATTGGATTACTTATTGCCAGTGAAAGTGAGAAGTCTGTTGCTGCTGCTGCTGCTGCTGCTGCTGCTGTGGTGGTATTAATTATCCGTCGGAACGTCGACTTTCATTGTACCTATTGGTTTCTAATGAACCTCTCGGAGGAAAGTCTCGCTAGGTCTTCGTGACGTAATTGACGAAACGTATGACGGCTACTGACTAGGGCTGCGCATAGATGGAGAGGGAGAGAGAGAGAGAGAGAGAGAGTCGCGTTAAGATGCGTTCAAGCAGGGTGGGGTGGGGAGGGGGAGGAGACGAGGAAGGACTCGCGTTGCCAAGGTAATTCGGCGAAAGTTAATAAGTCGACGGGTTAGGTCTTTGAAATTGGAATGCCGAGGTCGAGGCTAGGAGCCGAAAAATTCCGCTGGCCATTTTCATTAATGGCGGGGACGGAGTAACTAATGGCGGAAATACTCATGGGGTAGGGGGGGGGGGGAAGCAGCGGCGGCAGCCTCATTACTCCCCATAGATCTCGCCGACATTATATCCGCCCTGTCGCCGGATTATCAAGAGAGCGTAGGACAAAAAAAAAACCAAAAACCCGAAAGGGAAAACAAAGGGACGGCGGGAGAGGGGAGGGGGGTGAGGGGCGGAGATGAACAATGGAGGGAAGAAGAGAAAGGAATGTCAGCGGTGGTGGCGGTGGAGGAGGTGGCGGCGGCGGCGGCGGGAGTAAGAGGAAGGAAATCTAGCCTGCGACCCGGGACATGACGACGACGTAGACGAGGACGTAGACAACGAACGACGTAGACGACGGGTTTTAATCGCCGACGGGGACGGAGCCACGGCCGCGCGACCGGCGCATATAAAAATACCCGGGTCACGCTCCTCTATTTTCGTCGTGACTCGCGGTCCGTCCGCGTACGCAGCCGACGTCCGCCGCGTGAACACGAGGCACGCGAGCGAGTTCTACGATTCTACCGCTACGATACAACTCTTTCGAGTCTTTCGCTCGGTGACGGCGTCTTTCCTGGCGCGTCCTTCTCTGTCTTTGATTGCCATGCGATCGGTAAGCGACGGCTTACCCTCGTGCACCGCGGCGGACCCGAGCGGCTACTGCGTAGTCGTCCCCTGCACTCTCCTCCCTCCCACCCCGCCGTCCTACGGGTTTTTGCCATATCGCCAAATGATTTATGCCGGCCGACGAGGAAATGGACGCTCTCTCTCTCCTCTCTCCCTCTCTCTCTCTCTGCCAACGTCTATTAGCCGTATCGCAAAGAAGAGCCGCCGCCACCGCCACCGCCGCTCCCTGACTTTTTATGCTGACCCGGACAGGCATTTTTGGCGGGGGAGGGGGGGAGGGCGAGATGGAGGAGGCAGGAAAGACGTTCTTACCGATCCAGCCAGCGCCCATCTCGACCAAGACGAAAATCTCGGATCGCAGACGAAAATCACTTCGTCGTCTAAACGTTCTAAGCAGAGTCGCGCCTTCGGTCGGCCAATAAATTTCCAATGAAAACTCCGCTCTTGTACGAAGTCGGCGTAGGTATCGGCGGTAGGGGTAGGGTGGGAGACGTAGAGAGGGTTAGGGGGGGGACGGCAATTCTCCCTCCCCTGGGTGACTCGAGGGCCGCCGGCTAAGAGCACTATAAAAACGCTCCGAGCCAGAAAAGTAAGTAGCCCCCGCGAGAGCCTATATTGAATATTGCAGATGGCGGTACGCTGCCGTGGCGGGCGGGGTGGAGGCGGGGGCGGGGGGATCCATTTTAGCTCGAATTTCGTGTTACACCCACGCGCGGCCCCACTCGCTTCTCCCGGCTCGTGAGTAGTAGTAGTTCTCGAAAGCAGTTTCAATCCCTTCTTTTCCGGTCAAAGCCGCCGCGAAACGACTCGGGGAGCGAGCGAGTGAGTGAGAGAGAGAGAGAGAGAGAGAGATAGAGAGAGCGAGACTACGGACAAAATATCTTCCTCCTCGACTCGACGTGCAGGAAGCTTCGACTCTGCCTGCTTTTACAATGGAAATATCCATAAAACTTTAAGGAACTCTTTTTTTTTTCTTTCTTTTTTCTTTTTTTTTCTTTTTTTTTCTTTTTTTTTACCTTTATACCAGAGATTCTCATATCCGGAATTCCTTATTTCAAGATTTATTCCCTCTCATTTTTTTTTCGCCCCCCCCCACTTTCCCCCTTTTTCACGTAAATCGCAAATTCTTTGGCGTCTCGCCGCGGTATTAAAGGGGATCCGTGTATATTTCGTAGGAAGGACCTCCCCTCCCCTCCCCCCCACCCTACCCCCGCTCCATTGTAAAGAGCCCGGGTACTACTTACTCTCTTCTGTCCCTCAGTCCCATTCCAAAATGTAGATCCGAGTCCTTTGAGGAGCAGCACCCGGTCACCTTTGCCTCCAACGCGTTAATGATCCTGACGTTTTCTCAACGAAAAAAGTTGTCCTTACACTACCGCGCGTCCCTCGTTTACCAAGGATTACGCGTAATCGCTTCTGGACGATTGGAGTCTTCGACTACCTCCCGCCAGCATAACAACAACAACAACAACAACAACAATAATCATCATCATCATTATTATTATTGTTATTATAAATAATATTATTAATAATAATAATAATAATAATAATACGTAAGAGTATTTATTAAAATCGCGTGGAGGGAATACTTGGGGCGGAAAAATCCACCTTATGCGACGTATTTGAAAATGGTTGGT
Source organism: Ceratosolen fusciceps (assembly GCA_018883505.1). NCBI lineage: Eukaryota > Metazoa > Arthropoda > Insecta > Hymenoptera > Agaonidae > Ceratosolen > Ceratosolen fusciceps. The sequence continues at coordinate 2,455,634 of RCIC01000016.1, forward strand.
TACGCTCGCCTATCGGCGACGTGCGTGATCGACTGGTCCATTACGATTCCGATTCGCGGGACGGCGTGGGCTGGCCCGATGGGGAGTTCCATTCTTAGAATCTCCATCGCAGAGACTAAGCGGCCGGCTCGGTTGCAGGTGGCATACGTATCCGCGTACCCCTCCTCCTCCTCCTCCTCCTCCTCCGTCACTCGAGCATCCTCGAGGTCGCGCGTATTTTTATGTCCCGAAATCCCTTAAACCCCGATAACCCCCCCGAGACCCCCGTGTGCCCTAGGCGCAGCCTCTTCCTCGTTGCATCCGCTATACGTAATGACGTGGGCGATAGTCCCTCATTACATACAAGGTCTTATCTCATAAGGTATTACCAAACTCTTTTCGTCCTCGGCGTTCCTTAATACCTTTTTTTACCTAAAGTTTCCCATAGCCTAGTTTCCTAGTTCTCTAGCTACGCCGTTGCCGCCACCGCCACCTCCGCCACCTCCGCCACCTCCGCCGCCCGTGCACGTGCACGTGCGTCTGCTACATACGCATTACCGGATGTAAATTTGCTAACGGCGGCTGCGTATCCGGAAATGCTCGTCTTCCGAATAGAAACCCCCAACTCTACCGGCTAGCGTCACCGTCCTCTCGAACAACCAAATTATTCATCATCAAATTTTATCCGCAGAGTCGGAGTCTCACCAGCTGCGATCAATTAGCCCGGATGCGTGGGTGGGTTGGGTTGGGGGGCATGGGGGCATGGGGCAAGGGTCGGAGGGAATACCTCGATAAGAGGAAATAATTAGGGTTGTCAGGGCGGACCGGACGGCCCACGCGAGTCGACATCTTAATCAGGCCCCACCAATGACTTCCGGTGACGAAAATTGTCCATCGTCGCGTGCCATGGGTTTTTGCAAGACCAGTGTACCGGAGAATTTCTAAAAAGTATAAGAAGTGATCCGGCGTGGCAGAGGGGCAGAGGGGCAGGGGGGCTCGGATTATAAGCTCGGGCTTATATGAATTCGGGAAAGCAGCGGAGTGAACGCGGCTTTTCACTGGAGCTCCCCCACCCACACCCCCCCACCAACCCCGCTCCCGACCCCGACCCTCCCCGCCCACCTGACCTCTGACCTCGTTTCCCTATTTTCCCTTCGTCCCTGGCTTCAGTTTTTTCTTTGTTGTTCGCCGTAGCGGTATAGCGGGGCGTAGAGGGGGGCGTAGAGGGTGGCGTAGAGGAGGAGGAGGAGGAGGAGGAGAGAGCACTCGGTGAGAACACGCTTTTATTGCGTCCCGGGGCTGACAATTAAAAGCCATCGAGGCGCTAACTAGCGCTCTCCGCACGACGTCGCCTAAAACCTAGAGCTGGTGGAGACCGGCTATCCTCTCCGGCTGGCAAAAAGTAATGAATATAATAAACGAATCACGTAAAGTAATTTGTATTGCGAGTCGTTGCCGGGAGTCGTTGCCTCGGCTGACCGATTCCCATGACGAAAAAGACCGTCAATCAGATCAATTCCAATGGCATCCCGACAATCAATCGGACAATCAATCGGCGAGCGGTCCTTCGACACCTCGCCCCCACCCCTCACCATAGCCCAGGACTGGGAGGAGCTATATTACGACAGAAGGGGTTATTGGGGCGATTATTGTATCGTTGTTGTGTCGATTGCGCAGAGCCAAAGAAGCGGAGGTTCCATCCGCTGCGGGGGCTGCGTCGCATCTTCAGGAGGAAGAGCCGCGGGGCTGCGGACGCGCGGCTCGGTAGCCCCGGAGTCGCCGCCGAGCGGGACGTCAATGGCGAGCACCTGCGCGACCGGGAGGAGATCACCCTCAGGGACCCGGCTGGTCGACAGGACGAGATACGCAGCAGAAGTGCCAGCGAGCTTCTCACGGACTCGTGCGAGCGCGATCGGTGAGTATTCCTCAGTGTCTTGACCCCTACCCCCTACCCCAATAACCCCCTACCCCACAAGTTCCTTGTGAATGGAAACGGTTACGAAGCGAGTCCGATCTAGTCCGATCCGGCTCGAGCTATAAATACCCTAGTAAATGAGCAGGGGAGGACCGAGCGGGCCTCACTCGGCCGGCAATTACCGATGCGATTACACTGCTGGATCGGTGGCGCAAGACTCGCTCGGCTATAAATAAATGCTAACCCCATAAAAATAACCAATAAGCCCAATAAAATGTCTGCCTCGAGTGAGCAAAAATGATAGTACGAGGTCGAGGAAACGATCGCTTATAAGGAGCACGGCTCGAGAGAGAGGGAGGGAGGGAGGGAGAGTGTGAGAGTGAGAGTGAGAGAGTGAGAGAGTGAGAGAGAGAGAGAGAGACGTAGCCCTCGTCCTCTCCGAGTGCCAAGTGCCGCCTTGCCCTTGCCCAATAACCCCACCCAGGTCTAATCTAGCAGTCTAATTTGAGCTCGAGCGAGGAGATGGGCGGCGATGAGACTGAAAGCCGGCGCACGCCAGTCTGTTTTTGCAGCGCAGGGGCATCGAGGACTCGAGTTTCCTGAACCTGCAGCGGTCCGTCGGGGTCGGGCAGCTCTCCGTCTCCCACGACAGCGTGTTCCCGGGGGACGTGTCCCAGACACGGCCGCTCTCCTCGTCCCCCCTGGACGCGCACGGCAGCCTCGAGGTCAGTATCCCCCCCTTCGGCGAAGGACTTGTCGCCGATCACCCAGGTCGCCGCCCTCGGCAATATAGATACGAATAGATCCGAATAGATCCGCGTCGCGTCGCGTCGCGTCTCGGTGGTTCCGGGCGGGAGGGACTCGCGGCCGCGTTCTCGGATTCCTAAGGCGACGAAGCAAGGGCTCCGCCGAGGATTATCGCCCGGACACCCGATACCCGGACGCACGAAATCACACCCTGGCGTTTTTCTACTCCGGTTGGCCGTGAGCCCCCGGCCCCACCAGGTTACGTAATACCGAGTAACAACCTCGAGCGACGGTCGATTACATAAACCACGAGGAGAGAGCCCGTGCAACAATAATGCACTGTTAAATGCTCGCAAGGGCTCTGCTCTGGCCGAGAACTTACTTACCGACCGGGACTCCGCGCGCGCGCGCGACACTCTACATTATTGCATTCGATCGATCGTCGACTCGTACATCGCTCCGCGATCCCTCGACGATCCATGCCGATACGTGCCAATAGAGTAATTACGGCCACGATTCATGACGCCCGTCTTCGCCCGTATTCTCCCTCCCTCCCCCCTTATATTTTTCTTTTATACATCCCTCGGGGATCGGGAGCAGGTAGAAGAACAGTCGTCGGCAGTAAAACGAGTCGCGCGCACCAAGCAGCCACTACTCGTTTGTTCTTCGCGCAAGAAGAGGGGGGGGGGGGGGAGGGGAGCCTCTTCTCCAGGACGAGGTTTTCCTTCGGGAATCGGCTCGTTAATTGATAAAACGTCCGAGACTTGGCTCGGCCGTCGCTTCTTTTCCTCGTCCGCGACAGAATGACACACAACATCGTCGTCGCGATGTTTATTTATTTAATTTATTTATTTCTAAGCCAAAGCTATCCGGCTTACGATACTAAACGAAGCCGCGAGGGCGGGGAAAGGGAAGGGGGGCGAGGGCGGAAGGGAGAGGAGACTCGTTCGACGTATGACGGACCTTCTCTCCTGTCCGGGATACGTATTAATTTTGTCCCCTCGATGTCGTCGTTGCCACGGCGCAGCGGAGGACGACGGCCAAGGAGAGCAGCGCCGAGGTGGAGCAGAAGGAGTCGCAGAGCGCCCAGCGGCATCGGATATCCTTGCGGGTGAGTCCTCCGGCTCGTTTCCCAGAGTCCGGCGCGCCTCATCGAGTCGACCTCATCGTCCTTTCTCGGCTTCCGCAGGTGCTCGAGCAGATAAAGACTGTCATTGAGAACAGGAATCAAGTAGCGGCCACGGGCACGTTGCCGACGACGACCACGGCGACGGCGACGACTACGGCAACGACGATAGCGACGACGACGACGCTGTCGGCAGCGGCTGTGGATCCGGCGACGACCGCGACAGCAGCACCGTACACGGCTGCTACGACGACGACTACGATAACGACGACGGCGACGACGGCGACGACGACGACGTCGACGTTCACGACCATCGTCACCTCGGCGGAGAGCAACAACCTGCCCAGCTATTTCCACGTGAGTACAGCTGGCCGGATCGCCATAGTTACCATACTACCATGGACGAACGTCCTTTTGGGATGGTTCGCGTGGATCGCGGCTGCATCCGACCCATGATGCATCCGCATCCGCAGCCACAGCCACTCGCGTACTAAAGCGTCCCATTAAAAATGGCCAGCAGTAGTTTGAGGGGTCGTCGTCGTCGAGGGTTCGCTACCCTCCCCCGAGCCCTCGTCTCTCGACCGGTCGCGGGAACGTAATGGCAAACGTAATGGAATTATTATCGTATCCTCGGTACTTTCACCGATTCGCGCAATTAGCCTTAACGAAGCGGACGGGATTACTGCTGTCCAGCGCATGGGCCTGAAGCCTGGAGCCTGGAGCCTGGATTCGGTTAACGCGCGCGCACCCCCCACCCCGTCACCCCGTAAGTTCCGTAGGAATTAATTAATCCGGGAGAGGGTCATCCTGGCAGTTGACCGGCCTCGATAACGTGGTAAAGCAGCGACGAGTGACGGGGGCGCGTGATAATTCACCCGTAGAAGAGGCGCAAACGAAGCGCGTCCTCCGGAGCCGCCCTTTACTCCTTAACAAGCAATATTACAATATTCCTCTGCCCTGTTTGTTCTACAATTACGAGGCGCACTCGCTCGACCGGTAGTAGTAGTAGTAGGAGGAGTAGTAGGAGGAGTAGTAGGAGGGGGGGGATGGTGGTGGACGACGACTGCGAAACGACTTGGTTCCCGGTAATTGACTGTTTGGTGACCAAGGTAATTGCAACCTCACGGTATGGCAACGATAATTTCAAGGTCGCAGGCTTACGTTCTACGGAGTCGCGCGTACCGTCGAATCGGTCGTTGCCGTGACTCGTACGTAATAATAACACTCACTCATTGCGTGCTTAACGTTCGAGTAATCGTGGATTACCGTGGCCGCGGTAATGAAGAAGGAAGAGGTCGTGCAACGTACGCGCGGCCACACGCGGATTTACGCGTAACGTAACGTCCCGTAATCGGGCATTATTTGTCTTTGCCTACGGTACGTATTAATCGAATTTAATAATAACCAGCTGGATTCGCCCGCCGCCGCTCCCGTTCTCGGCTCTGCTCGGCTCGGCTCGGCTCGGCTCGGCTCGGCTCGGCTCGGCTCGGCTCGGCTCGGCTCGGCTCGGTGGAAGGAACAATAAAGCTCGCATGCGTAATTACGCGTAATTAGCCGGCGCTCGCGATCACGCGACGACGTCCTCGGTCACTCCTTACGATTGGCGCAACGATCCTTTATTTATTTATTTATTGTTATTAAAACGTTGTCGTTATTCAACGAGGTAATAACGAGCGGGCTCCTTAAGAAGAAAGACCTCGGCTCGCGGCACTTGGCACCAAGAGACTTGGTTCTTGGTTATATATATATATATGAGTACTCGACGTCCTGGACGGTGCAGGGTGGAGAAAAAAAAAAGAAATCCAGCCCCCGTCGTCCCAATAATAATCTCCGTAACGCGGATGGCGCACGTGCGCAAACGTATCGCGGCGTTCTCCGTTCACGATCATCTCCCGTAATTCCATCCAAACAACATTGTACGCCCGCCCGTGTAACGTTATACCTCGGCCCGCTCGCTTTCAACTGACTTTTACGCTTATAAACAGAGCGCGCGTGCACTCACTACTACGTATGACCTGGCCGAGCCGAGACGACTGCCTCATTACGATCGTGGCTCGGGCGCGTGTGTCTCCCCCCCCCTCCCCTCCCCTTCCCTCTCCTCCTTCTACGCGCAATGCATACTTGCGATATTTAGAATGCGCGCGCTCCGACGATATAAATAAATAGATATCGCGAGGCTCGCGGTCCTTGTCTTTTATCGATCTTCGATCGCGTTCGAAGGACAAGTGGGTGGCGGGGGTGGCGGAGGTGGCGGACGGATCCCTCCTCGATCGTCCCGTTCACGACGAGGTTACTTTTTCGGACCGGCTCGTTCGAAAATACATCGCCCCTACGGACTCAACTAGTTCAGTAAGGTGAAGATCGATTGGCTATTAGGAGGAGGACGTTATTGTGGCTGGGGGGGTCGGGGGGCAGAGAGGAATACGGTGCAGAGCCGGTAAAAAATCGCCGGCCGCGCGCTATTGAGTTACGCGTTATAAAGGCAGTTAGTTGGACGCGTGAGTCAACGAGCGCGCGGCCGTGATTTACATGACAACAATTAATCCATATCAGCAATTAAACAAGAGCACGAGAAGGGCGGGGAGGCTGGCGAGCGGGAGGAGTGCGCGTCCGGGGATGAGTCGATTAATCATCGCGAGACGACGACAACACCGATCCTCTCAGTCGCGCCTCGTCGTTTCGCGACACTGACAACACATGCGCGATCGCGCGTCCGTCCGTACACGCACGCACGCACGCACGCACGGAGGGGCGGGTGGGTGGCTGGGAGGGACGGAGAGAGGGCCGGGGGTGGAGCCGAGTGAGGTCAGTAGCGGCGCGTACATCTATCGCTGCAGCCAGATGCCGAATTGTCCGGCCAGAGTCCGGGACGCGATAAAAGGACCCACGGGCCGGATGAAGGAGGAGGCAGGGTGTCGGTCCGCGATGCGGAAGGGGGTGGGGAGAGACCCGCGAGATAAAGGCGGAAAAGCTGCGGCGGCCCGACGGGCTTCAGTAGCTCAACGGACTCGAGAACGCGAGTGGCTCCACGTCCCCGATAGGGCGACCCCCACCCCTTACGAGTTATCCAAAGGATTTGAGGATGAAGCGGCTTCGTCGACTCCTCGGGAAGATCGGGGTGAGTCCGCTGCTGGTGTCGTCTCCTTGTCTTCTCCTCCACCTCCACCTCCTCTTCCTCCTCCTCCTCCTCCTCCGCTGCCGCTACCCGCCACCGCTACCGCCGCCACCGCCGCCGCCGCCGCCGCCTCGGTGTCGCCGTTCATCTGTTGCTTTTGTCCACCGGGGGAACAAAGGCCGCTGCTGCTCGGCTTCCGCCACGAGCCGTAGCCGATACGAGAATCCGGGTTCGTAGAGGATTGGAATGATGGTAACGTCGCGACCCCGGAACCCCGAGAGTCCCGTGTCCCCAGGGACCGACACCCGAGTCCTTATCTATCGATTAGTTATAAGGGCGGTGGGGGGGAGGGAGCGCGGTGACGGCAGACCGGCCCAGCAAGCCTTTCTTACAACAATACTCGTATCTCTATCTATCTCTCTTTGTCTCGTAGGATCGGGTAAGTCATTTGGGGTGAGGGTGAGGGGAGGGGGCAAGAGGCTGCAGTCGAGCACGTGAGTAAGTAAAGGAGAGATTTGAAACGACAATAGCGCGATTATTGCTACAAACTGGGTCGATAACGCGATGATTTCCTAGTAAAAAGTCGCGTTTTCCGCTCGACGCTGGATACAGAGAGACAGAGAGAGAGAGAGAGAGAGAGAGAGAGAGACGGGAAGGTGAGCCTTGACAGAATCTAAGCAAAAACGGTGCGCATAAAGTAAAGACAACGAGGGCGACGTGCACGTGCACGTGGTGACGGTACACGGTGACGGTGACGGTGGTGGTAGTGGTGTCCGTGTCCGTGTCCGTGTCCGGGAGTGGATTTAGTCATCCGGGCAATTTGTATAGCGAGCGAGCGAGAGACAAGCCGTCGCTGATTCACTCCGGGTCTCCTTCTTCTAGCCTTAATTATTTACGCGCCATCGAGAGAATTCCCGAGAAACGAAGTGCGCGGATAAATAACCGTCGAGAGAGCTCGCTCGTCTTATCCTCTCCCATCCTTGCCAACAAAGGGTTTTGCATTATCGTACGAGGACTTTTTTACGTTTAAGCCGCCTCGGCCTACGTGGCCAAATAGATCGCCAATGTTTATTTATCTATCTTGCGCCCGCTCTTCCACATGCCTCCTCCTCATCCTCATCCTCATCCTCATCGTCTTGGTCGTCGTCGTCGTCGTCGTCTTTCTTACCTCAAGGAAGCCCCTTTTAATTGCCAAGTACTCACTAGCGCAAGGCAAGAAGAGCAGCCTGAGCCCCTCGACCACTTCCATATCCGGTCTCTTCCCTTGCCTCTTCTCTTCCCGGCTATTCAATTACCACTAAGTTATCGGTATGCCGCTGCAACCGCGGGAGGGGAAGGGGGTGGGACCGAATTTCTTCACATCGACTCGTCCTTAAAAATAAACGAAGGCATAACAAAACACGCCCCACCCCCCCCCTTCCTTCTCTCGGATTGCAAAAATCTTACGCGTTCGGGGATCGTTATCGTTATTGGGGTTATTATTATTATTATTGTCTTTGTCGTTGTCGTTCCTATTATTACACATTATTATATGTGATTATTATTGTTGGAGAACAATGGAAAGGCGCCGGGAGCGTTAGCAAACACCGCGATTCATTTGACAAAGTATCAAGTATCGAATTGCCCGATCCCACGTGTCGCGGTGATCGCAGAGCACTCGCGTAATTTACAAAATCATGATCAAGAGTGCGTTTCGTTCGTTCCGTCATTCCCCGCTACCGCCACCGCCACCGCCGCCGACATGCATAATAAGGTCGCGGCTAGGGTGTCCGCGAGTGTACGGGACGACGACGCGTTACACTCGCCTGCCACCTAAAACCCTATATATATATATATATATAATTAGGTATAATGGCCGTTGCCCGCGGCCTAATGCCACGAGCACACGAGTGTCCTCCAATTTAGTATTTACCGCTTTTCGCGCAAAAACATTGCCCGTGCAATTAAAACTTTGCAATACTCGCGAGCATTCATTTGGCATTAGACACGCTGTACTCTGTCTCTCTCTCTCTCTCTCTCACGCTCGCATGGCAATGCTATACATCCGAAATCCGCTATTTATTTACTCGCGAGTAGCGCTGCACGAGTAGCAGAGCAGCTTATCCCCCCACCCCCTCCGCTCACCCCGCTCCCGCTCCCGGCTGCCACACGCCACACGCATACTTAACGAGTGCAACCGGCTCGTGGGAGGAGGAGGAGAGCGCGGGTTATTACCGCGGACTTTGGTGGTAGGGGTGGCAGGGGTTGGGTGGGGGGAGCCTCCAGCTCATTCTCGACGGGCCGAGAGGAGTAGAAAAAGGATTTACCGTTTTTGAGCGACTCGCAGCCGGTAGTCGGTCGGTCGGCCTTTGATAATCCCGAGCTCGCCTAATTGTCCGCGACAATTGTCGCGATCGCCCGAGCCTAATGCCAGCGACAATTGTCGAGGATAATTGTTCAGGCGTTTCTGGCTCCTGTGTCGCCTTAATTAAGGGACGGACACCACACCCGATGACGGCTGCGGCAGGGCTATTGGCCAGAGGTGGGGGGGAGGGGAGAGACTAGCTACCTCGGTAGCTCGTGGTACCTTTGAACGAAAGACAGTACCCGAAAGTGTAAATAAATGGTGCGCGCCCACCCCCTCCACCCCCACTCCACTCCACTCTGTTCGATTGCGCGAGTGAAACCGGTGAAGGGAATAAAGCATGGAAATAAGCCCGCCCGCGTAAGGAGAGGAGGATGGAAGGGCCCGTTTCCGAGAAATACCGGCTACGGCAACAAATGATAAGGCAGCGGCACATAGTGCGCGCTTAACAAAGGACAATGCGTGCCGCGTGTCCAGGAGGTGGCCCGCCTGCCTACCTACCTACCTACCTGCCTGCCTGTGGCTAAGTAGGCAGGAAGGAGGCAAAGAGGCGGGGGGGAAAAAAAAAAAAGAAAGCAGAGCGCGAGAGAGTCTCGTCCTCACGGGCGAGGATAATAATAATCGTGCGCGTCTCGCGGCTACGTAACTAACTGGTCGGGGCGGAGGGGGAGGGGGAGGGGGGCGAGCGCTCGGCCAGCAGGTGAAACGGACGTGAACGGAGCGGGGGAGCGACTTCTTATCTTGACGAGAGAACGAGTGCGTGGCAGGTTGACGGTGGGGGGGCCGTGGGTCGGCGGCAGGGGGGCCGAGGCGGTACGAGGCGGTACGAGGTGTAGGTAGGTAGGTAGGTAGGTAGGTAGGTAGGTGGGTAGGTAGGTGGGTAGGTAGGTAGTAAGTACCGGGGAAGGAGTACGTCGGCCGTCGGGGCGCAGGAGCGCGCGATCAAGGACGAGCGAAACGAGAAACGAGATACGGCGACGTAAGGCGGCCCGGGCAACCTGTTGCGTCGGCTACGGGCGGCCATTGCGGGCTCTTGGTCTTCTCGTATGAACCGTTAGGTCGGTCGGTCGGTCGGTCGGTCGGTCGGCCGACGATTCTCCGTGGCCGGATTCCCCCCGAGCCCCTCGGATATATATATATATCCACGTCCCGTCGACTCGCCACTCGGCGGCTCCATTCGTCACGGCAAAGGCCGGCTGTGGCTCCGAGCGACAGAGGGCGCCACTTCGATGAATCGGGCCGACCTCGTCTCTGAGGCGCGCTCGGTCGGTAAGCTCGGTCGGTACAGCTAAGCTGCGTTTCTTACCGCTTGCACGAGCGAGCGAGATCGATAAACAGCCAGTGAAAAAACAGTGCCGTCCAGCTGATGGAGCCACTCGGAGCTTTAGTAGCCGAGTAGAGGTAGAAGAGGTAAAGTCCCCGTTCGCTTAATCTCGGTTCTCTCGTTACCGGATCGCGCTACGAGCTGCTCCAATTTCATGATCAAGCGACGGCAAAACGTCCCGCCGCGCGCGATTACATCCGATCTACGGGGGGCGCTTTCAATTGTCTTGATTTTCGGACGCCCCAGTGACGGGGGGGGGAGGAGGCAACGCGAAAATGCAGATAAACCAATGTCTCTTGAAGAAGAAGAAGAGGAAGAAGAAGTAGAAGAAGAAGGTCATGACGTTAACGGCGAAAGTATAATGACTCTAACGGCAAGTACGAGTAATATTTCTCGTATTACGGAGCGAGTACTCGCGCAGCTCGAGTAAGTCCCCCGTAATAATTGCAACAACGGGGCAGAGGGGGTAAGAAGGATGCGTTTGTGCGGGGACGTGGACGGCTTTGCCTCGGCCCGAGGATCGGCCCCTCCTGTTTGTAATCACCAGGGACCGAAAGAAGGCGCGATGCCTCTCCGCTCTGATTTCGCAGGGGCGGGGGAGCAAGGGGGGAGGGGGTGGAGACGGTCGAGCAGTCCAATGACTCTTGACACTAGCCGATTTCGAGCCGTGAGCGGCTCCTTCCATCGTCCAATGTCCTTCCCTTACTTACTCGGCTTCGTTAAAGTTCATTATTCGCCCGGGCGGCGCGCACGCACGCGACCATCCGTTGCAAGTACAAGGTAAACCATTACCGGGTCAAAGCCTCGCTTCCGGCCGACGGGGATTAATAAATTTCGTCACCCGGGGCTCGGCTCCCGGCTTCCGTTAACCTGTCGGCAATGCGGATTAACGCACATCGAGTAATAATACTCCCCTTCACTGCTTATCCTGAAAAGCCACGAAAATCCTCCCACCCCGCTTTCTGCTGCGGATTTTTAAACTGGACACGGGACAAGGTGGTTGTATTTGGGTGGATGGGGAGGGGGGTAGGGGTAGGGTGCGCATCTCCGTTTTACCCGGGATCGGAGTTAAAGCTACGCCGTTACGACGAATTAGAGAAATAGTAAGTACAGGTTTGTAAATCCCATTTATAATAATAATAATAATAATAAGAGCAAACGAGACCGGGGAAGATCGTTCTTCCTCTCGAGGATTCAGTGGCCGCTTCCTAGAGCCTCGTAAGCTAGACCACCGGGACGTGAAAGTGCCGCCCGCCACCGCCACCGCCACCGCCGCGGTCGAGAGAAGCGGGTTATTGGGTTGGTTGCCTTGTCGGCCGATCGAGCCCGGGTACCAGCGGAGATCCACGGTTGACTGGTACGCGGGTGCAGCGTACTTTGTTGTACCTCGGTCGTAAAAAGCCGCCGATCCAGAAGATCATGGATTTACTTAGCGAAGCGCGGGGGAGGCGGGCCAGCCGACCGGGCCGTGGCTTTCTCCGCCTGGTGATGATCGGCACCCGATGGGGGAGCCCGTGGCGACGTACGCCTCCCGGCCAACTTCTCAATTTAAAGCCGCGGCGATTAAATTTTCACGTCCGTACGTACGTACGGCACATAACAGCTGGTGAGCGCATGCGCCCGCGAAACCGTTAGGCCGCCCTCTCCTTTCACCCGGGGCCGCGGCGCTCCTTTCTCTCCCCGACTCCGCGGCACGCTTTCCCGGAGCTCCTCCCGAGCCACCTGGTGAGCCATCATCCTCTCCTCCGTGTAGAGGCCCGCGGTAGCGACTCCTGGCCCCCTTCGCCTAGCCGACTTTCGCGGCAGCTCCCTCGACGATCCTCTCCATCCATCGATCCATGCGATTGGCGACAGTGGAGGCGGTACGGGTCGTAGTTGTCGACCCTCGTCTCCGGATTGGGACTGATCCTCGTTCCAAATAATCCCGATAATGTGTAACTTAACTATCTGCTCCGGTATCCCGATCGCCGAATATTTATAAAAAAAACGGCCGGAGCAGAACCACCTGTACGTAAATCGGATCTCGTAAGGTGTCGGGATCCTCGTATCGGCTCCCGATCCTCCGATTCAGTGGATCGGCTGGTGGGAGTGGGGGAGGGTGGATCGGGTGAGGGTGATGTGTCGTATCGATCGGTAAAACGAGATTGGGGCTTGTGGAGGTGCGAATGGATGGTAGGGCGAGGGATGGAGTGGGAGGGCGACGGAAAGGGTCCGCGGGGTTAGTGACGCGCGCGCGCGCGCGCTCCACCGTGTGCGTGCAGCTCCACCTTGCCCTGAGCCGCTGAGTCAGTAGTCGTCCCCCTCTCCTAGTCGAGTAGAGGAGCGAGCAGCGACGGGACGGCGTTTCGCAAACCTACTGCTACTGCTACTACTACTACTGCTACTACTACTACTACTAGAGCAGTAAAGAGCGCCGAGGCGAACGGCCAAGATCGTGCCCTGGAGCGCCAACAGTTTTGTCGCGGACGCGCGCCTCTTCTGCACGGGCAGCCCGGGAGCAGCCGCGTTTTGTCGCTCGTCGCCTAGTAACCGGGCTCTCGGGTATCCAGAGTTACACACGTCGTACCGCACCGGCTACAGTGATTATCATTCTTTATCATGACATTAGTTTGTAGTTTGTGTGAGGACGATCGAGGACTTCGAGAGATCGTCTCTCGAAGCCAAGTGCGTCTCTCGAGCCCTCCCGGGGCTCCTCCAGCAGTTTTCAGTGGTCCCTGTTATATATATATATATACCCCAATAACCCCAATAACCTACCCCAATAACCCCCGATCGACCGGGATCTATCCGTCATCTCCCCATTCCCCATTCCCCCCTCCAACCCTTTTCGACAAGAAAATTAACTCAAGTTTGTTTGTTCGACCGGGTAATACGAGTCTCACGCATTACCACTGCAAACGCGGCCTTTGTCTTCTCTCTCTCTCTCTCTCTCTCTCTATGCTTATAGTTGCGAGTCCGTCGCGGTATAGCGATATTATTATTAAAACAGTACGAGTTGATGGCGAGTCAATTGGAAATGCATTAGGAGATAATGGGGGGGGGGGGGGGAGTTGAGACAATCGCTTGGCTCGTTGTACCGGGTATCGTCCGGTAAATATATCGGAAAAGCCGCTTACAATAACCCCCCACCCCCCTGGCGTGACATTATTATTACAATAAATAGACTTTTCCTCCCATTGTTTTCCTTTATTGTTCCCAGTCGATTCGTTGGCATTAGTTGCCGTTCGTTGGCATTAGTCGGCATTAGTCGGCGTTCGTTGGCATTAGTCGGCGTTCGATGTTATCGGAAGAAGACTTCTTCCTTTGCCTTCCGCCGCTTCCTCCTCCCTTTCCCCCCTTTTTGTCCTCAAAGGCAAATACGCATGAGGTAGTAGTCGTCGTCGTCGGGCGGGTGGGGAGGGGGTGGGGAGTCGAGCAGACGAAAAACAGCAAAGCAGGAAGTGGATTCGCTGGCCGACCGTCTAATGTCCACTAACTCTTGTCAAATAAGCGTTTAAGCTCTAAATGCTACCGCTACCACTACTACCACTACTACCACTAGCCGATGCACTCAATATACAAGTAGTTACGATTATTTTGAGAAGCCAAGACAATTCCCCGCCAATTTCATAACAATTTCGCTCATATTATTTGCTACATTATTATAATGCCTATATTATTGTGCCTGGCCGACTACGTCCCTCGTACCATAACAGGAGTAGTACTGATTCCTATAGTCGAGTTCTATAGTCGAGCATCCGACACGGTTTATTTATTCATTTATTTATTTATTTATTTATTTATTTATTTGAAGAAAAACTCGTTCCATAATGAATTGCGGATTAAATTGCGGATTATTTGCCGTCGATGCGATCGTCTGTCTGTGATAATTGGACAGGCGCGCGCTCGCTCGACAATAATTAATGGCTTTATCAATTAATCGTAGATCAATCGTAGACGGATCGATTTATTTAGGAATTCATTTAGGAAGCGCGCGACATTCGAATCGTCAGCGTCGTATTCGTGTTGGCTCTTTCTATAAATTAGAGCTTATCGTACGCGAGCTTACGCGGCCTCTGACTGGGCTCTGACTCTCTCTCTCTCTCTCTCTCTCTCTGTGTCCCTGTGTGTCGGAGGTTTAAAGGTAAAATTACGTTGCCATCCCTCCCTCCCTGCCCCCCCCCCCCCATTTCGATATCTGTTGCGTGAATCTAGCTAGGGCTTCTATGATTTTATCCGGTAATTTTCCATGCAACAACAACATCCTTTGGGGCCGCGGAGCCGTGAAAATTGCCAATAGCATTCGTATCGTATCGTTATACATTATATATTGAGGGCATTGGAAAAAAAAAAAAAAAAAAAAAGAAAATCATAAATCAGCGTAATTACGCGCTCGCGTTCCCGTTCGATCGGCCCCGGACGCTCTTCATTCAGCATCCTTGTCATTTCGTCTTTTATTCTTCGACTTTAGTTAATATTCAATAGGATAGGAGCGCGTGCGCCAACGGCGGAATCGTTATCGTTGGCCCACGCGCTTATAGCCCCTGACTCGTTTCGTCGTCTCTCGCACGCGTGCAGACCCCCCCTCTGCCCCCTGCCCCGCCGATCCATTACGTATTTAGAAGAAAATAATAATAATTCTTTTTGTTTTTTTTTTTTTTTTTTTTCCCAACCGATAAATCAAACGGGTAAATCGCGGGCCAATAATTTATTACGTACAATTCGTGCATCGGGCGCCCCACCCCCGTACGCACGCATACGCCTGCACGTGTACACGTGTAAAGAGAGTATTGTAAATCAGGCTACGGATGGTTAAACTGACACTTCGGGGGGGGGGCGCGATGCTAGGGACGCGAAATCGCAGTTGGGAAATGAAGCGAATGAATTCGGACGCGGAACTTGTATGTCGTTCTTGTTGTTGTTGTTGTTGTTGTTGTTGTTGTTGTCGATGTAGATCGGGTCTTACGGCCACGACGTTACGTTGCGCGGTCAATTGAGAAAGTCCGTAGCTCGTTGAGGTTGATCGTCGGAAGCAATGAAATTACAAGTGGATTTGTATAAGAAGCCGATAAAAGAAGTTTCAAGACTCCGAGCCGTGAAGGGCGGGGAAGGGGGGCGAGACGACGCGGTGCGAGGAAGTGAAATAAGCGGACCAAGTTACACGGCGAAAAGTAAATAAATCGCTACGGTGTATCGCTTGAGGGGGCGGGGACACGTTGCATTGCATCAGAGCGGTTTTCCGCTCTCGAATTTCTCGGTTTATGTAATGCCGGACGGTGCTGGTCGGCTGTCCGAGAGCCGAGTCGGGAGGGGGCGGGGGCGGGGGCGGGGGACGTGCTCCCGGTATACTTTGGTTGTAATTCGTTAATTAGTAACTGGCTTCATTTTACAAAAGCTTAACACAGAAAAACGTTAACGTACTTGACGCCCCCCCGCCCCAACCCTCTCTCTCACACTTACGGAAACATTTACGTCGACAGCGGGGGGTGGGGGGGGGGAGCGTAAGGAAAAATACCCGTGGATCTCGTGGCGGATCCAAGAGAACGTCGTTACCTCTCCAGCGAACGCTACCCGTACGTAATAATCGTAATAATCATCACAACACGGGGTCTTACTTTGTATCATTAGTATTTCGTTAGAATGCCGTGCAGCGTAATTCAAAAAGTCCATTACACGCGGCTTCCTACTTGGTCGACGAACCAACGTTACGTGCACCACATTATATCCAAGTTATGCTTACTTATTTCATGCGAATGTACATACATAATACACACGGTCCGGCCAGGATCCCTCCTTCCCTCCTCCCCCCCCCAGTATTATTATTATTGCCGAGCGATCGTTTCCCCTACCTTTCCGTCCCCGTCCCCGTCCCCGTCCCTCCTGCCCCACGTAGCGGCTTTCGAACCGATCCCGACTTTACTCTCGATTTTTATTCTTTTTTATTATTATGCCTTCCACTTATCGGAGATTCGTTAATTACTTACAACGATCTCGTTAACGTGTCCGCGGCCTCTTAAATACGACTTAAAAGCTCGTTTACCGAGTGACGAAATGGGAAATGGGAATATTAAAAACAAAAAAAAAAAAAAACTGCCTCGTAATTAATATTTCACGTGCAATCGAGGCGCGGATCTAAGTACCGATTTTTCTCCTCGCCATACGTAGAGACCTACCTGGGCGCCCCCTCCCCGCCCCACCCTCCTCTGGGTCGTTACGCAATCATCTCGATTAACGAATCTTTCAAAATCCCATTCCGCAACGAGAATTCGTATATGCGAATGGATCGTATTATCAATAGGCGTCTATTATCCCGATCGCTCGCCGCCCCCTCGATCATTGCGCAATCGCCATTACCGCTTAATCGCGCGGATTTTTAATTATAATCGGCCGTTGTTAGTTAATAATGTACCTGCTCGGGATCAATAATAAGCCACTCTCGCCAAGGACACGATCTATTTGTTGGTAGTCGGCGGCGACAGCGACGACGACGACGACATCGACGACGACGTTGAGCGCACGACTCACGGCTCACGCGTATCCGTCGCGTTCGGAAGCGATCGGGCGCGATCGACGACTCGTTTCGCTGACCACGGAGCTACGCGGTGACGAGTCCGTTGGCGTCCTTACGCGACCAGGGACAGGAGGGCAGACGCACGACCGGCATACTCAATAATTATTAACGGGAACAAGTCCTCCTCCTCCTCCTCCATCCATTGTCGGGGGGTAGTGGGTGGTTGGCGAGGGGGTGGGGGGCTCCCTTCGCAGCCGAGCGAGACTACGGCTAAATCGTCGACGGGACTGACAAAGAGCAGCGGGGCGGGGGGGAGGGACGCCTCTTTCAGTCCACCTTCCTTTTTTATGCTCGACGAGTGCGATGCTCGCGCGCGCGCGGGTGGGGTGGGGAAAGGGCATGGGATATTTGGCCGACGGCGCGACAATGACGCGGAAATGCGCGAGTCCGGCGAGCGACGTTTCCGACGTGAACCCTCCCGACACTGCTCCGACTAATTATCTAGTCGGTCTTTCCTTCCCTTCCCTTCCCTTCCCTACCCTTCCCTTCCTGTCGACTTCCGCACCTGCCGGACTCCGCACTGGCCGTCTTCGTTTTTCACGGCGGATCTCGTTCGTTCGTGCACGTATGCAGTCTCTACTCTACTTTACTCTCTATTATATCCTCTCGGGGGAGAGTATCGCCTCGGGGATGCCACTGGTCTCTCTCCTCGGGATTACCCGATTACTCGACCCGGGAAATGTATGAGAGTCGGTAAGAGCAGCCACCGACTGCGGTCTCAGCGTTACCTTTTAGCTCCATCGTACAATGGTTTCTAATCAGTTGTCAATAGTTTATTGGGGCTTGGCGACTACGTCGGACTAATTGGCCCGGCGAAGATCACCGGCCGTCTAATGCACGTAATAATCGGTCTCTCAGATCAGAGTCTCAGTCACCTGACCCAGAAGTAATAATTAGCTTGAAGAGTCGAGCTTAAGAGTCAACTATAACGTGACTTAACAATTTAATTACAATTAAGCCGAGTAAAGAGTTTACGTTATCGGGCTTATTTGGAGTTGGTGGCGATGATGGTGGTGGCGATGGTTGGGCCACAACCAATTTTATACGAAATCGTTATGGCGCGCGTATTAAAAATAATGAGTGGCTCGAGTTGACTTTCGAGTCCGCCGAAAGCTAGGGAGAGAGAGAGAGAGAGCCTCTCTCTCTATTCCCGTGCGCTCCATTGCGCTCCTGGTGGCTTTTCACAAGGACTTTCAGCCGAGTGGACGATAAATTAATAAGGCGAGCATGACGTGTAATTACGGCAAGTCGTTGTGAATTATTTATAGGCGAGGAGCGTCTAGTACGCGAATAAATCAGCGGGGGGGGGGTAGCGGGATCCGGATTCCGAGGCTCGAGGCTGGATTTAATCCCGCCTGATCTCTCGTTCCTTTAAAATCAGCGACGATTCGGTACTCCGTCCCTCCCTCCCTCCCTCCCACCGTCCAGTACGCGCTCGCTGTTATGTCATTGTCGCGGCTCTCCGTCCGCGTAAAGGTGCGCGTGGGAAATGGGTAGGCAAGTAAGGTCCCGCCGATCGTTATACCTCGCAAATCCTCGGCTCCTCTCCAAGCGCTTTTTATTTCAATTATTAGTCTTATTAATGCCCCGCGAACTTTCTCAGGTGATTAAACCGCGAGGAGCCCGTTTCTCGCACTTTTACCCGTCGAGCTCTTCCTCGCTCAACGGGCTCGTAACTTAGAAAAGATGCGGGCTAGATGGTGGGTGGTAGTGTGGTGGAGAGAGGGAGGGGAGGGTGGGGAGCGGAAAGAGAAGGTGGTTGGCCGCGCTCGAGGATAAACAAGCGGAGAAATCGACTGGCCGAGGTAAAAAAAAAAACACGTGAAAACGCCGCCCACGCTACGGGTGGCTGATGAGTACCGGTGAGAGGAGGAGGTGGAGTAGGAGGAGGAGGAGGAGTAGGAGGAGTAGGAGGAGAACGATCCATCTATTAAGTCGTTTAACGTCGTGCTCGTATCGGCTTTACGACGTGTAGTCAAGTCAAGGGAGAGGCGCGTGCTACACTTGACACGATTTCCCGAGCTCTTTTCTATATTCTGGAAAAGCCCCGGGCCTCATCTGATCTCCTTAAGAGCGCTTTTCCTCCGAGCCGTGCCTCCTCCATATTATTATCGCGCTTCGCTAACTCCGAGCAAATCATCCATCATTCCGGGCCATTTATCGCCATTAAACTCGGCAGAGCTGTGTATATTATCGGCCGAATTAGCTTTCTCTCTCCCTCCCTCTCTCATCTCTCTCTCGCATAATCGCGACGAGCGACGCAATAGTAGAACGACCGCGAGTCGCTCGCTCGCTCGCTCGCAAATGTCACTAATCAGCAGAGAAAATTATTAGGCGCGAGTCCCTTCACGAGGAGTTTTCTTTTCATTAGGGAGCGAATAGTCAGTCTCAGCCTCAGCTCTCCCCGTAATCTAATAATAAGTAATGCCGCCTTCGAGAGTGTGGGTGAGCGGTAGTGAGCGGTAGTGAGCGGTAGTGAGCGACACTTTCGCCCCAACGTCTCACGCTCCCCGCCGACCAATTAAACTGTACAATAATCCCAATTACGCGGTACTTTTAACGGGGGTTGGTGGTGGGGGGGGTGGGCTGGAAGTGGCGGTAAAGTCTTAATTAAAAAGGGGCAATTAATTTTCGGGAGCATCGGCCCCGAATCTGCGAATTCCTCTTGCGCGTACGAGATATTAGCTTCACAAGCTCCTTTAACGCTTTTACTTTTACTTTTACTCCGCCGTATCACTTAATACGATACGTAAAGGAAACGCTTGGCATGAAATTAATACCGAAACATAAATCACGGCTCTCGAACTCGTTGTTCGAACGTGTGCGGCGGGCGAGAGTAGTAGTGCGGTGGGGGACGGTGGGGGACGGGGGGGGCAGGAGGCGGGCGGGCGCGAAGGAGGCGGAGGGAGGTACGCACGCACGCACGCACGCACGTACGTACGTGAGAAAGACCTGGGGCCGCAGCGTGTGCGTGCGGGTGCGCGTGCGCTCGCGCGATAATACGAGCCTCGGGTGAAAATAACCGAATGGAAATTCAAAGACTTCAATGTACTACTGTACTATTGGGGTTATTGGCTCGAACGTTGCGATCTGTGCGATCGATGCGATCGATGCGATCGGTGCGAGTTTCCGCGACATTTCCATTATTTCGAGAAGACGTGTCGGATCTTTTCTTTACGGAGCCTCCTCCTCCTCCTCCTCCTCCTCCTGTCCCAGTAATTTCAATATGCGAACATATGGCGACCGAGGGTCCGTCCCCCGCCCCAATAACCCCCTCCCGGTCGGTCACAGTTTGCATAATCGACACCGTCAAGAACAAGGACACGTATACTACTTACGTGCACTACGTGTCGGGCTTACCCGCGATTCGCCCGGAATCGTAGGCTTACGACGTTTGGTAAACACGCTACTGTCGTTAATCCTCCCACCCTCCCACCCTCCACACTCCCACCACTCCACACACTCCACACTCGGAGCCACGACGAGTCCACGGGGAGCCGCTCCAGTCGGCCGGGCGAGCTCATTCCGAGGCGAACGGATTGCGTATATATACACATACACATTCGATATTATTAGGAAAGTTTTGAAAGAACTGCATCAGCCGCGTATTAAATTGTTGTAAAACTTTCCATTGGCATTATAACGCAATCGAGCGATTCGTCGATTTTCCTTTTAGCAAAACTCATTGGCTCCTCCGTTATTATCGTTAGCTCTCGGAGGTGGTGGTGGTGGAGTTCGGCTTCGCGGGCTTCAACGTCGGCTCACGATCAATTCAAATGCCAAGCGCTTCGATCGCTTCGATGAAATCGATATCTCTACTACGCAGAGTCTCGCTAATTATGCTTCCCTATGCGTTTTCTCGGCTAAAGAAGTGCATTCTCGCGCTCAAGTCTCATCCATGTCCCTCGATGCAATCGAGCCGATGCTCGGAAGTCCTCGCGAGTCCTCGGGAGTCCTCGGGAGTCCTCTTTAGCGTAATTACAGTTTGGCACGTCCTAAGCCTTAGGCCGAGGACATAAATGCTCCAAGTCTACGCCACCTTTACCCGATCCGCGTCCCATCCCCTCTTCTTTACCCCCCTACCCTCCCCCCCTCCCGACAGCGGTTCGCGCCAACAACCCTCCTTCGCGATAGGGAATGCGATAGACGATCAGTTTCGCGATCTTTCGGGATACCCCCCCCCCGCCGCCGCCGCCACCCCTCTCCACCCCGTACTTACGTGCTCGATAGCTCGCTGACATTAACCACGCCATCGGGACAGACGTTCGGCCAAACGAAATTCTGGTCCAATGCATTTGAATGATCGATAGAGTGCCGATCGTCGGCGATCACATCCGTCCGTTTCATCCTGCACGCGATTCCCATTAAGGTAAACGTGCACGAGGAAAATCAATCGATGCATCGACCGAAACTTATTAAAGCTCGAGTGGCTCGACTATTTTGAATGTCCATTGGCTCTGGCAATCGCTCTGGCAATCGTTCATTAACGTAGAACATAATTCCTTTACGTTCGGGCCGTAATAAATCCAAAGATAATCGTTAATTAATAGGTTTGCCCGAGGCTGCGGCCAACGTTCTCATTCCTTAGCAATTTGTAATTAGTTATTAGCCGAAGGACATTACAAGTGGTTAATAATTAACGGTTAATAATATCCGTTCGTTTGGGGGTCCTAGTCCTAGTCCTAGTCCTAGTCGCGAATCTTTCTTCATACCTTACTGGATGGATTGTGTGTGGGGGGTGGGGGGTGGAGAAGGCAAGACTCGCCATGGTTCACTTGAAAAGAGAAAAAGAAAAAACAAGAGCTCTCGCTGGATAAAGGACTCGGTAATAATGATAATAAGCGGCACCAGTCGTAGGAGGAGTTGGGGGGGGGAGGGCTGGCAATTTAGGAATTGCATTAACAACGGGCATTATTTATTCGCTTTTCCCACGCGCTCCTCCCCGAAAATTGCCCGCGCTTTCCCTCGCTAGCGCGCCCAATTACGTATACGTATTTATGAAACGGACGACGACGGTTCCATCTTGTATGAGAAAAAAAAAAGAAAAAAGAAAAAAGAAAAAGAATAAAGTACCGCTCCGAGCAGCCGAGAGTCCTTCTCCTCGCTTTCCTCGGTACGAATGAATAAATAAATAAATAAATAAATAAATAAATAAGCCTTAGCCAAATTATTCTCGACTTCCCCCCCCCCCCCCCCGGAGAGTTTTTTTAAGGGGGTCACATTTTTTTGTTTTTGTCCGTTGTTTTTTCCCATCGTTTTTACGCGCGAGGCATTTTCTATTCGAGCCTATTATTCTAGTTTCGCGGAATTCCAGCCGAGATAAGCCCGTCGCCGCTCGCTCACCTCGATATTAACCTCTTTTTTTCCCCCCCGCCCGGCAATTCTTTAAGGAAAGTAGTATTCGCCGTCGGTGGTTCCCTCCTCCTCCACCCTTCCTTCCACCACCCCGTCCCTCAGCCCCCCTTAGGAAATAACCGTGGCTAGGTCGAATAGTATCCGGAATGCGGGCCTCCTCGTTGGCCGGATCATTACTATTATTACTATTATTATCGAATACGTAGTAAGTAAATAGCCGGCGATACTCCGCACCGTCATTGTCATTGTCATTGTCATTGTCATTGTCATTGTCATTGTCCATTGAAATTCATTGGGCTGACGGTGCCGCACTCCTCGGGCGCTAGGGAAGTCGGTAGGGGAGTCGCGAAAGCTAGGGGGAGGGGAGGTCTCGGGTGAAGGAGGGCCGACGATGCATCGCGATCACGACACTCTATCGCGTCCATCGTCGCTCAGTCAGACGTGCTTTGTGAGGCTCGAGCCCGGAGACCGACGTTGCCCTGGGAAGTAGAGACGCGGTTCATCAATAACTCGTGTTAAGGGATAATAACGAGTGATTGGCCGTCGTCGAGGAAAGTTGGGCCCTTGTGATTTTCCGAGACGAGGAGCGTCGGGCCTCGTCGGAATCTGGAGCGTCACCTTCGTCTAGCCCTCCGGGCTAGATAATTTTAACGGGTATTACCCACTTACAACGGCGGTGCGCGCGACCGGGGACTGCCTATGCAGGTAACGGGGGGCGGGGCGGGGGCGCGGACGGATATTACCCGAGTCTCGGCGAAGAGCAGCGAGCGCCGGCTCCTTCGTTCGGCAATTGCACGGCGACGACCCTCCTTCCCACCCCCTCCCTCCACCCTCCACCGAATCCATCGCAAGGACGCGAGAAGAAGCGTGCGTACCGAGGCGACACCCGCACCATCCGCACCATCCGCGGGGGGATTCGACGGACCGGCGCTTATACGTAAAGAGCCGAGTCTTTTTGCGATACGCACGAACGAGGGAAAGTGGTAGACCCTTGGCCCGCGATCTCTCGAGGAGGTTGCGCAAGGTTGGCCAGAGAGTCCCGGTTACGAAACGCTCCGGGTACAATAATTAGCGTAGAGGAGACGTAGCTTTTGCCGGGGCCGACCGCAGTCGTCATAATAAGATTTCCCCGAGTCTCGTGTCCTTCGCGCGCTTGGGAAATCCCGAAAAGACGCTGCCGTGCCGCCTCTCCTCCCTCCCTCCCTCTCACCGCCCCATTACTCTCCTCTCGCCGCTTTTCCTTACGGAGCGGCCACGTATTCCCCCGGTCCTTCCCCCGGCTTTCTCTCTCTCTCTCTCTCTCTCTCGGCAGTCGGCTTGGTTGCGTAATCGAGCCTAAGTGATGCGATGACGGTAACAATTGGAAGGAAAATTTCTCTCTTAAATAATAAATTCGTCTCGGCTGTGTCGCAGAGATAGAGAGAGAGAGAGAGAGAGAGAGAGAGAGAGAGAGAGAGAGACGGAGACAAGGTGCGAGCGAGCGGTGCTCCTCCCCCACCGCCACCGCCACCGAACCGAACTAAAGGTCGAGGGGTCGAGAGATTATTAGCACGTGCGCACGTCCCTACCACCTAATGCTCCCTCCCCCTCCTCCGTCCTCCTCCTCCAACCCGCCGTCACCACCGTCGCTCAGCTCTTAAATTGATGGATCGAACGAATAACAGGAAGGGATTTTAACGAGCGGCCCTCCGTCCCTCCGCCGATAATATTACCCCTCTCGTCCCAAGGCCTAATTTTCTCTCCCCGTCTTTGTTTCCAATAAAACACCCGCCAAGGGTATTCCCCACGACGCTCCCTATTCGTCCAGTCGAGCCCTTAAAAAACCTATAAGCGAGTGCAACTTCCTCATTCTTTATGTCTGTCGGTGCATTTTTTTTTTTTTTTTTTTTGTTTTTTTTTTTATCAAAGCTCTGCCTCGTTAGAGAGAGAATTTTCGTGGGAAACGTGTACGGACTCGTATGAGAAGGAAAGCAGCAGGGCGGGCGGGCGTACGAGTTCCTGGGGTTTTCGCGATTCGGCGGCAAATATTGTCAAAGGATCGGTGACAGGGTGGGGGGGGGTTGCGTTGAACGCATATAGAGCTGTTCCGATAGATCTTATCGATCGGTGCCGGGAGTGGGGGGGTAATGGTAGCGCGATCGGGGCATAAAAAGGAATATCCTTAGGCACGAAGGTATCGGCAGCGCATTCGCAGACGTCGAGTCGCCGTGCCAGGAACGCCACCCTCGTTGTATCAGGGGGCACCTTGACCCATTGACCTTGGGCAGTTCGCGTGCCGTTAGAGGCCGAGCGGGGTTATTGTTAATCGACGTCGATTATCGGCGTAACGGCGTCGTTGTCTGGTCTGGTCGGGGAACCGGACGCGAATCGCTCGCTCAGCGGGGAAGATGATAGATAAGAGGCCTTGTCGTCTTGTCGTCCTACCAAATTACCCTTGAGGTGCGCGGGGTACTTTATCGGACCTTTTCACCTCGAATTAGACGAGAGAATCCGCGCGGAAGTGAATTTCACTAAGCTCTCGGTGCCAGGTGTCCGGTGTCAGGTATCGCGCCATTAACCCCGGAAGCGAGGGGAATATACGTACGTATAAGTGGGCGCCGTGGCTTGGCTTGGCTTGGCTCTAGGTCGAAACTACGGAATACGAAATGGGAATCAAAAGGTTTGCTTACACGTAATTCGAGAGTTTTCCCTCCGTCCCTCCATCCCTCCCTCCAAATCGCTAGTACTTCCCCATTGCTGTTGTCGAGTATCTGAAAACTGCTCTTGGAGCCGGGAGTCGCTTGGCAGGCAAGATATTCGACATCTATAACGTTCTTTCAGTTAACGGGAGATCCATATATCGTGTGTGTGTGTCTGTGTCTGCGTATGAGAGAGAGAAGAGTGAGAGAAACGACGACGACGACGACGACGAGGAGGAGGAGGATTATGATAACTACGATCGGGAGTCGCGGATGAGTCGAGAACTTCCGCGAGAGAGATTTGCGAAGAATAAGAAGAAGGAGAAGAGGAGGAGTAGAGTAGGAGGAAAGTCTCGTGGCAAAATGGTGGTGTCGCATAGGGAGAGCAGCATCTCCTCGAACATCAGGGCGATAATCGAGCAGCTGAATCTGAACCCGGTCGAGCGCCGTCAGCTGATCGAATCCCGGCCCGACGGCATCGAGCCGAGCCTCAAGCAGCGCTTGTCGGAGCCGTCAAGGCCGCGGGTCACCATCGGCGTCTACGGGGACGCGAGGGAGTCGGCCGGGGAGGAGCAGCACTCGAGGCCGAGGAAGCTCCTCAGGAGGAGCGAGCCCAAGCCGAGGCCCCGGCCACGGCAGCGCTTGCCCCCGGGGATATCGACGGAGAGCGACCTGCTCCTCTTCCACGAGGAGATTAGGCCGCCACCCCCCGAGGACGACGTCCCTATGGTAATTCCGTCGCAGAGTCCCTTCGATGACTTGTCCTGTCCCCCTCTATTCATGGATATATATATATGTATGTATCGACGACTTCCTCCCTCGACTCAAGGGAACGAGGATACGCGTGAAGGAAGGAAGGAAGGAAGGAAGGATGGATGGATGGATGGATGGATGATGGGCGGGGCGGGGAAGGGAGAGTAAACGAGTAGAAAGCCCCCCATTCCATCCAGCCACTGAAAGCCGTTATGTCGTATTATTGCTGCGCAAGGAAATAAAAAAGATTATTGTTCGCCGAGGGAAATGAAACGAAATGAGGAGAAAACGCATGATTTCGCTTTCAGATAATTTACATGTTCGCATAAATGCATAAATAAATACGTCGGCGTTGAAGGAAGGACTTGCGCAAGTGGAACGGCGACCGAGCCGCTAAGCCAATGCCAAGCGCTCGCCGATAAAGTAGAGAGGAACGTTACCGGCGCGACACGGGACTTGAACGAGTCCAGGAACTTCCTCGGTAAAAGGTCGGCGTTGTGGCAGGGGGGGAGGGACACTTTTTTAAGAGAATTACTGGAGCCGTAATATCCGCGGGGATGCGATGTTCTCGCGGTCGAGACTAGAGCTGGTTTTTCTTTTCTTTCTCCTGTAGCGCTTTGGTCAGTAAAGGTTGAAATGGAGGGTTATTGGGGTTATTGGGGTTATCGGGGTATCGGATGAGCTCCAGTTGCCCCGGGCGACGGCGGGAGTCTCCGGAGGATGTTCCTCGTTTACCGATGAAGCAGCCGGTTTATCCGGAGCGATCGGTGTTAATAATTGTCGATCGTTTAAGCTAACGTCCTCTTTGTTTCTCGATCTCTGTCCAGGTCTTGAGGAAAGATGCATCCACGCCGACGAACGCTCAAGCGGCCCCAGGAAGCAGTCCATCGATTCCGAGCGCCGCCGAGACGCCGAGCTCGCCGCCCAAGGAACCCTTACGTACGTAAAAACATCTTTCTTCTTATGTAATACCTATTGGCCCAGGGTTTAATAGAGACGTCGACGAGGAGGACGATTGATCGAGGAGTAGCCATTGACTTTCGTTTGTCCGTTTAAATTTTTTTTTTAAGCGCAACGTCGGCGCGCGAATAATTTTACGTCTACTACTAAAGACGTATATAATAATTGTCGGCGCTTATCCCCAAGACTCTCCTCCTCCTCCTCCTCCTCCTCCTCGCCCCCTGCAAGGATCTCGAGTCCCAGTCCTCGAGGACTCTTCTCCTCTTGCCCTTTTACGTCCCGATCCCCTGCCCGACTCCATCTGTTGAATAACCCCAAAGGCCGCGACCTTTTAACCTTTTTCCCCAATAACGAATCGTAGAGCTTCTTTCTTTATTCGGGATCTGGCTCACCGGGACGACGATTACGATTGCACCGCTGCCTATTATCCGTACCCATTATCCGTTACCATCTCTCGTCCCATATCGAGTGCAGAGGCAATCTACGAGCCGTACGATGTACGATATTAAGAAAACGAAGCGCATCTGCTTGCTCCTACGGCTCCCGGGTCCGAAAATCATTACTCCGTCATCGTTATTCTCGTTGTTGTCGTTGTTGTTGTCGTAGTCGTCGTCGTCCTCGTTGGCTATGGGTATGAACGTAGAGCGATTCGTAAATACGGTTGCGCGCGCTTGGCTTAGTAGCGCGAGTGAGTACTATTTTACCGACTGCGGTGGTCACGGCGCTCAGCTTGCCGATTATTGCACGGATCGATGGCCAGAGCACCCGATACTCCATTACGTATGAGAATAATAATAACGGGCGCCTCGATTCTCTCGTTACAGCTGAACTGCAGACGGGCGCCCTCGATCACACGGCGGCCCTCCACCGGATCTCGGTCCGACCGAAGAACAGACGGCCGCCCCGGCGGTCCGGCTCCCAGTCGAGCAGCGCCAACAACAGCTTCGTCGGGGCCCTGCCGCGCATCGACAGCATCTCCGAGAACTCGATAAGCACCCTCGACAGCCTGGAGACGAGCGGCGGCGACTCGCCGGCACCGAGGCCCTCGACCTCCTCCTCCATCCTCAGGAAGTCCTCGAGCCGGCTATCCGGCATCTCCATGGAGGAGCCCGAGCCGAGGTCACCCTCGATCAGGAAGCATACCCTCTCGCCCGACAGCCTTGGCTCGCGATCCATTACCGACGGCCCCGACGTGCCGAGGGAGCTGCCCAAGCCCTCGCCGAGGTCGAGCGCCATACGTTTGACGGCGAGCCGGCTGTCAAAGTCACCGGACAGCCTCGAGAGCGGCTCGCCCGGCTGGCTCGTCGACACCTGCTTCGACGAGCTCGAGGTGCAGAAGCCCGTAGCCGCGGCACGTAGGCTCCCGCGCGGTGCCGTAAGCGGCTCCGAGGAGCGCGTGCGCCGCGGCAAGTCGGCCGACAGCCTCGAGGCCCTGAACAGCGACGACTCGATGGAGCGGAGGCGCGGGAGCTTCGAGATCCGGCCCCGGCGCTCATCCCACGTGCACAAGCTCATGTCCAAGTCGACCGAGTGCTTCGAGGCCGGGCTGCTGGGCCGACGGCAGCGGGGACCCCGGCCCGACGAGGCCAGGACGCGCGCCAGCCTCTCGGAGATGAATCTCGCCTGTCCGAGGATGCCCGCAGGCGGGGCCAGGCCGCTCTCCGAGTCCGCGGAGTGCGTGATAGGGCCCAAGCTGAGGGAGGGCCCGAGGCGATTCGCGCGTAGGGCGGCCGCCGCACACTCGTCCGGGAGCTCGGACAACCTCGAGCTCGAGGAGGCGAGCAGCAGACTGGCGGAGACGCGCACGAAGCCGAGGCGGCCCGCGCCCAAGAGATCGAGCTTCGGATGGTCGGAGCTACTCGAGCCGCCCTCCCCACCGAGGAAGCCCTCGCCGAGGCTGCAGAAGAGCTCGGAGAGCTCGGAGCTCGGCAGCAGCGACACCCTCGACTCGGAGCGCAGGAACGCCACCAAGTCCTCGGACAGCGAGGAGACCCTCGACAGCTTGGAGAGGGAGCTGCGGAGCCAGTTTCGGGAGAGGAGGGTGTCGGGATCGATGTCCGAGCTCGAGAAGATCGACGACGGGATCGAGCTGCTTTTCGAGAAGGAAGAAAAGCGACATCCCATGCTCGTGGACGAGTATCGCGAAGAGGACGAGAATGAGACGGCGCAGCGGGCGAAGGAGGAGGAGGAGGACGACGACGACGGCGATGATGATGGCGAGAGGTTGGAGGAGGAGGAGGAGGAGGAGGAGGAGGTGGTGGTGGAGCAGGGGGAGCAGAGGGAGGAGCAGGAAGAGAAGAAGAATGGATATGGGAAGGTGGAGGCGGATGGACAGCGTGTAAAATTAGAGGAGGCGCGGGTGGAGAAGGCGAAGGAGAAGGAGGAGGTGGTGGAGGTGGAGGTGCAGGAGAAGGTGGAGAAGGAGGAGAAGGAGAGGGAGAAGGAGGATATGGCGAACGATAACCAGAGGGAGAACAACGTGGTGATAAAAGTCGAGGACAGCGTGGCGGAAAGGAAAAGATTCGAGAAGGATGAGATGAACGAGGAGGAGGAGAGGGTCGGCTCGTATTGGAAACGGCGCGTCGACTCCCAGGACTCCACCAATCGGGATAGTAATCAGCTGGACATTCACAAGCTCCTGGCCTACTCGTTGGCCTCGCGCGTCCAGGAGAACGGCAACAACGACGAGCGGAACGAGGACAACGTCCACAACGAGAACCGACCCGTGAAAAGCGCCTGCGCCAATTCTCCGGTCGTCCTCTACCTGAAAAAGCGTCAGCAGCAACAACAGCACCAGCACCAGCCAGCAACAGCACCAGCAGCACCAGCACCAGCACCAGCACCAGCAACAGCAGCAGCACCAGCAGCAGTCGAGCTCGGAGGACGGCAAGAGCCTGAGCCCGACCATGAACAACCTGCTCTCCTCGAAAACGGACGAGGACCTGCAGAACATGCTCAACGGAAACATATCGGAGGTCTCGACCGACACCAAGAGCTTCAAGGAGAAGCTCATAATGTTCGAGAAGCTGGGCAAGTGAGTCCACGGTGGACTATCATCAACGGATCTCGGCGGTACAACACACGGCCCCTTACACAAGCCCCCCGGAAGACAGCGAGAAGAGCCCGCTTTCACGTCGGCAGGGGTTGGGATGCGGGGGTGAGTGGGTGAGGGGGGTAGTGAGTGCGCCCCGGGCGAGCCGAGCGAAGGTGGTACGTACGGTAATTCGGTAAGATCTCTTTGTAACCGGCACGTGCCGTCTGTCCGTGCACACGCACACGCACACGCACACGCGCACGGAGATCGTCAAAGCACGTTTTACTGCTCGGGTAATGGAGTTACCCGAGTTACCACCGAGAGCAACCAAGGGCATCGACAAAAATTCCCGAGCCAGCCCAGCCTCAACCTCAAGGGGAGAGTCGCGCGAGTCTCTCTGGCCACGCAACAATCGGACTTCTGCGACGTTCTTTATCATTCGCAACTTCGGATTCAAATGCTCTACGTCCACGAGAAGCGTTTGTTGTCATTGTTTATATGTCACGTGGCGTGTGATTGGTGGCGAAGGGGGCGGGAGGGGATGGGAAGGTACGACGACCTCTCCCAGTCCGAAATTTCAAGCTTATATACAATACACTCGTTTCTTACTTTATATTATACCCGTGTACGGCGCATCTCCCCCTCGCCACCCCGCCCCGCCCCCCGCTCTTCACCCGCCAGACAGACATTTACGTGGTAGAAGAATTTTGATAACCAGTTTTCATTAAAGCGCATAAACACACGCAACGGCGATAGAGGGGCGGGGCGGGCGGGGTTATTGGGGTTATTGGGGATGCGTATGCAGCAGTAGCGATTGCTCACTCCCCTCTTGTATGCCCCTCTGCCGTCAGCCTTTACACAGGCGCGTTCCACCGTTCCATCTCTCCCAGGAAGAAGCGTCACTACTTTGAAGTTCCCATCTGTCAATGATCCCGAGCTCGGTGGTCACGCAACCATGTACACGCCGCCGACACTGCTGGGCGGCGGCGGCGGCAAAGCTTTTCGATAAACCCTCTCTCGCTTACCCTCTTACCCTTTCACAAAACACATTTCATAAAAGAATACGTTTTTTTAAAGATTTTTCACTTGACGCGTTTGTCTCCAAGTTATTTGTTTTAAGCATTCGACGTTACTCCTGTCTATTATTTTCTTTTACAAAAGTTAACTCGAGTGAGAGAGAGAGAGAGAGAGCAAGTGCGTGTGCGTGCGTGTGTGTGGAGCGCGTGTGGTCTCAGACGTATATACATACGTACATCTGTGTATATAGATATATATGCGCGCGCGCGCGCGCGCGCAAACGCACAGACACCACACGCACGCAAACACACCACGTTATATACATATGCGTATAAATATAAATATATATATATATATAGAATAGTGACTTGTTAAACAAATCATCGATTCGTGTGTACAGTAGCTTAGTTTACGTTTAATGCAAAAAACAATTACACGTGTGTCCTCGAACTACCATCGAGTTTATTCTTCTTCAACAAGCTTCATTGTTTTACTTCTTCTGTTGTTTTTTCTTCTTCTTCTTCTTCTTTTTTTTTTTTTTGTAAATAAAAATACATGTAAAGTACGATACTGTGTCCGTGTAATGATATTCCAACGACCCATTGCTTTTAGCGATTGAGCTTTATTCATTTACTTTTGGATTAAGCATCCGCCAGGGACTGAAGAACAGATCCACGAGGCTCGGACAGAACGGATAAAGAATGAAGATCTCGACGAAGATCCACCAAAATGCTCTCCCGCATTTATAAAAGTAAAGGTGATCCAGGCGCGGGGACGGGGGTTATTGGGGTAGGTGGGTATTATTATCATGGATTATTCAAGTCAATGCTGTTGGTCAAACGCGTTTAACAATCGGAGCAAATGGAATCACGATCTCTCGAGGCAATAATCCGTCGATCCGTCTTTAAATTATAATAAATAAAGTGGTCCGCCACAATTGCGTATGTACGGTAAAAAAGCAGCAGCAGCCGTTGCTGGGGATGGGCAGAGCTCTGGAGCACGTGGAGCACGTGGACTTGGGCGTTTGGCAAAAGGAGGCATCGCCCGAGGAGTGACCGATCCCCCGGATATTTCGTTGCGCGCCCCGCCCCTTTTCCTGTCCCTTTTAACGCCGAGCTGATAGAAAGAAATTTATCTCGCGAGCGCGCGATAAACAATATATATATATATATTGTAATTATAATGAGGATATTATTGGGTCGCCGCGTTCTCGGACGATGGCAGACGATGGCAGACGATGGCAGACGATAAGATAACAAAGAAAGAAAGAAAGAAAGAAAGGAAGAACAAGTAAACGGACGACTGCTCCGTTATTAACTTTTTATTAATTTCATGTTATTTAACATCTTTATCGGTGCGCGTGCGCTCCATCTCTCTATTCTTATGGTACACATGGGAGGCCGGTTCGGGTCGCCGTTTAAAAAATATAAAGCCTTTTCGATTCCTCTAATGTAATCTCTCTTATTCGCCGAGAGCGCTTCATAAACATTTGCCGTGAGTGGGTTAAGTAATCTTAACCCAGAGCACGTACACGCTAACGCTTTTCATTTCCCTTATCGTTTCCATTACATCGTTCGTTACATTCTCCGTCTAGTCCTTAATCTCTGTTCGGATTAATGCCGTTTTACCGGGCATTAGTCGCAAGCCAACGTATTCGATAAGCGGTGGTGGTGGGAGGGAGGTGGGGGGTGGACGCGGAAGATATTTATTGCTATCCGAGAGCGATCTATGGTATTGAATACCTCGCTAAAGAGACGCGTAACCCCAACGATGACCTCGAGCTTTCTAAGCGTATGCTTTTCATATCGTCGGCGTCTTAAAAAGCAACGCGTAAGAAGACTTAATTAAAAGCTCCGATGTATGAGTTCTCGCGAATTAACGGACGGTGAGTGGATCGATCACAGAGATAATACGTTCTTGTCGCTGATAATAATCGTGGGAATTAATTACGACGAGCCTGAGACGAGCCTGAAACGTGGCTTTACATAACATCGCCTTAGATTTGAGATTTCGATTAAACGCATTACGCTATTGCAAAAACAAAAACAAAAAAAAAAAAAATAACTTCCTCCCGATCGATGATCGACCGGGAGCGGGAGGGAGGCTCCTCCTCGCGCCAAGGAAAATCGGACG
The DNA here is from genome assembly GCA_018883505.1 of Ceratosolen fusciceps. Taxonomy (NCBI): domain Eukaryota; kingdom Metazoa; phylum Arthropoda; class Insecta; order Hymenoptera; family Agaonidae; genus Ceratosolen; species Ceratosolen fusciceps. Next base: position 2,488,664 of record RCIC01000016.1, read on the forward strand.
TTAACTAATTACAGTACGTGGCATAATTACAACAACAAGTACATTTGGTTGGCTATTAACAGTAGATTAACAGTAGAGAGTAGGTAAGTAGTAGAAGTTGCTTGATTCTTTCGTTATTAATTAACAAGGGGTGGTACGCCCCCGCCCCTCTCCCCATCATCCTCCTCCAAGGGGGCAGCAATCGCGGTCGATTGCCCCTGGCTATTTTTCTTCCCCTTTCCTTCGTTCTTTTTTTTTTTTAGTTATTTATTTATTTATTTGTTTATTTATATTTTTTTGTTTTTTTATACCAAGAGAAACGTAATTTAACTTTTAATCTACACTTATTTGGTTATTTCGTCGGGTCCTGGTCCGCCGCTCGCCGCTCGTCCCCCTCCACACACCCCACCCCCACCATCGACGACAATCCCGAGGGGTGTGGGGTGGGGGGGACTTGCTTACTCGGGGCGCTACAACGAAACCAACTCGATCAACGCAACGCTGTTTTGTTCACAATGCTAATTGAAGTGAATACAACAACCGACCTTTAATTGTTATTATTGTTACAAGTATTATTTATGGTTTGGCTCGATTGAGCTCGAGCCTCCGCCGCCTGACGTCGAATATACCAGAAGCAGCAGCAGCAGCAGCAGCAGATTTTAAGCTTCTGAATTAACCGACGCGCAAAGTCCAAGAATATATCCACGACCACATAAATGCGTATACGCGTATAAAAATTGTACGCTGTCGGCGCAAGTCGGCGATGGCAATGATAGCGGTGTCGTAAAGTGGGGGGGTGGGGTGGGGTGGGTGGGTGAGGGGCAGGCAGCAGGTAGCAGGCAGTGCTATCGTCCACGCGTTGTCTTATAGTTTGTGAAACAATGGAGATCTAAGGTTCGGTGTCGCGCCGTCGTCCTTGGTCGCCGAGGGCAGACCGGGTCGGCCGAATCAGAGCTCGTCGTGCACCTCCCCGCCGACGTTGCTCGGATTGCAGAGGGCCGGGGTCGCGAACTCCATCGCGTACTCGCACCTGCTCGGCTCGGAGACCTGGAGGAGCTTGTTCTCGACGCCGCAGCGCAGGTGCACGTAGCAGGTGCGGGCCGGTCCGTTCCAGCACGTGAGGCCCCGGTCGAACTTGGCAGCGGTGTACCGGTTACCCTGGGGCCCGACCCAGTCGCTCCAGTGGCCGAGGCTCACCTCGCTACCGCCGTTCTTCGACCTCTGGGACGTCCTCCCGTACGGGCACAAGCTGTATATGTACTCGAGGTCCGCGTACTCGAAGCACTGGCCGTCGAGGACGGCGAATTCCTCGTCCTGGCCGTAATCACGCTCGGCCCGCTCCTCCAGCTTCCTTATCTCCGAGAGCAGGTCCTGGACCTCGCGCTCCGTTTCCTGATAGCGCTCGCGCGCCTTCGAGGCCTCGTCCACGATCATCTGGGTCTCCTCGTCGTACTGGGGCGGCGGCTCCGGGGTCGTCTCCGGCTCCGGCTCCGGTACCTGGCCATCGCCACCCTCCTCGAGCTCGGCCGCTCGTCGCTGAATCTCCGCCTCCGCTCGCTGCTCGTCATCCTCCTCCTCCTCCTCCTCCACCTCCTCCTCTTCCTCCTCCTCGTCGACGACCTCCTCCTCCTGCTCCTGCTCCTGCTCCATGCCCTGGTTCACCTGCTCCTCCTTAATCTCGCTGCGACGCTGATGGCGATTCGACTCCGGTTTACTCGACTCTTGTACGTCCGGCTCCTTGGCCTCCTCCTCCTCCTCCTCCTCCTGCTTTCTGATCTCATTCAAATGGCTCGGCTTGTGCTTGAAGAGACCTGTCGGATCGCGACAATCCCTCCATTAGTCCACCGATTAAATGCTACACCACCCCCCTGCCCACCCGCAACTACTCCGACCACCACGTAGGCCGCATTCTTTGTTTTTCTTTAATATACATATGCAATCCAGGAACGATTAAAATAACCAAAACTACGTTCACGGCATTTACGAAGGCGAGAATATTTATTATTGATTTTACACAGGCCAATCTCGAAGCCTCGAAGGCTAAAATACCAGACAATATTAATATAAAGATTAACGGCCAATGAGAATTCGAATAATCAGTAAATGTGTATTGAGAATAGCTGTAATCAATAATTATAGAATGCGTCCAAATGAGGTTTACGTGATTTACTAACCTTTGTCCAGCATGAGGTAGGGTTTTACATTTGGCCAGGCTAATTTAACAAACTCCTCTTGCGTAATCTCTTCATTGTTGTTCAGGAAGAATAATGCCTCCTCCTTGCTAACAACACCGTCGCGGTTCTTGTCAAAGACTTTCTTGGCTTGCAGTTCTGCTACAGTAACCGTCCCACTCTCATCCGTGTCCAAGACTTTAAAGTATCTTTCGGCCTGAACGGTATAACTGGCGTCGTCGTTCTCTGCGTCGGCTCTGTCTATGAAATCACCGTTATCATTCTCCGTATCGGCTCGTCGAATAGCATCAGCATTTTCGTTGCCAGCGTCAGCTTCTGGCTCTGGCTGCGGAGCTGGTTTGTACTTCTCCAAGGCTGCAGTTTCGAGCTCTTCGATTTTCAGCTTCTCGTTCTCCCTCTCCTTTTTGATTAATTCAGTCTCGTCGAGGTCAATTCGAAGCTTGGCCAGCTTAGCCTGATTGTCCGTTTTTAGTTGCTTACCTTTAGAAATATACTCTAAGCGAATTTTATTACCTTCCTTGGCCAGCTCTGCGATTCTTTGCGCTTCCAGCCAAGCTTCTCTTCCCAAATCGTGACAAATATCTATACATTGGACATTGGAGCTGTATTCGTCGCTGGCGTCGCAACAATCACAGACTCCATCGTTCACCCACGAAGAGGGTATATACGATGCCTGATAACCTGCAAGGAATATGTCATTATGAGCAATGCTGAGACCCAATGGATTTAATTGAAGGGGCGGAGGGCTAAAGCAGCTCTGGTTGATTGGTGCTGGCATCGCTGCACAGCAAGAGCATCCATGGGAAGGCTTGCCAGTGCATACGATAAAGGGTCTGATGCAATGTAACGGAGGAAGGCAGTTGTGTACAGATGTTTGGTGTTTTCGCGTCGGCAAGGTCGGCAGTGATGGTCGATTCGAGGCTGCCCTCGGACGCAGAGAGAGAGAGAGAGAGAGAGAGAGAGAGAGATAAAGAAGGTGAGGATAGGCTCACGGGTAGGCATAAGAACCTGTATTTTGGCAGTAGAAGGATCCGTTGGTGCAGGCGGCGGTGCCGGGCTCGTCGCTCCCGTCGCCGCAGTCGCAGTAGTCGTCGTTGATCCTGGTGAAGGGCAGAACGACGCTGCCGTCGAGGCACTCAAAGTCCCGCTCGGGCGAATAGAGCAAGGCCATGGAGCTCGGGATACCGCGGACGCGCAGCACCTGGCCACCAGCCTGCACCGCTACGTGGCGGCCGAAGCTCACCAGGAACGCGAAGGAGGTTAGACCGAGGAGCGTCTGCCAGATCATCCTGGCCTCGATCCTCTTCCGCTCACGCACTCCTGTCACTGGACACCTTAAGCCGGCTAGCTTAAATCCTCCTCCTCGGGCAACTCGGCTCCGGCCTTAAGATTAGGCGGCGCGGCACACCAGGTCACGGACTCGCGCAGCTTCCGATTGTGCGCGCTAGAGGCGCCACGTCATTGGCTACCCGGTTGCCCGGGAACATTCGAATCCGTTAGCTGTGGAGAGGACGACCCCTAGATCCAAATTTACACCTCGATTACATTTGTCCTTGCTCGATCGGGTTGGCAAACGATCCTCCCCCTCCTCTCCTGGGACAAGGACATTACGGCATCGAAGCCATACGTCAGGCCAGGGTGGTTGCGCCTCGCATTCTTCCCGATGCTCTTCGTAATGCAACGCAGGCTCTTGATAAATGTGCTGGAATACGTCGAAAACGACGTCTGCACGTTCTCAAGTTTCCCAGCGGCGGCAGCGGCGGCTGGGTCATTTAAAGGAAGCCATAAATCTGCAGAGGCTCGGGAAATATTACGATGCGCGGAGAGGCGCCTTTGGCGGTTATACGTGGGGTTATGCACGCCGGCTAATGTTATCGCAATCTATTGCAATAACCGTAATTTCCGTATGGTTTTCCCCCCATTGCTTTCCCTTGGCCTTCCCTCCCCCCCGGTCCACGATCTATCCGTTGATCGAAACGGGGGACAAAGGGCGCTCGAGAGGGCGGGGTGGATTGAGATTTTGTTGGCCAGGTGGACGTTTGGCCGAAGGTGCCGAGCGATCTACCTCACCAGGAGCTCGTAGGAGATCTTTGCAGGATTATCTTTGCAGGTTGGTACACTAAGCCCAGCCAGCCGCTAGTCTCCTAACGAGGCAACTCGCGAATAAAATGACAATTCCCCGGCACCGTTTAACTTAATCCGTCTTAATGCGCGTGTTTCGGCGCACGTGCACTACTCGAGACGGTAAGTTACGTGCGGTTTCCCCTCTACACACCCCCAACCTCCCGCCCCCAGGGTACGAACCGCATGTACACGCGGGCGTTATTGCGCTTTAGCAAAAAGGGCTTGAGAGAGAGAGAGAGGGCTTCGGAGAGATGATAATTTGTGCCACGTGTGGGAAGAATCACTTGCGCGTAGTATCTCGCCTTGGATATTCTTACACACACACGCGCGAGCGGAGGATACGTAAGGAAGTATTTTCGTAACGTAACGTGACCGAGTGCTGGGGGCGTCCTTGCAAAAGCCCGAAGCCCTATTAGATAAGGAATAAAAGGCGTATTTGCCGGCAGAGCGGATCGGGGTTAAAGTAATTGGTGTCGAAGGAAGAGTGTCGGGACGAGTCCTTTGTCCAGAAGACGGTCCGATGTCCGATCGGAGGAGCCCCGGAAGGTCTCTCACGGCTCGGTCACCAGAGCATCATCTAATCACAGACAGGTTTGATAATTTCTGTCAAATCGTGGAATTAAGTCACGACTTGTTTTTTTTTTTTTTTGTGGGCCACTCGACCATTGGTTTCAGCGGCTTTGCCTTCCACATTAAATAAACATAAATGTGAGCAGATCTCGTTGCTCTTGCAGTCCTGTAGACGTACTCGTTCGCCCCTCTAACCTGTTTGCGCTAGATAAGAATAAGATTAAGATAAAACGTAAACCCCCCCCCACCCCACCCCCGTACGATTAATTGGCCGTGGTCGTGTACTTAATGGCTCAGTGTCACATGGCTTTGGCAAACATTCGTTTAAACTCAACTCAAATGGTATTCCGATTCGCTTCGTGGCGCCCTGGACTTTTACCGTAATTTGCCACCTAACAGTCGGTCGTTCGCGGTAATGAGTCACGGCAACGAGCCGCGCACGCGAGACTCTTTAAGAGTTCGAGCATCGGGCAGCATCGAGGCGAGCCGTTATTCCCTTTTCTCTTGCCTCCTCTCTCTCTCTCTCTCTCTCTCTCTCTCTCTCTCCGTTTTACCTTCTTTCATACGTAATGTAGGAATACTTTAGATCTTTTCGTCGTCAGTCGCTCGGTAAATACTCGCTTCGATGAATTATCAAAGACAATGCGAATATTACGCGTGTACGCGTGTACGTGTACGTGTACATACGTGTACGCTTGCCGGGTGGAATTTACGTTAACTCGTACTTAGAGTATTTTGTGCGGGGAAATGCATGGATTTGTATAAATCAACGGGCCGGGAATGCCTGTTTGAGCAAAGTGTTGCATTAAAAATGCATTTCCGGCATTTGAAAGTCAAACCAGTGTAATAAACTTGCTAATGCCGCATCTACCTACCGCCACCGTAATTGCATGACTTTGTAGCTTTTATTTCTTAATTCCGTTTTATTAAGAGTGGGCGGCTGCCTCGAGGTGGGGATGGCTGCGTTCCTGCGGCTATATTATTTTGAATCCCGTTTCAGGCATCAGTGAGATGGGGGGGGGGGGGGAGAGATCAATGATAGAGCGAGACTCGGGACGAGCGAGGAGACGAAGATGAACGGGCCCGAGGACTGATGGGCGGCTACGGAGGTTCCTGGGCCGGAGGGTGTGGCGATGGAGCGGAGGGGGTCGGGGGTGAAGGTGGGGGTGGGGGTGGGGGGCGAGGAGGCTGACGCGCGTGGCTAAGGTGGAATCGAATAAATCCGCGATAGATGGGGGGGGGGAAGTAGCGAGAAGAGGGGTCGACGAGCGCAGCTGGACCGGGACGGAGAATCCGGACGGCGGGCGGCTATCGGCTTCGGTTCCTCGTGGAGGAGAGGAGAGCACAGGTGCATCGTGTTTTTGAAATAAAAGGGGAAAGTCCGCGCACGCAGGAGTATACCGCTCGCAGAGATGATAATTTTCGTTGAGCCCCGGGGCGACTGCCGTCGCGGCGATCTTCCTCCTCCTCCT